>CM034314.1:69528644-70145927 GCA_019925795.1 Dendrobium chrysotoxum
ATTCCTGGCATCCAGCATTATAAATTAATTCGTATCTCCAGTCATATGATTTGAGCAGCCGCTGTCCAGGTACCAAATACTCTCACGAGGTCTTTGTGAGAGTGTTATTGCAAAATGATCAAATATTAGTCTTGGAACCCAAACAAGTTTGGGTTCTCCTCTTGATAATTTTGAACCAGATGCATGTGTGATATACTGTGTTTTATGCACCTTAAGTTTTCACACTAAATGTGTTCTATATCTAAGTGTACAAGTGTGGAAAATATGTCCTAAACTACCATAAGAAAAAACACTTTATTCCAGAAAAAGGATTCACCAATCTATTCGTCCTGAAAATTTTCTTCTTTACTTTGGATCAGTGATCTTATAATAGGATTTGTGAAAATCTTCAAGTTTGGGTGGATTTCTATTTTTTTAAGTGCTTTTTAACTGAACTTTAAGATAAGCATTAGCACTTTCTAGAATCAAATTATCAATCTTCAAATTATGCTCTCTAGTATCTGATTCATCCATATAAGTTTTAAAATCATTTTCAAGTTCAATGTGAGATGATTTTAAAAGATTATATTATTTATTTAAATCATCAAACTCATCCAACAAGGTCATGTGGTTGCTATCAATTAATACATGATCTTTCCTAAAAATCTCATATTCTTTCTGCAGCTCTAAATAATCTAAATTCAACTTAGAATGCAGTTTTTTTAGTTTCCTATATGCTGTATGTATGTGTTCAAAAATCTCAAACAATTCTTCATAACTTAAGTCACATACCTCTTCTTGATCTGATTGATCAAGATTGTCAGTCATTAAGCACAAATTTATGACTTTCTCTTATGGTACAGTTTTCTTAGGAATCTGAAGCTGAGTCTGCCAAAAATACTCGTTAAAGTCTCTTTTTACCCCTTCTTTCCTTTATTTTCTCCTCGGCCTTCTCCTTGCTAGGATTTCCCTTGAGATTAGGGCAATCAGTCTTTATATGACCTGGCTTCCTGCATTCATAGCATGTAACATCGTTAGAAGCCTTTGTATTTCTATGGAACTTACCCTTGTTCCATTATTGGCGTCTTCTCCGCTTTCTTTTTAGAAAACTTCTAAATTGCCTTGTCATCAAGGCAATATCCTCTTCATCCTCAGGTAGTGACTGATCACTTTCTGAATCATCCACCTTCAAAGCTATGTTCTTCTCCTTTCGCTTCTCACCTGCATCATTCTGTCTTTGAGTCACAGATTGCTCGTAAGCAATTAGTGATCCAAAAAGATTATCAATATAATAAACATTTAAATTTTTAGATTATGTTATTACAGTTATCTTTGCATCATATACAGTAGGTAAATAATACAGTATCTTGTTAACTTTTTCTGCATTAGTTAACTCCCTACCTAAAGCATGCAATGAAGTGGCTTTGTGAGTAAAACGTGTGTACATGTCTGAGATTGATTCATTCGGTTTCATATGAAGTAGTTCATAATCGTGCAAGAGAATGTTCAACCTAGTTTGCTTCACTTCATTTGTATCTTCATAAGTAATACAAAGCCTATCCCAATTTTCTATTCCTAATTTACAAGTCGAAACACGCATTCAGTCTTCTGATTTTAAAGCACAAAAAAACTATTCAAATACTTAGCATTTAGTTGAGCTAACTCACGTTCTTCTACAGTCTAGTTGACAAAAGGTGTTTGAACTCTAATTCTTTCTATAATTCTAGTGGTTTAGTATAACCATTCTGAACTAACATCCACATGTGATAGTCAAGAGATTGTAGAAATATAGACATGCGAGTTTTTCAAAAATCAAATGGGATATTATGAAACAAAGATGGTCTAGTGATCGAGTAACCTTCCATAGTATTTCTATTTCCAAAATTAGCCTTGATCAAATTTAAAAAAGTATTTTAAACAGTGATTTTTGAAATTAGCTCTAATACCACTTGAAAGTGCGAATAGGTTGTTAGACCTATTGCTTACGTCCCTATGCTAACCAAGAGGGGGGGGGGGGTGAATTGGTCCTTTTAAAAATTACTCTTAGAATTTTAGAAAATCTTTAAGTAAATTGTACAGTACTATTTGACTTTGTACAGTAAGAACAAAGTTAATTTTTTCTTCCTTCGAATCACAAAATTTCAACCACAAAAAGAAAATAAAATGCGAAAAAAGAACAGTGCAGAAAAGTAAACAGTAAAAAAGAAAATACCAGAATTTATAGTAGTTCGGTCAAACACGATCTACATCCACTCCCTAGAGACTCCTTCTCTAGGTATTGCACTAAACTCAAGTGACTCTCCTTTTGCCCCCATAGAAAGGCGGAGAAGCCTCTATAAAATCTCTTCCACCAACCCGATGCGGTAGAGAACTGTTGTCCTTTTTCACCCTCCTAGTGAAGGCAGAGAACCAAATGTCCTTTTACACTCTCCAAGTGCGACAGAGAACCGTCGTCCTTTTCACTCTCCAAGTGACGGCAGAGAACCGACGTCCTTTTTCACTCTCCAAGTGACGGCTAGAAACTGACATCCTTTTTCACTCTCCAAGTGACGGCAGAGAATCAGAATCTTCTCGAACAAAACTCTTGCAAAAGTCTTCAAGGAAATTAGGAAGATGCTTGAAGAATAAGTAAAGATATCCTCATAATTAGATAAACTTGTGAATCTCCTCACAATTCTCTCTTCAAAGATCTCTCAACACTCACTCCCAAACACTCTCCCAATAACTCTCCCTTTCACTCTTCAAAAGAATTTTCACAGAAGGATCTTCCTACAAGTCAGTTTAAAGATCCTTATATACTAAAGGTAAGAAAAACCATCCAAAAACAAAAATTTTCAAGTTTCACGCGTCCTGATCGTCCCGTACGATCGATCTTTGTATTGTACGAATAGTTCAAATCATTGAATGATTCATCTCGTACTATTCCATACGAACCTAAAAATGAGTCGTTCGTACCAACAAAACCTTCTGTATGAATTATATTTCATACTGTATGAATAGTTCAAAAATGAACTATTCGTCCCGTACGAACCAGTACGAACTGAATTCAGTGCCCTTCATACAATAAAATATCATGTACGAAATAAATTTCATACTGTATGAATAGTTCAAAATGAATGATTCATCCCGTACGAACCAGTACGAACTCAATTCAGTGCCCTTCATATAACAAAATATCGTGTACGAATTAAATTTCGTACTGTACGAATAGTTCAAAATGAACGATTCGTCCTGTACGATCCTGTATAAACCCAATTTAGAGCATTTCGTATGTCAAAATCTCATGTATGAACTACATTTCATACTGTACGAAATAACTTTAAAAAACTTTCAAGACAAATATGTTAGTTAGGGTGATAAATATATAGATTGTCTCATACGATTGTATATCATACTGTATGATTAATTTAAAAAATTAAGTTTTTTCATCCCCATGTGTGTGTGCACAGTTATCCAACTTTACAATCACACTCTCTCAGACTCAAGAAAAAAAAAAACAGACTTCACTTATAATAAACATTAATACATGACTTGAAGTCTTTAGAAATCTGGAGTGTGAGTATCCTGAAAAACATGTTAGTGCACAAAAAAAAAAGAAACTCCAATATATGTTAGGAAAAGAATAAAACAAATAAAAAACTTTTGTAATCATCAAAAACAAATTTTATTTGAATTTTCTTGAACGAATGGATTACACAAATCATAACAATCTCCCCCTTTTTTATGATGGCAAAACATTTATTGATGGTAAAACATTTATTTGTTTAATTTCACCATTAAGTTCACATGTCTCCTAAACTTCCACTAAAAGTATGCTCCCCCTAAGTAAATAAACTCCTACGCTCCCTCTAAGCCTAAGCTCCCCCTAAAGAAATAACCTATCCTAAATAAGGATAAAAGGAGAACATATTGAATAAGCGAAGGAAAGGGTAAGACGAACATGCAACACAAGCACTACAAACACTACACACAAGCAAAGTACATACATACACAAGCAACTAAAAACTTAAATGCAACAAGTCAAAACAAAGTCAAGTAAATAAAGTCAAACAAAAAACTCTCCCCCTTTTGACAACAACAAAAGGGACACTCAAATTAGTTAAGAAGTGGAATAATGTTAAATGAAGTTTACCTATAATATTCGAATCAAATATAAAAATAAAGACTCAAAAGTGCTAGATTGCATATTATAATAAGGAGAAGAAAAGTTGATCTAAAGTAGTAATGTATTAGACAGATTAGTAGCCTCAACTTTTGCACAAGAGATGAAATGACATTACCAAATTTCTAAGTCAAAAGTGACAATCACTGATTAGTGAACTTGGAGAAAATGCTAAAGGAAAGAACAATTGGAGACATTGTGCATCCTTTCAAAAGTGTAGGCTAATTTTGTGTCTTTTTCTAGATTTAGCGATATTGTGCATCTTTTATTGAATGGCACACTTTGTGTGTCTTTTTAGATTTGGCGACATTGCGTATCTTTTATTGTATGGCACCTTTTGTGTATCTTTTCAAGCTTTGCTTTATTTGTTTTCATTTGATAAGATTATTTCCAACAAAACTATCTCTGGGTCACAAATACAATAATGAACATTTTGATATAGAATGTAAGAGTAATATTAAGGCATCAAATATACATCAATTTAGACTAAGTAATACATGTCTAAATAAGATAAAGTAAGATCTTCTAATCCACACCAAATTACAATGAAATCTAAATATTTTTAGAATTTAATGTTATGCATAGAATTTTCTATTGTAATATAAACTCAATTAATATTTTAGAACTTCAATCAACTACAGTCGAGTATTTTAAGATTAGAAAGTTTCCAGTCAATAATATAAAATAATATGCACAGAAACCTTGAACATTTCATTTCTAATCAATTCCAAATCATACATCATAGTAAGCTTTACTATAGACCACATATCATAAGATAAACTTGATATCACTCTCAATACAATAATCATAAAAATAAACATCAATAAGACAAATCATCAAACAAGCTAAACAATAAAGAAGAACAACAAAGACAATCACAATCATATCCAAGCCAAGCCAGTACAAAGCATACTAGAAATCTGAAGGACCCTGATCTGGAGGTGGTGGTGGAGCACCGAACAGAGCAAAATAGCTATTAAGTATGGCAATATTCGTATTCACTGACTCGATTTGGTCCCTTATCCACACCATATCCTCTTTGTATAGATCATCATGCTGCTTTAGGTGCACCTCCACCTGATTAAATCTTTGATCCATTCTATTAAATAGCTGGACCATATCCTGGTAAAAGTCTTGGTTCGGTCCAGGTCCAGGTACAGGTAAAGGAGCAGGAGTAGGTGCAGGTTCATCATCAAAACTAATCACATTTTTATCTCTCCTAAAAAGTGCTCTAAAAGAGGCATCAATGAAATAGAGTGGGAGTTCTGAAGGTCCGTCAGGATGGATTATGTTGTACTTTTTCTCAAGAATAAAATAGATTACATGACCAAGGGCAATATTCTTCTTCCTCTTTACACTCAGTTGGCTAATATCAGTAAGGTAAAAGATGTAGTCTAAAAGCAGTTGGGCTTCATCAATTTATTGACCAGACATGATCAGGTAAGTGACACAAGAGAGAAGAGGGGTCATGTTTACTCTATCTCCGACCTTAGGAATGATAGAGCTCCTGAGAACATGTTGAATTATACGGGCATTTTGGTTTAAGGTGTTGACTCGAGGAACATGAGTTGGTTGTCTTACACCTCTAATGACCTGATTGACTTCAGTCCCGCCATAATCAGATCGAGCTGTTAAAGTATTTGCCTGAATGCCCATAGTTCTTAAATGAAAATATGCTCCTAAATCCTCCTTGGTAATTTCTACTCTTTGTTTCAAAATATAAGAAGAGTCCCTAGTGTAATCTTGACTAAAAGTCATATTGGCTAGAAAAATATAAAAGAGGTATATATTGTATGAGTAGATTAGAGTGAGAAGGAAGGAGAAATGGGTAGTATCAAAAAGAGGCATTACTGTAAAATGGAGATTTTCCTGTAGTAGAATGCGGGAAGGAGTGATTTTGGATGCGGCATACCCATAGTATGCCTCTTCATTTTGCCCACTCAAAAAATTATCATCCTAGTCCCTCCTAAAAGAAGCCCCTCTAAATTGACGCACTCTTTTTCCACTTCCTGACATCTTTATATTATGCTCTAAAGGGTTTGAAGTGAAGGTAAAATGAGAGAACATGACCCTCCCTTTTATAGAAAATTAGATCAATCGTACTGTACGAAATTATTTCGTACAAGACAAAATTTATTTAATCCGGGATGAATCAAATTTTCGTCCGGGATGAATGAAAGTAGTCAAAATGAAATGGTTTTTCATAAACTGCTCATCCCGAGGCATCCTTTCATACAGGATTTTTGACTTCCCGATCATACTGACGATGACGTGTTCATCTGGGATGATCAAAAAATTTAAGATTGTTCAGGAGACGATTAGGGTCATCCTCATGTGAAATGACACTTGAATCATACAGACGAATGATGTATTTGTACGTACGATCATCAATAATAACTAACACTAATCGTGATTCCTCCCCATTCATTCAGACGAAGTTCATGCAATCGTACAGTACGATACTGTCATCGTACAGTACGAATAGTCAAAATAAGATAAACTTTCATCTCTTCAATCTTACAGGATTCCAAAACTCAACTAAAAAAAGAAATACAACAACATACATACATATATATTTTTTTTCTTTTAAAAGACAACACAAAAGATACCAATAAAATATAAAATACTAGAAAATAAATCACTTGCAATGAACATACTAACAAATAAATATAAACATAATTTTGTAAAATTTTTAATCAAGCATTTAGATCAATTACACCTAGTCTTGTCCTTAACATGCTAAAAGTGTCAAAAGTTAAGAGTTTTGTGAAAATATCTGCAAGCTGATCTTTAGTAGTGACATGATGTAGTTCAATTTCCCTTTCGCTATATGATCTCTTATAAAATAATGTCTTATATCAATATGCTTGGTTCTAGAATGTTGAATAGGATTCTTTGAAATATAAATGGCACTAGTGTTATCACAAAAGATTGGAATGGTGCCAATTGAAAATCCTAAGTCATCCATTTATTGTTTCAACTAAAGTACCTATGCAACACAACTCCCTAAGGCAATATATTCGGCTTCAGCTGTAAAAAGTGCTACTGAATTTTATTTTCTACTAGACCAAGATACTAATGAATTTTCAATGAATTAACATATCCCAAAAGTACTTTTCCTATCCACCCTACAACCTGTAAAATTAGAATCTAAGTATACAATAATTTCAAAAGAAGAACTATTCTTAGGATACCAAATCGTTAAATTTTGAGTTCCCAGAAGATATCTTAAAATCTTTTTCACTGATATTAAATGTGATTCATTTGGATCAGCTTGAAATCTAGCACATAAGCAAATACTAAACATAATGTCAAGTCTGCTAGTAGTCAAATAAAGCAAGGATCCAATTATTCCTCTAAACTTCTTTTGATCAACAGATTTTCCCTTAGGATCCTTATCTAATAGTACTGAAGAACTCATGGGTGTAGTTACTGGTTTAGCATTATCCATTTCATACTTTTTGAGAATATCCTTAACATACTTAGATTAACAAAGAAAAGTTCCTTCCTTATTTTGCTTTATGCTAAAACCAAGAAAATAACTCAAATCATCCATCAAACTCATCTCAAATTCACTACTCATTATCTTTAAAATTCATCACATAGAATTTTATCAGTTGATCCAAAAATGATGTCATCCACATATATTTGTACAATGAGTATTTTATCTCCAACTCTTTTCAAAAATAGAGTGGTGTCCACACTTCCTTTGACAAATGATTCTTTTAATAGGAAAGTGCTTAACCTCTCATATCATGCTCGAGGTGCCTATTTTAGTCCATACAATGCCTTTTTCAATTTAAAAATATGATTAGGGAATTTAGAATTTTCAAAACCTGGAGGTTGCTCAACATAGGCATCCTCTTCTATCACCCCATTCAAAAAGGCACTTTTAACATCCATTTGATATAATTTGAAATCGTTAAAACAGGCAAAGGCTAACAACACTCTGATTGCTTCAAGTCTTACTACAGGGGAAAATATTTCTTCAAAGTCAATCCCTTCTATTTGATTATACCCCTTAGCTACCAATCTAGCCTTATTCCTTATCACAACTCCTGAATCATTCATTTTATTTTTGAACACCCACTTAGTCCCAACTATACTTTGATCATTTGGCCTATCAATTATCTCTCAAACATCATTTCTTTTAAATTGATTCAATTCTTCTTGCATGGCCAAAATCTAAAATTCATCCATAAGTACTTGATCAATATTACTGGGTTCAATTATTGAAATAAACGCTGAATGATTTACCTCTTTCCTCAAACCATGCATAATCCTAACTCCTTCACTTGGGTCTCCTAACATCAACTCTTTAGGATGACTCTTGAGATAATTCAAATCTCTAGGCAATTGGTTTTCTTCTTCCTTTTCAATCCTTTCTTCAACTTTTTGATCTTCAAGTTTTTGGGTTACTACCTCAACCTCATCTTCATCCAACTTAGACCCTTTACTATCATAAAATTCATCAAAAACAATATGTGTGGTCTCCTCAATGACCAATGTTCTTTTATTAAAAATTCTATAGGATTTTCCAACACTTGAATAACCTTGAAAGATTCCTTCATCAGATTTTGGATCAAATTTTCCTAAGAGAGTTTTATCATTATTATGAATGAACAATTTACATCCAAAAACATGTAGATGTGAGAGGTTGGGACTCCTACCTTTAAGAAGTTCATAGGGTATCTTATTTAATTTAGACCTTCTGTACACCCTATTCAACACATAGCACGCTGTGCTAACTGCTTCAGCCCAAAAATATTTAGGAAGTGAATACTCTGCCAACATGGCCCTAGCAGTTTTAACTAATGTCCTGTTCTTTCTTTCTATAACTCCATTCTGTTGAGGTATCCTAGAAGCTGAGAAGTTGTGTTCAATCCCATGAGATTTGCAAAAATTATTAAACATTTCATTTTCAAATTCTCCCTCATGATCACTTTGGATAGTAACTATTTCAAAACCTAGTTTCCTCTGAATCCAAGTGGTAAAATCTCTAAACTCTTCAAATGATTCACTCTTATGATTTAAAAATCTAATCCAGGTGAATCTAGAATAGTCATCCACAATAACATACCCAAATATTTTTCCTCCTAGACTTAAGGTACTAACAGGTCCAAATAAATCCATGTGAAAAATTTCTAAGGGCTTGCTAGTCCTAATTTCTTTGATTAAATTGAAAGAGGATCTGACTTGTTTTCCTAATTGACATGCATCACACAAGTGGTCTTTTGTAAAGTCAAGGTTGGGTACACCTCGGACTAACTCTTTTTGGGTAATTTTCCTAAGATTTCTCATGCTAGAGTGACAAAGCCTTCTATGCCATAACCAAGATTCATTTGATACAGTTTTTAAACACAAAGCAGTAGAAGGTTTAATAGTATTCAAATCTAGCATGTAAACATTATTTATTCTATCACCACTCAATATAATAAGTCCATTATAACTGATAACACAACTAGCAGGCAAAAATTTGATATGATAACTTTTGTCACACAATTGACTTATGCTCAATAGATTATGTTTTAAACCATTAACTAACAGAACATTTTCAATCATAAAGTTCTTTGAGTTTCCAATAATACCTGTACCTACCACTCTCTTGGTACTATTATCTCCAACTATAACCTTGCCTCCATTCCTGGCTTCCAGTGTTATATATTGATTCATATCTCCAGTCATATGCTTTGAGAAACCGCTGTCCAGGTACCAAATACTCTCACGAGGTCTTGTGTGAGAGCGTTCCTGCAAAATGATCAAACATTAGCCTTGGGAACCCAAACAAGTTTGGGTTCTCCTCTTGACAATTTTAAACCAGATGCATGTGTGATATGCTGTGTTTTATGCACCTTAGGTTTTCACACTAAATGTGCTCTATATCTTAGTATACAAGTATGGGAAATATGTCCTAAACTACCACAAGAAAAATACTTTATTCCAGGAAAAGGATTCACCAATCTATTCATCCTGAAAATTTTCTTCTTAGACTTTGAATCAGTGATCTTATAGCAGGATTTGTGAAAATCTTCAAGTTTAGATGGATTTCTATTTTCTTTAAGTGATTTTAACTGAACTTTAAGATAAGCATTAGCACTTTCTAGAATCGAATTATCAATCTTCAAATTATGCTCTCTAGTATCCGATTCATCCATATAAATTTTAAATTCATTTTCAAGTTCAGTGTGAGATGATTTTAAAAGATTATACTGTTTATTTAAATCATCAAACTCATCCAATAAGGTCATGTGATTGCTATCAATTAATGTATGATCTTTCTTAAGAATCTCATATTCTTTCTGCAGCTCTAAATAATCTAAATTCAACTTAGCATGCAGTTTTTTTAGTTTCCTATTTGCTGTATGTATGCGTTCAAAAACTTCAAATAATTCTTCATAACTTAAGTCACATACCTCTTCTTGATCTGATTGATCAAGATTGTCAGTCATTAAGCACAAATTTATGACTTCCTCTTCTAGTGCAGTTTCTGAGGAATCTGAAGCTGAGTCCGCCCAAAATGCTCGTTGAAGTCTCTTTTTACCCCTTCTTTCCTTTGGTTTCTCCTCGGCCTTCTCCTTGCTAGGATTTCCCTTGAGATTAGGGCAATCAGTCTTTATATGACATAACTTCCTGCATTCATAACAAATAACATCATTAGAAGCCTTTGTATTTCGATGAAACTTACCCTAATTTCATTGTTGGTGTCTTCTCTGC
Source organism: Dendrobium chrysotoxum (assembly GCA_019925795.1). Taxonomy (NCBI): domain Eukaryota; kingdom Viridiplantae; phylum Streptophyta; class Magnoliopsida; order Asparagales; family Orchidaceae; genus Dendrobium; species Dendrobium chrysotoxum. The sequence goes on from CM034314.1 coordinate 69,539,500, forward strand.
TTCCTTTATAGGAAACTTCTAAATTGCCTTGTCATCAAGAAAATATCATCTTCATCCTCAGGTAGTGACTGATCACTTTCTGAATTATCCACCTTCAAAGCTATGTTTTTCTCCTTTTGCTTCTCACCTGTATCAATCTGTCTTTGAGTCACAGATTGCTCGTAAGCAATTAGTGATCCAAGAAGATTATCAAGAGAATAAACATTTAAATCTTTTGATTCTATTATTACAGTTATCTTTGCATCATATACAGTAGGTAAATAATACAGTATCTTGTTAACTTTTTCTGCATTAGTTAACTCCCTACCTAAAGCATGCAATGAAGTGGCTATGTGAGTAAAATGTGTGTACATATCTTAGATTGATTCATTCGATTTCATGTGAAATAGTTCATAGTCGTGCAAGAGAATGTTCAACCTAGTTTGCTTCACTTCATTTGTACCTTCATAAGTAATGCAAAGCCTATCCCAAATTTCTTTTCCTGATTTACAAGTCAAAACATACATGTAGTCTTCTGATTTTAAAGCACAAAAGAAACTATTCAAACACTTAGCATTTAGTTGAGCTAACTCATGTTCTTCTACAGTCTAGTTGACAAAAGGTGTTTGAACTCTAATTCCTTCTACAATTCTAGTGGGTTCAGTATAACCATCCTGAACTAACACCCACATGCGATAGTCAAGAGATTGTAGAAATATAGACATGCAAGTTTTCCAAAAATCAAATGGAATATTATCAAACAAAGTTGGTCTAGTGATCAAGTAACCTTCCATATTATTTCTATTTCCAAAATTAGCTATGATCAAATTTTAAAAAGTATTTTAAACAATAATTTTTGAAATTAGCTCTGATACCACTTGAAAGTATGAATATGTTATTAGACATATTGCTCACATCCCTAGGCTAACCAAGAGGGGGGGTGAATTGGTCCTTTTAAAAATTACTCTTAGAATTTTGGAAAATCTTTAAGTAAATCGTACAGTACGATTTGACTTCGTACAATACGAATAAAGTTAATTTTTCTTCCTTCAAATCACAAAATTTCAACCACAGAAAGAAAATAAAATGTGAAAAAAGAACAGTGTAGAAAAGTAAATAGTAAGAACAGAAAATACCAAAATTTATAGTGGTTTGGTCAAACACGACCTACATCCACTCCCTATAGACTCCTTCTCTAAGTATTGCACTAAACTCAAGTGACTCTCCTTTTGCCCCCACAGCAAGGCGGAGAAGCCTTTACAAAATCTCTTCCACCAACCTGGTACGGCAGAGAACCGTCATCTTTTTTCACCCTCCTGGTGAAGGCAGAGAACCAAATGTCCTTTTACACTCTCCAAGTGCGGCAGAGAACCGTCATCCTTTTTCACTCTCCAAGTGACGGAAGAGAACCGACATCCTTTTTCACTTTCCAAGTGATGGCAGAGAACCGACGTCCATTTTCACTCTCCAAGTGACGGCATAGAACCAAAATCCTCTCAAATAAAACTCTTGCAAAAGTCTCCAAGGAAATTAGGAAGATGCTTGAAGAACAAGTAAAGAAATTCTCACAATTGGATAACCTTGTGAATCTCCTCACAATTCTCTCTTCAAAGATCTCTCAACACTCACTCCCAAACACTCTCCCAATCACTCTCCCTTTCACTCTTCAAAAGAATTTTGACAGAAGGATCTTCCTACAAGTCAATTTAAAGTTCCTTATATACTAAAGGCAAGAAAAATCGTTCAAAAACTAAAATTTTCCAGTTTCACGTGTCCTGATCGTCCCGTATGATCGATCTTCTTACTGTACGAATAGTTCAAATCATTGAATGATTCATCTCGTATGATTCAATACATACCTAAAATAGAGTTATTCATACCAATAAAACCTTCTATACGAATTATATTTTATAATGTATGAATAGTTCAAAAATGAATGATTCGTCCCATACAAACCAGTACGAACCCAATTCAGTACCCTTCGTATAATAAAATATCATGTATGAAATAAATTATGTACTGTATAAATAGTTCAAAAATGAATGATTCGTCTCGTACGAACCAGTACGAACCCAATTCATATCCCTTCGTACAACAAAATATCATGTAAGAAATAAATTTCGTACTATACGAATAGTTCAAAAATGAACGATTCATCCTGTACGATAATGTACGAACCCAATTCAGAGCATTTCGTACCTCAAAGTCTCATGTACAAACTACATTTCGTATTGTATGAAATGAACTAAGAAAAACTTTTAAGATAAATAGGTTAGTTAAGGGGATAAATGTACAGATCGTCTCGTAAGATTGTATATCGTACTGTATGATCAATTTAAAAAATTAAGTTTTTTGCTCCCCCATTGTGTGTGTGTGCACAGTTATCCAACTTACAATCATACTCTCTCAGACTCAAGAAAATAAAAAATACAGACTTCACTTACAATAAACTTTAACACATGAACTTGAAGTCTTCAGAAATCTGGAGTGTGAGAATCCTGAAAAACATGTTAGTGCACAAAAAAAAAGAAACTCCAATATATGTTAGGAGAAGAATAAAACAAATAAAAAACTTTTGTAATCATCAAAAATAAATTATATCTGAATTTTCTTGAACGAACGGATTTACACAAATCATAACAATCTTTAGTGTCCATTTTAGACTTAGGATCTGAGGCAGATTTTTAATCTTAAGACCTCAACCTCTGGGAATCTGTTTTCCACTTTCTAATTAAATCAATCATTTAAACTTAATTCTCTTTCCATCAAATTCAAGCCTAACACTTAGGATAGGTTGGGGTATTTTTGAAGTAATTCAGAATCTCAAAACACTCCTTACCGTTCTTCCTTTGACTCCAGAAATAAGTGTTCAATCTTGAACCAATCCCTGTTGAATTTCTAGTCCCTTAACCTCCTTTGACATCAAACATTGAAATCTTAAATAAAATTCGTATCGCTATTTTAATCAAGAGTATTCGTAGGAAAAATTTTGGTTTCCCTATGATGTAATTAACTACGAGGGCTTGCGCTCGTAGGAGATTTAGAAACCTAAACCAGAATTTCAAAATCAAATTTTCAAAACTTAAATTAACTTTCTTTGGGAAATTCAAAAATTAATGATCATTATCATCATTTTCAAATAATCAATAGTGATTGATAACTTCTTTCTTTGGAAAGATATGTTAATTACTATTGTAAGTTTTATTATGAGATCAATGATCTTCTTATCTAAATTACTGTAGTTAAATATTTGATTGAATACTCATTTTGACCCTTCAGGGTAATATGTAGTTCTTTCTCAAATTCAACTATGATAATCAGGATAAATACAAGGATTTGAAATCTGAACCTATTAAGGAATGATATGTTCACATTTTGAGGTGATTTGTCATTCATAATGAGTGTTCGATTTCAAATATTAAAATTTCAGAAACTAAATATTTCCCAAAGAAAATTAAATATTTTCAAAGCTATAAAACTTATATATTTTCCAATTAAAATAGTGTTAGAAGTATTTTGGTGTATGAAAAAGATACACATATATTTTGAAATGATTCATAGGGGTTTGGAATACATATCAGGGAATTCTAATTTTTTTCTCTCTAGAGAAATGTAATATTAGGTGTTCTAGCATCACGACGCTATAAGGGCACCTAGGTGTTGAATAGTGGCATTTCAGTGATGTTATCTCGAGTTCTTTAGAATTTAAACTAGTGTTACAACACTAGATGGTGGCATCACAATGCCAGTTTATTATCTGCACTTAAAAAGAATATTAAATACATTATTCCATTCAGTCGAACCCAAAGGCTACCGATGTTGGAGAGGAAAACAATTTTAAGAGGAAAGAAGGATATGTTGGTTACTTTGGGTCATTTTTAACCGTCGGCCCAGTTTGGAAAGTTATTTCAATTGAGGTAGGTCACATTATGTTTATCTCAGTTTTCAAAAATATATAATTTTTTTAATTTGTATTTTTGTTACAAAAAAATAAGAATAACTTTATATTGGAAAAACTTTTACCGCATAACTTTTATATGTTATAGAGATTAAGATTCTTAACATTTTCAATACAACAACAAGCCTTTATCCCACTATGAGGGGTTAGCTACATGAATCCTTTTTCTCCATTATGTTTTTTTAAGTGTGAAATTCTCATCTAAATCTAAAATAGAAAGGTCATTTCTAATATTTTCTAACCAAGTCTTTTAGGCCTACCTCTACCTTTCTTAACATAAGTCAAATCTAATACATCTACTTTCCTAATCGGGTCATTGGAAGGCCTTCGTTATGTGAACAAACCATCTAAGGTGACTCTCTCTAATCTCATCTTCCATTGAAGCTACTCTAACCTTTCACGTATATGCTCATTTCGTATCCTGTCTCTAAGTGTAAAGCCACTCATCCACCTAAGCATTTTCATCTTTGCAATAGTTAACTTAATATTATGCTTCTCTTTTTATGGCCAACATTCTGCACCAATAAAGCATTGCAGGACTTACTACCATCTTATAGAATTTTCCCTTAAGTTTGAGAGGGACTTTTCTATCACACAACAAGCCTGATGTATTCCTCCACTTCAACCATCCAACTTGAATTCTACTATTAATTTCCCCATTTATATCCCCATCACTCTGAACAATATACCTAAGATATATTAAATGAGTGCTCTTATTAATGACTTGATCGACCAAAGTCATAATCCCCACTAGATCTATTATTACTAAAATTACACTCCATTTTTTTAGTTTTAAATCTACTCAAATAAAAGCCTTTAGACTCCAAGGTTGACCTCCACAATTCAAGTTTACCTTTAACCCCCCTTTTAGTTTTATCAACAAGAAGAATATCATCAGCGAAAAGCATACACCAAGGTACAACCTTTTGCAAATGTCTAGTGAGAACATCCATGACTAAAGAAAAAAGATATGGGCTTAAGGTTGATCCTTGATGTAATCAAACTGAAATTAGAAAATACTAGGTCAAACCACCATGTGTCTGAGCACAAGTAATAGCTCCTGCATACATATCCTTAATGACTTGAATATAAGCATTATTAACCCCTTTCTTTTTTGGAACTCTCCATAGCACTTCTCTTAGAACTTTATCATATGCATTCTCTAAATCAATAAATATCATATGTAGATCCTCCCTATTTTCTTTATACTGCTCCATCAAACCTCTTAATATTTTGAATATTTTCTAAAAATTTTACTCCCAGGATTTTGAAAATTAGGTAGTTTTTATAAAAAAAAAAATCTTGACTTTAAAAATAGTATTGTAGTATGAATAGTCTTAAATGATATTTTACATAATCTCTAAAAATTTGATTATATTTTAAAATTATGCATTTTTACTAAGTAGAATTTTTTGCTGTCTACCATTATTAAAAACTGTGCAATTATGAAATGTGCCTAATTATTCTTAAATTGCTACAATGTGATGAAATACATGTTTAGGTCATTGAATTATATAATATTAATAGTTTTGATATGAAAATAAAATATTTGTTGGGAGATATTAGCGATTAGAATCATTTGAGATTCTATTTGTGATTGAAAAATTAAATCTAAAAATATTTCTATTACGAGTCATAAGGGACCAAAATCCTTTGATATTATATTTAGAAGAGGAGGGAATTCTATTGGTTATCATAAGGGGCCAAAATCCTTTAAGATTCTTTTTAAAAGAGGGGGAAATTATGTTGGGAGTCTTAAAGGGTCAGAATCCTTTGAGATTCTATCTACCATTAAAGAAATTTATGATATGAACTGTTCTATAATAAGAATTTTAGTTTAATTACCTACTTATAATTATTATTTGAATCTTTAGATAACTGATATGCTCTTATTACATTGCTCAACATAGTGATTTATTATACTATATTTAAATATTCTAAAAATGTTTAATAAAGAAGTAATTTAAAATTTTAGATCAGTGTTTGTGGCCTGTTGAGTTATTATAGTTTACTATTATTTTGCATTTTATTTTTAGGATCTAGTGAATGAGAAGAAGCCTTTTAATTAGCATTTTAGGATAAGATTTGAGTCTATATAGATATTTATTTGTTTTAATTTTTATTTAATCATGGCTAGCTTTGGTTATAGTTTCCTCTACTCTTTATTTTGTAACTAGGTACTACAATATAGATCCTTTATAAACATTTTGCTTAAATAAAAGAGATTTTATTGGTGAGTTTATTTTCAGTACTCTGGATATTTTAATAGCAATATAGTCTATTTTTTGTTTAAAATGTATATTAGAAGAGAATCTAAAATATTTTTAGAACTAGATCATTGAATTTTCCTATCACAGTTTAATATGATAGAACATGTCCTATTGGGTTGGGTTATAATAAGCTTTTGGAGATATTAGAATGGAAATGAATCATAAAATAGAGCTATAAGAATTGATATATAAGTCAATAGAGATAGTTTTGAGTTTATTTAAGTGTGGGTGTTCATTTTTTTATTTCATATGCATGTATATCCAGTTGCATATTCTGTGTGATTATAGATCCACCAGACTTAGACATAATAAATGGATAGAGTGCCAATCAGGTAGCTGCTATATATAGTATAACCCTGATAGTCAATTCTTATATAATTTCTTGGTTTGCATGTCTGCTAGTCTAGATGATGGTCAAAGTACAGAGTAGAGTTCTTATTATTCAATATAATGATATAGCAAACATTTGGAGATATTTTTACAATTGAAGCCTTTGAGGTTTGAGGCCGCTATTGAGCCCAGAGCAGTAAAGGAGTAGTTAAAGAGGCTGTAGAGGACATTTGACAATATGTAGTGTCCTCTTGAGAGAAAAGTATCACTAGAAGTCCTTCTATTAGATGGTGAGGTAGAGAGCTAATGGATGGGCTAAGAAGAGGAGAAATTTTAAGGGAGATTGAATTCTCTTATTAGTTGGGAGGAGTTCTACAATATTTTTCAAGTTTCATTCACACCACCTTCTATACATTAGCAGATGTAAGAGGCTATTCTGAGATTGGTTCAGAGGAGTGTTTTCTTAGGAGGTGCATAAATCAATTACAATTATATATTTAGGAAATTTTAAATATAAATATTTTAAATTTTTAGTATTGAAGTCGAACACATTATTATGAATGATATATCACCTTGAGAGATAAAGATATCATTCTCTAATGGGTTTATATTACAAAATTGTAAATTTTATCATGATTATCATAGTTAAATTTAAGAAAGAACTACATATGACCCTAAAGAGTCAAAATATTATTCGATCATATATTTAGCTAAGATAATCTAGATGTACTATCAATAATTTCATATTCAAAGGCATGTTAATAAATGATATATCTCCCCACAGAAAGAAATTATCATTTATTATCCATGATTTGAATGTGATGATAATGATCACCTTTTTAATTTTAATTTTTCCAAAACAATAATTTTCCCCCATCCTATTTAGGAGTTCAGTAGGATGGGATTTATTTTATCTGTGGTCTTAAATCTCCTGTGAAAGTAAGCCTTCATAGTTAATTACATCATAGGAAGTTTTAGGCCTCCTTCGAATACTCTCGATTAAAATAATAATAAAAATTTTATTTTAGATTTTTTTAGGAGTGATATTAAAAGAAGGATGTGGTAATTTCAATAAGGATTGGATTAATTTTTGAACATTTATTTTTGGAGGCCAAAAAGTGAAATGTAGGGAGCACTTTGGGATTCTAAAAACTATTCAGAAGTACTCTAGCCTATCCTATGTTTGGCTTTAAAATTTGGATGGGAGAAATTATAGTTTGAGTTGTTATATTATTAAAAATTTAGGATTAAATTTTTGATATTGGGGACTTATGATTTTGGTGGCTCCCATCATATAGCACTTTGTCCCATATAAGGTTCAAGAGGTTGCTCCCATGGTATAACACTTTATCTTGTATGGCACTTAGTTCCCATCTTTTGGCTTGTGTATTACTCGATACCATTTATAATAGCCCAAACTATTAACTGCCAAGATATTATCCTCTTTAGCTTAAGAGCCTTAAGGTTTTTTCATGTTAGTGTAACTTCCTATTAGGTCACCCATCCCAGAATTGCTCTGGGATTAGCATGCTTAATTTTGAATTTTATTAAATAAAATTCAAACCATTACACCAACGACACCTCTATGTTTAAGAGTTTAGCTTCTTTTTACTTAAGGGGTTTCACATGAAACCCTTCAATGCTGCAATGTTAGTTCATTTTATGGGCGCTACGGTGCAAGTGTCTTAAGCACCGTAATGCCAAAATCTATTTTTTATATTTTTCTATAAATAGTCTATCTGTAATGTTAGTATAAGAGTTTAGTCACTTATTTAATTTTAGTATTTATAGTATTTCTCTGATTTTTTCCTTAGGAGTGACAACTAAAGAAATTTTGAGAAGTACTAGATATTTTCTATTAGAATGTTTGGCTTGTGTATGTGAAATCATTTCTGTAAGTTCAAGGAGGGGTGTAGAGGAGATCATTTAACCTATCTGGTGATATCATTTCTTCTGTACTTTCTTCCTTTTGTGTAATTAATGAAAATGAATATGCTTCACTTATTTTTTCTATCTCGCTAAATTCCCTAGTTTTAGATTGATGGTGTAAATGAAATATGGAGTATTAATGAATTCTCTTCATCAATAATTTCATGATATTTTTAATATATTAGGTCTTCATTTAATTCATATAGTGGCCATATGTGTAGTTAATATTAGGTGTAATGTGGAGCCTAGGAATAGGAAACCAAGCACAACCATATATATTAGATTGGTATGATGCAAGCATAGGCATAGTGCTTGTCATGTATCAAATTTATGTAGATAAATTATCATGAGGGGGTTTTAACAGTACATAATTTACCAACTCTTCTAAGATTTTCATAGGGTGATAGATTATAGGAGCTTATAGTGGTATTGAGATTGGAAGAGTTTTAATCTATCCTTTGTCTCTTCATGCTTGACTAAGTGGTTTGTGATGCATATGCTCTGAATAACATCAATATGAAATAAAATTATTAGGAAGCATATTATTTTTACATTACATTAATCCAAAATAATTTATCAAAATAGTATTTCATTTAATTATTTTTGAATTTAAATTAGGTGATTGAATCTCCACTAAATATTATTTTAATTAAGTTGGATAATTATTATAGTAGAAGTATATAGTACTAGTTTTGGTAGTAAACATTCTTCCTCATGGGATCAATACTCTACTCTATCACTATATTACTTGATTTAGCATGTATACTTACATATATTAAGTGGGGTTTTTATAATATTTATATCAAAGAAAACTTATACATTATTTAGGGATTGATATAACCCTAAATTAATTTTATAATTTTTTAGGTTACTTCACTGCGCCCATTAAGTTTTTAGCGCTATTATCAAGGAAGAATTTATTTTATTTATAAATTTACTATATTATTGAATCAATTTCATAATAAATTCTGTTATATTATTTTATTTTTTAATTTTAATTTACTAATTGCATATCTATGGTTGCATGCTTACAAGATATAGAGGGGAGGCACATTTAAATTTTGATTCTAAAATTATGAGACTCCTTTCTAAAATTAGAACCACTAAAAAGATTTTCAAACTAGAAGTATAACTTTGATTCATTTTATAAATTCAAGACTGTGATGTATTATCCTATATTTTAATAATTTTAGATTTTCACTTTTCATTTTGTTTAATCACTTAATTAGAATTACAAACTTTTATTTTCTTGGGGATAAGCAAGAGTTTAAGATGGTGAGGATTTGATAAGTGTAAATAATATTATATTTTATGTGTTAATTTGTTAGTGAAAAAGTATTTTTTTTAGTTTTGTTTGTATAGGAAAAATACATGAAAAGGGTAAATTTTTTAAGTATGGTACAACACCGTGGTGTTGGACACAATACCACTATAGTGCCATCATTGCACCATCGGAGCACCCGAATATAAACATGGCGGCACCTAGTCTCTGTTTGATAGCACCGTAGCATCGGAGCAGTTAACACTGCAAATCCCAACCAACTATCCTAGTGTTGCAACTTCGGAGGAGTTAGAATAGCAAAGCCTAGTCTCTATTTTAAAGCATCGCAGCGCCAAATTCAAGTGCCGCTAAGTCAAGGGAGTGCCACCACTACAGGAAAATCAATAATTACCAATGGTAATTCCGGCGGTCAAAAAACTATGAGAAGTACCGACATTCTGATCGTCAGTATTAATCGGTAGTTTACCTGGCGGTTTATAATAATTAACCACCGAAACTACCGAGGGTATAATAACCCCTGGGTAGGTCGCCAGTTTTCTATTTTTATGGCACCTTTACCAGCGCCAGGCCACCGGTGTTAAGTTATTTTTCTGGCAATTTAGACCGTTGGAGAACCGCCAGAAATCAACCTAATATTGGCCAAACTGAGCCTTCCTCCTCATTTGCTCATGTTTCATTTTCCTCTAGACGCTCGTGGTCGCCTCTGACTGCCTCCACAGGAATCTGCCCGCCGACACCTTAACTTCGGTCCACGATCATGCCCTCACTATGGTCACCGATCATGCCCGCACTCTAATGCCGAAACCCATCGAGCACTCCGGCAACACCCCGAAGGTTTGATTTTTTTTCTCTTACTAAACTTTTTAATGTTAATGTGTCAAACTTTAAAACTGTGGGAGAGAGTTATGGAGTATAGGTTGCAGCGTGATGCTATTATTTTGCAAAATCAGTTTGGATTCATGCAAGGTAGGTCTACTATGGAAGCTATGCATTTTTTTAAGTCTTTTATGAATGGAAAAGACATGGAACATAAGATCAGATTGTGTAATTCTGAAGGGTCAATAAACAAAAGAGAAGTCTAAGAAGAAGAAAGATATTAAAATGAACAAATGAAGAACATAGAAAGCTATTTGGGAAAACTTAGACTTAGACTCTTCAAGAACTAAAGCTGAAGAGGAATTTACAAATTTAGGCTTAATGGAAATGGATTGCATAGATTATTTAGTGGATGACTAGGTATGTGAGTTTTATTATGATGAACTATTCTCTTTTTCAAAATAATTGCATTCTAGTTATAAAAAGTAAAAAAGAAAATTTTCTTATTTTAAGCATGAGCATAATATGATATTAGATGAGCACTTAGATCTAATTAAAAATTTTATATGTTTAAAAATTTAGCATATTGCATTTGTATATTTGAATTTGAGTTTATAAAAGGAATCAAAAAGCTTGAAAAATGATTTAAAGTACAAAACACGAAGGCATACTGACATATAACAAGCATATAAAACATTAGAAGAAGAGGACATGCATTTGCAAGATAGTGAACATGAAGCATATATATATATATATATATATATATATATATATATATATATATATATATATATATATATATATATATATATATATATATATATATTTTACTTAGCATTTTCCAATTGTGAGATAAAGATTTTGATGCAAAGATCTATTCTGATAAATGCTTATTGTTTCTTCATGATAAATTTGTTTCGAATGGTCTTTGAGTAAATAATGTCAATAAGATTAATCAAGCTAGTGGGGTATGTTGTATGAAGACAACATTAGTTAAGTCATGGTTGTGGCAAAGGAGAAACTATGTCATGCCATCTTTAGAACCATTAGGAAGATCACTCAATTATAATTAGTTTATAATTCATTAAAAAAATACCTTTGTTATATATGGAAATAAGATAAAGAACTTAGCTCTTTATTTCACTCAACTAAAAAGATTACCACTAGAAAACCTTTAGAGATATTTCATATAGAATTATTTGGACCGATTAGGAAGTAAATTATATAGTTCTGTGATAGTAGATGGATGCATTAGATTCACTTCGATGAAATTTCATGCTAATAAAAGTGATTCATTCAGATATGCCATATGCACAGATTATGTCACATGCAAACGAGATTTAAGGCTGCGTATCTTCTAATAATTGAGTTCATAATGATGTAGGGAATGTTTGCTTTATCATCCAAATGACTATCCAAGAAGAGAGATATTGGATGTATAACAGATTATTACCAGGTCGAAGAGGATTGACAAATGAATTTATGTAGGGAGTTGAGACTATTATACAAGTTGCATCTCAACTACCTTCTTTTAAGTTTGATGGAATGTTTAGATGACCATATTCAAAGAAAAAAAATCAAGAATTCCTCAAGCCCGATGATATAAAGGTTAATTTATATCATAGGGGATTTGTTCCAGACTATTGGATTTGAATCTCACATGGTGAGTACGACCCAAACAGAGATACTCATGCCGGTCCATTCACAGCTTTTAAAATATTTGATGAAGATCAAATGACTAGATCATATGAAGAACTTATTTTTGATGTAGCAGGTCCTAATTTAAGGGCTAGTGTGAAAGAGCCACCAAAAGCAGAAATCCAAAAATTCTTCGAGTTACTACATGCAGCTCAAAAACTAATTTGGGATGGTTTCAAAACTCATTCAAAATTATCGATTGCTGTGAGGATGCTAAGTATCAAAATTGAATATAATATTCCTCAGCATTATTTCAATGACTTCATTGGTCTTCTCAAAGAAACAAATCCAACGAACAATTTAATCCCCATAGATTTATATCGAACAAAGAAATTAGTATCCAAGTTGGGTCTCACTACTACAAAAATTGATTGTTATATCAATGGATGTACGTTATACTACAAGAATGATGTGATAGAAGTTTATTGTAGCACTTGCAATGCACCTTGATTCAAACCAAACTCGGGAAAATAACTTCTTCAAAAGAAAGATGTTTCATATTCCCGTTTATTTTATTTATCGATTATTCCAAGACTTCAGTGGCTCTAGGTTCAGCAGGTCATATGGGATGGCATAAGGAGAAATTAGCAAATAGTGGTGTTCTTTCTCATCTATTAGATGCTGAAGCATGAAAATATTATGATCAAACACATGCTTCATTTGCTGCTGAGCCACGTAACATAAGATTGAAATTATATGCTAATGGTTTTACTCCATATAGTCAGGCAGCTTCATCGTACTCTTATTAGCCAGTTATACTAACACCATACAACCTTCTACCAGAGATGTGTATGACTACCCTGTACATGTTCTTAACACTTATAATACCTAGACCACATAATCCCAAAGCAAAAATTGATTTTTTTTTGCAACCATTAATTGATGATCTTAAGTTCTTATGGGAAGAATGTGTCCTCACATATGACATCTCAACCAAACAAAATTTTCTCCTGAGAGCTGCATTGCTTTGGACCATTGGCGATTTTCCAGCTTATGGTCTGTTGTCTGGTTAGAGCATAACAGGAAAATTAGCTTGCCCTTACTACATGGAGAATACTAAAGCTTTCACATTAAAACATGAAGGGAAAATACTTGGTTTGATTGTCATCGTATGTTCCTACCTGATGACCATACGTTTAGGAGGAATAAGGAAGCGTTCATTAAAAATAAAGTTGAGAGGTCACCTCCTCCACCCAGTTAAGTGGCGATAACGTACTATAGAGACTTTCTGACTTTTCATCAATTATTGATTTTTTAATATTATAAGAGTATAAATTTCTGGGATATAGTATTCAACATAATTGGATTAAAAAAAGTTTTTTCTGGATATTACCATATTGAAGAACAAATTTGATAAGGCATAATCTGGATGTTATGCACATTGAGAAGAACTTCTTGGATAATATTTTAAATACAATTATGGATGTTAAAGAAAAGAGCAAGGATAACATCAAATCTTGAATGGACATTAAAGAGTACTATCAATGAAGAAATCTAGAGTTAGTAACAACCAACGATGGCAAAATAATGAAGCCCAAAGCACCTTACTCTTTCACGTTAGAGCAAAAAAGATTAATATGTCAGTGGTTTAAACGTTTAAAAATACTTGATGGCTATAGATCAAACTTAAGCCGATGTGTTGACCTTAAATCTGTAAGGTTATTTAGACTAAAAGGTCATGATTGTCACATAATTATGTAGATTCTCCTTTCAATCATATTATGCATGTTACCAGATTATATATCAAATTTGTTGACAGAGCTTAACATTTTCTTTAAAGTTCTATATTCATCTAAACTAAGTAAAGATTCGATACGGAGGAGCGAGGAGAACATAACAATCATCTTATGTAAGTTAAAAAAAATTTCACCTATGATTTTTTTATTCTATGGAACATCTTCCAGTCCATCTACCTTATGAAGCTAGAGTTGGTAGACCAGTACAATATAGTTGGATGTACCCTTTCAAAAGGTGAAATGTATTTTTATTATATGTTGTCTTAAATTTTTAATGATAACTAATAATTATAATTTTTTAACAGATATTTGAACAAGTTAAAAAATATGTTAAGAATAAAGCACAAGCAGAAGGATCGATATATGAAGCATATTTGTCTCAAAAAATCACTCACTTCTGCTCCTACTACTTCGAGCCCCATGTAAGGAGTACGAGAACAAAGATTGATCGTAACATGGACTTCAATGTAGAAGAACAATCACAGGCTGTACTATCAGTCTTTAGAAGTCATGAAAAGCCCAGTGGCAAATGTGTTGAAATATTTCTCAATGATTTAAAAATCAAAACAACGACTTAATATGTGCTACTGAACTGTGAATAAGTCCAACCAATCTTAGAGTAAGTTTTTTCATAATGTGCAGAAAGAGTAATATTTATTTAAAATACTAAAGTCTTATTTGCATGATTTGTCATCGGATATTTTGTTAGCAATTTACCTCTAACAGATACTACAGATGTTGAACAACTTATTGCAAATGAATTCCCAACTTGGTTTAGATCTTATGTGAGCCTTTAAATTTTAAATTTTTTATTGAATTATATCTTATTTAATACTAAAAGCCTTAACATTTAAAAAATTACTTCTTAGGTACATAATCCTAATAACAAGTGTTTCGATAAAGGTCTGCAAGCACTGGCATGGGGCCCAATGCGAAAAGTTAACACCTGACCAATATATATAGTAAATGGGTTCAGATTTCATTCTAAGTCATGGAGTGAAGGAAGAAAAACTGAAAAGTATGGAGTATCTGTTAGAGGGAATACTCATGAAGAAGATGAGTGTGATTATTACGGTATTCTAAATGAGATTCTTGAGCTGGAGTACCCAGGCGAAGATGAGAACTTTGTATATTTATTTAACTATTAATGGTATGATTCGGTATAGAATAGAGGCACAAGGTTTCATCCTATGTATGGTTTGGTAGACGCAAAATATTGTAGAAGATACGAGAAGTTTGATCCATTTGTGTTATCAAGTCAAGCTATTCAAGTTTATTTCAGTAAATATCCTAGTGGTCGTAGAGATAAACAAGATTGGCTAGATGTCATAAAAATAAAAGCACGGGAGATAATTGATCAAAAATATGTTGTAGCAACTACACATCAAGAGGATAAGATGTCAAATTATAGGTCTATTGAAATTGATGAGATGCCAACTACAACCCATAAAATTGTAATGTAGTTAGAAGATATAAATATTTCAACTAGCTCATCAAGTGAGAATGAGGAAGAAAGTGAAGATACCCTGAAGAGCAATGAAAATATTTCTGATTCTGAATAGTTCTTGTAATTTAAGTGACTAAATTTATTGTAATGTACTTATTGAATTATATTTTTTAGAAATCAAGTTAGTAAACATATCTTGTAAAATTATTTATCATTGTGTATTATGCAATTCTTCATGTTTTTATAACTAATTTATCTATATTCTATTTTTTTATTAAGCAAACCTTCATAATTATTACAATTAATTTTTTTATATGTTAAAATGATTTACTAATTGCTTCTTTTAATATAGCTGGCTTTAGGTGATGATCCTCTTTATAGACTCATCACTTCAAAGTTTTCTTGTAAGAAACATTTGAGCATTAGACCAAGCAAAGCTATACAGGGTGATGAAAGTGAGGGTTAGAGATTAGTTCCACCAGTGATACCATCACCACCACCTAGGAGTCAGCAGTAGTCCCCTAGTGAGCAAGGTCAGGGATTGTTAGATCCACCTGTGGTTGGAGTACCACCACCCTTTCCTGGGTACTTCCCTCCTATGTCGAGGAGTCCTCAATTTCCCTCTCCAGATCAGACACATGCAGCTCCATTATATCCATATTACCCCCCACCAACATCACAAACTGGTCCATCCACCATCCCTTACCCTCCTTACCCCCACCCCTATTATTACCCACATCCTGTGCAGCCAGAACATGGTAGACCATCTACACATGCAGAGGTTGGTGTTGGGGATCTTGTAGCTACAGCAGATAAGCGTCTATACATTGAGCTTGAGTGCAATACGTAAGTTTATTTTATTTTATAAAGTTATTCTAATTTGATATATTATATGTTTTTGACAAAAATTTAACCTGCAGCTTCAATCCCTCAAGGCCACCTACCCACAAGATTCGGAACATCATACGGAGCAAATATGATGCTCCTTACTTATCATGGAAGAAGATCCCAAAGAAAATTAGGGATATGTGGTTTAGAGAATTTTAAGTATATTTATTTGGCATGAATTAAAATATTTGATTTTATTTGTATTAATAATATTTATTATGTATATATTTTCTTACAAAAAGATTTTAGGTGGTTGCCTGAGCATGACACAAGGATCAGAAAAAATTTTGAGAGGAGAGGATCGACTCATCTTAGGGATATATTCACGGACATTAGAAAGTACAGGCAGCATCCAATATAGATTGGAGAGGGAGTATGGGCAGATTTGAGTAGAGCTTGGGTGAGCCCTGAGTTCACCAAATTGAGAGAGAAAAATAAGCATAACAGAGCATCTGATTGTGGGGATTTAGGAAGCTCTCTTCATACTGGTGGATCTGTACCTCATACTGAACATAGACGATGACTGGCAAAAGCTTTCAATTAGTTTAATAAATATATGTATATTATTTTAACTATATCTTTAATTTCCAAAAAGAGTTTCTTGGCCAAGAGCCAACACCACTGAAGTTGCATACGAGGACTCACCAACATCAAGCTGACCATTAGTGGGTTGATGAAAAGGTAAAAAAAGCTCATGTGCGTATAATGTTTTGAGTAATAAAATAGAATATAATTAATTTTCTAATATAAATTTATTTTATGGATTTATTCTTGCACGATGATTTTATACGAGTTCGAGAAAGTCATTAGTCTGCTGGTGAGGGATCATCTTCAGGATCGACCCAGTATTCTGAGTTTCATACGTGGTCAGATTTTATTGGAGGAAGGTAGAGGGGGAGGGTTTATGGCTTGGGTTCGCAAGGTTATGCTTATGAGTGCAGTTCATCTACATCAGTATTTTATGATCATAGTAGAGTCGAAGAAACTATTAACCAGAGAGTTGCTACCCTAACGAGAGAGATAGACGAGATGAGAAAGATTCAAAAGGAGATGCAGGCGGAGCGGCAATCCTATAGAAATGAAAATCAAAAGAAGAAAGAGCAAGAGCTGACACATGAATCATAAAGGCAGCGAGGACACGGAGGATGATTAGTGCTGTTATTTGTTTGATGAACTTTTTGGTGTATTCTGAACATCTTACTATGGATTTCATATGTTATATGTATTGTAGAACATATGCATTTCTCTTTGTTTAAATATTTATTTTTGCTTATTGTGGATTTTGATTTGTGGATTGTGTTTTGCTATTGAATGCTATATATGTTATTTTTTTACTCCATTTATATGAGTTGATTATAGTGGCGTGTTGCCCTTATATGTTATATATATATTCAATTATGTGTAGGTATTGTGTAAATTGGAGTACACAAAGGGAGGGCTGTCAATTTTTTTTAAATGCTACAGGTTTCTGGCAGCTAACTGATGATTTGGCCACCAGAAAAGTCAATATCAAACCCTTATTTTAACCACCAAAATTCTAATATGGCCGCCGATAAATATCGGCGGTCAACCGACGACAGGGCCGCCGATATTTAACGATACCGAATGCTTATTTTAACTGCCAAAATTTCAATATAGCCATCGATAAATAATGGTAGTTTATCGGCGGTCAACCGGTGGTGAACTGGTGGTCAACCGATGGCTGGGCCGCCGGTAATTAACTGGCGGTCGCCAGGGCTAGCACCGTCAGAAATTATCGACTATCTTGGCCACTGAAAAGCTGATAGAAATTTAGCCGCCGGAAATGGGCCACCGCAATTTATTTTCTATGTGGTCTATACCAACGGTTTATAAACGACTGGAAAACTGCCGATAATTTACATAACCGCTCGAAAATTAATCCTAACCGTCAGAAAAAGATGCCAGTAATTATTGATTTTCCTGTAGTGCACGTGGATGTCACATTGCTCAACTATCAACAACATCGTGGTGTTACATTTATAACTACAAAGGTGTTACATTTTTTTGTAGTACGCCAGCAAAGCAACGCATCGATTCATTAAATAGTGGGTCCATATCAACAAGTACCACAGCAAAGGAAACCATTTAGTACTGAGGCATTGATTCATTTTATGGGCACTATTCCATAAGTGTTTTAAGCACCGCGGTGCCATAATTAATTTTCTATATTTTCTATAAATATTCTATCTATAATGTTAGTAGAGGATTTCAGTCACTTATTTTATTTCAGTTTTGTAGTGGTTGTCTAATTTTTCCTTAGTAATGACAACTAAGAGAATTAAAAGACGTACTAGATATATTCCATTAAAGTGTTTGTCTTGTATATGTGAAAGCAATTTTGTAAGTTCAATGAGAAGTATAGAGGAGATCATTAAACCTATTTGGTGATATCATGTCTTATGTACTTTCTTTCTTTTGTGTAATTAATAAAAATAAATATACTTCACTTGTTCTTTATGTATGACTAAATTCTCTTATTTTGAATTGATGTTTGAAATGAAATATGGAGTACTAATGAGTTCTAATTTCATGATATTTTTAATATATCAGGTCTTCATTTAATGCAAAAAGTGGTCATATATGTAGTTAATATTATGTGTAATATGGAGCCTAAGAATAGGACAGCATGCACAACCAGATATATTGGATTGGTATGATGCAAACATAGGTATAGTGCTTATCATGTATCAAATTTATAGAGATGAATTATTTTGAGGAAGTTTTAATAGTACAATATTATACATACTCTTCGAAGATTTTTATAGAGTGACAAACTATGGAGTTTAAAGTAGTATTGAGGTTGGAAAAGTTTAATCTATCTTTTGTCTCTTCATGCTTGACTGAGCGATTGGTTATGCATATGCTCTGAATAGCATCAATATAAAAGAGAATTATTAAGAAACATAATATATTTACATTCTATTATTCTAAAACAATTTATTCAAATAGTGCTTCATTTAATTATCTTTTAAAATTAAGATAATAATAAAATCTTAAATTATAATTTGAATAAATAAAGTATAGTATTTCATAATTTAAAAATCTTAATAATTAATTGAGGAAGACAATTTAAGTCATTAACTTGTCCTAAACTTAGAAGTTGTACATAATTGCACTAAGTTTTGAATTTGAGACTGTATACTTAATTTAAGGGAAAAAAGTGTGTAGCTTAAATTATAAAGATCATAGTAAACTTAAATATGGAATTAGTGATTTTTTTTAGAATTAGTGATCTTATTAATTCCTTATATAAAATCAATTAGGGTTACTGAAGGGATGAAAGCAAATTGATATTCAAAATCATTAATATGTACTCCAAGTATAAAAAAAGTGTAAACATTAAAAATTAAAAGAGAAAATTAAGAAAAGGAAAAAAAGATGAGTATATTCAAAAATTGGTATCTCCTAAAGATCAAGTCTAAAAATCATCATAATGTATAAATTAAATAGGACAAGGTAAGTGAACTAATACATATAACAGTGCACTATAATTTATCTATAAGAATAACTAATCTCTAAGTAATATATTATTCAATTTTTAAAATTAGAAGTCAATCTAACACATACACTAATAGTGGATAAGTTCATCTCAAGTCATAATAACAATAATTACTTAGGATAAAGACTACTGATTTTTCAAATTAGCATAAAAACTTTTATCATTCTAAATTACTTCTAAATAATGATGTATTATCTTATATTTTAATAATTTTTATTTTTTAATTTTTTTTTGGCCATTAAACTAATCAATAGGTGATTACACCATTGTTTGAGGATAAGGAATAGCTAAAGCTTGGGGGAATTAGTTAAGTGTAATTTATATACTATTTATTGTATTTAAATTTAATAAAAATATGTTATTTTAGTTATATTTGTGTAGGAAATATTTAGAAAAAATAAAAAATTCATAAGGGTTGAAACAGTGTCATAGCATTCTAATTGGCAGCACTGTAGCGTTCACAACGCCTCAACGCTAGGCCAGGGAGTTACAACACCAGAGTCTTAAAAAAATGCTAAAAAAATTAGTGCTCTTTAAAGCCAAGGTCAGCACCACAGTGCTTCATAGAACCATAGCATCAAAAATCTATGTTATAACACTTGAGTCTCAAGAATTCAAGTGAAGGAGCATTAATCATTATAATGTTGTAGTGCTGGATTACACATTCAAGCACCGTAGCTCTCAACTTTTATAGCAACGTGATAGAGAGGCTGAGGAAAGATAGAGCTATGATGATTCAGTAAAGTGATGCACCAATTTATCTAACAGATGTGCTAAGTCAATGCAGCATCGCAGTGGAGTAAACCCAATACTCTTAAGGTGTTAGTTAATCTGATAACATTGCAATACCAATATTTAAAGCATCACAATGCCTAATACTATTTTTATATTTATTATAAATAGTCTTTTAGTACTTTTTAATAAGGAGTTCTATCACTTTCTATAGAGTTCTATAATATTTAGTGCAATTCTTTAGTGCCCCCTTTGAGTAAAGTGTAAGGGAGGCTAAAGACGTGTAAGATACTTTTATTAGAGATCTTAGCTTATCGTGTGGAGGCATTCCTAACATTGGAGTATGAAGGAGTGTTGAGAAGTAAATTATACTATTTTGGTGAACTTTTTTTTTTACTGTTCTCCTGTATCTTTTCTTTTATGAATGAAATAAAAATGTGCTTGCTTTCTAATTAGTCTATATCTGGCTAATTTTTAGTTATGGGCTAATGATGTGAACAAAATATAAGTACTAATCTAGAATCTCATGTCACGAATGAAATAATAAATGTTTTTAGTATCTCTCATTCTTAATTTAATGCATATAATAGCCATGTATGTAGTTAATATCTAGTGTAATATATTACCTCAATGAAGGAATATTAGAACAAATAGGAGTATTGGACTGAAATATTGGCATGCCTAGACATAAGATATTTAATCTTCTAGGTTCTATGGAGACATTAAAATTGTAAGAAGGTCTTGAATCTCCCTTTTCACCCCTACATGCTTGACAGAGATCTAAGGATATATATGCTATGATCCACATCAATATTTAAGATTCTTATTAGGAAAATATTATTATTTTGTAGGTATTTGTCCAAAACATATTTTATATACTTATATCATATCATTTATAACTGATAAAAACTCAAAACTCTTCATTCTTGTTCAATAAGATAAACTATGCATCTCTAATAAATAGTACTAATTTGATTACAATCTAAGAGAACACTTTCTCATGGGATTGACACTCACTCAACCACTTTATTACTTAATTGATATGTATACATACATATCTAGAGGGTATTTTTATATCAAAAAAACCTAAGATTATTCATATATACACTATTCACCAGTGTTATAATAGCAAGCATAAGTACAATGCAAGCCACATTGCACACAGCCCCATCATATATAAATTTTAATGAAATGAAAGAGATTTTATGGATGAGTTTAATTTCAGTACTAGATATTTTAGCATCTATGTAGTCTATTGAAAGAGAATCTGTAACATGTCCAAAACTAGATCTTAAGATTTATCTATCACCACTTAACGTGATAGGACCTGTCCTTTTAGTTTGGGTTGTGACACATATATACTTAATCATTTGTTCTTCCCACGTAAAGATGTTTGAACAATCGCATACAAAAGAACTCTTGTATCCACATCAGCTAAACCCACTACTTCTAGCTCCAAGTTCCATCTATTAAATGAAAGCCTCATTAGATGTAATCATATAACTATCATCTCGATGGACTTCTTACTCTTTTTTCTTTCAATATTACTAACCCAGTCAATTTTTTTTGGTACATTATCTCAACATATGAGATTTTCATCCTCCTTATTGCTTTCTTGAAGTTCTCACATAACTGTTTAAGATAATGCCAAAGTGTGGCCCAAGAAATTGTCTCTCTATATACATTAACAAGACCTCCATATCAATCCAAAATAGTGCATAAATTTGATCAAGTAGAAACATATAGAATTATTTCACATAGTATCTTTAATACCATCACCAAGATTCATTGCATTCTCATTCAACAACTGTGTAAGGGAAATAAGTCATTATTCACATCAATTTCAATAGTAGCGCTTAATGTACCTCTATATTTTCACAGCAAAATTATCATATCCATGATCAACACAACTGATAATAATGTCATCTATGAATTGAAGGCTTAAAGGCCAAAAACAATCCTTAAAATTAGTATATAGGATCATTTTGTATTCTATATGCAGTTCCTCGCATGGCAAAGCATATTGCTTTCATAAACCTAATTAAAGAATTGTGCAATTCCTCCCAACTTTTGAATATTGCCTTGATGTCTTTACCTATAATACCCACTATAGTAGTACGCAGTTATACTTATTTTGACTCTGACAGGTAAGGTTAATCCACTTAAATTTATAGATTTTGCATCTTTTGCACATATTTGTGCATGGTTTGTATGTATGTGAATGTTTTAGTATATTTTGAGTGGGTCTCAAGGGTCTGTATGTATGAATAAAAAACTTAAAAAGTTTCCCCTAGAAGCACTGTGATGTCTAAGTTGGCGGTGCTGCAACATTGAGCTCACTTTCTTTTTGCCAAAATAATTCAAAGTTGCAATGTTGGGGGATTGTGCTACAATGTCATGCTTTTTAGAGGAGAGAACTACGACACTGTAGGATCGAGTGTTGCGATACTCTGTCATCTTTTTATAATAATATCAAATTCCACTTCATTTTCATTTAAATAATAACCCACCCCCATTCCCTTAGGCAGCCAACTAGAGAGAATGTAGGGTTTTATGTTGTCGTCCTAGTTCTAAAGTTATCCACATCGAGGTAGGTTACATCCCACCTATCTAAAGTTTTTAAAATATGGAAAGTTTAGGTTTTTTCTGATTTAAATTATAATTTCATAGTATTAAAAGGAGAATAAATTTACCCCTACTAAACTAACATTGTGTAACTTCCTGTATGTTATAGATACGACGATTCTAGACATTTAGATACTTTTCTAAAAGTTTTTATCAAATAAAATAAAAAATGCTATATTCTTATCCAATTAAGAAATAATTTTAATCCTAAAAAACTTCATTTATAGCATAATTAAAGTTTCAAAATTGTGTTATGAAAAATCCCTAATAATATAATGAAACTTTAAAACTGGGAAATTTTGCTTAGTAGTAGAATATGTTGTCAACCATTAAAGCACTATGTGAATTTCTAGAATTAGTTTATTTATATTTCATTTACTGCAATGAAATTATATATAAACTTAACAGCTTGAAATATGTGATTTTGTGGAGCTTTGATGTTGGAGAAAGTTATGTTGTCCTGAATGCATCGGGAGTCTTAAGAGCTTATATTTCTAAATATTTGACATGTGTTAAGTATTTGGGAGTCATAAAGATCTATTTCTGATATTCAGGTATGTATAAGTATTTAATGATTTCATATTTTTGTATAGTTATGGCTATTTATTTATTTGCTCTGTTCTAGTTTATAGCCATGCATTATAGTGTGGATATTATTGTATATACATTTTGATGATAAATAAAAATAGGGAAATAAAATATTTACCTGAGTTTATTATATTTCTACATACTAAAAGTTAATTAAAAGTTGTAGTGTATTTTAAATTATAGAAATATGGAAAGTCCCAAAAACTTTAATCTTGGGCTTGGTATGTCACCATTTAACATGATATGTCCTATTTGTATCTATGGGCCATATTAAGTTGGATTGTGATAATCCCTTTTTTTATTAGAGTAGTAATTTGGGGGACTAATTTTAAATTAGAGCTATAGAAAATTAACTATAGTTAAGTGAGGAAGTTTTAAGTAATGTTGGACATTTATTTTTGCTTATTTTCATGTGCATGTTACGTTCAGCTATATGTTTTGAGTGGTTGTTTGATGGATATGTAAGACTCAGATATGATAGATGGGCAAAGTGCTAGTCATGCAACACTAGTGTAGAGTATTACTCCTATTGTTAGTTCTAATTCCATTTATCTGTTTGCTAGTCTATTAGTATAGTTGATGGGTGAGTCCTAGAGCAGGATCTCTTCTATTAGATCTGATGATGTTGATAGGCATTTACATATATCTTTTGGTTGAAGCCTACAAGGTTTAAAGGCACTATTGAGCCCAAAGAAATAGATGATTGGTTGATGAGACTAGAGAAGACTTTTGATGGAATATAGTGTCCTCTTGAAAGAAACATAGAGTTGATTGTATTTTTGATAGATGGTGAGGATGATCATTGGTGGTTGGGCCAACAGAGGGAGAAATTTTAGGGAAGGTTAAATTACTTGATCAATTGGGAAGAGTTTATAGATATTTTTTGGTCATGGTTTATACCTTCATCTACATGATAGTAGATGTAGGAAATATTTTTAGGCTAGTTTAGGGGAGATGAATAATTATCTTAGAACTTATGAGGAGAAGTTCTAGAAGCTTTTGATAGGACTCTGAGATAGTCTGATGCATCTGCTTGTTCTATTTCACATTATTTATTTCTCTAAGTTAGTATAGAGGGTCCATCTGATTAAGAAAGATCTGCTACCAACTTAGTAGTGGTAAGCTGATAGTTGGAAGAGGTTCAGCAATGAGGCTTCTAACATGAGTTTTTTTGGTTAAAAGAGCAGGTTTATGCCTAGAGTTTTCATTAGATGTGGACCATAAGTTTCAATTTCTAGTGGTGGTAGCATTGATAGTTCTAAAGTTTATATTAATGGGATACCTTTGTGCACGATTTATGGTAGGATGAACTTCAATCAGTGCTATAAGATGACAGATCAATGCTTCGAATATCATCTGACAGGACATAGACTGGCTGAGTATCCATAGGTAGGACCTGATTAATACTCTAAGCCCAAGCTAAGAGTTTTATTTTATTGGTACAGAGATCAAGGATAATTTTCTCTTATGTGTTTATTGAGGGGTCATCTAGCAAAGGCTGTGGTTTTGGTTTTATAGCAGGGAGATCATCTAGGAGTGGACAGAGAGAGCCTGGTAATTATGTTACTCTAACTCTAGTTTAGGCATGCGCATATAGCTTAACTTTGCAAAAGATTAGAGACACTTTGGATGTGGTTATAATATGGTTTATATTTTTTTTATTTTCCCTATCATGTTTTATTTTATTTTGGAGCCAGCCACTCATTTAGTTTTTAGAGATACTTTGATTTAGTTCACTTGTCATCCATATTATTGAGTTTTCTTTATCTATTATTTTGCTAATTGAGATGGTGTGGTAGCTAGTGGGATTTGATTCTATAATATATAAATGTTTGATAGGAAATGGAGATGTGGTTTTATATTATTGCCTATTTTTGAGTTTGATATTATTCTAGATATGTACTGGTTGAGTCAATACGGAGCTCATAATGATTGTATGAATAATAGAGTTATCTTATTCCTAGGTAGTAAGAGTTGCTTCTTCTAGGGAGTTAGAGGAGTTTTTCATGTCTAATATATACTATTCAAGTAGATAAATTGCAAAGAAAAGGTTGCTAAGTATTTTTGGCATTTTCTCAAGATAGAAGTGTGGAATTTGGATCTTTGTATAATGTTCTTGTAGTGCGGGAGTTTCTCTATGTCTTTCCTAAGGAGTTGATAAATTTTCAACCTCTTAGGGAGATTGAGTTATGTATTATCATGTTTTAAGGTACCACTCTGATATCTAAGGTTTTGTATATAATAACACCTAAAGAGTTTTAGGAATTGAAGCTGAAGCTTCAGGAGATGGTTGACATATAATTCTTCCCTCCTAGGTGTCTCTATGGGGAGCACCTATTATATTTATAAAGAAAATGGACGATAGTATATACATGTGTATCAATTATAGGGAACTAAATAATCTCACAATTAAGATAAATAACATTTGACAAGAATTGATGACTTTTTTTATCAATTTATTGGAGCCTCTATATTTTTTAAGATTGACCTAAGGTCTATATATTATTAGGTGAAAGTGAGAGAGGCAGATGTGATGAATACTACGTTCAGTATAAGATATAGATATTATGAGTTCTTAGTCATGCCTTTAGAGGTGATAAATGTACCTACAGTCTTTATCGATCTGATGAATTGGATATTTAAGAAATATTTGGATCAATTTATGATTGTATTCATAAATGATATTTTGGCATACTCAGATTCTAAAGAGGATCATGTAGTGCGTTAGAGGATTATTTTGGGGATGCCGATGCAGCATTGGTTGTAAGAAAAATTCTCAAAGAGTAAATTCTAGTTTAAGAGTATCTCATTTTATGGGGCACATGGTGAGTAGTGCATATATTTTTATAGATCCCTAGATAGTTCAGGTTGTTATTGTTAGGCAGGGGCCTACTACTATATCTGAGGTATGTAGTTTCTCTATCATAAAAGTTTGTGAAAGGATTCTCATAAATTTTTACACCTCAAATAAGCTGACTCAGAAGTCAGTGGCTTTCATTTGAATATCTAATTAGGAGGAGAGTTTTTAGAAATTTAAGGATTGTTTGAAATTTGCTCCAATTTTGACTATTCCATCTGGTATAAAGTGATTTCAAGTATTCACTGATTTTTTACTAAAAGGATTAAGATGTGTTCTGTAGCATGAGAAGGTTATAGTGTATTCTTCCAAATAGTTGAAGCCACATGAGAAAAATTATCTAATACCTAATTTAGGGCTTGATGGTTTTATGCTTATTATGAAGATCTAAAGGCACTACTAGTATAGAGTTAAATATGAGATTTTCACTAATCACTTGAGTCAGAAGTATATATTTACTCAGAAGAACTTAAATCTGATGCAAAGGTGGTGGCTTGAGTTGATTAAGAACTATGATATAACTATTCAGTATTAGCCTAGTAAGGTAAATATGGTCGCAGAGGCTCTAAGTAGGAAGTCTTCTCGAGTGTCAATTCTTTTGTTTACTTTTAATAATCTTCTGATTCAGGATATAAATAAGTTAGAGTTTGGATGATTGTTCCTGTTGATCTAGATTATGGTATTCGAGCTTAATTGGTTATTTAATCATCTTTGTAAGAAAGGCTTCAGGAAGCCCAGAAGTTATATATAGGGTATTTGAAGTTGATTGATTAAATAAGGTCTAATAGAAAATATTAACTCTTATTATCTGATTCTAGAGTCATCTTCTAGAAGGATAGATTATGGGTTCTTAGTTCTTGAGATTTAAGATAAGAAATTTAGCACAAAGCATATTATTCAGGTTATACTACTCATCGAGTAATAAGATGTACAATAATCTGAAAGGAATATTCTAGTGGCGTAGATTAAAAGAAGATGTATTAGATTTTATTTTAAAGTATGAAGCCTATCAATTAGAGAAAGCAAAGTATTAGTGACTAGAAGGACTTCTACAATCATTGCCTATTCTAGAGTGAAAATGCGAAGAAGTAACTATAGATTTTGCTATGGGATTTTCATATCGAGGCAAGGGCATGATGTCATCTGAGTGATAGTAGATTTTTTAATGAAGTTTGTTCATTTTATTCTGATTTAACAGGCCAATTCACTAGATAAACTGATATATATATATATATATATATATATATATATATATATATATATATATATATATATATATATATATATATATATATATATATATATGATTGTCCAATCACACAGAATATTGATAGTGATAATCTCTTACAAAGATAAAAGAATTACCTTAAAGGAATTGTCATTTCACTCACAACATCTCTCTGGTCTGGTTCTTCGGGCAATATTTTGGCGATCTAGGGTTCCCTGTGTGCTCTCGATTCGGGTTGATTTTGGCGTGGTATTCTGTGGATTTTCTTCTCATTTTCTTTCCCTTTTCATTCCTTCTGTGTTTTTTGAGCTGGTTCTAAGTTTTGTTTTGATTTGTGTTCTCGATTTTTGCTGGTTTGGGGGATGACGACCCCGTCATCATCTTTTCCTCTGATAGTTGTGGCCTCGAATGGATATTCTCGTTCCTTTAAGGATGTGCTTGCTGGATCTTCCTCTGCTTCTTCCCAACATTAGTTCGTGCATACTCCGTTTAAGGGCTATTTCACTTTAATGTTTGATGATTCGGTTGTTTCTTAGTTGGCTGCCCCCTTTGCTCTTACTTTAGTTGGAAAATTAGTTCTTAGGCGACCTAATCTTGATATTATTTGCAGGTTTTTTGTTAATCTGAAGCTTACGGGTTCCTTTCATATTGGCTTGCTTGATCCTCATCATGTGGCGATTCAACTAAGCAATGATATGGATTATAGACATATTTTTTCGAGAAGATCTTATTATATCCAGGCTTGTCAAATGAGACTCCTTAAATGGACACCTAATTTTGATGTCTATGAGGAGTCCTCAATTACACCTATTTGGGTTTCTTTTCCTAATCTGAGGCTTCATTTCTTTAATTCGCAAATTCTCTTTAGTCTTGCTTCTATTCTTGGTAGACCATTGCAAACAGACCAGGCGACAACCTCGGCTTCTCATCCGTCGGTGGCTTGGGTTTTAGTTGAGTTAGATATTTCAAAAAAGCATCCTACTGAGATATGGTTAGGTTCTGAATTGAATGGTTATTTTCAGAAAGTTGAATTTGAAAACGATCCTATATTTTGTTCTCATTATAAAATGCACAGGCATGGTTTGAGTGAGTGTTTTAAATTGCATCCGCGTCTTAAAAAGGAGAAAGAAAGTGCCAGGCAATCCAAGGTGAAAGAGGGTAATTCAAATAACCATGTTAATGTAGAATTGAACCATAATATTAGGGATGCTAATGGTGAGATAGCTCAGGGTAATGATGTGGTTAATCTATAGCCTTGTTTAATTCAGACCGATCCTTCCTCCTCTAATGTGGGTGAATTTATCAGTGACCAAAGTGTGGATCCCAAACTAGATACTATTGTGTTCAGATCAGTCCTGTGGGGAGAAACAAATGTTAACTACCAATTCGAATAGCATTACTGTGCCTCCTTCTTTATCTAATCCTTGTGTTTCAAAGCAAACTTTATCTGACATGGTTGTTAATAATGTTGACACTAACTATTCTAATCAGCCTCAATCTCATATTATGGATGAGCAGGTTAATGAGCAAATTCCTGAAAGAGCTGAGCCTATATTGCCAAAGGATGATTTGCCCCAAGAAGAGAGGTTGGCTATTGTCCAAACCAAAAATGTGAAGGAAATTTGTGGAGTTGTTGTGAATAATGCAACCACTGTGGAAGATGGTGTTTTCTTTGTGGAAGGTGAGGTGCCTCTTTCTAAGGGGCATTCAGGTATGATAAATGAAAGTAAGCTTCCTTTAACTGATAATTATCTTAGTGATATTTTTACTGACACAGAGGTGGATATTTTGGCTAAATGTTTTGCTAGAGAAGATAATGATATGAGATATACCAAGGGTCGTGGTAAGAGAGGTAGAAAACCAAGAGATGTCATCTTACAATCTCCTAGAAACACTCGTTCATATACTTCTCATTAATCATTATTTCTTATGTTTAACGCTATTATTTGGAATGTTCGGGGTATTGGATGTCCTTCTTCTAAGGTTAGAGTTAAAAATTTATGCTGTATTCATAATGTGTCTATTCTTGTCTTGCTTGAGCCTCTTATTTCAGCTGATAAGTTACTTGGTACTGCTAAATTTCTAGGTTTTAAACATGCTAAGTCGAATATGGCCAATAAAATTTGGGGTTTTTTGAAAGATTATGTTAGAATTGATTTCATTGGTGATTTTACTCAAGTTTTACATTATAATATTGAAAGTTCTAATTTCCAATGTTGTGCTTTGTTTGTTTATGCTGCTTCATCTCTTTATACTGGAAACATTTTATGGGATTAAATCATTCATTTTTATAGTATTTGTAATCTTCCTTGGCTTGTTGGTGGAGATTTTAATACTATAATTAATCTGGCTGAGTGTTTAGGGGGTTCTCTCCCTATCTATCAGTCGATGGAGGATTTCAATGCCATGATTATGGATTGTAACCTTAATGATATTGGTTTTTTTGGCAATAATTTCACTGGCATCGTGGGCATTTGTGGCAAAGGTTAGATAGGGTTTTATTTATGATCTTTGGCTTAATTCTTTTGAGTTTATCGATGTTGAACATCTTAGCCGTACCCTCTCTAATCATTCTCCTCTTCTGATTAAAATTAAGATTAAAGCTAGGGGTTATCCTTCACAATTTAGATTTCAAAATATGTGGTTGCTTCATGATTCTTTTCTTGATGTGGTTAAGAATAATTGGCAGGCCCCTGTGTTTCCTGATGATTCTATCTTTGGTATGAATAGACTGTGGCTTAAACTGAAAAGACTTAAGCAAGTTTTAAATTGATTAAATCATAATATTTTAAAAAAAAAATTTCTAACATTTTAATTGCGGAAGATAGGGTGAACTCTTTTGAGAGTCTTTGTCAGTTGGATCCTTCTGATTCCAACTTCTATTTTTTGAATGAGGCTAAGGATGATCTTTATAAGTTTTAAGATCAGGAAGAACTTTTTTGGAAGCAGAAAGTGGCTGTTAAACATTTGGTTGAAGGTGATAACAATACTAAATACTTTCACGCCTTGGTTAATAAGAAACGTGCTATTAATTGCATTCATAAAATTAATCGTGATGATGGCTTTGTTTCTGAGGATGATGCTGTAATTGCTAATTTGGCTGTTCATTATTTTCAAAATCATCTTAATAAAACCTTTAATCCTTCTATTATTGACAATCTGTCTATTATTCCTAATCTTATTTCTCTTGATGATAATATTATCTTAGCTAATTCTCCTTACGTCTGGATGGTTTCACGACTAAGTTTTTTCAGAAAACTTGGCCTATTATTTATAATAATATTTTCTCTGCTATCACTAATTTCTTTAATGGCAATCATATTCCTAAGTTTTTTACTTCTACTTCTACCGTGCTTATTCCAAAGAACATTTCTGTGAGTTCTTGGCAAGACTTTAGCTCTATTAGTTTGTGTACTGTCTTTTATACACTGCTTTCTTAAATTTTGATGAATCGGTTAACTGTTTTGTTGCCTAAGCTTATTTCCCCTTTTCAAATGGGCTTTGTCAAAGGGCATGCTATTGTGGACAATATTCTTTTGGCTCAAGAATTTTGTCAAGACTTGGATGTCAAGGTTAGAGGTGGTAATATGATTCTGAAACTGGATATTGCTAAAGCTTATGATAATATTAATTGGAATTTTATTTACACTATCTTGAATTTATTTAGTTTTGATTTAAATTTCATAAACCTTATTAAGAATTGCATTGAAAGCCCTTATTTTTCTATCATTGTGAATGGTAAGAGCCGTGATTTTTTAAGCCTTCTCATGGTCTGAGTTAAGGGGATCCTATCTCCCCTACTCTCTTTATTATTGCTGTTGAGTACCTTTCTAGAGGTCATGCTGATCTTTTTAATAAGTATCCTAGTCTCTACTTTAGAACTTTAGGTGGTATTAAAAGTTTACATTTATGTTTTGCTAATGATTTCATTGTGTTTATGAATGCCTCGATGAATAGGATTAATAGACTTGTGTGTTTCTTTAAACATTTTGGATTGATTAGTGGTTTGACTCTTAATAAGCATAAGTGTTGTTTTATTGCTGCTAAGAAAGTCCCTTATGATAGTGTTGTGGCTATCAAGAATATTAATGGTTTTAGTCAGGGTCTTTTGCCTTTAAAGTATCTGGGTGTGCCTCTTTATAAGTGAAGAAAGAAGTCCTTTCTCTTTGATGATTTAATTATTGTGGTGCAGAACAGACTTTCTTCCTGGGATTCTAATTTCTTAAGTTTTGGTGGTCAGCTCACTCTTATCAAGAGTATTCTTTGTTCTATTCCGGTTTATAATTTTCAAACTCTTCTTCCTACTAAGACTGTGTGCAATAGGATTAATAGAATCTTCAATAATTTTTTTTGGAAAGGTACGGGGAGTAGTTCTAAAATTCACTGGTCTTCCTGGGATAAATGTTGTGGGACTTTGCATGAACAAGCTTTAGGGTGTAAGTCTATGTATGATTTGTCCTATGCTTTTTCTTTCAAGTTATGGTACAATCTTCGGGCCAATGTGAGTCTTTGGGCTAATTTTATGGTGGCCAATTATTGTTGGGGGGGGGGGGGGGGGGGCATCCCTCCATGTGTTGCTTTAGTACAGGCAATTCTAATGTCTGGAAGCATCTTTGCTCTGTCAAATGAGCTATTAAGCCTTCTATCATGTGGGGCCTTGGTAATGGTAATATTTTTTTTTTGGCAAGATCGTTGGTTGACTGGCCAATTGATTGACTCTTTAACTAATTCTATTTCCAATGCTAATGTGAAGGTTAATTATTTTTTTTTTCTAATAATGGTTGGGATTTGGAGAAACTTTCTAGTGTTATTCCTGATTTCATTATTCAACATATTTTAAAGATCCCTCTGAACATTAATTCGAATGATGTGATGCTTTGTGCTTTGACTAAAGATGGTTGTTTTAGAGTTAAAGATGCCTGGCATTCCTTTAGAGCTAAGCAGGATCCTTCCAAGCTTTTTCATATAATAAGGCATAAAAGCATTCCTTCTATGATTTCTATTTTTTTATGGAGAATTTTACATAAGCTTATTCCTATGAATGAGAATTTGAGGAAAAGAAGTTTTATCCTCCCTTCTAAATGCCAATGCTGCTACCATGTGGAAAATATGCATCATGTTTTCATTTCTAGCCCCTTAGCTGTTAAAGTTTGGACTTTTTTTTAGGACATCTTTCATTTTAACTATTTTTCTGCTATGTGCTCTATTAATTCTATGCTTAACTGTTGGTTTGTTAATTCCAAAGGCCATGTCAGAAATGAGATTCCTTCTCTTATCCTTTGGCTCTTATGGTTGGAGAGAAATAATTCTCGTTTTAATGGGGTAGTTATGAACTATAAGGGAGTTATCCATAATATTAAGGATAAAGTTGTGGCTCTTTACTCTGCTAATTTACTTTCTAATAAGAATTTTAAGAACTATTACTTTACGGTGGCTTCTTTTAGCATTAACTTGGAGGTAGATATTTTTTATAAGGTTCCTAGGTGTTCTTCTTGGCTGAAGCCTTATCCTAACTTTCTTAAGTTGAATGTGGCTAGTGCAAAAATGGATTCTATTGTTGGTTGTGGTGGTGTGATTAGAGATCATAACGGTAATTATATGTTGGGTTTTACTGGTCCTGCTGCTAATGGTGATGATAATTTTGCTATTACCTATGATGTGCTTCATGGTTTAAGTCTTTGTTCCACTCTTAATTACATGAATGTTATGGTGGAGGTTGGCTCTTACTTTGATTATCATTCTCTTAATTCTAAGGAGGATATAGTTTGTTCCTCTGCTTTGTTTTATATTTGGAGAGACATTAGGAATTTATTGAATATTTTAAACTGCTCTTTCTCTATCATTTTGGAGGAGGGGAATGCTTGTGATCCGTTGATTGCTAGATGGGATTGTGGTTTGAATGCTATGACCGAGCTTTCGATTTCTAATCTGCCTTTTCTGGTTAAAGGCCTCTTAAGAATGGATCAAGTTGGTTTATCTTATGTTACGTCTTAGTGTTTGGGGTGTTACTCCCCACTGGTGGCTGTGGGTTTCCTCCTGGCTTTTCATTCTGCTTTGTTTCTTCGGGAAGGTCTGGCTGTTTATCGTGTGCTTTGTACTTACTTTGTTTCTGCTCTGGATCCTTTTAATTTTTTATTGGTGGTGGCCTGTGTTGCTGGGTTCTATTATTTCTGTTCCTGGTGTATCAGCTGGGTTGCTGATTTTCTTTTCGGTTGGGGTCTAGGGCCTTGGTGTTGGTTTTCTGCTGGAGCCTTTCTTTGGTGACTTGCTAATTTCCATCTTATGCTTTTGATAGTGCTTTATGTCTTCTTTTTTAGTTTTCTGGTGAATGTGAATTGCTGGTGGCACTTTGAGGTGGTTTGGCCCTTTTTAGTTGACATTTTTAGAGTTCTAGGCTTGAGTTGTGATTGCACTGGTTTTATTACTAATGGTATTCCTAGTTGTTGCTCTCCTACCTCCTGTTGGGGTTCTGGCTTTGGCTGGTTTTTATGGAGGTGGGTATTAATGGGTGTAATGGTAGGGGCTGGTGCTATATTATTGCTGTTATGGATTTTTTCTGGTTTGGGAATGCTGGGTCTTTTTGGTGGTCTCCTGGGATGCCTGGGGTGTCTCCTCATCCTGGTTTTATTGGGTTCTGGTTGTTGGCCTTGGGGGTGTTTTTGTTGGGTTGTTCATGTTGTTATGGGAGCCTTGTGTGGTTTGTTGTTGGGTCACTTGTCTTTTCTCTTGTTCTATTTTGCTTTTCTGTCCTGGTTTATCTCTTTTGGTTAGTGGGTGGCTGCTTTCTCTGTGAACTTATCCTGTTGCTTTTTGGAGCAGTATGTTTGGGGGGGTTGGTTTGGCTGGGTGGTAGGTTTGGAGCAGCATTGGATTTACCCGAGTGATGTTTGCTTGTCTCATTCTATCCTGAGCTCGTTCAGCCCATACCCTTATTTGGTTTTTAATGGTGGTTTGGTTTGGATTTTGTTTGTCGCATGCATGGCTTGTCATTCTACATTCTATTATTATTTTTATATAATTTGCAATGTTGTTATTCCTTGGATCATTGTTAGAGTGTTATTTTACATGGGTGTTGACATTTTGCTCAACAATGCGAGGTGTTTTACTCAGGAACTCCGTATTGGTAATATCATTTCTTATTATTTTGCTCTCCAGTTTCCATTTATACTACTTTGTTTCTTTGTATTTTAGTTTTTTATTTTGCAGCCCTTCTGATTCTCAGGAGCTTACTCTTATGGCTGTGATTAAGATGTTTTGCATAAAGATTATGCTTCATGGTCCTATCTGGATCTTTCTTTTTTGGATGCTTATCTTTAGCATCATTAGCATGTTACTAGGTCACTTTGTATCTTGGCTTAGTGGGGACTATTGGCTCGTAGGTTTTCTTTTATTTTATTTTGTAGCTCGTTTAAGCATTAGGGAGCTGAGGGTCCCCCTTAAGGACTTTGTAATTTTTCTGTTATTTAACGCGTAGGCCCCTCTGTGGGTTTTAACCAAAAAAAAAATTACCTCAAAGCTATGAAGAGGCATTCATCAAAATCTATGCACTAAATTGTATTTCAATACAGCTTTTCATCCTCAGACCAATGGGCAGTCTATGAGGATTATTCAGGTATTAGAAGATCTTATGAGATTATGTGTTCTAAATTTTGGTGGTAGCTGATCAAATTTGTTTACAATAATAGTTTTCAATGAAGTACAAGTAAGGCCCCTTATGAAGCTCTATATGATAGGAAGTGTAAAACCTTGTTTTCTTTGACTAAAATGGGAGAGAGGAGTCTGATTATCCAGCCTTAGTTGGTGAAACTATTGAAAAGACTCGTCTGATCAGAGATAGGTTGAAAGTGATGTAAGATAGGTAATACACACACACACATAATTTTCCAAACACACAAAATATTGATAGTGATAACCTCTTACAGAGATAAAAGAATTACCTCAAAGCTCTGGAGGGGCATTCAGCAAAATCTATGCACTAAATTGTATTTCAATACAACTTGTCATTCTCAGACTAATGGGCTGTCTGAGAAAATTATTCAGGTATTAGAAGATCTTATGAGATTACATGTTCTATATTTTGGTGGTTGTTGATTAAATTTGTTTATAATAATAGTTTTCAATCAAGTACAGGTATGGCCCCTTATGAAGCTTTGTATAATAGAAAGTGTAAAACCCTATTGTCTTGGACTAAGGTTGGAGAGAGGAGTTTGAATATCCAGCCCTAGTTGGTGGCACTATTGAAAAGACTTGTCTGATCAAAGATAGGTTGAAAGTGATGTAGGCTAGGTAAAAATAATATTATGATGCAAAGCACTGAGCTGTGAAACTCCATGTTGGAGATTTTGTATATATAAAGATTAGATTGATGAAGGGCATAAGCAGATTTGGAAAGGAAGAAAATCTGAGACTAAGTCATAAATGAAAAATCTAAAAATTTTCCTATAGAAGTATTGTGGTGCTACGTCATTGTACTCTCTAGAGGAGAGTGTTGCAGCACTATAAGGTCGAGCATCATGATGCCAGTTCATTATTCTTTAAGAATATCAAAATCCACTTCATTTTGAGTTAAATAAAAACCCACCCTCATTTTATTATGCAGCCAGCTAGAAAGAGAGAGAGAAAGGAGGATCCTAGAAGGAGAAAGCTAGGTTTTCGGTGACTCTGGTTCATTTTCTACTATCGACCTAGTTTTAAAAGTTAGTCAAATTGAGGTAGGTTATATTATACTTATCGTAGTTTTTGAAATATTAAAATTTTAGAATTTTTTATTTTAATTATAATTTCATAGCATAAAATAAGGATAATGTTGCACATGCTAAACTTTCACAGTGTAACTTTTTATTTGCTGTAGATACGACTATTCCCAACATTTAGGTATTTTGAAAAAAAATCCATTAGTAAAACTGAAAAATGAGCTATTTTAATCTAATTAGAAAATAATTTTGATCCAAAAAATTTAGGTTGTGGTATAATTAAAGCTTCAAAATAGTATTTTAAACAATCCCTAATAAACTAGTGAAACTCTGAAACTATGAAATTTTGGTCAGTACACGAATCTATTTCGTACCAGTAAAACATTTTGTGAATTTATGTAATTGATTTATTTATATTTCATTTATTGCAATGAAATTATATATATGCTTATCAATTTTAAATGTGTGATTCTGTGGAGCTCAGATGTTAGAGGAAGTTATGTTATGTTGAATGCACAGGAGGTCATAAGGGTCTAAATTTTTAAATATCTCATATGTACTAAGCATTTGGGAGTCATAAGGGTCTATTTTCTAATATACTAACACAAGGATTAATTAGGGCTTGAATTCTAATATTTGTTACTAATATGAGGTATAAAGGCCTAAGGTATATTGGTTACTGAAATCTTTAAAATAAGAAGAATATCATCAGTAAAAATCATACACTGGAGTATATCCTCTTGTAAATGTATAGTAAGAACATCCATAACTAAATTAAAAAGATATGTGCTTGAAGCTAAACATTAATATAATCCAACTAAAATAGAAAAATACTTGGTCAAACCACCATGTGCTTAAAACACAAGTAACAGCTCCTACATGCATATCTTTAATGACTTGAATTTAAGAATTATTAACTCCTTTCTTATCTAGATCTCTCTAGAGCACTTCTCTTGAAACATATATATATCTGAGGTATGTAGTTTCTAAACATAATTAATATCATATGTAGTTCCTTCTTATTCTCTTTATACTTCTCCTTCAAACCTCTCAATAAATGTATAGCATCCATAGTAGACCTACTCGACATGAATCAAAATTTATTTTGAGAAATATTAGTATCACATCGTAACCTATGCTTATTAACTCTCTCCCATAATTTTAATGCATGGCACTTTAATCTAATTTCTCTATAATTTGCATACTCTTATGCATCACCTTTACTCTTAAAAATAGGAATTAACATACTCCTTCTCTATGCATCTCATATTTTTTTTAATCTTCAAAATAATACTAAAAATTTTAGTAAGCTAAGAAATTAATTCATATCTTAAACATTTCTACACCTCTATTGGAATATCATCAGGTACAACTACTTTTCCACACTTCATTTCTTTAAAGCTTCTTTAACTAGAATTTTACTAATACGTCAATAAAAATAAAAATTCCTATTTTCATTTAGGGTGTTAAGGTCATTAGTATTCTCACAATATTCATTTAAAAGCTTATCAAAATGTCTCATCCACTTATGTCAACATCCTCTTCTAATAAAAGTACTTTTGATCTTCATCTTTAATGCACTTCACTTGAAAAGGATCTTTCCTTCTCCTATCTCTTTGCTTTGCTAACTTATACATACATCGTTTTCCTTCCTTGCTATCTAATATATTTTATAAATATTTGAAAGCTAATTTTTTTTACATCAGATGTTTCTTTCTAAGATTCTTTACGGGCTCCTCTATTTATTTTTTTAATTTTTCAATTTTTCTTCATCTAAACTAATTTTTATAACAAAGCTTATTATTATTTTTTCTTGCACATTTTGATTCAATCACCAACTCTTTTTACTATTAGGAGCTTTTTCCTTTTAGTATTACAACATATATTTTATAACATTCTTAATATCACTAGCTAATTTTCTCACATAACATTAGCTTTGTCATACACAATAAAAATCTTGAGATCTTGAATCTTACTCTCAAAAATATTTTTGTTGGCATTTTTTAAAAGCCCCCATCTAATTCTAGAATAACAAATTACTTTATTTTTTAAAATCCACTCAATCTTAAATTCCTAAACTAATAAGTGATATTAGGTAAATAAACATTCATTCGGAATGACTTTAAAATCTTTACAATCTAAACAATCTTTTTTTATATAAAAATAATAATTTTATTTTTAATTTATCCATTCTTATAAGTTATGAAATTCTCCTCTCTCTTCTTAAATAAGATATTAGCAATTACAAAATCATAAACTCGAGCAAAATATAATATAGTCTTATTATCTTCACTAGGCGCTCCAAACTCATAGCTACCATACATGATTTTAAAATCTTCTACTACTCTACCAACATGTCTATTTGAATTTTCTTTAATAAAAGCACTTTCTACAAGAGATATTCTTTGTATTAATCTTCAAAGTCATTACAAAATTTTAATTTTGAACATATATCCAAACCTACTTGAGGAGCATAAGTACTTACAATATTAATAATCTTAGCATCAACAATAGTCTTTAAAGCTAAAATTCTATCATGATTTAATTTAGGAACCTTCTCTTATTTAACACTACACCCAGGCGTCGGTGCAACAACCCTTGCACACTTCTCGCTCTATTCAGGCCTTACAATGTATCGTTTCCAAAGAATATCCTTGCATTACTAAAACGTATTAAAGACTTCATGTTATGATTGTTGACAAGTTTTGCACTGATTGTCAATTACCTAACATAACCCTCTACTTCTCTCATCTAAGGCATGGGACATGGCAACAGGAATATTTTTCTTTTCAAAAACTAAATAATAAAATTTTAACTTGTTCATAAAGGTGCAACTTAAAGCACTATACATGCAATTTCTTTTTATTACTTTAGGACCAATTGGGAAATAAATTTGCATAGAAGTTTATCCATCTTTGATTACAGAGCTTGCCTTGATTTATGTCAAATAAAATCACAAGAGACAAATAAATCGATGCTTGATGAGATGCTATTATATAGTTATTGAAAAGGTAATCAACTATATTATCTGTTTACTCCCACTTGGACAAAATAGGTTCCACTATCACTAATTTGATATTGTCTCTCATGGAGCCGAAGGGATTGGTGTAATTATCTGTATCCTTATAAAAAAGCTCCATCACACGTGCGAGGTTGAAGATAGGTCGAACCAAAAATAATGGTAAGTTGGTTATAAGATACTCTTGATTAAGTGTTTTCCATGCATCCTCCACCATTACCTTTAGCTTGTTACATGCTTCTTCTTTTGTGCATTCATTATCCTTAGCATAGCTCTCAACTATGGTAGCAAAATGATTGCCTATTTCTTCATGCTGCAAAATTAGCATAAGACAAAGTGTATAATTAATAGCTGAATAAATGCAACATATTAAATAAGCTTTCTTATAAATTTCACTAATTTTCTATATAGAAGATACCTCATCAGAAGTTATATCGTTCATGACTCTGCATATGAAGCAAGATGCTTTGACAATCTCTGGAAATGCAGTAACCCATTCAAATGCATTCGATGGAATCACCTCGTACATACCGACAAACGACGCACAAAATAACATTGGATATGCACAACTCAAAAGAGAGATACGCAAGTGTTCTTGCATACTGGGAATATAATGTTCATTTCCCCATCGTGTTTCATCAAAATATGCATGTGCCAACTTATTCATCTGAAATAAATATATATAAAATAACACAATGAATAAAATTTTGTTAAGAGATATAAATAAAATATTATTTTATTTTTTTTCTTGAGAAATAGTTTTAATTTATTGCTGTAATTAATTAATTAAAAATATTTTTAGAGAATGTAATTGAAATAAAACTTTTTTTGACATTTCAGAGTTTAGTTTGATTTTAGAGAAATTTAATACATGATTATATGTAGTAATGGACCTATAAAATTAACATTAAATATGTATTCATACTATAAGGCCATACCTCCTTTTTAAGGAATCGCATGCGAAATGAATTTTGCTCAAATGACAGCTCATCCTCAAAATCATTGAATGTTTTATAAAGGACAAAGCAAAAATGTTGCAAGTATTTGGGTAACTGATCAACTCCCTCGAGTTCCCATCTATGTTAGCACATATAATATTTCACAATTAACATGAATTACCTCATATCCATAGAAATTATTATTTGTTATAAATTAAGACAAAATTAATATTAAATTGGTTATTATTACCTTTCAATTTTTCCAGTAAGCAATTCAAGCTCTTCAATTGTTCCATATTGATCATAGATATCATCAAGTATTGATGTTAGTATAAGTAATTTTGTAGTC
Source organism: Dendrobium chrysotoxum (assembly GCA_019925795.1). Lineage (NCBI taxonomy): Eukaryota > Viridiplantae > Streptophyta > Magnoliopsida > Asparagales > Orchidaceae > Dendrobium > Dendrobium chrysotoxum. Next base: position 69,580,382 of record CM034314.1, read on the forward strand.
ATTATTCTTGCACGAGAATAACATGGTTCAAAGTATGCTCCTATCATCCAAAAATGTAACTCGGCAAATCTATCTCGTGCAAATGGTAGGTTTTCTGAAAGGGCCATTGAATTCTTCCATCTATATAGTCATAACAAATCACGGTCAATTGTGCTCATTATATACACACAAGATTAATAATGCATATGAAAGAATTTATAAGTAAGCTAAACTTACAAAGTTATGTGTAGAAGTTCCTCCAAATGAATTGATTGTACTAAATGGTAGTCCAATTTTGCAAACTCTAATAGAAGTTCACTTCTAGTTTTTTCTTCTTCATAAATTGATATGTATTCTCTTGCTTCTAACCTTTCAGTTCTTCTAAACCTTGGTGTTTCTAAAGCTCTTGATGTTATAGTTGCAAAATTTGGGTCCATAGTGCCCAACAACAATTTGAGATAAGTTCTTGCAAAATTTGCAGCATTTTCCAATATTTTCTCATTTGGTGTTCCAAGATGAGCAGCTTCGTAGAGGCTTAACAAGGCTTTTGCATCATGCTTCAAACTTTCCTTGAAATCTCCTTCTTTGTCCATAAATTTGTTGAATATATCTGTTTCTCAAAAACATAAATAGATTGTGAATTTTCTAAGAGGTGCTTGGAATAATTTTTTTTCTTTTGGATTTTCAAATTTTTATTTGTCATTTTTGAAAACAATTCAAACTTTTTTTAAAATAGTTAAAACAAACTTTTGCACTGTTTCTCAATATTTTCATTATTTTAGAAATGAAAACAACTGACACCCAACTTAGGTGCCTAAAATAAAAATAACTCGTAAAAAATTAAGATAAAATGTTAGTAAAAAATTAAGCTATGAGTAGTTACTTTTTTTTTAAACATTATGATTTGATATCATACTTTACATATAATTATTTTAAAGGTTTTATAAAAATACTTTTTTGACACAATTTTTTTATCTTTAATCACTTTTTTTTCTTCCTTAAAATATGATTATTGCATATAAGCTATTAATTCTTGGATTAAAATAACTATTTAGTTATATTTTTATAAAAATTCGTGATCGAAACCATCACATACACAATTCATTGTTATAATTCCTTAAAGTTATTATGACTATAAGAATAAAATTACAGTTAACTGAGCTGCTTTTAGTGGAACATATTAAGGACTGGAAAATTCATCTTGTGAAAGTGAATAGAAAAGGCAGGTTGAAGGATAATTTAGTACCAGCTGAAATTGGAAATCGTTGCTGCCTCAGAAGTCGAAATCCCAGTGCTATAGTGTGTAGATCTTTACTCTCTTTAAAGCCATTTCTATGTATTTTCTTCAAAGAATCGTTGATCTCCAATTCAAAATGATAGGCCACTCCCAGATGTTGGATTGCATCAATCATTTCTAAAGATTGAAGCTGATCGCTTGCGTCTCTAAGCTGCTTCTTTATCACGTCCTTAAGCTCATCAATCCTTTGCTTTATCTTTTCCTTCAAAATATTCGATTTTGATTACATATTTTCTTAAATAATATCTATCAAAACTTTCTTATAAGTCATTTTATTTTATAATCATTATTTTATCTCTAAACTTTCTTAAATAATATTAAGGTTTTGTTTGGAATAGCTTTTGATCATTATTTTTTGCTGTTTTCAAAATATATTTAAACAAAAAAATTATTTTAAATAATAGTAATAAAATTATCCCAAATAAAACTTTAATGAAGTCCTTATATTTGAATTTAATAAAGATATTCTACTGAAAAAACTTCCTTAAACATAACATACATATATTTGCCAAGAACTTAACATGAATAGTAATCAGAAGTCATGCAATAAAATTCAACAATTAAAAACTCATGCATACAAGCTCAGAGGAAGGCATTGGCGTGTGGGTTATGAAGTAATCTCCCCAAACACTTGGGTGAAAAACTGCAGCAGGCTGGCGAACAACATCTACAGGAGAATGAATGTTAGAGGATTCAGCATATGTCATTGCTCTTTCTTCTATACGGCACAGGGAAGAAAAAAGAAGTGAATAACTGGGATTTTGATTTGAAAGGCTATTGCAATTAAGCTCCTGATTGTCTAGAGAATTTATAGCACTTTTAAACCAAGCACAAAGAGAACATGTGTCATTACCAGAATCAATGGGTTTTCTGTAAGTAATTTATAATTACCAAGTAGGAATCAATACATTTTCTATGTGAATTTCTTGATCAAGAAATAATCATAATAATAATAATGATTTTTGAAGTTATTGGATCTATTTTTAGAAAAGTATTATAATGAAGAAGGTCCAAAAATTTTGAGATCCATCTAACCAAATAATTTTCTATTAGAAGCTATTTAGGGTACTGTAGACGCAGCAAGTACAACAAAATATACAATAATTTTATCTTTTAAAATAACAACGCAACATAAAAAATTATTTATCTTTTAAAGATAGAAGAATAAGCCTAGAAAGATTCAGCCTCCTCTCCCCTTCTTCTTTCTTTGTCTTCTCTGCGTTTTCTATTTACTTCTATACTCAGCGCTGCATTAAAACTTGACATTTGATGGGCAGTTGATTAAAGCCTATAATAACAATAATGCTTTAAAAGCATTATAAATTGAAACTCTTTGTCTTTAATTCAGCTCTTCTTTGCAGATTTGTTCATAAATTGAGGTAGAAGGCTTCACCAAGCACCAAAAGTCAACACAAATCCAATCGATTGCGCATTTAAGGTTTCGTTTGGGACAACTTTTTAACTGGTTTATGAATCAATTTCTTAGAAAAAAATTTTTTTGAATTTGAAATTTTTGTACTAGAAAGCTGCTTAAGAAAGATATCCCAAATGAAGCCTAAGATTAGTATACTTTCATTCAATACAGTCATCTTGAACGTGAATTTACAAAATTCCTTCCTCATGCATGCATAATTATTAATAAAACTATTAGGATTTGGATTTGGTTAGCTGGGAAAGTCAACTCAAATGGATCAGTTAAAACTAAGTTGAATTCCACATGAATGAAAGTAAAAATTTTATAGTTCGAATCAAATTGAACTTGTTTAGAAAAGGTGATGGAAGAAATCATGTAAAATATACGGCACAAAGAACAGCAATAACAATAACATCATCAGTTTGAATATTGTTTCTGATTTTCTGCAAGTTGTTCATTCTCAAATTTCTTGTTTTAATATTAAATGTTATTTCTCTTTTATCTATGCTGCTTGTTCTAGGTTGGGTCGCATTCCTCTTTGGGACCAATTAGATGATTTTGCTCTTACTGTTAATGGCCCTTGGTGTGCTGGTGGTGATTTTAATATTATTTCTAACGCTTCTGAAAGGGTTGGTGGTTGTCAACCCAACTGTAAGGCTATGGAAGATTTTAACTCTGTTATTAGTACTTGTAATTTGCATGATATTGATTTTTCTGGCAGTACTTTTACTTGGAATAGATCTACCATATGGCAACGGCTTGATAGACTCCTATTCAACAATGATTGGATTGAGGAGTTTAACTTAACTAGTGTTGAGCATTTAAGTAGAACTCATTCTGATCACTCTCCTTTACTTTTAAACATAAATTCCAATAGATCGACTGGCCCTTCTTCTTTCAGATTTCAAAATATGTGGATTTTACATGATGATTTTATGAATACGGTTCAGACTAATTGGCAAGCTCCTATGTATCCCAATAACAATATTTCCGGTATGAATAGACTTTGGGCCAAATTGAGTAGACTGAAGCAAACCTTGAGATGGTGGAATAAAAATATTTTCAGGAACCTTTTTTCCAATATTAAGGAGGCGGAGAATAAGGTGAATGAATTAGATAAAATGTATTTGGAATATCCCTCTTTTGAAAATCTGAATAACATTAATGAGGCTAAAAATGTGCTCTTTCAATTGCAAAGTCAAGAGGAAGTTTATTGGAAGCAGAAATCTAATGCTAAAATTATGTTGGAGGGAGATAGAAATACCAAATTTTTCCATGCTTTAGCTAATAAGAAAAGGGTCAAAAATTACATTCATAAAATTTCTAATAGTGATGGCTCTTCTGTTACTTCTGAGGATTTAATTATTAAATCTGGTGTTGACCATTTCAAGAATATTTTTAACAATACGGTTAATTGTAGCCCGATTGAGAACCCTTTTCTTATTCCTTATATGATTAGTGACAATGACAACCAATTTCTCACTGAAATACCTTCTGAGTCTGAAATTTGGAATATTATTAAGGATATGAATGGGGAGACTGTTGCTTGTCCTGATGGGTATACTACTAAGTTTTTTCAAAAAACTTGGAATATTGTTCAGAGGGATGTGGTCGATGCTGTGAAAGATTTCTTTATTGGTAATCCTTATCCTAAGTTTTTTACTTCTACTAATATTGCTCTTATTCCTAAAAAAGATGTTACTAATAATTGGAACGATTTCAGACCTATTAGTTTATGTTCTTTTTTTAATAAACTTATTTCGAAAATCATTTCTAGTCGGTTGGTCAATATTTTACCTAGAATCATTTCTCATAATAAAACGGGTTTTGTTAAAGGTAGAAGCATTTTCGATAATGTCCTTCTTACCCAAGAAATTATTCATGATATTAATGTTAAAGCCAAAGGTGGTAATATTATTTTTAAACTTGACATTACTAAAGCTTATGATAATCTTAATTGGGATTTTCTGTACAATGTTTTATCTCTTTTTGGGTTCAGCTCTTCTTTCATCCTTTTGATTAAAAATAGTATTGAGAATTGCTACTTTTCTTTGATCATTAATGGTAAAAATCATGGTTATTTTAAATCTTCTAGAGGTTTAAGGCAAGGTGACCCTTTATCGCCTGCTCTCTTTATTATTGCCATAGAGTATCTCTCTAGGGGTTTGGAGGAATTATACATTAGACATTCCAAACTGATGTATCGTACTATTAGAGGCATCCCGATTTCTCATCTTAGTTTTGCTGATGACTTTATTATCTTCTCCAATGCCTCTATTAATAATATTAAAATCTTATGTAATTTCTTATCTCATTTCCAAGATTTGAGTGGTTTGGCCATCAACAAGGAGAAAAGTTCCTTTATTGTTGCTAAGTCTGGTCCCGTAGTAGAACCAACAACATTCAAAGAATTTGTGGCTTCACTGCCAAGTCTTTGCCCATTAAGTATTTGGGTACTCCTATTTTTAAAGGGAGAAAAAAAATAATCTTTTTGAGGATTTGATCACTATTATTCAAAAAAAGTTGTCTAATTGGTCGTCTAAATTTCTGTCTTTTGGGGGAAGACTTGTTCTTATTAAAAGCATTTTGAACTCTATCCCTTTATTTTTGCTTCATACTTTAAATCCTACCACTTCCATTTGTATAGGATTGAGAGAATGGTGAGTAAATTTTTCTGGGGTTCTAGTAATAATTCTTCTAGCATTTGTTGGGCTTCTTGGAATAAGGTGTGTGGGGTGTTTAATGAGGGTGGTTTAGGTTGCAAGAATCTTTTTGATACGGTTCAGGCTTTTTCCTATAAGTTATGGTTCTCTTTTAGATCCAATATCAATTTATGGGCCAACTTCATGCATGCTAAATACTACAAAGGTTGTCACCCCTTACTCTGTAGCTACAAAAGGACTGACTCTTTAGTTTGGAAAAGACTTTGCAATATCAAATGGGAAGCGGATCAGTATATTCAATGGGGCTTGGGCAAAGGTGAGATTTCTTTTTTGCAGGACAACTGGTTAGGTCCTTTCTCTATTGATAATTACTTAAATACGCATACTCTTGCTAACATTAAGGTCAATAATTTTTTTACTTATAATTCCTGGAACGTGAACAAACTTCTGGAGTTTATCCCGTCGACTCTTGTTAATTTGATTTTGAAGGTTCCTTTACAAATGAACTGCAAAGATAAAATTTTGTTTAGCCTGTCCTCTTGTGGTAAATTTCAGTTGAATAAGGCTTGGAACTCTATTAGGAGCAAGCATGTTGATTCTCTTATATTTAATGCTATTTGGCACAATAGTTTCCCTTTATCCTATTCTATTTTTGTGTGGAGATGCCTTAAAGGTTTTCTCCCTATTGATGAATTACTCAGGAAAAAAGGCTTTATTTTCCCTTCCAAATGCCAATGTTGTGCTAGTATTGAAAATACCCAACATGTTTTTGTTAATGGTATTATTGCTTACAAAGTTTGGAGGTACTTTTACGATTTGACTGGTAAGGACTCCTTCAATTGTAATAGTGATGTTGGTTCTATTTTAAAGTGTTGGATGTCTACGGTTAAAGGTCATATTTTCAGCTTATTGCCTATCCTTATCTTGTGGTATCTTTGGAAAGCTAGAAATGATTCCAAACATAATGGTATTATTATGAATGCTTCTCATATTATCTCCAATATTAGGAACAAAATCTTGCAACTGTACTCTTTTAAGATTATTTCTGAAAAATCCTTTTTAAACTGTCGTTATTTGGCTTTAGAATTTGGGATTTACCTTGATAGTGATAATTTTGAGAAGAGGGAGAGGATTGTCAAATGGATTAAGCCTTCTATTCCTTATATTAAGCTTAATACTGACGGTTCTGTTGGCTCTAACTGTGCGGGTGTGGGCGGCATCATTCGTGACAATTTGGGTTGTGTGCTTGCTGCTTTCGCTGCCCCTATTAAATTCTGTAATGCCATTACTGCAGAGCTTATGGCTTTGGATTTTGGTCTTGACATTGTCTTTAAATTGGGTTTCCATTATGTCTGGATTGAGGTGGATGCAAAGCTTTTAATTCAAATTATTGAGAATGAGGTGGATGGTTCTCCTCAAAATTTTTATATTATTAGGAAGATAAAACAGTCTCTTGCTAATCTCAACTATTTCCTTTCTCACATTTTTCGGGAAGCTAATGCTGGAGCTGACTGGCTTGCTAAGTATGGTAGGAAGCTGGAAAGTTTTAAGGAATTCAATATCAGAGATCTGCCCCCTTTGCTTAAAGGCATTGCTCTGTTAGATAAATCTGGATTGCCTTATATTCGGTTTGGCTGAGGTTCTTTTCTCCTGTTCTTTTATGTTTTTTGATTGTTTCTTGTTCCTTAGCTGCCTTGTGGGTTTATTTATGTTCTCTATGTTCTCTGGCTGCTCCGTCTGGGGGGGGTTTTTTCTGGTTGGTGTCTTCTTCTTGAAGTTGAAGAAGTTTGTTGCCGTGAGGTTAGTTTCGGGTTTTGTTTATTGCTCCGTCTGGGGGGGGGGCTATTTTCTGGTTGGTGTCTTCTTCTTGAAGTTGAAGAAGTTTTTTTCCGTGAAGTTGGTTTCGGGTTTTGTTTATTTGGCTGTCGTCGTTAGTTATGGCCTTCTGTCTGGGCTTTAGTTGGCCATTCCGTTTTTGGTGTTTAATGCCTGGGGGTTCGGTGTTAAGGGTTTATTTTGGCCCTGCTGCTGTGCTTTGTCGGTTCATCCTCTTGAGTGGTTGTTTGTGAGTTATTTTGGTGGCTTTAGGAAGGCTGGTGGCCTTCTGTGGGGTTGGAATGTCATTATGGAGCAAATTTTCTACACTAATGATTACATTATTAGTTTTTCTCAATGTGTTGATTTCTTTGTTAGCCTTCAGGAGGATTTTAACTCAAACGTTATTAGCGGCCATCTCTCTATCCTCGGTAAGTTCTCTTTTTTCTTTTATTTTGTTCTTGTTTCGGTTTGGAAGGAGGTGTTTTTTGCAGGTAACCTGATCGAGGTTTTGTTCCCTGGCTCGATCTTTTTTGTTGAAGGCCTGAGCTGTTTCTCTATTCTTCATTGCCTTCTTTTTTGGGCGTGGTTTCCTTATCGCCCTAGAATGTCCTTAGGTTTTCTTGTACTTTTGAGTAGTAGGGGAACTTCGGCTCGTAGGATTTTTTTTCTCTTTTGGATTGTATCTCTTCGGAGAGGTAGAGAGCTGAAGGTCCCCTTAAGGACCTTGTACTTTTTTTCTATATTAACACGAAGGCCCTGTCGGGGTTTCCCCTAAAAGAAAAAGAAAAAAAAAAAAACAATAACATCAAGTTTTTATCCATTACCTGGGGGTCGGCTGCATAAATTATTTTCTCTATTAACGTGTTTTTTTCATGTAAAATATATGGCACAAAAGTCTTAAAATAAAATTCACCAATAATATATCTATACATACAAGCTCAGAGGAAGGAATTGACGTGTGGGTTATGAAGTAATCACCCCAAACATTTGGGAGAAAAACTTCTGCAGGTTGGCGAACAACGTCCAGAGAAGAACAAAGGTTATCAGATGATTCAACATTTATCATTGTTTCTTTTCCCTTACAGCACTAGGAAGAAGCGAAGGAATAACTGTGACATAATTTCTTCACTTGTTCCAAGTTCCAGGGCAGTGAAGTGCCAAATGTAATTTTAAGCGCTGTTAACGCTGTAATGCACTGTATAAATCATAAAGCACCATCTTTTAAACATTTTATCTCTTTCATGTTCTTAGTGCCGACCCCACGTAGTGGGACAAAGGCTTGTTATTGTTGTATTGTTGTTGCATGTTCTTAGTGCCAGCCCAAACAATCCCACAATAAAACTCTAATAAAATAGTGCCTGGTCAAACAATCCCACAATCTTAAATTTTTCCCAGACGTAAATTTTTCACCATCTTCAATTATGTTTATTTATGATATAATAGATCAAAGTCAGCAACTTGATTTTTATGTCGGTTTTTTGTAGGTGAAAAAGCAATGAATGTCTTCTTGCTTTCATTTACAAACAAATTGAGTTTGTAAATATTGCCCCACCATTTAAATATAAAACTGAGGAAAAAACCAATCAAAACAAGACCTGATAAGTTCAAAAATAGAAACTTAATCCGATTAAATAATATAAAAAATTGCCATTAAGTATTTCTGATGTCATATTTGGCTCTTGCTTTTATAATTTGTAAAGCTGATTATGACAAACAGACTCAATATTAACCAGATGTTGCTTAATTTCATCCTTCTTAGAAATGCTAAGGAGCTGCTCTTTAATTTACAAGCTCGAAAGGAGATTTTTTGGAAACAGAAAGCTGTGGCAAAGCACTTGGCTGAAGGTGATAGTAACACTAAATAATTTCATGCCTTTGTCAAAAGAAAGAGGGCTAAGAATTGTATTAATAAAATTCAACGTCAAGATGGTTCCTACACTGCAAATTATGTGGAAATCTCTAACTTAGCTGTGCGGCATTTTCAGAACCATCTTAACAAGAATTTTGATCCTGCTTAGTTTGTTGATTACTCTTTTATTCCCAGACTTATTTCTCTTGAGGATAATGAAACTATCTCCAAACCTCCTTCTCTTGAGGAAGTTAAAGAGACTATTTTTGGTATAAATAAGGATTCTGTTGCTGGACCTGATGGTTTTACCACTCAATTCTTTCAAAAAACTTGGAACATTATCAATAAGGATATTTTTTCTACTGTTTTTGATTTTTTTGATGGCAACATTATTCCTAAATTTTTTTTGTCTACTTCTATTATGTTTATTCCCAAAAATAATTCTGTTAGTACTTGGAATGACTTTAGACCTATCAGTTTGTGTACCTTCTTTAACAAATTAATTTCTAAAATTCTTATGAATCGTCTTACTGCTATTTTACCTAGAATTATTTCTTCTTCTCAGATGGGTTTTGTCTTTGGTAGATCCATTACTGATAATATCTTATTGGCTCAAGAGTTATGTCATGATCTGGATGGCAGGGTTCGGGGGGGGAACTTGATTTTGAAATTGGATATTGCTAAGGCCTATAACAATATTGATTGGAAATTTATTTACCATATTATGTCCCTCTTTGGCTTCAATTCGATTTTTGTTAATCTGATTAGGAATTGCATTGAAGGTGTCCACTTTTCTGTTATTGTTAATGGGTCCAGTAAAGGTTTTTTTACATCTCATGGTTTAAGATAAGGTGATCATATTTCTCCTGCTCTTTTTATTATTGCGATGGATTTTTTATCTAGGGGCCTTACCAATCTTTTTGAGCATAACCCTAGTCTGTATTTTAAGACCTTGGGTGGGTTCCCCATTTCTCATTTATATTTTGCTGATGATTTTATTATCTTTACTAATGCTTCTGTTAATAGTATTCATAAACTTATGGATTTTCTCAATGAATTTGAAAGAGTTAGTGGCTTATCCCTTAACACCAACAAAAGTTGTTTTATTGCTTCTAAGAGAATCACTAATGATCGTATCCTTTCCATTCAAAATTTAACTGGTTTCTTGCATGTTCATTTACCTATTAAGTACCTTGGAGTTCCTCTTTATAAAGGTAGAAAGAAAACTTTTCTTTTTGATGATCTCATTACTTCTATTCATAAAAAACTTGTTTCTTGGGAGTCTAATTTTTTGAGTTTTGGTTGTAGAGTTACTCTTATCAAAAGTGTTATTTGCTCCCTGCCTATTTATATTTTTTAAACTGTTCTTCCCACCCAAGCGGTTTGCAATAAATTTTTTTGGAAAGGCTCCTCTATGAATTCCAAAATTATATGGGCCGCGTGGGACAAGTGCTGTGGTGCTTTGAATGAATGGGGTTTAGGCTGTAAAAATCTAAATGATTTAGCTATGGCTTTTTCTTTTAAATTGTGGCATAATTTTCGTTCTAAAGTTCCTTTGGGCCAATTTTATGTATGCTAAGTACTGTGTTGGTATGCATCCTTCTTCCTATCAGTTTATTCAGAGTGGCTCTAGAGTGTGGCGTAGACTTTGCAAGGTCAAATGGGCTGTGGAACCTTTCATTTCTTGGGGGCTGGGGGAAGGTAATATTTTCTTTTGGCAAGACCGTTGGTTGAGCCAACAGTCTATTGATTCTATTTTAAATTCTCCTGCAAATCCTAATGCTACTATTAAGGTGAACTCTTTTTTTACTAATAATTGTTGGGACCTTCAAAAGCTTTCTAATGTTATTCCTGATTTTATTGTTCATCAAATTTTAAATTTACCTATCAATACGGATTCTAAGGATACTATCCTTTGTGATTTTTCTAAAGATGGTAGATTTCACTTAAAGAATGCTTGGCATGTCTTTAGAACTAGGAAGAATATTGATACTATTTACTCTATGATTTGGCACAAAAGTATTCCGTCTACTATGGCTGTGTTTGTTTGGAGACTTTTGCATAAATTTGTTCCTACGGATGACAATCTCATTAAAAGAGGTTTTATCTTACTTTTCAAATGTCAATGTTGTGGACATTTGGAGAATATGCATCATGTTTTTATATCCGGTCCTATTGCAGTTAAAACTTGGGTTTTTATTGATGACATGTTCCAATTAAATTCTTTCAATGCGCATTTGTCCCTTCATACTATGCTTCAGGCTTGGTTCATTAAGTGCAAGGGTCACATCAGAAACGTTATTCCTTCTCTCATCTTATGATTTTTATAGTTGGAAATAAATAATTCCTTATTTAATGGTGTTAAGATGAACCATCTTAAGGTGATTCAGAGTGTGAAAGATAAGGTTTTGGCGCTTTTTTTTTGCTAAGTTGCTTTCCAGTAAAAATTTTAAAAATTATTTTTCCGTTGCTTCAACTTTGGATATTAACCTGGATAATGGCACTACTCTTAATGTGTCTAGATTAATTCCCTAGATCAAACCTCTCACTAACTTTTGTAAGTTGAATGTGGATGGTATTTGCCTTGATTTAGCTAAAGGTTTTGGCGGGGTGATCCGTGACTGTACTGGCAACCTTATTATGGCCTTTGCAGGGCCGTCTCATAATGGTAATTCTTTTAATGTGATCATCTTGGCTACCCTTTATGGTTTAAGGTTATGCTTTTCCCTTAATATTATTAAGGTTATTATTGAGATTAACTCGGATTATTATTCTTGCTTTAGTAGCTGTGTTAATGACTCAATGTGTTGCCCTGAGTTGTTTTATATGGTTAGGGAGATAAATAATTTGATTAATATGTTAAATTTTTCTTTATCTCATATTTCTAATACTGGTAATGATATTACTAATTGGTTAGCTCTTTGGGGTAGCAGCCTGGATTCTGTTACTGATTTTATTGAGGTTAATTGTTCTGTGCCTCTAAAAGGTATGCTTAGACTGGATACTCTCGGTTTGCCTTATGTTCGGGATTGATCCCCTGTTTGGATGGTTGTTGGTTTGCTTTTCCTCTCTCTGTTGTTTCCTATTTCTGTTTTATTTTCCCTTTTGTTAATGGGTTGATGTGTTTGCCCTGGGTGTTGGTGTGGTGCTGGGGTGTTGGATATCCCCTCCTGTTGGTGTTTTTATTGCTCTATTTTCTATGTTGTTGGGTGGTCTTGCTTTCCTTCTGGGTGGCTTTTCCATTCCTTCTGGTTTGTCTACTGCTGCCTCCCTGGAACCCGCTTAGTTATTATGGTAATATTATTTTGGTCTCTTCATTATCGTCTGTTTATAATCCACTCTGCTGGGCTGCCCTCTATTTATTATGGTGGTTTGGTTTTTTCCCAGCTACTTTCTTTGTTGGTTGTGCTTTACTGGTGGTTGGGTTTGCTTGGAGCTTGCTTTCCTAGTTTACTTCTTGGGTGTTGCTTCCTCAATGGGTTGGATGTTGATTCTCTAAGTGATTGCCTCTCTGCTCAGTTTGGGATTCTTATTCTAGTTTTTTTAATTATCTGTTGGCACGGGATTTACCTCTCTTTGTAGAATCTTAGCATTGCAGGTATCTGTAGAAAGCTCATGAGGGATAAGGTTTTGATGCTGAAGGAGCTGATGATGCTGGCCGCCATTTTTTTTGTTACTCCTCTCTTTTTTTGGGTGCTCACTCTTCTGCACCGTAGAATGTTACTAGGTTTATCTGTATTTTGGTTTAGTAGAGGACTCGAGCTCTTAGGTTTTTTGTTTTATTTTAATTTTGTAGCTCGTTCGAGCAGTAGTGAGCTTGAGTCCTCTCTAAGGACTTTGTAATATTGCCCGTATTAACACGTAGGCCCCCACCGTAGGGGTTCCCCCCCCCCCAAAAAAAAGCTGATTATGAACTTGATGTGATTCAGAAAGATAAAATAGATTGAGAAAGGTGCTCATGTTTCTCCAGATACTGATTATAAGAATAAGCTCGGAGAAGTGTTTGTTAGCATACACCATAGTACAGAACTTGGTAAAAACTTTATTTCATCACACTTTAATAAAAATGTGCGTCATAATGATTTTATTAAGGGGCTGTTTGATTTGTTGAAAAAGGAATGCAAAAAATTCTAAATGTGGGGAAACTAGATTTTGTGTGTTTATTTTGTTGAAAAATGAATGCAAATTTTATGGGCTATTTGGTTTGAAGTAAAATGCATTGGGGAAGGTAAAATATGCAGCAAACAAAAACAAGAAAGAGAAAATACAACAGAAAGAATGTACAACATGATTTAACATGAAAAAACCTGAAACCGTAAAAAAACTATGGAGCCACATACTCCAAGAAATTCATTATGAAAATGAAGAGAAATAGTACATATTTCTCTTCTCTACCTCTCTTCTTCTCTATCTTCTCTCTTGCACCATTCTTGTGGACTCCGAAAATTCTAGCCCTAGCCTCTACGTGGACCCCCTTTCTTTTTTTTTTTTGGGTCGTCAAGGAGAGTTTTACAAGTTTTGAGGCAAATTTTCAGAAGGTAAATTGAGTTTTGAAGTAAGATATTACCCAGAGTTTTCACTCTCATTTTGTGAGGACTTTATGATCTGAGTACTAGTTTCCTATAGACGCAAGCCCCTATAATTAATTACCCCTCCCGATAATGAGAGAGAACTTTCAATTAAGGCTAGCTGTTAAACGAATACATAGTATCTGGTGTATAGTAGCAGCATGAGTTGGTATTTAAAAACTTAATATTTAAAATTAGAAATTTCACCATCTTGCATTTAAAATAGATTATGGGGGGAGTGATGATAGACCCGATCAAGATCCCATGGTTCCGTCATCCCAGGTCATCATGGTCATTGGTCTACTTAGCCAGAGGAGGTAGTCGATCCAAACTGATAGAAGGATCTTTGTCGGCAACCATGTGTTGCTTCATCCAAGAGTATCTTGTAGACCTAAGGTGAATATTTATCTAAGGAGATAAATTTTAATTCACCTTAACTAACATAGGGCTTTGTATTAATTATATCATATTAATTCATATCTCAAGGATTTGATGCCATTAGGGAGTATACGGGTTCTGATCATGACCATAATTAAGTGGTCTCATTTGGCGGCAAAACTACCCGGTTCAGAGGGCCCCAGTCATAACTGTTTAACTATGGTGCCATTTAGTGGTGAAACCCATGGTGTGGTGCCATTTGGCAGTGAAACTATTGGTTAGAGGACATGTGTAATGTTCTTACTAGTAGAAGATCATTTGAGAATAAATCCTAGTGATATTCTTGACCAGACATTTGCTCTTTGTGAACTGAAGTAATCTTCAAATTTTTCCACCTCGATAAATTATTGCGGAGGTGTTGACCTCATTTCTATATAAGATCATCAGGATCCATTAAGACTCCTTCCTGTTGATCTGATGGTTGACAATTATCGAGTTGTCAATCAATCTAGACTTCAATCCAAACTTTAACCCAGACTTCAATCCAAATTTCAATCAATCTTCAAACAAGCTTCAATCATATCCAATCATCAACAATCATCCAATTGATTTGTGATTTAAATGAACAAATAAAACTCAATCAATCAAATCCAGAATCCAATTCAAATCAAAAATTTAAGGTTAAGGACCCATGTTATATAACCCTTTTTGAGTGATTTTTTAGTCACCTCAAAACCTAATAAAATGACCCCCATTTCATAATCTATCAGTTTTATATTTGTTAGGCATGTCCCTAGGGTCAACTCTCCAAATTTGAGACCATTCTAAGACCTTTAACCCTATAAATTCAATTAAAATCCAAAGGCTGCAACTTTTAAATATTTACAGCCTATCCCACTAGATCTTCTACCTTGTAGAATTTGACCTTGGGAACTTCACAATAATTCTTGACCATATCCATAACCCTTGTTATGACATAATGAATATTAAACTACACTTTGGTGAACCCATGTTGACCCACAGTTGACCAGGGGTCAAAATGTCTAAAATACCTTATAAAGGAAAATTTTGAATTTTCTCCAAATCTCAATATGGCCCAGTCAAATCAAACCTTAAAACATTTTCTAATACATCCTAAACACCATTAGGAGTTCATTGGACTCAAATTCAAGACTTGGTCATGCTTGGTTGACTAAGTAAATTAATGTTGACCAAATTGCCCTTTAATGGTTCAAATGGCCATTTCAAGCCAAATGGTCATTTCATGTCCTGAGACCACACCAATTGATCTCAAACCAATCCTTTGAACTTGTTGGATTCAAATTCAACTCTTGGTTTGACTTGTTTGACCAAATCAACCATGGTTGACCAAACTAACGTAAAACCATAATCTTCGGGTTCAGTGTAATGCCTAGCATAGTGTACTAACCATATGACTTTAACCATGTTCAAACTACTTCATGAGATAGGTGATGAATCATCCATCAATAGGTCCTTCAACCTTTAATTGACTCATTTGGTCAATTGAGCTAGCTCAGGCTAGCTCAATTGATCATGAACCTCAATCATACTCAATTAAATTCTAGCTTATATTTGATCTTCATCAAACTTCTTTGATCAATCTTCCTAGTGAATTGTTCTTGATTGGAAACTTTGACCCAATCAATAGTTGACTTGGTCAACTAGACCCAAGTTTGGTCAAATCATCTTATCTAATTAAATCAACACCTTTAATCCCTCAAACCTAATCCAATGCTTGATGTGAATACCACTAAACCATTGATAAGTTAAACCTTTATGAGTTTGACTAAGTCAATCCATTAAACTTTGTCAAACCCTCAATGCTTTTGGTCAAACCACATCATGCATTAAATTAAACTCTATCAGGTCTTCAATTACATTTCAACCCATAGTTTAAATATATTCAAACTTACCATGGATCAAATCATGAATGGCTTGACCAAGTAAACTCAAACATTTGGAAAAACCCCTCATGTATTCACTCATGCTTTGAAATTAACACCTTTGACTCCTCCCAACCTCATTCAAATAGCCCTGACCCCTCCCAACCTCATTCAAATAGCCCTCCACACTCCCTCAAGTATACCTCAACACCCTTAGCCTATTGACAAGTCAAACAATCCACTAGAAGACCACATAGGTTTGAGTTAGTCAAACCCTATTACAATGCTTGACTGTCCTTTAATTTGGATATGGTGATATTACAATAGTTTAGAGAGTTGGGTGGAAGTCTAGCGACGGTGGTGGTCGAGCGGAAGTCTGTCGTCAATTACTGCCCTGGCAGAAGTCCAGCGACAGTCGGTGGCGGGGCAAAAGTCTGGTGTCAGGCGACAGCCGGGCGAAAGTTCAGCGACGATCGGTGGTCGGGCGGTGGCTGAGGAAGAGCTTGGTGGTAAGAGAGATCTCAGATTTCTCTTCCCCATTTCTCTTCCTTCTTCTACCCACTTTTGCGAAGAATAAGGGGTTCTATTTATAGTTTTTCAGGAGTGGCATGGCTATTAAATATGGGGAGGATCAATGTCAAGTTAGGAGTGTTCTGATGGATGGCTGATCGACTCCCTCAATTATAAACTATTTATCAAGCATTTAAATACCTTAATGATGTCATAATTCAACACTTTTGGACTCGTTGGATTCATCTCGTAAAGCCGCTCGATTGGACTATGAGCATGTTATATTTCGATATAATTGATCATCCAATTTATATTTTGAATCTTCCAAATATTCTTCAGGCCATCAATTTGGACGTATTCGGGTTCGGATTGGACTAATTTTGAGTTTGTTGGGTTCATCTCCTTGAGTTGTTCAATTCAACTATAAGTTACTGAAATTGGAGTTTAGATGATCCAAAATTTAATTTTGGAAGTTTTTTATTCATATTTGCATCAAGATTAGTGCCCGATTAAGATAATCGATGCTCCAACTTCAAAAAATGATAAGCTTATGACTAAAGGTATTTTACTTAGTTCACGGACCCTAGGGGAAGTCCACATTAATGTCCAAGGAGTTATCGTGCCTCATAATTACTCAAAAATTATGATTTTATAATTAGGATAGTTTGAAATGCTTTGACATATATTTTTCGACTCTGTAGGTGCATGTCAACGTCAGAAAATAGGGGGCAACTGATATGTCACCAAAAAATTATCTTGATTGGGCATCAATTTTGATGCAAATATGAATAAAAAAACTTCTAAAATTAAAGCCTGGACCATCCAAACTCCAATTTCAGCAAACTTATAGGCAAATTGAACATTTCATGGAGACAAACCAATGACACCAAAATCAGTCCAATCCAAACCCAAAAGGGTCCAAATCGACTACATATATATAACATATTTGGAAGCTTCAAAGCAAGAATTGGATGTTCAAATGATATCGAAATATATCATACTTATATTCAAATCGAGCAGCATGACGAGATGAATCCAACAAGCCCAATAGCGTCAAATTCTTACATCATTAAGCACTTAAATGCTCGATAAATGGTCCATAATCGAGGGAGT
Organism: Dendrobium chrysotoxum; assembly: GCA_019925795.1. Taxonomy (NCBI): domain Eukaryota; kingdom Viridiplantae; phylum Streptophyta; class Magnoliopsida; order Asparagales; family Orchidaceae; genus Dendrobium; species Dendrobium chrysotoxum. Next base: position 69,597,875 of record CM034314.1, read on the forward strand.
CATTATCGATGTTCCATCAAAACACTCCCAACTTGACATTGATCCTCCCCATATTTACTAGCTATACCACTCCTAAAAATCTATAAATAGACCCCTCATTCTTCATGAGAAATCCAAGATCTCTCTTGCCACCAAGCTCTTTCTCGGCTGCCAACTGTCACTAGACTTTCACCCGGCCACCGATTAAAGCTTAACTTTTGCCCGGCCACCGACTGACGCTGAATTTATACCCGACCACTGACATTTGTCAGATTTCTAACCGGCCAACGACTGTCCCTGGACTTCCGCCCGGCCACCGATTGTCGCAAGACTTTCGCCCTGCCACCGTCTATCGTAGGACTTCTGCTCGGCCACCAACTGTCGTTGGACTTCTGCCCGGCAAATGATGGAAGCCGAACTTACGCCAAGCCACCGATCGAGACTGAATTTCTACCTGGCCACCGACCGTCAGCAAACTTTCACCCAACTGTCCAAACTATTGTAATTCCACCATCTCCAAATTAAACGATGAGTAAAGCTTTACAATTCACTCAAACTTAGTGGAATCATTTTGATTGGACATGGCCCCATGGTTTTCCCCTTTTTAAGGGCTTTTCACATAAAACTCTTGGTGTTTCATCTTCTTTGTTTGTGTGTTGGATATCTATGCAACACTAACATGAAATATTCCCTTAATCTACTATCACGTATATTCTAGCACACAACAGTAATAAATAATAATATTTTTAAAAATTATTAAAATTAACATAATAAAGTCACAAACTAACCTAAAAAAATTATAATTCTAAGAATTTAAACTCATAATATGAAAGTCTAACTAAACTAGATGATGTAATGAATATTAAAATTATTTAAATAATATCCAAACGATATAATCATATAAATGTGATTAAAAATAAAGAGAATTCATGCATAGTATTTTTTTTTTAAATTTATATTTAAATATTTTTCAGTTTTTAAACTTATTTTTAATCTAAATTTAATTTACATATACGTATATAATTTAATATAAATTATTACTAATTTATGTTAAATATTTTGATATTATTTATGCATATAAATCATATAACTAATTTATACTTATAATCTTAAAGTTAAATATTTTTTAAATGAAATAATAATGGTATAATATAATGCAAAAATTAAATTTATTACTAAAAAACAAAAAAATTAAAAAAAAAAATTCTATAATTTTAAATTAAAATAATTTTTAAATTTTATTCACATTTATTATAAATATAATTCACATATAAATTTATAAATTTAATATAATTATTATTAATTTATATTATATACTTAAATATAATTTATATTTATATGTTATATATTAAATTTATTTGAATATTGTATACATACGTTTTCTAAAAAAATCCTCTTGAAATTAATCCTTCATGCACACGTTCTAGAAATTTCAATTAGTTGTTTAGTCTCACATCACTTGGGAGGTTTTTTTTATGTTGTTTATACTGCTTTCCATCTTTTCATAAGTAAAGAGCCCACATAAGGTGGTGGAACCATGTAGGCAAAATTAGTTAATGCTTAGTACATACTAATTTAAATTTTTAGATATTATTAACTAAATTGTACAAATAACAGCAACAACAACATCAAGCCTTTATCCCACTACGTGGGGTCAGCTACATGAATCTTTTTTCTCCATTGTGTCATGTTAAAAGTCAAATTCTCATTTAAATCTAATAAAGAAAGATCATTTCTAATATTTTCAAACCAAGTCTTTTTAGGTCTACCTATACCTTTCTTAACATAAGTCAAATCTAATACCTCTACTTTCATAACCGGGTCATTGAGAAGCCGCCATTTTATGTGACCAAACAATCTAAGGCGACTCTCCAACCTTTTCACATATATGCTCATTTTGTATCCTACCTCTAAGTGTAAAGCCACTCATCCACCTGAGCATCTTCATCTCTGCAACATTTAACTTAGCATTATGCTTCTCTTTTAATGGCCAACATTCGACACCATAAACCATTGCAGGTCTCACCACCATCTTGTAGAATTTTCCCTTAAGTTTGAGGAGTACTTTTCTATCACACAATAAGCCTGATGCATTCCTCCACTTCAACCATCCAACTTGAATTATGTTGATAATATCCCCATCTATTTCACCATCACTCTGAACAATAGATCCAAGATATCTAAAATGTGTACTCTTATTAATGACTTGATCGCCCAAATTCACAATCCCCTCACTAGGTCTAATATTACTAAAATTACACTCCATATATTCCGTTTTAGATCTACTCAAGCGAAAACCTTTAGACTCTAAGGTTGACCTCCACAATTCAAGTTTACCATCAACTCCCTCTCTAGTCTTATCAACAAGAAGAATATCATCAGCAAAAAGCATACACCAAGGTACATCCTCTTGCAAATGTCTAGTGAGAACATCCATGACTAAAGCAAAAAGATATGGGCTTAAGGCTGATCCTTGATGTAATCCAACCAAAATAAAGAAATACTTGGTCAAACCACCTTGTGTTTAAACACAAGTAATAGCTCCTGCATACATATCTTTAATGATTTGAATATATGCGTTATTAACTCCTTTCTTTTCAAAAACTCTCCATAGCACTTCTCTTGGAACTATATCATATGCTTTTTCTAAATCAATATATATCATATGTAAATCCTCCTTATTCTCTCTATATTTCTCCATCAAACCTCTCAATAAATGTATGCCTTCCATAGTAGACCTATCCGGCATGAATCCAAATTGATTTTGAGAAACATTACTATCACGCCGCAATCTACGCTCCATAACTCGCTCCCATAATTTTAAAGTATGACACATTAACTTAATTCCTCTATAATTCGCACAATCTTGTGCATCACCTTTATTCTTAAAAATAGGGCTTAACACACTCATTCTCCACTCATCTAGCATCTTTTTAATCTTCAAAATAGTATTAAAAAGTTTAATAAGCCAAGAAATTCCTTCATCTCTTAAGCATTTCCACACCGCTATTGGAATATCATCAGGTCCAACAGCTTTTCCACCCTTCATTTTCTTTAAAGCCTCTCTAACTTCGGATTTACTAATACGCCGATAAAAATAGAAATCTTTATTTTCATTTAGGGTGCTAAGGTCACTACAGTCAATTGTATTTTCACATTCTTCATTAAAAAGTTTAGCAAAATATCTCATCCATCTTTGTTGAATATGATCTTCTAAGAAAAGTACTTTTTGATCTTCATCCTTAATACACTTCACTTGAACTAAATCCTTACTACTCCTATCTCTTTGTTTGGCTAACTTATACATATATCTTTCTCCCTCCTTAGTATCTAATCTATTATATAAATCACTAAAAGCTAAGCTCTTAGCATGCATCGCATATTGCTTTCTTAGATTCTTTACGTGCCTCTTTATATATTTCCCAATTATCAGAATTTTTATAATTAAACTAATTTTTATAACAAATCTTCTTATTTTTAATCTTTTCTTGCACATTTGGATTTCACCACCAATTATTTTTATTATTAGGAGATTTTCCCTTTGAAACTCCAAGCACATCTTTTGCAATATTCTTAATATCATTAGCCACTTTTCCCACATGATATTAACATCCTCATGCATAGAAAAAATCTTAAAATTGTGTTATATTTAAATTATTTTAATATTTAATAAAATAATTTATATTAAATTAAATTATTTAAATAGATTATGTATTGAACTATCCGATTCTTAAAAACCAAAACCAGTTCAACGTTTGGCCGGTTGAACCAGTGGTTCAAACCTGTTCCCAGCAATTTGATGTTGGGCTAGTTTTGCATGAGGATAGAATGGCGGTTCAAACCGGTTCCCAACAGTTTAAAGTTGGGCTGGTTTTTCATGAGGATAGAACGGGCTATATGTTAGGTTCACGGTCGAACCGGTGGGTCCGGCCTGGTTTCAAAATCATGGGAAGGAGAACTTCAGTAGCCAAGTGCCTAGCCCAAACTACTGCACGTGAGATTAGAGGATCAGAGCACCAAATGTTTAGATGATCTGATAATTTTTTCTCAACTGTATCGCACAACTTCCTGTTCTCCCCTGCCTTCTTAGAACTAACATGTGACTCGAGCAGCTTTCTTATTTTTATTTTTATTTTTACTTTCAGTCGCCAAGCTTCTCCATGATTAGCTACATGCAAAGGCCACTCGCCGGCCTCTTCAGCAACTGGCCCCACGTCAGAGGCCATCGCTGGCCTCTTTAGCGACTAGCTCCACGTGGCTCTAAGTTAGAGGCCACTCGCCGACCTCTTCAGCGACTTTGGCATGTTTTATAATTTTTTTCAGATTTAATATAATAAAACAATTTATTAAAATCAGTATTTTTAAAATTTGTACAAAAAAGAAGAGCCTCTATACAGAGTTTCAGAAGAATGAGAAATTTTCAAATATTACTTTCATGTTTTTATTAAACAATAAAATGATAAAGAGAAAAAAAACTAATTTTTCAGGTGAACACGACTTGTTCAAGTGGTTATTTATGTGATGACTTAATCTATTTTGCTAATTAAGAATTTTTTTCCATTTTTTAATATTTAAACTTATAAATAATCTTATTTTAATATTTTACCCATTGGTGTGAGGGCTTTGAAGTAATCACCTCCAAACACTTCTTTGAAAAACTTCTCTAGTTGGTCAAAAAATCAGTCAGCTTTCATTTTATTTATTACAGACTTTTTTGATTTCAAGTCTCCAGGCCACCTTCTACCTCGACCATGCAATGCTTCAGCTGTTAAGAGAGAAAGACTAATAGGGTAAAATATTGAAAGAGAGAGGGAGGAATGACTTTCCATTGTAAACGTAAACCTGCTCTAATTTTTAGTGTTTTTTTTTAACGGGATATCCAACCGCTGCCACCTCCAAGAGGACGCTTAGCGGCGTGACTAATCCTCGGCTGACCTAGAGGAGGCACCCACCCCAGAAATCTCCTGTCGTACACTTAATTGGGCCCCACTTAAGAGGCGCTGCCGCTCGAGGGGAATCAAACACGGGTTTGGGGGTTCCTAACCGTACTCGCCCAACAACCAAGCTAAGCAATGGTGGGTATTTTTAGTGGCTTAACATAGCAACAAGTTCGCCAATGAGGAAACAAGCTCTAATTTTTGTAATTCTTCCTTTTAAAGTTATTTATTAATCCAAAGAAGCCACCACATCTTTTCTAGACACATAAAAAGCATCAATGGTTTATTTTCCCCTTTGCTCCTCTCTCTCGACTCGAATCGCAACTCACGACCTCGAGCACGGATTTCATTTTCCCTTTCTCTCCTCTCTCGCCTCCAACAAAGACCGCCTACGGCAGATGTTTATGTCTTCTAAGCTTTAAGGGCCATGTTATTTGCATTCTTAATTTTGATCTTACAGATCCTCTTAGCTCCAATAATGAGACGGCAAATGGAACTATTTTAACATATTTTAATCTTTCAAATGAGACGACAAACAAAATTATTTTAATTTAGATCCCCCATGAATAAAATTTTTCACTCCACCACTGCAGATAGGAATGAAGATAAGAGGATTAATCGGCAGATACCATTGCTTCTTTCTTCTTTATTGCACTTGGAATAAAAAAAAATTGTATTATAACAATTATAATAAAGATAACATGATTCGACAGATATCATTGTTCGGCATTGATGGTAATTTAAACTACGAACAAAGGAGAAAATATGTATTTCCAGAAAGATGAATAAATTTGTTGTAAACAATTTTCAATTATGTAGGAGTGAAAAATATTTTTTGACAATTTCTTGAATGAAAAATAGTTGACTGATTTTTTTATCATTAGATCAGTTTTGACACGAGTGTAATACTGAATAGTTGATATTGCACTCATTTAAAAGTAAATATAAAAATTTTGAGATCCATCGTGACCGTAAAAATGTTTTAGAGCAATGTTGGTGCAACAATTGCAATAAAAATATAGGTTAAATTTTATATATATTGATCATTTTAGTCTCAGAGTATAACATTGTTACAATTTAGTCCCTCGACTATACAAGATTGGTCCTAAATTGTCTCTTTATGACTAAATAATGATGGATTAAATTGTGATAGATTTTATATTACAATTACAATATAAGGGACAATTTTGAATCAATTTTGTATAGCCGATGGAGGGACTAATTTGGGACAATATGATATTCTTGGATTAAGTTGGTCGTACACGAATAATCTGAGGACTATTTTGAGATTTTCCTATAAAAGTATATCATAATTTTACCTTATAAAATAACAACACAAGAAAAAACAAAATTATCGCCGTCCTTATTCTTCCTTCTCTTCTCTCTGTCTTCTATTGCTTCATGCCAATATGAAGAGCTAAGTTTGATGTTGTTTTTGGCTGCAAGATGCTTCCATTTTATTGCTAAATCATAATAAGGAAAAGGCTCACAATAAAGTTAACATTATTACAATCATAACCACCCCTCTAAAGATAGTCAAAATTGAACACTTTGAGGAAACAAAAAAGGTTGTTGATCTAGAGAACTTGATCAAACCCCACGAGTTCCTCCAGTCTTAGGCTTTGTTTGGGATAATTTTTTGTTGATTTTTAAAGTAACTTTTTAATACAAATATTTTTTGAATTAGAATTTTTTGTATTAGAAACCTACTTTTAAGGATACAAAAAAGTTGTCCCAAACACGCCTTACTTTCCTGTTAGAGATGGCTATCCCCGAAGTCACTACCAAGACAAAAAAGTTAACTATAAGATTTGTTTTGTAATCACTATCGAAAGGCAAGAAAGTTAATGTTGCTTTAATAAAATATAGGAATGCCATCAAGTCAGGGGCGGATCCCCCTTGAGCTTAGGGGGGGCAAATGCCCCCTCTAAAAAAATTAAAAAAAAATTTCTTTATTATTGTGGGCTCCAAAAATTTGGCCCCAGCCTCCACCGGTTGCTTTTCTTTTTTTTTTTTTAAGTTTTAAGGGATTTAAGTTTCGGGGTAAATTTTGGAATGCAGATGGGTTTGTAGATAAGACACTACCTAGAGATTTTGCCCTCATTTTGCGAGGACTTTATGATCTGAGTTCTAGTTTTCTATAGGCGCAAGCCCGGCCCCTATAGTTAATTATCCTTCCCGATAATGAGAGAGAACTTTTGATTAAGGCTAGTCGTCAATCAGATATGTAGAGATACATGTTATCTGACATATAGTAGCAGCATGAGTATGAAGTTTGGAAATTGAGGGTTTGATAATTAAAATTTGAAAATTTCACCATCTTGCACTTAAAGAGGATGGTGGGGGAATGGGTGATGGACCCGATCAGGATCCTATGGTTCGGTCATCCCGGGCCCTCGTGGTCATTGGTCTACTTAGTTAGAGGAGGTAGTCGACCCAACCTGACAGAAGGATCCTTATCGGCAGCCATGGGTTGTGTCATCCAAGGGGACTTTGTAGACCTGGGGTGAATATTTGTCTAAAGGGATAAATTTGAGTCCACCTTAGCTAACTGAAGTCTTTATGCCCTATCAATTATATCCTATTGATTCATATCTCAAGGATTTGATGCCACTAAGGAACGTATTGGCTTTGGTCATAATTACTATCTCGTGGTGCCATTTGGCAGCAAAACCGCTCGGTTTAGAGAGCCTCGGGTCAAAACCGTTTATCCTGCGGTGCCATTTGGTAATAATACCGCCGGTTAGAGGACACGTACCACGCCCTTATTGGCAGGAGATTATTTAAAAAAGGATCTTAGTGATATTTTCGACTAGGCATTAGCTCTATGTGAGCTGAAGTAAACTTTAATTTATCTACCCCGGCAAACTGTTGTGGAGAATGGATGAATTTTATGCTTTAAGTGATTTATGGTTGGATTTTAGTTTTAAATATCTAGGAGTTTTGAGATTTTGGAAGTTTATGTGGAGTTTTGATAAACATTTGGGTGGCATTTTGAATTATTTGGGATGGACCCCTCCGGTTGAGATATGCATTCAACACGGCCATCATCGGGGTGTATGTGGCCATTTCCATTTGTGGATTGAACCTTATCAACTCTGTCAAGCTATCAGCAGAGGATCAGGTTTTGTAGGCTTTAAGCCTTTGTTTATGAATTTCTTTTATTATAGACCTTAAAGGCCTAATATGAACGCATTAAAATAAATATCCCGGTCGACTATGCAACCGCATATTTATTTAAGAGTTCGAGCCTTGTCGACTCCTATCTACTAGCACAGGAGAATCGGGCTCAAATTTAGGTTTATTTATTTACCAGCGCAGCATTCCCTAAACGTCACGTGTGCATCCAAGAAACCCTCGTCGGGGCCCATGCAGGTGTTTTGTTACGCTCACCTCTTCTTATGTACCTAAGTGTATAAAAACTATGGTGCATGTGCGGGGGTACATTGAAATATTTGTAGATGCCTTCTGTCTGCTTGCACGGATGTTACAGATCCGGTGGCATTTTGAGTACATGATGGGTCTTCTACACTAGCCTGTAGGAACTCGTATTTGTCATATATTTGTTGCCCTTTCATGTAAATAACTTGTTGCTTACACAACAAATCTACTGTAATGACCCGTATGTATTTGAATTCATTGTGCATCTTCTATCTTTGTATATGGCAGATCAGTGTATTTGCCTACGATTGAATAGTGTTAATTGCATGGAAGTTGCATTCTCCTTGAATTATTTGAAGATGACATGTCTTTCAGTTCATTGCATGTTGAATTCCCCTGTATGTAGAAGACAGATGTCTTCACTTGCCACTACCTTAGTATGGGTTGTATGAGTATCTTTACATCTGTCACGAGCTTTTGCATATGCATTGAGCTTGAACTTAGGATGTTGTCTCTTATACCTTGATTTTCATCACTTGAAAACTTCACTTGATTGTTGGCATATAAATATTGACTTGTCGTTGAATTCATATCCTTGCAATCACTGTAATTATTCTAAATCCTTTAATTACATGGAATCTCATTATTACTCACAAGTGATTTATACTCGTAAGAGTTTAGCATGTTATCTTGCATATCCATGTTTGAAGACAAGTTCTTTATCGCCTTTTAGAATTATCTGCAATATGTATAATGGACCTAGAAGTATTCTTGTAGATACTTGCTTGCAATCAAATGATGATTTGAGTTCTTGTGCACCATAAGTTGTATGTCCATACATTGATTTTCAGCATATATAAGGAACTAGTATGCTTATTTGCATGTCATTTATGTTTGAAGATGTTTCGCCACGCGTTCCCTGTTCATGTTGAAATTCATTTTAACATTCTCCACAAGCTCATTTAGCATTTATATCTTAGTTGGCATGATAATGCCCTGAAACTGATTAAAGACTTTGTCCCATTGATTGAAAGCATGTCATATTGGAAATTCCTTTCCATTCAATGCAAATGCTTCTTCTTATATATGTATGCAACATACACATCTTTCACAAGTTAATTAGCATCAGCGGTATGCTTTATGTTTTATCCCCCTCATTCTCACATTCGTTTGAAGGTTGCACCATAAGCTCTTCATCAGTTCATTAATACTAGTGCATTGCAATTATCTCAAATCAATCAATTGCTTGAGCCTTCGTTATCAACCGTGAATGAGCGATTCTTACAAATTTTTCATTCACCGCAAATTCTGTATTCATTTATTTTTGGTTCACATAGGTTTGAACATTTGAGTTCAATTCTCTGCTTATGGTTCAAGTTCATTGTGATTCATATTCAAGTCCAAATCCAAGTGATCTCATTTAGTTCAAGCTCTTTTGAGTATAAATTAGGTCCTTGGCATTGTTGAAATAAAGTCCCCTATATGTGTTTTGAGTTCAATCAAGTTCAAGCCCAAGTCCTTGTTCATATGAAGTTCAAGTTGAGTTCATTTGAGTTTATGTTCTTCTTGCTCAAGTTTGAGTTCATATTCAGTTTGTTTCATTTCATTTAGGTCCAAGTATTTATTAATCATTTGAGCTCTAGAATATGTTCCCTGCTGTCCAAATTTCGTTCAAGTCTTCTATATTTCAAATGAAATTCGGCAGCCACTCGATGTCTCCCCCATTTAGGGGAAACTACGGGAAACCGGGCCTTCCCACCACGCTAAGAAAAGCGTATATGGTAGGTGTATTCGGACACCGCGGCCGTATTTTCTTCGTCCCCCCACCACACTTAGGAAAGTGTGTATGGGTCTTCAAATGTACCTGTTGCAAAAGAAAAGCAGTTATTTCCCCATGAGCAGGTACTTATATGCGTCCTCACCTCATCGTAGGCGTCGCACCGGGTTCCCATCCCACCACGCTTAGGAAAGCATGTATAGGCGGTTTTTCAGTGCGCCATAAATGCCAAAAATGAGATTTTAGGTGATTACCAGATTCGTCGAGAGCACCGAGATGAACTCCCTTCCACCATGCTAAGAAAAGCGTGTATATGTGGTAGTTTCATCGTGTTGCAAGCGTCAAAGTCGGGCTTTCGGAGTTTTAGGGATTGAAGGGTTATACCTCGGCAACCGGTGATGACGACGATTTACAAAAATTTCTTTCTTTTCCCCATTTTTTAAGAATAATAATTAACAAAAAAATAATTATAATTATCAATAATTATGTAACATAATTATTATCATTAATAAAAATTATAATTATGAATAATTATAGTAACATGAGTACTATAATTAATAATAATTATAATTATCAAAAATTATAATAATGCAAGTATCATAATTAATAGGAACTATAATTATCAACAATTATAATAAAATAATTATTATAATCATCAATCATTATGATAATAAGATTGTAACAATAAATATGAACATTAACACACTAACATTTAAACAAAAATGAAACAAAATTCTACATAAAGAGTTCGGCTGGTTGCAACTAGGTCGGATGAGGTCAGGTTGGAGAGGTTTAGAGGTGTCGGGTAACAGGTAATGGGTTTGAGGAAGAGTTTGGATGGCTCGGGCTTCGGTTACAGGTGGTGTTCGGCTAGAGGAATGAGAGGCAGCTCGACGGGAGTGGGGAAGAAGCAGGAGGTCATGGGTGCTCTGGCCTCGATTTGATGGGAGGAAGAGGAGGGATCGGTAAGGTAGTGGTGAAAGCTTTCTCTCTCTCTCTCTCTCTCTCTCTCTCTCTCTCTCTCTCTCTCTCTCTCTCTCTCTCTAGATTGGATGATTATGGAAGATATAGATCGGGACTAGTTCAAGAAGAGTAGGTTTGGGTCTGGAGTCAGAGTTTCGAGCTTGGATCTTGGGGTTTTCAGATACAGTAGGAGAAAGGGGACATGGGGTATGCGAATAGGGCAGAGGCGACGGGAGCTTGCTTGGTTTTGTGAATGGAAGAGGAGATGGGGTCAGGAAGAGGAAGTATGGATGTGGTCGGAATAAGAGTTGGAGATCTGGTTGTGCGTTTCGGTCAGAGATGAGTAGGGGTTGTGGGAAGAAGATCATCATAGAGGTATAGATCAGAAGAGCTGGGTAGTTGAGATCGGAGTGGAGCTGGGGATAGTGGGTTTGTGAACAGGGAAAGGAAGGGGTCTTATGGGATTTCTGCGTGCGTCCTCCAGAAGAGAAGAAGTGCTTGCGGGAGTGTGAGATATGGGAAGAAGTTGGGAGCGAGAGAAAACTGAAGGCTTTAGTTCCTTCTCCTTTTATTGACGCAAAATGGATTGAGCTTGAGGTGAGATCCCACTCATAGGAAGCGAAACTTTGGCGCCATTGTAGAGCTACGATAGGATTTTTCGTAGAGGGTCGGGATGGGTACTATAGCAATGGCGTGGGCAGTGGCAGGTATGTAATCATTTAGGCTTTTTTATTTTCAATTTTTTGTTTCTTTTGGCTTATCTGGTAGAGGTCAACAAGTTTCTCCCAACAAGTGTGATACATGTCTAGAGTGAACCACGTTTGTTGTAAGCTGATTAATCATGTGGATCTCCAGATATTTGCTCTAGATGTCACACAAAAGTCTCTACTTAGCGAATCTCCAAAAACTTGCTTGAATGTTACGCTGTTATTTTTATTCTATAGATCTCCAAGAGTCCATCTCTATGCCTCCAGTAATCTTTAGTATGGTTGATATATTTACTCTTGGTCACGTAGAGATCTATGGGATAGTGATAGAGTATTTCCTCCTAAACTTGTAGATATCATTGCCGCTTTCTTTGCTTGCCACCATTATCACTTTTGTTTCTAGCATTTTTATAACTGCTCGCATCTTTTTTTACCGCAGTTATATATGAATGTAATAATTTTGATATACACCTTCAAGTTTCATTCAAGTGTCACCCGAGCTTTGCAGGTTTACCAGTTTACAGGTCTCTTGCTGCTTCAGATTTTCCACAGTTTCTTTTAGCTCAGGTACGGTCTTTTTCCTTTCCTTTTAGTTTTGACTTTATAATTATGCTGATCATGCTTCATGTCTTATGCAGGTTACTACAGAGACTGGAACTAGCCAGTTCACTACTATCGGAAGCTTCAATTTTTATACATTTTTACTTTGTTTGTGTAGTTTCTTTTCTTTCCTAAGCTGCTTACTAACATTTTTGTTGCTCTATACAGGTTTCAAGAGGAGAGAGATACACATTCGTGAGCCACTGTGAGAGACCTCTATTTCATGAACAACCTTCTTTTTGTATACTTGCATGATTTTCTCCTTTTTGCTGATGTTTTTGTTTCTTTCTGCAGGCTCCAGAAAGTGCAGGATACCTGGTCTTTGGAATGAGCAAAGCGGAGCTGTTGACTTCCTCTTCAGGCATAGTTTAGGAGACAAAGGTTTAGTCCTCTACAAAGGACATTGTAGTTCTCTCTTTTGTTGATATAAACTTGTAAAAGGATGAGATTTGTAAACTTGTATATGAATTCTGAATGAATAAAATAAAGTAATTTTATAAATTTAGCTATTGATGAGCACCCTTTTTCATTCTGCTCTTGTAACTTCCATGGTTATAACTTGAGTTATCTTGATGGTATTATAGATAATTTTAAATATTTATTTGGGGATCTCAGCAGGCAGTGCGATGTCGACTCAAATAAATATTTAAAATGCACCTAGTCTCTGAGGATAATTGTGAGCATTATAACTTTCGCCGCCTATTAGAGTCGATGACTGTACTCTTAAAGGATTCAACTGGAGTTTTGGGATTTTAGTTCCTTATGCTCTGTACTTTATGTGAAGGATATTGATGGATGATTACATGATTTATCTTTACTAACTTATCAGGTGGTTTTTCCACCTTTTGTCCTATGCTTCTTGCTTTGGCGGGCTTGATGAAAAAGTAGATGCCGGTGACCTAAACCCTTAGGTTTATACAAGGTCAGTGGTGAGAAATCATTGATCCAAAGCTTTAAGCATAGCAGACTTGTTGATGACGGAATCCTCTTAGTTCAGCTCTCAGCTTTATGTGAACTTTAGGATATTTTCTTCGGTCCTTTGCTTTGTGCTTTGGTGGACATGTTGAAGAAAAGTTCATTGGATCCTCGCTTGGTGCTTTATGGATTTATTGAAGGATTTAAAGGTTTCAGATTTAGTTGATAGTACCGTATGTTAGTAGTATCTTGATCCTTAACCACTTGATGAGACTTTAATCCAAGTCACTTGAGTTAATCAGATCAGGCGAGCTAGGATTTAATAGCTCTTCATCCTCTAGTTGCTGAAGTGGGGTTTCCTCTAATATAGTCTTTTTTATGGTGTGTTGAGTAGATGGAGCTGCCAACGATCCGGCCATATTCGGGCTTGTTGGATTCGGCCTCTTACATCGATTCAGGCTTAAGACTTAAGCTGCGAGAAATATGCTTCCCAATGTTGAATCTACTAAAGTTGGTAGACTTTGAGTTCTCCTTTGTGGTTGAAGATTTGAAGCCTATGCACATTTGGCAGTTGCTCGTGACTCTTCCTTTCCACTAGAACTTTGATTCTCCGGTCAATCAGGAGAATTCAGTGGGCTGTGATCACTTGAACTTATTAAGACAAATAAGCTTTCATACTTCTTATAGTTCCTACTAACGGGTTGACGAAGTGGGGGTTCCGCTACTACGACCTTTCTTCTGGCGTGTTGGGTAGATGGAGCTGCCAGCGATCCGGCCATATTTGGGCATATGGGATCTGGCTTTTTATGCCCATTCGAACCTTAAGCTACAGGCTGTTGAAAAGCTTCAAGTTGTTCTGGTTCGATTCGTTGAAGTGAGAAGTCACAAAAGTCTCTTTCCTGACTATTGAATCTTAGTATGTTGGAGAATGTAGTGTCTCGCTCTTTTGAAAGATCATTTGCATATACTTTGCAAAGCAAATTATTGTATTCTTCAGTGTGAAAGAATATTCGTATTGATAATTTTAAATATTTATTCAGGGATCTCAGTATGCAGCGCGATGTTGACCCGAATAAATATTTAAAATGCCCCCTGTCTTGCAGGGACATTTTACAATGAGACAAATTTAGAATTTTTAAAAAATTTTAAATATTTATTTGGGGATCTCAGCATGAAGCATGATGTCGACCCAAATAACATATTTGAAAATGTCTCCTGACTTGCAGGAAGATTTTGGATAGGCTTTGTATTTTAAGATTTTAAATATTTATTCGGGGATTTCAGCATGCAGCGCGACATTGACCTGAATAAATCTTTAAAATGCCCCCAGTCTTATGGGGGTTTTTTAAATGCATTCTTTCTAAATAAGAAAATTTTAAAATATAAAGTGTATATGCTAATAAACATGTATAAAATATACAGTACATTAAATATAACTATTCTTGGGCAATTTCATGTGTAGTACTTCTTCAGGTAGAAACCGTTGATCGACGGCATGAGCCTCTGATCGTCCAGATCGATCAACTGATAGGCTCCTCCTTGATACACTTTCTTGAAAACAAAGGGGCCATCCCAATTGGATATGAACTTACCACCAATTTTTTTGTGTGGGAAGATTGGCCTTCTCAGCACTCGGACCAATTCCCCTTCTTGAAATGCCCGAGGACGCACCATTCAATCAAATGATTTTGCCATTCTTCTTCGGTAGATCTCCAGGTTTTGTTGAGCTTGAAGTCTAATCTCGTTGAGTGTATCAAGTTCCTCCATTCTCAATCGAGCATTTTGCCCTTGAGTTAGATTGTGTTGGATTGCTACTCGAAGTGACGGCAGTTCAATCTCTAGTGGCAACACTGCTTCAACTCCGAACACCAATGAGTAAGGAGTGGCTTTGGTCGGTGTTTTGTAGGTTGTATGATACACCCATAATACTTCTGCATCTTCGTATGCCACTCTCTTTTATTCTTGATAAGGATTTTCTTCAATAATTTTACTAGTGTCTTATTGAAAGCTTCCGCCAAACCATTTTCCCTTGGGTTATATATTGACGAGTATCGCAAATCGATCTTGTGTCACTCGACCAACTTATAGATTTTAGTACTCTTGAATGCTGTACCGTTGTTTGATATCACGTGATACGGTACACCGAATCTATAAACAACCTTGTGGGTAAACAAATTGATCACGTGCATAGACATAACTTCTTTGAATGGGATTGCTTCTGCCTACTTAAAGAAATAGTCTATTGCTACTAGGATGAAGTGATGTCTGGCTAATGACGGTGGATCTATTAGTCTGATTATGTCTGTACCATAGCATTCAAATGGCCAAGACACTACTGCTGGGTGTAGTGGATTTGGCAGTTGATGTATAACATCACCATGGATTTGACACTCGTGGCACCTCCTAGCATGATCAATGCAATCTCTCACCATTATAGGCCAGTAATAACCCATTCTTTTGATCTTGGTAGCCATCTTGGGACCTGATTGATGCACTCCACAGAGCCCTTCATGAACTTCTACTACCATTTCATTAGCTTCCTTGGTCCCTAAGCACCTCAGCCACATTTGATCAAAAGCCCGTCGATACAACATATTGTTGACGAACGCATATCGTAATGCCCTTTTTTGAATCTTCGTAGCCAGAGATTTTTCTATCGGGAGTTTACTTTCTTTGAAGTCGTCGACGAATGGTTGCCTCTAATCATCTTCGACTTCAACATCTAAGTAATATAACCACGACTCTGAGCATCTACTGCTGCTTTGTCTCTTGACTACATGACATCCTCCTGGTTGATTTTCACTAGTGATCTGTCGGGGGGGTTAAGGGTCAACCGAGGTTGTATCCTGTTGGCTTGAATCTAATAGTCCCTCTGCCCGTGGGAATTGCAAGATTGTTGGCTCTAAGACTCGATGATTTTCAACCACAACAAATATGGGTAACCCCTTATCTTCATTTTCCAGCTCCTTTGCCAATTTAGCCAGGCAATCCGCCTTTATATTCTGTCCTCGAGGGATTCGAGCGATCCTAACATTTGACACTTATTTTAGGAGCTCAAGAGTTCGTCGGTGATAGTGGGCCAACTCAAGTTTGCAATTATTGTAAATACCCAAAACTTGATTTATTATGAGTTAAGAATCACCGAGGATTTAGAGATTTGTGATCCCAACATCGATTACGATCTCTAGTCCCGCTATTAGGGCTTCATATTCAGCTTCATTATGGATATGAGGTTCAATTAGACTGAATGAGAATTTCATAATACCTCCCTCGGGTTCTGTAAAGACAAAACTGATGCCCGCTTGGGCCTTTACAAGATTTGGAGGTTGGGGAGATTTGATTGACGATGCCCCTCAAAATACATCTCCCAAAATTAAAATTTCTCCTCTTCCTCGACTTGCATGATTTTTTCATCGAGAAAATCATCATTGAGCGAGGAATCTGTTGGAATTTGGATGTGCGGTGAGAAAATCTACCAAATCTTATCCCTTTACCGCCTTCTATGGCATGTACCCGATATTGAATTACAGCAATATTACTGCCAACCTTGCTAAACGACCTGTCAACACTGGTCTTGTCATCAAGAACTTTAGCGGATCAATCTTTGATATCAAGGTGATTTTGTGGGAGAGCATATAATAGTGAAACTTCTTGACTACGAAAATCAACTCCATACAATGTTTCTCAATTGGAGAATATCAAACTTCTGCCCCAATTAATCTTCGACTGATGTAGTAAAGTGCATTCTCTTTGCCTTCTTCATTGTGTTGGGCTAATAGCGCTCTGAGGGACTCTTCTAATGCAACTGTATACAGTATAAGAGGCTTCCCAGGAATTAGCATTGTGAGAATGGATGGATTCAATAAGTATATTTTAATACTATCAAATGCTTCATGACAATCTGCATCCCATTTGAAGCAGACATTTTTCTTCATTAGCTTCAAAAATGGCTGGCACCTACCTGATAGATTCGATATGAAACATCGAATGAAAGCTAGCTGCCCTTGTAAAGAATGAAGTTGACGGAGGTTTATGGGCGACAGCATCTCAATGATTACCTTGACCTTATTGGGGTTGATATCGATTCCTCGATGACGAACAACGTACCCCAAAAATTTGCTAGAGGAGATCCCAAAAGTACATTTGAGATGATTCATCTTCAGATCGAACTTTCTGATTCTCTCAAATATGATCCTTAGGTCATTTAGATGATCTTTCCAGTCCACGCTCTTGATGACGAGGTCATCTACATAACACTCGACCTTCTGATGTATTAACTCATCAAAGATATGCGTCATCACCCGTTGGTAGATGGCACCCGCAATCTTAAGGCTGAAGGGCATGACCGTGTAACAGAATATGCAAATGGGCATTCTGAATGATGTATGCTTTTCATCTTCGAGCGCCATCTTGATTTGATTGTAGCCTGATGATTTGTCCATAAATGAGCATATGTCATAGTTTGATGTGTTGTCAACCAGAAGTTCTAATATAGGAAATGGAAAATTATTTTTTGGACACGCCTTGTTGAGATCCCCAAAGTCAATACAAATATAAATCTAACCGTTCTTCTTCTTTATGGGGACGATATTGGTGATCCAATCGGCATATTTCCCTTCATGGATGAAGCCTGCTTTTATGAGTTTTTTCATTTTGGAAATCACATGTTCTTCAATCTTCAATCTCATTCTCCTTGGAGCTTGTTTAATGAGCACCGCATTAGGCTTGATGGCCAATCTGTGAACTGCTACATCAAGGGATAAGCCAGGCATTTCAGTGTATGTCCAGGCAAAGAAATCCCTGAATTCACAGATAAGTTCCTTTATTTCTTCCACTTGCTCTTCTGGCAGAAGGGAACTAATGAATGTCGGGCGAGGGTCCTCCTCAGTCCCCAAGTTGACTTCTTTTAATTCATCCATAGTGGCCGCCTGTCCACCATCTTCAAGTTCTTCTGGTGCAGGCTTAGCCTCCACAGGCTGGTCTTCACTAGTATTATCTTTATATATTTCCTCATCGTCGTTGTCATCGAATTTGATTTCTCCACATGTGATTGCATGGCAAATCTCCTTCCGGACGTATTTTTGCCTGATGAATCTAATACCTTTATATATATCCATATCCTTCCGTTATTAAGGGCATAATTTCCTTCCGTACCAAAGGTATAGGCACGTACAAAATTGTCGTTTGGATGTAGGAATATTGATCTGCTTTCGCAACATTCTTTGAATACCTTTGGTATTAAACCTAGGTAGTCTCATAGGTAGTAATTCTTTAGAATCGATAAGCATATGACACCAGTCGAGATTCTCTTCCTCGATCTTTCTCACGAAATAGAGTACAATTCCTGGCTCGGTCCCCTTTTTAAAATAAGGCAAATAAAGGGTTTAAGTTCTTCAACTTTTTGCACCTCTCACGAAATCATTTCTTTGAAATATTGTAAGGGAACACGCGTGACTACGAGCATGCTATCTGAGATTGACAGACTATCTATTCTTGTGGAGAATACATCTTGCACCGTGTTCATATAGATAGAGTGGTAGTCATAATCATCATTTGAATATTCGACCTCCCTACTCCACTCGACAATTGACTAGCATACCCTCTGGGACTTCGTAGGGGTGACATCATCTTCCACTGTGTCACTCCCAAGGTGAAGTACGTGTTTTCTTTCTTTAGAAGTGGAAGCTTCTTTGGGAAGAGTCGGCGACACCTTCTTTCTCCCCACCTGCTTCTTCTTAACTTCTTGTCTAGGTCGAATTACATCCTTTGAGTTTGATTCTTTAGCCTCAAGAGAGCTTGATGGCTTTTGCTTCTTTGGAATGAAATACTGTGTATCCTCATAGACCGTTGCTTCATGGACTGCAAAGGGCTGGATGTCACCAGAGATCCTAAATTCCTCTTCGTCCCTAAGATACTTCATGCACTGGGGTAGTGTTGACGAGATAATGCCATATTCATGCAGCCAGGGGCGACCTAGTAGCGCCTTAAATGAAGTGTCTATGTCAATTACATGAAACTTGGCTTCTGTGTGAAGTTCTCCAAATACAAGAGGAAGAATAAACGATCTAAGAATTTTTTGCCCTTTCTCATTGAAGCCATGCACCATGAGCTTATCTGGCCCGAGGTGTTCCACGTCGAGGCACAACAATCTTAGTGCCTTCAAGCTTATAAGGTTGATGGAGGATCCGGGATCGATCAGAATTTGACTGATTATCAAACTGTCACTCTCTGCAGTGGCATACAGAGGGCGGTTATGAACTACTATTCCAAGCCTCATATCATCTTTGGTGAAAGTGATGAACAGTTCTTTATGAGCTTACAGGACCTCATTCATGTTACGCTCAGCGAAATATGCCTCATATCTTTTGGGATCTTTGAGAGCTTGAATCAAAGTCTCCCGAAGGTCCTTAGACATCACCAGAGCGTCATATATGCTGAGCTGGGCAGGGATCTTTCTAAGATGGGATAAGATATTATAATCTATCACTTTGACTGGAGTATCTTTCTTCTTGGGGTCCTTGGGGATAATGTCTTCATTGACAACTATCTCCTTCCCCTTATCTTTACTGGAGACCTCCTTCTTTAGTAGAGACCACAATATCTTGCCACTCCTCAGCTGCACCTGGGCGATCTCCTCTGGTTCAAACTTATTTGATGACACATTTTTCTCAGAGTCAGCCATTGTTGTGTCTATAGATTCATTCATTGATTCAAAGTTACTGCCAAGATTTACGTGCCCCATCTGCGATGCTATGTCAGTGTCTGATTCATTTTCCTTTGAAAAATATAGATCTTCCTTTGAACTACAATCCATTGGTGACACCATCATATAGGATTTAGCGGGTATCTCCTCAGTACATTCTTTTTTATCAGTATATTTGGCGTCACCGAGATGACCCGACATACTTCTACCAAAAGAGGGTCTTCATTATCTTCCTCAGCTTCCTCCATTTTAAGCTCTAACATGAAATCAGTGAGCTTAATATGTCACCTTGCAGTTTGGTAATACTCGTCCAAACTGTTAATAGCTCTTTGAGTTGCTGTCTTTCTTTCTCTGTGCTTCTTCAGCTTGGCCTTCCTCTTGGCATATTTTATTTTACCAGATTTTGAAAAGCTAGCCTGGCCATGGTGCTACTTAGAAGTAGATGCCTGTACCTTAGGCAATCCTTTCAGATCTAGCACCGACTCAGTAGGAGATTTCCACTTTACTCTTGGGACTACTTCGAGTTGCTTCAATATTTTCACCATCTTTTTGGAGATCGCAGTCTCCCACTACTCTTCTTGAATCAGTTTATTTTCCTTTCTTCTTTCTTTAATCGGGGGTATGGAGGAAGTCGTGACCACCCAAGCCGATTCTTTCCTAGGATGAGCCAATACATTATCTGACAATGTGAGCTCTCCTCTTCGATATTTTCTTTCCAGCCAATCCTTGATGATGTAGCAATCCTTAATAAGATGGCTGAAATATTTGTAGATGCCTTCTGTCCGATTACACGGATGCTGCGAATCTAGTGGCATTTTGAGTACATGATGGGTCTTCTACACTAGCATGTAGGAACTCGTATTTGTCATATATTTGTTGCCCATTCATGTAAATAACTTGTTGCTTACACAACAAATCTACTGTAATGACCCATATGTGTTTGAATTCATTGTGCATCTTCTATCTTTGTATATGGCAGATCAGTGTATTTGCTTACGATTGAATAGTGTTAATTCCATGGAAGTTGCATTCTCCTTGAATTATTCGAAGATGACATGTCTTTCAGTTCATTGCATGTCGAATTCCCCTGTATGTAGAAGACAGATGTCTTCACTTGCCACTACCTTAGTATGGGTTGTATGAGTATCTTTACATCTGTCACGAGCTTTTGCATATGCATTGAGCTTGAACTTAGGATGTTGTCTCTTATACCTTGATTTTCATCACTTGAAAACTTCACTTGATTGTTGGCATATAAATATTGACTTGTCGTTGAATTCATATACTTGCAATCACTGTAATCAATCTGAATCCTTTAATTACATGGAATCTCATTATCACTCACAAGTGATTTATACTCGTAAGAGTTTGGCATGTTATCTTGCATATCCATGATTGAATACAAGTTCTTTATCGCCTTTTAGAATAATCTGCAACATGTTTAATGGACCTAGAAGAATTCCTGTCGATACTTGCTTGCAATCAAATGATGATTTGAGTTCTTGTGCACAATAAGTTGTATGTCCATTCATTGATTTTCAGTATATATAAGGAACCAGTATGCTTATTTGCATGTCACTTATATTTGAAGATCTTCCGCTACGAGTCCCCTGTTCATGTTGAAATTCATTTTAACATTCTCCACAAGCTCATTTAGTATTTATATCTTAGTTGGCATGATAATGCCCTGAAACTGATTAAAGACTTAGTCCCGTTGATTGAAAGCATGTCATATTGGAAATTCCTTTCCATTCGATGCAAATGCTTCTTCTTATATATGTATGCAACATACACATCTTTCACAAGTTAATTAGCATCAGCGGTATGCTTTATGTTTTGTCCACCTCTTTCTCGCATTCATTTGTAGGTTGCACCATAAGCTCTTCATCAGTTCATTAATACTCGTGCATTTCAATTATCTCAAATCAATCAATTGCTTGAGCCTTCGTTATCAACTGTGAATGAGCGATTCTTGCAAATTTCTCATTCACACAAATTTTGTATTCATTTGTATTTGGTTCACATAGGTTTGAACATTTGAGTTCAATTCTCTGCTTATGGTTCAAGTTCATTGTGATTCATATTCAAGTCCAAATCTAAGTGATCTCGTTTAGTTCAAGCTCTTTTGAGTACAAATTAGGTCCTTTGCATTGTTCAAATAAAGTCCCTTATATGTGTTTTGAGTTCAATCAAGTTCAAGCCCAAGTCCTTGTTCATATGAAGTTTAAGTTGAGTTCATTGGAGTTCATGTTCTTCTTGCTCAAGTTTGAGTTCATATTCAGTTTGTTTCATTTCATTTAGGTCCAAGTATTTATTAATCATTTGAGCTCTAGAATATGTTCCCTGATGTCCAAATTTTGTTCAAGTCTTCTATATTTCAAACGGAATTTCGGCAGCCTCCCGATGTCTCCCCCACTTATGGGAAACTACAGGAAACTGAGCCTTCCCACCACACTAAGAAAAGCGTGTATGGTAGGTGTCCTCAGACACCATAGTCTATTTTCTTCGTCCCCCCACCACGCTTAGGAAAGCGTGTCTGGGTCTTCAAATATACCTGCTGCAAAAGAAAAGCAATTGTTTCCCCACGAGCAGGTACTTATATGTGTCGTCACCTCGTTGTAGGCATCGCATCGAGCTCCCATCCCACCACGCTTAGGAAAGCGTGTATATGCGGTTTTTCGGTGCGCCATAAATGCTGAAAATGAGGTTTTAGGTGATTACCAGATTCGTCGAGAGCACCGCGATGAATTCCCTCCCACCACGCTAAGAAAAGCATATATATGTGGTTGTTTCGTCGCGTTGCAAGCGTCAAAGTCAGGCTCTCGGAGTTTTAGGGATTGAAGGGTTATACCTTGGCGACCGGTGATGACGACGATTTACAAAAATTTCTTTCTTTTCCCCCTTTTTTTAAGAATAATAATTAACAAAAAATTAATTATAATTATCAATAATTATAATTATCAAAAATTATAATAATGCAAGTATCATAATTAATAGTAACTATAGTTATCAACAATCATAATAACATAATTATTATAATCTTCAATAATTATGATAATATGATTATAATAATAAATATGAACATTAACACACTAACATTTAAACAAAAATGAAACAAAATTCTACCTAAAGAGTTCGGCTGGGTGCAACTGGGTCGGATGAGGTCGGGTTAGAGAGGTTTAGAGGCGTCGGGTAATAGGTAATGGGTTTGTGGAAGAGCTTGGATGGCTCAGGCTTCAGTTACAGGTGGTGTTCAGCTACAGGAATGAGAGGTGGCTCGACGGGAGTGGGGAAGAAGCAGGAGGTCGTGGGTACTCTTGCTTCAGTTCGACGGGAGGAAGAGGAGGGATCAGCAAGGTAGTGGTGAAAGCTTTCTCTCTCTCTCTCTCTCTCTCTCTCTATCTCCCTATCTAGATTGGATGATTAGGGAAGATAGAGATCGGGACTAGTTCAGGAAGAGCAGGTTCGGGTCTGGAGTCGGAGTTCCGAGCTTGGATCTTGGGGTTTTCGGATACAGCAGGAGAAAGGGGAGATGGGGTTTGCGAACAGGGCAGAGGCGACGTGAGCTTGCTTGGTTTTGTGAATGGAAGAGGAGATGGGGTCGGGAAGACGAAGTAGGGATGTGGTCGGAATAGGAGTTGGAGATCTAGTTGTGGGTTTCGGTTAGAGATGAGTAGGGGTTGCGGGAAGAAGATTGTCACAGAGGTATAGATCGGAAGAGCTGGGTAGTTGAGATCGGAGTGGAGCTGGGGATCATATCGTGGGTTTGCAAATAGGGAAAGGAAGAGGTCTTGCGGGATTTCTGCGTGCCTCCTGCGGGAGTGTGAGATGTGGGAAGAAGATGGGAGCGAGAGAAAACCAAAGGCTTCAGTTCCTTCTCCTTTTATTGACGTAAAACGGACTGAGGGGATGGGTACTGTAGCAACGACGTGGGCAGCGGTAGGTATGTAATCATTTAGGCATTTTTTATTTTATTTTTTTTTTTTTGGCTTATCTGGTAGAGGTCAACAATTATATAATTATTTAGATAATCTACCCCCTCCATCTATTTTTTAGTCTTTATTATAAGGGTTTTTAGGCAATTGCCCCCCCTAAAAGTTTTAAAATACTATAATCTTTAGGCAATTGACCCCAACAAATAGTAAAGAGAATTCATCATTTTATTTATTAATTTGAATTACAAAAATATCCTTACAGAAAACCCCCAAACCCCGCCAGGGGCGCTACCCCCTTGGACCCCAGAATATCAAATTTCCTTATTATTTAGAGGCTTTAGTTACTTTTGGCAGCTAAAAGATATCTATAACGATCATTTTCTTTTTGTCTTTATTTTTTTGTCGCTATTGACCCATTTTTTGTAGTGAACGATCAAGTCAAATTCAAGGCAACACCAACAATTATTTATAAGTTTACCTCCCTGAAAATTAAGACTGGTTCCGCCCTTGCATCAACTTCACTATGAGTTAACTCTTAGGTAATGCACAAGTGCTTGGAGCTGAAATGAGATCTGATCCGATGTGATTCATAAGTGCTCAATCATTCATTGTTGTACTCTAAATTAAATTATTGTATGAACGAACTGTTGAAGTAGATCTGCTCTGTATTTCTGCAAAAACCGATTAACAAGAAGAAGAATATGGAGATAACAGAGAGGAAGAAGGAACTGAAACAGTGAAGATACATTCTCATTAACATCTCATTACAGGATATAGCTACTATTTATATTAGAGAATAGTTAGTAATGCTGAGTAGTTGGTTACACATCTATGGCAGAGATTGAAGTGATAAAGACATCAACAGTGATGCCAGAGCAATCTGAAAAGCGCAACTTGAACATAGGAGTGGAGTTGAACACTTTATGCACACCATTTTTAGAAGTTACCAGCTGGCAGTTATCACTTACCATGAACTCTTTGTTGGAGATCTCATGGAGATGTCACCAATGATTGACCTTTCTATAGATCACCCGAGTTCCAAAAGCGCTCCTGTTTATGTTTGTTTAACAAAGGGTTTTATTAAGATAGCTAAATTTTTTATTAAGGCAGAACACTTAGAGATTTCAAATAGGGGGAGGTTGCTGGTGGAAACTCTCGACATAGGATTCTACAAGTCAGCAAGTAGACTGGTAAGATTGACTAAGAAACATTTTCTACTTCAATCGTTGCAGTGGTTGAGAAGGAGCTAACTAAGGTCAACCAGGAGAGAAATTTTGATGTGAATAGCTCTGTTCTAGTTTCTCCAAAAGAATAAGTTGGTGTAATGATCTTGGCCTATAAGCTTGAAGATTTACTCATTGAGTTTTCGTCATTAAAGAAACCAAAACTTTCAACCGAGCTCATGTTGATGCTAAAAAGGGTTGAACTCCATGAACAATCATCTGTATTCAAAGTTTATATCAAGGTTGAGAGAATTCATCTCATTAGCTTAGAGTAAAAAAGCCTGATGCAATGATTAGTCACAATAGTACTTTGTCTGACGAAGTTGCCCAATATACGTTAAGAGAACACCATCTTGAAGATTGCAGTTGTTTTGATATGAAAAATCTATGTATTCTCAATCAAGTTAGTTTTTGTTGAGCACAGTCACGTGACAGACTAATTTTTAGCTATCATTTCACTTTCTCTGATATTGGAAAATCTTAAATTCAAAGATGGAGTGCATTGGCTACTACAAATCAATCTTCTGAGAGATAAATGTTTTATGTAGCTTAAGAAATAAAATCCCTGAAAATTTTGTTTAGATCTTATTTTCATTTTCATCTTTCTTTTTGCAGTATGTGGGAATTGACCTTAAAAGAAATATCATTTTTTGTATCACTCTTTGTTTGGGTAATAATAAAATAAAATTTTAACTTTTGATCTTGCTTTACTATTATATCATTTTTTTAATGCTTAACCATATTTCATGGACGGCAAGCTTTGCTATGAGGTAGGGGTGTCAATTATTGACCCGACCCGAACTTGACCCGAAAACTTTGGGTTGGAGTCTACTCGGTTGGTTCAGGTTTTAATTTTTGACCAGTTTGAAAAATTGGGTCGGGTCCAGGTCAATCCGCTAAACTCTAATTTGACCCATATTTACCAGAGTCCCGTTCGGCCTCGCTAGTCCACAGTCCGCCAAATAACCCCCGCGCAAATCTAGGTCGGGTCAACCCGATAACTCGGCTGGTCGGGTACGGTTCTAGCTTTAAAATCCATTTACCAAACTAGATCAGATTTGGGTCAGCTGAATTGAACCCGGATTAATTTCGGATTCGACTTGAACCTGACCCAAATACCCATTTTGACAAGTCATTCACCTATTCATGAAGTTGGTCTCCATTTAGAATCTAAATTTTAATTTGAAGTAACCCTTCAATGAGAATTTTTCTTTTATTGTGTCTTAATTGGTTTGCATATTTGAGTACGATTTGAACTTCATATGATGATGGTATGAATATCAAAATTAATAATGAAAATTATATTTTTTAGATTTATGATTTGACATCAAGATGATAATGTGACCCATCAACATAACAAAAATATTATGCAACTCTTTTGACCTTTTATATGATTAAGGCCCTTAGGGAAATGGATTTTGTTCCATCCAATTTAAAGCTTCTAGAGCTTCTAAATTCTCATGTTTTCTTTCCACTTATTTTTTGTATTTAATTGGAGAGATTTATAGGTAGTATATGATGCATACTCTTAAAATTTATAAAATAAAAAAATAAAGAAAGTAAAGCCTTAATAAATGGGTTCTTTTCTTGATCACCAAGCTATAAGTGGAAGGAGAAAATGCTAAGCAATTACTAAACAATTTATGTGATGCCCCATAATCTAATTTGGAAGAATTATTCTTTTATCTTTTATTATATGACAACCAGAGCTACCTAATTTCTTTTAGCAATATAAATACCAGTGGAAATAAAACTATCGATCAAAATATCAATATATATATCTATATTCATTTTCCCAAAAATCATGTACACTGTTCAAAATCTATACAATCATATCACAACTACTTTGTCCTAAGTATAAAAGAATAACTAAAATAATATGAACTTGAACCTGAAGGATCTTGGTCAATCTCTCACTGTTGCTTTCTTGTCATGATCTGAAATCATTTAACCACATATAATGAGATCAAGAGCCCAATAAGTAACCAAATCCTACAATTGTGCTCAAAGCATGATAAAGAAGCAATATGTATGTCGGCAGTCAAATCATAATAGTAAGAGCCATATAATCATAAATTTGTGTAGAAAGAGTAAATTTTATATGTAGTAGATAGTAACAGTAAAGTTTATAGACTATAAAATAGTACATTAGGAAAACCAATATGGGTGTCAGATTAATAAAGCAATTAGCGAATCTATACTATCAATCAATAAAGAAATCATATAATTAGTAAAACCAAAGCTTCAATGAAAACCGTCAGAATCATATAAATATTATAAAACCCTAGAGTAGTCTACACATGCTATCCAATATATCACATACTCAGTATATTATGTGCTCAGTATGTCGCATACTCAGTATCAGTACATTGATCAGTAGTCTCAAACAATATCAATTTTTGTATCAAAAACAGTAACAATCTAGTGGTAGAAGCAGTAACTAATGCAATAACATTAAATCCGTGCTAAAATAATTATTCATATAGTAATAGGGGCAATGCCTCAATAATGCATTTCAGTAGTCATACTAAACAAGTAAGAAGTCCCAGCTTAATCAATATTTTTCTAGTATCGTATCAATATCAGTAAACTATTGACTCAATAAACAGAGTAATCATTATTTGTTCGTCGGTACAATATTCATCTCCTTATTATAACTCACAATCAGTATCATGTGAATCAGTAAAGAATAACACCAAACCACATTATTTAAATAAAAGCCTCTAGGCCCACTATCATGTATATGTTAGTCAGTCTCTAGTCAACATCAGTAAATCCATATTTTACTTATCCTCACACATATTATTATCACAGTATGATAACAGTAATAGCGATTAAGTATTACCTAATCCATACCCATTTTTATTCTTAATGCTTGTATTAATAGTATGCTTAAATAAAAATACTTAATTTATATATAGTGTAAATCATATATATTCAATAACTTTGATTTTTCCTCGTAAAATTAAATAATATTACAATCAAAATACTCATATTGAAGTCATCTATGATATACCAAAAGTTATGCGGTGAATGTCTGCTAAAAATTAAGATATTGTAACTTTTGCATGTTTTGACCAAATTAAAATATATAAAATACAAAATACACAAAATCTTTGAAATCAGAAATATAACAATGGTTCCTTATAATGAGACGAATAAATTTCATAACATGATCTACTAGCAAAAATCACTCTAAGACCTCAAAACTTAGGCTTTTCTTTTCTCTCTTATTTTTTCATTTTTCTTGTCTGTTTGGAGAAAACAAAATTGGAATAGTGTTTTAATAAAATTTGTAAGTGCATTATGATTTTTATAATAAAATAAAAATATATTTATATAATTTATTTAATTTTAGTATAAAATTCATATAAATTCTCTTAAATCTTCAAATTCGAAGCTCTAAAAATTATAGAAATATGTCCATAAAATAACCCATCATGCTTAAAAAATTTTGGTAAAATTGGTTTGCAAAATAGACACCTCACAGTCCTAAAATTTTCACTTGTACCTAGAGGTGTCAATTTTTCACACTGCCCCCAAAATTAGGTGAAAATTATTATAATTAAATCACAATAATATCTATATTATGGTGAAGATAATTTATAATTTAGACTTATAATGACTCCTTAAAAAATTTATTTGGCTAGGTCAAAATATGGGTTATTACAATTTGCATGTAAAAATATAATATACCACTTTAACTATCTTGTAAAGATCAAGATCAATAATGGGACTCAGTTTATTAGAAAAAAATTTTAAATGCTCTACAAAGTTCTCCATATCGAACTAGTGCATATGACCACAGCACATCCTCAAGCAAAAAAGGCAAACTAATCTTACAAATCAAACCATACATACTTAAGGAATAAAAAACATACCATAAAAAAGATTGGGAGCAATGGGCTGAAGGACTCCGCAATGTTCTTTGGGCCTATAGCACTACTTCTCGTACTCCAACAGGCAAAACACCTTACAATTCCTATTTTGACACAAAGGACATCATCCCGATCGATATTAAAGTCCCAACCCTAAACAATAATGTTGATAAACTCCTTTACAACTTTAATATTCTTCCATAAAAATGAGATATGACTCAACTTAAAATTTCTTGCTACCACCTAAGGATAAATTGTCACTACAACAAAAGGGTAAAACCTCGATGTCGCTTTGTTTGAGATTTACCTACACAATCTTAATGCAACTGGTAAAGGACTTCTGTACAATAAACTCTGCCTCCTCTAGGACGGCCTTTATTTGGTAGTATCCATTACTAAGCCTGAAACATTTATCGAAGGATATTGAAGGAAAGATTTTACCTCAGACTTGGAACATAAAGATTCTTCATAAATATTATCAATAGCTATTAACAAGCAACTATATAGACTTTTAATTTTCTTAAATTATATTATAATTTATTCTTTTTATTAAAATAATAAAATTTCTTTTTCTCAAATTTTATATGATTGATATCATATTTCCTAAGCAAGGTCACAATTATGACTCCAAATAATAGTGATATAAAAAACACCAACCCTCACCTATGACTCAAGAAATATGTTACCATCATTGCATCTCAATCATTAAATGATCAATCCCTTGGAGATTTGATTCAATCACTTTCATATAAGTTAATATTATTACGTAATGCTTTGACAAACAACCTTAGATAGGTTAAATACCTTGATGGATTTCTCTTGACTTCTCATAATTTAATATCTTCAAACAATGCTTTAACAAATAACCTCAAATAGATCAAATATCCTCGTGGTTTCTTTTGAACTCTTCCATAGAGGATAACATCATCAAGAAATACTTCAATAAATAATCTCGAATATTTTAAAAATCTTTAATGGATTTCTTTTGATCTCTTCCACACAAGTTAATTTCATCATGCTTTGTAAATAATCTCAAATAATTCAAATATCCTTAATAGATTTTCCTAAACCTCTTCCACACAAGTAATGTTATCAAGTAATGCTTTGATAAACAATATCAGATAGATCGAACATCCTTGGTGAATTTCTCTCGATCTCTTCCACATAGGTTAACATAATCTAGCAATATTTTGATAACTAACCTTGGATAAATTAAGCATCTTTGATGGATTTCTCTCGAAACCTTCTGAGGTTAAATTCATTGAGTGATATTTTAACATACAACTTGGAATACATCAAAAATATTTTGGTGGATTCTCTTCAACCTCCAAAGACATTAGACTTCCTATTTGAAAAGTTTGATTAAATTATAAGCATTTCTAAACTTATAGCATTACTCATTATTACTCCTCAATGGTTATGATTTACTTAATATTGGACTACATAATAGGCAACCAGATTTATGTATCAAGACACCAAATGAGGATAAGAATGATAATCATATATATGTACGAGAAAGTAACATCCAAAACTACTTCTTCATGAAAAAATGTTTATATAATCTCAAATTCTTCCTCATTATCACTGGAGAATACCTTTCTCAACTCACTTTTGAGACCACCATCTTAGTCAATAGGGAGTTTTTTTTAGGCATGGCTGGGAGATAATCCCTCGATCGCAACCCCAATCTTGAATTGTACCAAATGAACTTTCTTTAAGAAGCCATGAATAATACCTTCATCTAGGCACTAATGCTCTAGATCCTTCACCTCAGCATCAAATATCTTAACATGATCTTCTTGAATATGAACCTAGATCTCTCTACGATAAGTTGAAGAATTTTTTAAGTCTTCTACAGCTTTCAAAGATATAGCCTTCACCTGAGCTTCGACCTCTAATATAAATGGTCTACCTTTTTAAAAGGTAATCTTACAACTTTTTATTCTCTATTTTAAGGGCTTCATTTTTTACTTGAAGAGTATTCTTCTCCATTTTCCTTAGAAGCTTATATTCTCAGACAAATTTTTGCCCTCACCTTAATCAATTCATCATGGGAATGATCAACTTCTTGATATTACAAGAACAAAGAAGTGGACATGGTTTCTAGCACAACTCTACACCATGTTAATTAGCTCTCCAAGGCCTTCATCTGTTTAATCTTAACATGTAACCTCTGCTCATACTTTCCTTGCACATACTTTATTTTCACAAATTATGCATTCCTCTTGTCTAGCAATGTTTAAAAGTGGCCTTCAAAATTCAACATTTGAATTATCTATAATAAGTATACATTTATATTAAAACATAGGAAGAAGAAGAAGAATAAGAATAGTAAAAGGATCGTGATAAATTACCATCTTATTTGTGTGTTGGCATTCGGTGCATAGATGATTTAACACCTCTTCTAGAATATGCAACTTTCATGGCCAGATCCCACCATCTAAATCTTTGCCAATAGTATCATTTAAAAGGGAACATGTACCCTCCTTACAACCCTCATCAATGTTTGGCACGGTCACTATATTATCCACTTTTCTTATTTTTAAAAATCCCAAATATTGAAGTAACAACCTTAATTTCATTGAATTTTTTAGGTGAGTTAGCTTACTAATTAATCATAGTTAGATGTTTTAACCCTTACTACACTGAGACCTTCACATGCACTTAGATAATGTTTTATTTCAGAACCCCTTAGCTTCTTAGTATAGGTAGGATGTAGCTAGGTTGAAGACTCATTAAAGGATCTTTTTGTTACATAACATATGACTTATTTGGTTAAGATATTTATTATCAGCAAAGATGTTTTTATTTGGTTTTTTTATTATTTGGCTATTTTTTTATACAAGGATATAAAAAATTTTCTTACAAGTGTCTGATGTACGGCTAGTGATTGATGTCACATTTAAATTCTCTTAAATAGGGTCATGAATTAAATATTAAGATGCTAACTCAAATATTATTTATAAAATGATGTACATGATATGATTTTATTTTAATTCTCTTATGCTTTTTTTAATGCTATAATGACTCCAATTAGTACCATTATTTTCAATATACTTTTAGTTTAGGAAATTTTAGTATACATAATAATGTACATGCAAAGGTTCTCGATTGAGAATAGATCAATTTTAGGAGTATCTATCCTAAGATTAGGTTAACTAGTGCACTTTTGAACTAAGTGGGTGAATTAGGAGAAAAAAAATTATCAATACCTAAACTTTTCTATTAAATCCATTTTATATAGAATTTGGAGATTTAATGAGCTTAGCTAGTGTTTTTTTTTCTTTTGGGTATGCACATGTAAATTATTCAGCTATAGTGGCCTATTCTTTATTATTTTATAGTCATCACATTGTTGACCTACACATAAAAGATAGAACAAGAGGCCTGCAAATCTTACTAAAATCCCATAAGTTCTGCTTACTTATTGCTCAACACTGCTCGAGTCATCATCTCTGCAATCCCTACATAAATTTGGCGTCTCAAAGAGGCCATCGTTTGCATTGTTAAAAAGAGAGTGAAGCTCTCGTTCTTGTCTTCTTCTTCGACTTCTTCAACACACGAGACCTCCCAAATCCCATAGCAATCTCACACTAGTAGCTCCCAATCTCCCATCAAATCCTAATCAAATCCATACCTGACTTCGCAGCTTCCAGTCCACGCGATCGAACCCACAAAGGTCAAACCAAGTCCTTCTATCGATCATGAACTCCTCCCTATTCAGACTTCTTCCTCCTGAAACTACCTCTATCGAACACCCTATTCAACCGAACCCAGCCCTAGCCTCCATTCCTAATATGGCTTCCAACCTCCATAGCTATGTTTGATTAAAAAGAGTTGAAGTTTTGAAAAGGTTAATTTTTTTTGGGAAAAGTTTGAAATTGATATTTGAATTTTAATTTTCAAATTGAACACCCATTAGAAATAATATACCATATCGAGCGGAGAAAATAGCATCTCCTGATGGGTTCAGATTTAGAATTATAAATTCTATCCTGAATATCATAATCAAATTTAGGAAAGAACTACATATGACCTCAAAGGGTCAAAATGATGTTCTATCAAATATTTTACTACGATAATTTGGATATGATATCGTTAATTTCATATTCAAATTCATATCAATGAATGATACATCTTCCCAGAGAAATAAAATATAATTCATTATCGATTACTCGAATACGACGATAACGATCATTATTAATTTTGAATTTCCCAAAAAAATTAATTAAATTTATCAAAAAACTTAATTTTAAAAAATTGATATGAATTTCTAAATCTCCTATGAGTGCAAGCTCTCGTAGTTAAATACATCATAGGGAACCTAAGTTTTCTACAAATACTCTCAATTAAAATAAGGGTAGAAATTTCATTTAGAATTTTCAATGAGTGATATCAAAAGGATTGAAGTTTGGAATTTCCAATCAGGATCGAATCAAATTAGAGCACTTATTTCTGGAGGTCAAAGGAAGAAAAGTAAGAGGTGTTTGAGATTCTGAAATAATTTAAAAAACATCCTAGTCTACCTTATATGTTAGGCTTAAATTTTGGATTGAAGAGATTTAATTTGAGTTGTTGATTTTATTAGAAAGTTGGGATTATATTCCTAGAAAATTGAGGCCTTATAATCTTGCCTCATAACCTAAATCTAAATTGCGCACTGAAAATCAGTAACCAGAACCTAATTATTGTAGTGAAAATTTGGATTTACCTCGACCTGGATTGGGGAGCTAGCTAACAACCTAATCGCTTTAAAATCGTGAGTCCTATCTTTTATACATGAGTGGTAGGGATGGTATTTAGTTAAGTTTGAGGAAATGGGGCTGAGATCTAGAGCAAATCCTAATTGGCCCCTTGTCTTATATTAGGTAATTTGATGCTTCGAAATAAAAATACAATTAAATTTTTACTCTTTTAAATTAGTTTCTAATGCAATACATACAAGTTGACTCGATAAATGCTTAAATTAAATATGAAGCAATTTTAAAAGAGCTTAAAAAGAGATTTTTCCCTAAAGATTACATAACTTTCCCTTAATAGGACTGCACCCTAATAGGTCAGGTGGTCTACTAGAACCCGCAGGCGAGGAGGTGCCTAATAAAAAAGAGAAAATTGAAATATGATGCATGTGAACTCCTGAGTCAATCTTGGGCTTACTTATTAAAGCTGTTAAGTTTCTATATTATCTTAAAAATTTTAATTTTGTTAAAATAGAAAAATTTTGAATCGTACCCCCATGATCCTCTGATTAGATTTTAGGCTAAATCAATATATGACATACAATCACCAAAAAAACTAAGAAAAGTAAGCAATTCTAATCATAAGCAGAGTAAATAAATCAATCAAATAAAATTAAATTAATTAAATTAATTTAAGAGTCCATATGGTAAGTGACACTTAATATTATAACCTAGGGTCTGCAGAAAAAGTAAAGTGGTCGGGCACCACTGACAATAGCTCGGATTCTACTCCTAAGACTCAAGTGACTTTTAGAATGGGATTCTTCTCAGTCTTCACTTCTTTGTCCTTCTACGGGCTCCTTGAATCCGTTGGATCTGGATATCCAAATAAAAAAAACTGCCCCTTGAAAGATGTGTTATCTTTTTCCTTTGGATATTTGAAAATTATTTAAATTTGGATCACCAAATGGATAAGAACTTTCCCCTAGGAGATGTTCTTTCCTCTTTGGATTCTAAATTGAATTTTTATCCCATCTTAAATCACTTTAAATATTACAACTCTTGACTCAAATCAAATTACATTTGAAAATAAAAAATTCTAGACTCAAACATTCTATAGGGTTATCTTAAACAGTTATAGTTTTAAATCATATCTCAAGTAGTTATATATTGAAATTAAAAGTACTCAAACCAGCCATACTTGGCTATGCTCTATTGATTTAAAGGGGGACTTAGCATAGCAAAGCTCCTGTAGAAACTTGATTAGTTTAAATTTAATTTTACCCCTTTTAATTTTAATGCTCTACATGAGCAAGGCCACATGTATAAGATTATGTCAGCATTTAAATCACCCCTAATCTAAGGGTAATCTAATGCCCATCAAATCAATTCACAAATTGCAAAAATTAAATAAATAATCACATCAATCAATCAATTTTTAAATAGCATGCAGTGAAAACTCGAAAGCCTGACACATAACATCAAGAAAGTAAAACACTGGCCTAGCCTAAGAATAGAGTTGGTTTTCATAGCAAACTATCTAAAGTGTGTGAGGTAGGCTATGTGATTTGGATATATCCTATATAGGTAAGTTGGTTAATGTTATTTGATGTTCTGGTTTGTTGAAGGCTTAAAAAAATTTTAATCAGGTTTAAGTCTTAATATTTTGGAATTAATTTTAATATATTTAAGTTTTAAGTGATTAATACCTCTGTTAAATTAGGGCCATGAATTTATTTCACCTTTCTTGGGCTAAATCAATAGCCTCGTAGGTCCGGGTTACCAAGTAGTAACCAGTATAAATTAAGTAGCTTGATTGACTAAAGGTTTGAAGGTTGAAAAATTCTAATTAAAATGATTGGACACTAACTTAATGTTAGATTAAAGTTTTCTAGATTTTTAAGTTAAATATTGATTTTCTTGAATTATTTAAATTATTTAAATACATTAATTAAAAGGGGTCAAATTTTAACATTTTAATTAAGGTCGATTTCTAGAGTTTTAATATTTTTCTTAAATATCAGACCTTAAGATGAGTAATTAGACTATAAGTTTGCTTAAATTAGATTTTTCTATATTTAGTTATGAATTTTTTAAGTTTGAGTTAAAATTTGAATTAGAGTTGATTAAAAAGTTGACTTTTTAATTTTGAATGATTTTTTATGGTTTGATATTTTTAATAAATATTAGACCATACATGGAGTCCAATGCCTTTAAGTTTACTTAATTTTGAATTTTTTATATTAAGTTATAATTTTTTGAAGTTTTAACCTGATTTTAAACTACCGTTGATCAAAGAGTTGACTTTTTAACTTTGACCTACTTCTACTAGTTTGTCATTTTTAAAAAATACTAGACCTCAAATGGAGTTGAATGAAACTAACTTTGGTCAATTTGGATTTAGAATTACTTGTGATAATTCAAATTTTAGTTAATTAATTGAATTTTTTTAATTATTTAATTAGGAAGGTTTTGATTATTTTGATCCAAAATAATCCCAAACTATATGGAATCACTCCCAACGGTCAGAGTTGACCCATGGGACTGCTTTCAAGTGTTTAGAATTTATTTAGAATTTTTACAAATTTTTAATTATTTAATTTAATTAAATATTAATTTTTATTAAAAACGTAAATTAAAGTCAAATTAAAGGTACAGTGTTGAGGCTTTTATTTTTCTAGGTAGAGGATTAAATTCTAATCATTTTGACGGATTATTTGTATGTTTTGGATTTAATTTGGATTTATTATAATTTTTTGAAGTTGCTGAGACCTTAAAAAGGTTAAAATTTGACTTGCTTAATTTTATAGCTTAATGAACTCCAATTTCAATGACATTTGGACCTAAGGTGTAAAATGTCACTAAATTTAACATTCTCAAGTTTCAACCCTATTTGGTGTGTGAAGAATTTCTTACAAATTTTTTAAGTTGTATAGAGCTTGTCTTTATTTATTTTTTCTAAGTGTCACTAGTGTTCAATTGGGTTTGAAACTTTGGTCACCTAACCCTAGGATATATGCAAGCACACCACAACAATCAAATAGCCTAATTCTAACAATTTAAAGAGTTATGAATTTTTAAAGTTTTGGATCCAAACTGGACCCATCAATTTGTAAATTCACCCCCCAGCAATCCACTAAGCATTCAGACCTAAGAAAAATATAAGGGATGCCTAAGATGCACAAAAATATTTCACCAAAAGTTGTGTCTTATTTGACCATTGGATTTTGACAAAATTAGATTTTGAATAAACTAAAATATTTCACAATACAGTGACCAAAACACTTTGATTTTTATTTTAATAAATAGTATGGCTCAAGCCCTTTCCAACGAGCCTACGAACACTCTATTTGGTAAAAAATAGATTTTCTATGAATTTTGAAAGTTTTGGATATTAAATTGAATTATTTTTTCAATTTAAATAAAAAAACGGAAATGCGCCATTTCTGGTGTTAACACGTGGTGGACATATGGTGCACAACAGTGTGCCACTTATCCGCATCGGATGGCCAGATCGATCGTCTGATCTGCCATGATTTGAACAGACGCACGAGATTACACCACGTCGCCCAACACATTTCTGAACGGGCCAAGTTTGAATCCTGCCGAAGATGCACCAGTCTGGATAGGGTGACGTGGTACTTTCTAGGCCATCCTATCGTGCAGAATGCATGATCGGATGGCTCTGATTGATCCAAAGCCAATCTAGTTTAAAATGAACAAGAAATTTTAAATGTTCATAACCTTCAATCCAACCGTTGGATTTTCATGAAATTTGAAACATAAGCTCTTGATATCCTAATCTTCCAATTCCTGGAGTTTGGTGGTACCATGCATTGTAGATTGAGAGAAATTTCAAATATAAAGTTTAACTAAAAAGGGAATAACTTACAATCCAACTGTCAATTTTTTTATTTCTTAGGCTTTTTGGAAAGCTGCAACAATCCTCTTCAACTTTGTAGAAGACTTTAAGGGATGGCCTAGATTGATTGTGGGGAACCATGGATTGATGCCAAATGTCCTCCTAAGCTACTCAAAGGCATGGAGAGGGCTACAGTTGAGTTTAGGTCATGTTGGCTCATGATGAGGGGGAAACTCATCCCTTTATCCCCATTTAATTAAACTCAAGCTAAGCTTTTTTTAAGGCCTGGTTTAGGCCTTCTTTGGGAAGGAAATAACCTCATTTAAATTAGGTAAAAGCATGTTTAGGGTTGGGATAAGGATGCCAAGGTGGCATGGCCACCTAAGCTCAAATGAGGGTTAGTTTGACCATTTGACTGGCCAAACTAGTTAATGGGTGTGATGTGGTAGTCAATGGAATGGATTTGGCTGGTTGAATAATTTATCAAGTATTTGAAGCCATAGGTTTTGAGTTTTAATCAAACACATGAAAATGAAGAGGGCATTGACCTCTCCACTTGGGTTGACCAAGTCAAACCTAAAGGGATTTGATTTGGAAAATTTTGGACATGTGTGGTGTGTCCAATTGAATGATTTTGAGGTGTTAAATTGGTTAGAAAAAGCTTAAGAGGTTAAATTTGATAAATATTTAGGTTAAAGGTTAATTTGGTCAACCATGGTTGACTTGGTTAATCTGGTCAAACTAAGGGTTGAGTTTGGGTCAAACAAGTTTGAATGATTGTTTTGAGACCAATGGAGGTGGTCCCATAGGCTGGATTGATCATTTAGATCAAATTGACCTATTGAACCAACCCAGGTTGACTTAGTCAACCAGGTTGACCCAGGGTCTAGATTTTGGCTCACCAAGTTTGAATAATTGTTTGGAGTTGAATGGAAGTGGTTCCATGCAAAGATGAGGCCATCTAGATTGAAGGGGCATTTTGGTCAAAATAGGTTGTCCTGGTCAACTAAGCTTGACCAAGGTTTGGGTTTGAGTCCTATGCACTCTTAATGATGTTTAGAATACATTGAAATTGGTTCCTATGTTTGGTTTGACTGGGTCATGTTGAAGTTTAATGAAAATTTCAATTTTGCTTTTAAGGGGCATTTTGGTCATTCTGACCTCTAGCCAAATGGGGGCCAAAGTGGATCCACCAAAATATAATTTACTGCTTAACATATCACAATCAAGGATTTAAAAGTGGTTAGAGGCTTTGGAGAAATCTCTAAAGTCAAATTCCACTAGATGGTAGGTCAAGTGGCATAAGCCATAAATATTTGAAGGTTTTATATCCTTTGGATTTCAATTCAGTTTTTGTGGTTAAAGACCTCAGAATCAGCTCAAATTTGGAGGGTAGACTCTAGGGATATGCGTAATCAATATGCAATTGATAGATCATGAATCGGAGGTTATTTGACTGGGGTTTGAAAGGTTTGAAAAACAACTAGAAAAGGCTTTCAGGACCTAGGCCTTTAGCCTTAGATTTTGGTCTAGATTTCTAGGTTTAAACTGGGTTTTGGATTTGATTGATTAAGTTTAAGATATTTATAACAATAACAATCAACTGGATGATTGCTAGTGAATAGATATGATTAATGCTTGATTAGAGGCTAGATCAAAGGATAATTGAAGTTTGGAGGGATTGAAATCTTATTTAATAGAGGTCAAGATTTGATTGAATTCTGGATAGATTGAGGTATAGATTTTCTTGAATTTAAATTGATCAAAAGTATGGATTGATTTGAATCTAAATTGAGTTAAGATCTAGATTGATCCTAAGGTCTGGATTGATCTAGGGTCTGAATTGATTTAAAGTCTAGATGGATCCCTAATGACCTCATACAAAAATGAGTTCAATAAGTTAATCGAGCCAATCTCCTTCATAGTCAACTCCCACTGTCAATCGAGCCTTCGATCCACCCGTGCATATACCGATCAAAGCCCCAGAGCTAACCAAACTCCTCACAAGATATAGACCATGCTCGACTCATGAACCCAGTCATCTGAGCACCTCTTCCAAAAACACACATACACTCACCTCCTCTCTTCTCTTCTACTAACACAACAGCCATCATAACTTCACCTCAACTCACAAATCCATTCCAAACAGCCAATTCATTCTCACCAACAGAGAGTAACTATCTCTCTCTATAATTTATATTAGTATTAATAGTTTTTAGCCTTATTATTATTATTATTATTATTATTATTATTATTACTATTTAAGAAAAAGAAAAAAAGAAAAAAGAGAGAGAAAAAGAGCCAAAAAAGAAGAAAATAAAGAAAAGAAAGAAGTTTTTGGTGTGTATTTCTCAATCTTTGTGTATACTCATAGCCATCGACATCGACCCCACCAACACCTCACTCACGCAAAAGTATAACCTCCTTAACTTAAACCCTATTTTTTGTGCTCGTGGCACGCCGGGGGACCACCTTATGCGCTCTCGTAGCATAGTAGGAGAGAACCCAATGTGACACTTATGGCGAGGTGGGTAGGCTTCTAAGTGCTCTTGTAGAATGGCGAGGACAACATTAAGTACCCGTACATGCCTCAGTGTCGTCGGGGAAAAAATGTGCATTTCTAAATAGGTACCTCAAAGACCCCTAAGCGCTCTCGTAGTGTGGTGGGGATTGAAGATCATGGCTATGGTGTCGCCCGACACCTACCTGAAGTGCTCTTATAGTGTAAAGGGGAAGGCCTGACTCCTATAATTTCCCTTAAAAAGGAGAGACATTGCAAAGCTGCCAAACTTTTCACTAGTAGAGGACCTGAACTTGAACAATTGACAGAAGACTGTACTTAAATTTGAACTAAATAAAAAGGACTTGAACTGAACAAAATTACAGAGAACTGAACCATAAAGTTTAAAATGCATAACCCTAATTAAAAAAATCAAAGGCTAATAACCCAACTTATCCAAATGAATATCAATGTGCAAAAAGAAATTTGCGGGCAACATCAATAAACAAATGAAAGACTTACGATGAGCAACACTTCAAAAATAATTTACATGCAAGTAGGGGGACTCATGGGGGATAAGTCTTCAGTGCACATAAATGATGGGCAATGAAATCCAATCAACTTAAAGCATTTGAATGATCACAAGCAAGAATTAATGAACAATTACAAATAGTAACCTGTGATGAATAAAATCCCTATATCTCACTCACAAAAATAAGTAATATAAACTTGATGAATAAGTACAGTTGCAACGGGGGATATCCCTGAATAAGGCATGAAAGATATGTAGATGAATGCAACAACATCTCTATCATCAACAACAAATTCAACCTCAAGCAAAGCTTTTGACCCCCTACAAACAATAATATCCCTTATAAGTACATATAAGAAGCTCGCCATATATAATAATGTACATATGAGAAAAGCCTGAAGAATATGCAACAAATGCAACGAGTTGTGATCCACATTGCAGGCAAGGGTGACATGTTTGCAAAGCATACAAACTCCTATGAGCTGCTGTAGAAAGCCGGTTATCTATATGTGCAATACAAAGGGAATATGACAGATGCAACTCACCTACAAATATCCTAATCTCTTGCAAATACACGACACAGTATGATAAATGCAAACATCTAATGATGACAATAGGAGATTTGTCATATACACCATAATACACCTATGAGTGATAATCAATAATAAGTAGTGAATGTTGTGGCATCTTACAATTAATATCAATGTGCTTTCAAGCGAACATGTTAATCCACCTGCAAGCGATGATAATAGATACGCTGTAGGACTATAACAAATACATCATCCCGTGGTCAACATCAACATACAACCAAGCACATTAGACCTTGCAAGCAGCAGGGGATTCAACATGCGATGAACTGAAAGACATGGTATGTTTGAATAGTTTAAAGAGAATGCAGCTCTCATACAATTAATCCCATTCAGCCGTAGGCAAATATACTGGTCCTTTACAAGAAAAAGTAGATGATATACAACAAATGCAAACACCTACGGGTCATTTGTGTAAATAATAAGCTATGAGTAAGGGTAGTATGTATATGACAAATATAGCCACCTACAAGCTGTACAGCAGGAGGCGGTGAATGTTGCAGCACCCCTGTAATCAATAACCACTTGATATCAGGCAAATACATTGGTCCTCTACCAGCAGAAGTAGATGATACATAGCAAATATGAATGATTATGAGATACTATAGGATACCCATCATACATTTAATGTATAAATTGCAAGCAAAAATGAAATATATGTTGTGTATGCAAGCGCCTACGGGCTACTATAGGAGACCCTTCTTGTACTCAACATGTCATCTACAGACAAATATAGAAGGACTACAACAAATGCAAGCTCCTATGAGCTGCTATAGAAGACCAGTTGTGAAAGTTCCTAAGGGTTGTTAAACCTTTAAGAACAAGCCAGAGGCTAACCAAGAGAGAGGTGAATTGATTATTTTAAAAACTTTTTTAAAACAAAAATAGAAAAAATCCTTTTTAAAGCTTTTTCTAAATATCTAAAAATAAATAATTTAATCATCGGATGTGGAAGTAGATTAGTTTCATTATAATAAAAAATCAGAGATTTAAACTACACAATTAATCATAAAAAAATAAAAGTACAGGAATTAAAATATGGAAATAATAAAGGAAAGAACACACCAAAATTTATAGTAGTTCGGACCAACCTGACCTATGTCCACTCCCTGGAACCCTCCGTTCTAGGTATTGCACTAAACCTTTAGTGACTCTCCTTTAGCCCCCACAGCTAGGCAGAGAAGCCCTTACAAAATCCCTTCCACCAACCTGATGCGACAGAGGACCGTAATCCTTTCACAGGCAGAGAACCTCGAATCCCTTTCATCTTCCCCGGTGCGGCGGATTAGTCGGGTCCTTGAAACCAAAGAGATCTTCTTTCCAAAACTTCCCCCAAGATAAATCTTGACAATGATGGTACTAAGGTGCAAGCTTGCTGGATCAACTGTGTGAAACCTCCTCCACACTCCCATGAAACCCCATCCAAGGATCTTCTCCCTCTCAAACTCCACCCTTTCCTCTCTCCCTTACAAGGCTCTCTCTTCAAATTTTTTCCAGAAGAAAAATGATTCAATGCATGCAAAAATACACTTACAATATTTTTGAAGAAAGCTTAAATAGAGGGCTTTGAAAAACCCTAGAATTTTAAGTCTGGCAGCAAAGATCGTATAGTATGATCTCATGATTATCCAGTACGATGTGTAGAATTTGAAAACCCCTAGAAACTCAATTCTGACGGTAAAGATCATCCAGTACGATCACAAGATCATCCTGTACGATGTGCAGAATTTGACCTTATAGTACTGGACAATCACTAGATAGTCCAGTACGATCCGTTCAAATTTATACTGATCATCCCATATGATAATGGGGATCATCCTGGATGATTAGATGAATAATTGCTATATTTCATTTTGTAAGACTGGGGCTCATCCCAAGCTCCTCTCAGTCGTCTAGTACGATCATCACTAATCATCCTAGACGATCGAATTGAATAAATTAACCATAATTAGTCCCTTAATTATATGATCAATTTAGGCATGATTGTCATAGATCGTCCAGTATGATGTATATCATCCTTGACGATTAGAACAAAATTTTAATCTTAAAATCTTACCTAAATTATGATTAACGACTATTTTTCATTATCATAACTAATCATCCTGTACGATATATATTGTACAGTATGATTAGTTAGATGAGGTGATCATACAGTACGATATAAATCATATAGTATGATTAGTTCAAAATATGAACTTCTGGTTTTGACTCAATCTCACTCCCCCTAAGTGTGTGTG
This sequence comes from Dendrobium chrysotoxum, assembly GCA_019925795.1. Taxonomy (NCBI): domain Eukaryota; kingdom Viridiplantae; phylum Streptophyta; class Magnoliopsida; order Asparagales; family Orchidaceae; genus Dendrobium; species Dendrobium chrysotoxum. The sequence continues at coordinate 69,641,270 of CM034314.1, forward strand.
TGCATGGTCACCAAGCTAGCATACACCTTATAGAACTTGACTCAAGAAATTAAAAATACATCAATGAATATTACAAAAATCATTACAGCATAACCTATTCTACCCAATCTTAAGCCTTGAATCTTTATTGGATGGTGTATGATATTCCTGAAATATTAGTACACACACAAATAAATATATATTACAAATACAAGTAGACATAAGGATGTGAGCCACCATATTTTTTATCATCAAAAATATAAACTCGTGACCTCGAGTTCCAACATGTTGTAGACCCAATGTGTTGACTATAAGAAAAATACAACATAACTATAACAAATACGAATGCCTATGGCCAATGCTAGAAGATTGGCATGCAAATTGATTTGACCATAAATAAAGGCATCACGTCTGTGGTGAATGCAATTATCATCAAGAACTAGAAGGAGAATAGTTAGTGCATGATAGTCTACCTGTATAAAGCAATATGCAAATAACCCATAGTACAATACCATGCCACTGAATCTGCAACATGCATACAAGCGGACAGAAGGTGTGTGCAAATTCTTAAGTGAAGTCCTGTGCATTTCTCAAAAATAGTCTATCTGTATGAAGCAATAATAACTTATGATGTAGCATCAAGCCACCAGATCTGTAACATGTTTACAAGCAGATAGAAGGCATCTACTGGTTTCAAGATAAAATCCTGCATGCCTGTCAGCAATAATCACTTGTAAGCCAACTATAACTGAATATTATAAAATGCCCCCACACATATACTACAATATGTATAAACATAAATATATAAGTGCACATATAAGCTTATTAATATACAAATGAAAGCATAAATGTGCATGTAAGTATACAAATGTAACACAAAGAAATGCATATATAAGCATATACCCACATGGTCCCCGATGAGCACGTCATGTGTATACATGTGACGTCTGAGGATGCTATACGGGTCAATTATTGAAATCAAGTTCAATCCTGATCCTTCTATGTGGGTCAATAGGAGTCGACATGGTTCAAACTATTGAACAAATATACAGTCGCGGCGTCGACGAGGATATTCATTTTATACGTTCATATTAGGCCTTTAAGGTCTACAATAAAGAAAATTCATCAATAAAAGCATAAATCCAATAAAGAACGTGATCCTCTGTTGACAAGTTGGTAGAGTCAACAAGGTCCAACAGACAAAATAAATTGCTCATATACTCTGATGATGGTCGTGTTAAATATTTATCTCAATCGGAGGAGACCACCAAGCATTTAAAATGCCTCCCAAATGCCCATTAAATTTTTAAAACACCAAAAATGATAAAAAAATATTTAAAATTGAAATAAATCATCAAACACTTAAAGCAAAATTCATTCACCCTCCGCAACCAATTTATCGAGGTGGACAAATTGAAATTTACTTCAGCTCATAAAGAGCCAATGTATGATCGAGAATATTACTATGATTGATTCTCAAACAGTCTCCTGCCAATAAATATGTGGAATGTAACCTCTAACCGGTGGTTTCGCTGCTAAATGATACCACAGATAAACAATTATGACTGGGACCCTCTGAACCGGGTGGTTTTATTACCAAATGACACCCCTAAATTACGGTCATGGTTATAGCCTGTATGCTCCCCGATGGTATTAAATTCTTAAGATATCAATCAATAGGATATAATAGATAAGGCATGACGCCCTTTGTTAGCTAAGGTGGATTCAAATTTGTCCCCTTAGACAACTATCCACCCCAAGTCTATAAAGTACCCTTGGACGAAGCAACCCATAGCAGCCGACAAGAATCCTTCTGTCAGGTTAGATTGACCACCTCCTCTGACTAAGTAAACTAGTGACCATGATGACCCAGGACGAAGAAACCATGTGATCTTGATCATGTCTATCATCCATTCCCCCACCATCTGCTTTAAGTGTAAGATGGTAATTTTTTTAATTTTAAATATTAAGTCTCAAAAACTAAATTCATGCTGCTACTATACACTAGATACTACGTATCCTTACGTATCTATTTGATGACTAGCCTTAATCGAAAGTTATCTCTCGTTAATGGGAGGGATAATTAATTATAGGGGCTAGCGCCTATAGGAAACCAGAACTCTGATCAGATCATAAAGTCCTCACAAAAAGAGGGCAAAATCTCTGGGTATTGTTTTATTTCAAACCTAATCTGCCTTGAAAATTTACCTCGGAACTTAAGCGTTAAAACTCTGCTCGAGGACCTGAAAAAGAAAAGACGGTGATCGTGGAGAGGCCAGGTGTGAATTTTCGGAGCCCACACACATCATTTTTTTTTTTCTTATATAGTTTCCTGCAATTTTCATGTGATGCATTTTTACTTTATTTTTAGTTGATCAATGATTGCTTAGCCTATAAATAGCTTTGTGGTAGGCTCTTGAGATCAATTCTTTTAATAAAATTTTAAAAAGTTGATAAATAACTTTAAAATAAATTAAAATAATATTTTTTTGATTATTGAGACCGCTTTTCAACATTCTCCATCACATTATACGAGCCAACCATTGTATTATAAATCTTATAATCTCATTTCCTCAATATAGAGATGGTTAATCTTTGTGATCTTCAACCCATATAATGAAATTATTTCAACCAGGCTATGCCCAATATTTTTTTTTTTTCGTTTTGGATTTGCCACACTAAAATCCTGCGATTATTATATGATATGGACTATATAACTATCTATGTGAGGAATCTTCATATAATACTATGATGATAAACTCTTCATTAACTACCACAAATATCCTACAAAGCAACATTAGATATAACACATTTAAGTATCATGTATCTAATATAAAAAAAAATGAGGATATAACTTCTATATTTAATGTTAATTTGTTTTATATGAATAAGCATCTAGCGAGCATAATTATGCAAAAGAACATCATAGAAATTTAAAGATAAATTTATAATATTATATAGTTGAATAGTAAAAGGTTTGGATAGCATGATAAATAGTAAAAATTGCAGCCGCAAGCGTGATAAATAAAATAATTCATGGAATATTAAGTAGGGAAGACCCAAAATAATATTTATAGATTTGTGCATAGATATAAGCTAAGAATAGTTGAAATATCTCCTAAAATAAAACAAGAATAAGTGAAGATTGATAGAGGCGACCTAAAATAGTTTGGATCCCAATATTTTAATGCTATCTAAACTAAATTTGATTATTGTATCAAAAATAAAGGTTATGGTTGTATCGACAATAAACTTCGTGGCTTGATTATTTTTTAACCCAATTTTTGGCTTATTAAGAGTTTTTTTGGGATGGCTGTAACTTTTTATAAAGTTAGTTATGAAATTATTGTGGGGAAAACAGCTTAGCTATTCTAGTAATAAAAAATAATTTTTAATACAAAAATTTTAAAAAAGTAATGAAAAAAATAATAGTCGAATGAATTTATTATTGTTGTCTAAAAAACAAAGCTCCGAGAAAGCTATCTCAAACAAACCCTAACTTAGGAACTACTAAACAAAGAGCTCAAACTCAATAACAATATAATTCCTTGTAAAAAAAAAGATTGCATTAGAGTTTTTATATAAAAAAAAGTAAGAGTTGAAAAGAAATATGAACATGATTAATTATTTTTTAATCAAATAAACTTTAATTATTTTTTGTTGCGTCCAAGAATATTCGTGGCGGTAGAGAAATATAAAGTTTAGCGTCCTTAGCTATGTACGAAGATCCATCATGCATACAGATAAAAAGAGAGGGTGCATTATTCATAAGAGACATCAATATTTTTACATGGAAAACACTAAAAAGGGAAAAAACCACGGCTCCTGACCCAATTGAATGAATCCACTATTATTTGCAGTCGATTACAAGTGAGGCCCTTCCTTGGGGGAAGGCCTTTGCTTGATGTATCAAATAGACATCATATGGAAGAGTGCATTACATGGTGGGAATTAGAAGAATTAATATTGAAATGTTTGTTTGTCCAGCGGGACCATAGTCGGCAGGCAATAGAGGCCGGAAAGACCGTAGTCTAGCGACAGAGGTCGAAAAGACCGTAGTCTAGTGACGTTGGTCGGAGGGACCATAGTCGGTGGAGTTGGTCGAAAAGACCATAGTCGGCAGGCCACAGAGGTCGGAAAGACCGTAGTCGGCAGGCCATGGAGGTCGGAAAGACCGTAGTCTGCCAGCGATGGAGGTCGGAAAGACTGTAGTCTGGTGATGGTGGTCAAAGGGACCATAGTTGGCAGAGGAGGTCGGAAGAACCGCAGTCGGCGGGCGACAGATATTGGAATGATTGTACTCGGCGGGCGACAGAGGTCGGAAAGACTGTAGTCTGGTGACGGTGGTCGGAGGGACTGTAGTAGATGGAGGAGGTCAGAAGGACCGTAGTCGACGGGCAACAAAGGTCGGAAGGATCATAATTGGCGGGCAACGGAGGTCAAAAAGATCGTAGTCTAGTGACAACGGTTGAAGGGACCGTAGTCGGCATGCGATGAAGGTTGGAAGGATCGTAGTCAGCGGGCGACGGAGGTCGAAAAGATAGTAGTCTGGTGACATTGGTCGGAGGGACCGTAGTCGGCAGAGGAGGTCAGAAGGACCTTAGTCGGCAGGCGACGAAAGTTGGAAGGATCGTACTTGGTAGCCTGGTGGAGGACCAACAATGGTTGGTCGCAAGAGGAGCTCCAATGGCGACCGTCAATCGAGTGGAAGTCTGGCGGTGGTCGACAGCTGGGCAGAATTCAGGCGGCAGTCAGCGGCAAGGTGGTGGTTCAACGATGGCCGGGCTAAAGTCCGGCGGCGGTTGATGGCCGTGTGGAAGTCCGACGGCGATCAGTGGCTGGGCGATGGTTTGATGAAGGTCGTGCTGAAGTCCGGTGATGATCGGCCATCAGGTGGAAGTCCGCCAGTCGACCGGCGGCCGGGCAGTGGTCCGACGAAGGTCGGGTTGAAGTCCTGCGGCGGTCGGCGGCCGGGTGGAAGTCCGGCGGGGATTGGCGGCTGGACAGTGGTCCGACGAAGGTCAGGCTGAAGACCAATGGCGGTTGGTGGAAAGGTGGAAGTCCGGCGGTGACCAGCTGCCGGGTGGAAGTCCGGCGGCGGCCAAGCGGTGACCTGGCGGCAGTCGATGGGGTTTGCCAGCGATGGTGCTGGAGCTCTTGAAACCTTAGAGCTCTATTTCCAATCTCTAGCCTCCCGCTTCCCTCATGTAGAGAGTAGGGGTCTATTTATAGATTTTCATGAGTGGCACATCACATAAATATAGAGAAGATCTGGGGCAGGTTCAGAGTGCTTCATCGGATGGCTCGTATTGATTCCCCCGATCATAGAGAGTTTTTCAACTATTCAAGTGCCTTAGCGATGTCAGGATTCAGCAATCTTAAGCTCGTTGGATTCGTCTCGCCGAGCCGCTCGATTTTGACTATAAGCATGCTATATTTGGATATCATTTCGTCATCCAAATAATGCTTCGATCCTTCCAAATGTGTTTCGAGCCCCCGATTTGGACCCATTTGGGCTTGGGTCGGACTGATTTTGGTGTTGTTAGGTTCGTCTCTTTGAGACGTTCAGTTTGACTATAACTTTGCTGAAATTAGAATTCAAATGATCGCGAATTTAATTTTGAAAGTTTCCAACTTGAATATGCCTCGAGATTTGTGCACGATCAAGTCCATTTTCGATGACGTATCAATTTTATTGTTTTTATATTTTTTTTGTGATAAGTGTGGGTCACGTCCAACATATATCATTTAATCGCAAAAAGATTACAATTGATGACATTTGTGTAAAGCGAATCACCCAAAAAATTAACCAAAAAGTAACACAATCTTACAAAAATTTGGGCACCTCTAATATCAAGATAAGTTAAAAGAACTCCAGAAAAAAAATTAAAAAGTGCAAATTAAGTGCACAAAATAAAACTCCATGCTCAAATTTTCTTTAAAAGACTATCGAGTGAAGAGTGCAGATTTCGTCCAAGGTCATGCGAAAACCAATAAGCAATTTAGGAAGAACTGACTATCTTTAAAACACAAGTAGTCATATTGAGTGAGATTATAGAGATTCCAGTAACGGGAGTTCAACGGAAAGGCAAACCGAACATCATTTTCATGTTTTGAACAATGTGAAGTCAATATTGATGTCGCACTATTCATAGCGGAGAGAAAATGCAAAATGCATTTATGTTTAGCTTTCGGATGGAGACTCGCGGCAGCTACAAACAAGCGAGAGGCGAATGACGCTTGGTTCGGTTGTAGATATCATAAGTAATGTAGAAAGAACTGAGTATCTGTAAAACACAAGAAGTTTTGTCACATTAAGTTAAATTATAGAGATTCCAGTAATGAGAGTTCAGCCTGGTTGAATCGTGCGGTATTGTTGTTCATGATCATGTGTAATATTTTTTGCTCTAAACATACATTATAAATACATTTTTTGTCCTCATTCGTCAAGTTACTGCCCCATGGAATTATTCCATTTCAATTTTGAAGAAAACAACATGAATGAGTCTGGTTTGCTTTTGTATATTTTATGAAATAATTTATTTAAGATAATTTAGTTAATAGATGACGTGTTGAATGGCCGTATTTTAAAATCTTTTTGTCATTTCGTGGCCCCTCTTCATTTGAACACTTTTTTGTAGCAATCTATACATAATGACATGCGGTCATACTATGCGGGAGACTCTTCTAATGCTTTGACTAATATTTTTTGCCCTTCGTCTGCTCTTTTGGGGAATACTCTCACAATATTGAGAATTGGGAATAAGAGTGATACAAATCATATATGTCTAAAACAAATCACAGTCACCTTCTATGTGCTAAACTAGATATTTATAACAAAAAGGGTTTCTTAGTTCTTTCATTTGTTGGATTAAATCTTGAATTGAAAACATTCACTTCTCCGTTTGTATTAATGGTGCCTTAGAAGTATTCTTCAATTATTTTTCGGGTTTGAGGCAAGGTTGCCTTCTCTCTCTCTCTCTCCAACTTTTCTGTATATCTATGGATGATTTATCTAATCTTGTTGATGTTGTAGTGGAGTCTAACTCTAATGATGATATCAAAGTTGATAATGTACATGTCTCACACTAATCGTATGCTAATGGTCTCTTAGTCTATGGGAAGGCTAACCTTTCTAGCATGCTTACTCTCCACAGCATCCTCAACCACATCAAGGATTTCACTTTCTAAAAGTTTAATTTTATTCTCTTCCAGCCCTCTGAATCAAAACGAGGTTTAAGTTGTTTTAAATATAAACAAAAACAGAAACACCTTCACTTATCTAGGCATTTTGATTGCCACTAGAAGGGTCTTTGTATTTGACATTCAACCCTTGTTGAATAAAGTAAATCTTCTTCTTGAAAGGTAGAAAGTGAAAACCTTATGTCTTGCTAGCAAACTTCAATATATCAGGTTCACAATTTGAAATCCTATTATTTATTGGATCAGGGGCTCCATTATACCTAAATCTTGCATAAAGCAACTCAATAAATGAAGAGCAATATTCTTTCTTCATGGTGATATCAATGCTAGGAAATTGTACTTAATTTATCGGAAGAACACATGCAAACATCTTAAATATGGATGGCTGGGTACCCATGCTTTATCTGATCTCATATTTGCTTATAGCTACTCCTTGATATGCCATGTTAGAAATGGGTAACAACCTTTTGGCTAATTGGTGGAGGTACAAATTCATTTCTTTTTGGAAACCTTCGCTACATGCTTCCTATATTTAGAGAAGGTTCATAGTGGTTGTTGAGGCTATGAAGCCTAATTTATCATTAAGAGTTTGTTTCAACAGCAAACTTTCTTTTTTATTAAGATCCTTGGTTACATGAAAAGTTTATAAGCAAGTGGTTGAACTCTTCAAACTCCTCGATTCCATCTTGTTCCAATTTTTTGGTTGATGAGGTCTTTAGTAATGGATCCCGGGCTATACCTGATCACCTAGTTGCGTTGATATGTGACAAAATATTGGTCTTGAATGTGTTAGAGAAGAATGTTGTGAATGCTTTGTGGCTGAATAGAGAAAAACCTATATTTAAACACTTCTTCCTCTCTTAATATCAATTTCGTTCCTCTCTCTACATTCAAACTAAAAGGCTATTATGTGCAAGTAGATAAGCTGGAAGAATTTTGATGAAGCTTCAATGATATTCTGACCTATGTTTTTTTTTTTCTTTTGGTGACTCTCGCTCGACAATGATGGTATGCTTTTTGGCATCCACATTCTGCTCTTCATAGCTAATTCATCTTTCGGATGGCCTCGTTGTTGGTGCAGGCATTAGGATGAAATATCTTCTATGGATTTTTGTGAGCTTTTAAAATTTAGGATGATATTTTTGTGCTTTCTGAGTCTAGCAAACATAGTAATTCAGTATATTTTTTATTTATGATGCTACGCCAATTCTATCGTCGCATTGCATTTGGGCCTAATTTTTGGCCCAACAGTCCGATTCAAATATTTTTAGGGTCCCTGGGACCATTTTTGATATTCTAAATTTAATTTTGACACTTTTGGGGCCCAACAAAGCCTCTACAATTAGCTTCAAGCAATTTAAAGAGTTTTGGAGCATAGTTTTTCAACATTTTTTGCTCAATCAATGTTCCGACTTCAACAATAACTAAAATTTTGATGATGGGAATTTTACTTGGTTTACAGCTCCAAGGGTAGGTCTACGTTGGCATCCATTGAATGGTCGTGCCTCATAATTTGCCTGAATTTGTAATTATCCATGTCAAGTAGTTTGAAGGGCTCACATAAATATTTTCGGACTCCACGAGCTTCGACGTTTGAAAATAGGGGGCAACTGATACATTACCAAAAATCACCTTGATGAAGCACGAATCTTGAGTCATATTCTAATTGAAACCTTTCAATATTAAATATGGGGCCATCCAAACCCCAATTTCAACAAACTTATAGTCAAACTGAGCATCTCAGTGAGACGAACAAAATGACACAAAAATTGGTCCAATCCAAGCCAATTGGGCTCAAATCAAGGGATCAAAGCATATTTGGAAGCTTCAAAGAATAAATTATATAATCAAATGATCTCTAAATATGGCATGCTTATAGTCAAATTGAGCTCCCAATGACATGATGCCAATGAGCTAATGATCATTTAATTATGATATCATTAAGGCACTTAAATGATAAATAAACACTCTATGATTGAAGGAATCAATATGGGTCGCCCGATAGAACACTCCAAATTTGCTTTTGATCTTCTTCATATTTATGGAGCATGCCACTCTTAAAAATCTATAAATAAATCTATACTTCCCACATGAAAAGGGGGATTGGACCTTTTGGGGCTCAGACTTTTTGGGAGAAGGCTTAGACGCTGAGCTAGAGGCTCAATAGTACTCTGAAGCTTGAAGAATCCTGGAGCTCCACCCTGGCACCACCATTAGTGAACCTGCACCGCTAGGCCACCACTATTGGACTTCTATCCGATCATCACTATCGAACCTATGTATAGTGGTCATCGGTGGGCCTTCATCTGACCATCTTCGCCCACTGACTATTATCCCTCTGATCACCATTACAAACTGACTACGGTTCCTTCGTCCACAGTCCCTTCGACAACTATCGCTCGTCAACTACTGTCCCTTTGACCTCTGTTGCCCACCGACTATAGTTCCTCCCACCTCTGTCACCCGCGGAATTTAAACCCTCTAGCCTCCGGTGCCCGTTGACGATGATCCCTCTGACATCCATCACCTGCTGACTACAGTCCCTCCGACCTCTGTTACCCATTGACTATGGTACCTCTGACCTCCCTCACCCATTAATGATAGTCTCTCTGCATCCATCGTCGGTTGACTAAAGTCCCTCTGACCTCTGTTAGCCATTGACTATGGTCCCTCTAACCACCGTCACCCTCCAACCATGGTCCCTCCGACCTCCGATTCTTGTCAATAATCCTCCATCAGACCTCTTTCACCTACTAATGATGGTCCCTATAACATTTACCATCCTCTAATGACGGTCCCTCTGAGTTCTATCTCCTATTTACTATGGTCCCTCCAATCTCCCTCACCCACCAACTATGGTCTCTCTGACCTCCCTCACCCACTAATGACCATCCCTTTGACATTCGTCGCTTATCGACTATGGTCCCTCTGAACTCTATTGCTCGCCAACTACGGTCCCTCTGACCTCTATCGCCTACTGATTATGATTCCTCTAATCATCATCGTGTGCCAACTACAATCCCCTTCTACCACCATTGCCCGCTAACTACGGTTCTTCCCTCCACTCTCGCCCGTTGACTATGGTCCCTCTAACCACTATTACCCATTAAATATTGTCTCTCTGACCACTATTTCCTAGCGATGATCCCTTTGACCTCCATGGCCCACTGATGAGGGTCCCTCCAACCACTATCGCCTACCCACTATGATCCCTCTGATTTCTGTTGTCCATCGACTATGGTCCCACCGACCTCTATCACCAGCTGACCACGATTACTCTAACCTCCGTCACCCATCAAATAGGACTTTCATCACCTATCGACTATGGTCCTTCCAACCTTCATCTCCTACCGACTATGGTCCCTTCGAACACCATCACCTGACTATCGTCCCTTTGACCATCTTCACCTGACTACGATCCTACCGACCAAATGAACATGCCAATACTCTCTTAAGAATAACTCGCATATCACTAGATTCTTCCAATTCCCATCATGTAGTGTGTTGTATATGATGTATATTTGCTACATTGTGCTAAGGCCTTCCCCTGAGGAAGGGCATCATTTATAATCAACTATGAACACTAGTAGAATTATTTTAACCGGGCCAAACCCCCTAGTTTTTCCCCTTTTTTAGGGTTTTCACATAAAAATTTTGGTGTCTCTTATGACTCTTGTACCCCTCTTTCTTTTCTATTTGTATGCTAGATCTTCGCATAAATCTTGGATGCTCAACCCTATATCTATCTACCATCGTGAATGTTCTAGATGTGAGCACTGTAATCTTGTAATGAACACTAATAATTTATGTCAAAACTTTGGTAAAGGAATGACCCATATGAAAAATAAATATCCATCAAGAATGTGATGTTGTAAAAGGTTAAATGAGATAGTGCATGCAAAGAAAAATGATTATGATATTCAAAATCATAGTTGCAAAACACAAAAGTTTGATTTACAGCAAGACCTCTCTTATTTAAAATATCATTTATTTTAATCTCTTTGATTTGAACTTGCCAATCAAACCCAGCATACTTGAAGGATAAACTTCTTAACTAAATAAATGTTTTTCTAGCTTTATTATGGGTGATGACAGTGAATAGATTGGTAAACTTTCTTATGAGAAAAAAAAACCTTACCCATCCATGCATGTTTAACATTGGAGTCATCATTAGGAATAACACTAATATGAGATAAAGTAGTATTAGTAAATATATTAGTAGTGTAAGGTATGCACAAAAACCATTGGAGATAAAATTCTAATTTTTTTTACATTAAGTGAGCAATTGAACTAGCAGAAAATAGAATCAACAAAAGTTTCATAAAAGGATGAGCCACTGATCTAGGAATCATAGAAGAAAGAAAGACAACTCTTAGCAATAATTTTAAAGAAAGCCCCTCTCTTAATTTAAAAAAATATATTATGCATGGACTTATAAAGAGCAGAGGCTTAAAGAGAAACTTTTTTGCATAAGGAGCATAATAGTATGAACAACTTGACCCAAAAAAAAGAATTCGAGTTGTAAATTTTTCATATAAGAACCATCGAACAAAGAAAGACATATACTAGTATTACTTTTAAAGGAAAACCCTCTCTTAATTTTAAAAAATATATTATGCATGGATTTCCAAAGAGCAGAAGCTTGAAGAGGGGATATTCACTACATAAAAACCTTGTATTAAAGTTAGACTTTCCAATGAAAGTAAATACGCCGGTAAAAGCGGTAAACAAACCAGTGTATATTTCACTGATACCTTAACGATGGTGTTTCTAGTTGAATTTTTGTTGACCTTTTACCAACGAATTATCCGCCAGCATATTTGTCGTTATTTATAAGACAAACATTCATTTTAGCGTATTGTCCGTCGGAACTTACCGACGGTATATATGACGAATATTTCACCAGCCTACTTAAACCTAATGAACGCATTCTGGCAAAAGTTTCAATGGTAGCCCTTCTAGGTAAAACTCCACCAAAAAATCCTACGGAGAAAGCCCTATTTCCCTCCCGACATCGTCTTCCTTCTCATTTTCTTTCTTCCTCATTTTGGTTTGCTCTGCTAGCATAAGTCGCCTCAGTCGAACACTAACTTTGCTGATGTTCACTGCCTCAGTCATTGATGTTAGCCACTTCATTTGCCAGAAATCTATCATAAGTTTTTCCTTTTATTATGGATGTTCTCGGTAGACATTTGCAAGTGATTATACCATGGTGTATATATTTTATTGATTAAATTCTTCTTGCTGATGAGTTTAAAGAGGGAGTTGATGTGTATATTATTAGTAGAATTCAAATTGGATGGTTAAAGTAGAGGAATGCATTGGAAAATACTAAAAAAGAAAAGCAATGTGGTGCGACTTGCAATATGTGATAGAAACTTTCCCTCATACTTGGGGGAAAATTCTATAAGATGTGGTGTGACTTACAATGCTTTATGATATAAAATGTGGGTCATTAAAAGAGAAACATAACATTAAGTTAAGTGTTTGCAGAGATTAGAATACTCACAAGTGACTTTACCTTTAGAGACAAGATACAAAATGAGCCTATACATGAAAATGTTGGAGAAGCTCCTATGAAAGATAAGATTAGAGAGAGTCAGAGAGTTGCCTTAGATAGTTTTGTCACGTAAACTACATTTTCACATGCCAAAAAATCTATAAATCCATCGAAAATATCTCCAGTACAAACTACATTTTCACACAGGTACCCACCTGAAGACTTATACATACCTTTCTTGGTGTGATAGGATTGAAGGCCACGGTTGCGGTTTCACCCCACACCGATCGTACACATCTTTCTTAATGTGGTGGCAGGCTAAAACTCTTTGTATTTTCCCTAAATAGGGGAGACGCTGGGAGGTTACTAGATTTTTCATTTATAGGGTACCTATGTGAAATAACACCATTCGATTTACAAATAAAATTGAAATCCATCCATTTTCCTTCAACACATTTTTTAACAATATCTAATATCTTCATATTATATGTAAGTTATATTACAGATATTAAAAATTAAATAAGTTGGATGTATAACTGATTGGCGCAAGGATGAAAGATATTAAGAGATGAGTTCATTAATGGGGTGAACTTTTTTTATTCAGACAATGAAATAACTGCCTAGCTTCATCTCAGATGAAAAGTTTTGATGTCCATATTCTAAACATAAAAATCAAGTGCACCTTACGATCTTCCCTCAGAGTTGTGTTTGACTACTCCTTATATATTTCTGATGCTTATCATTCAATGGTCACATAATCCAAAAGCAAAGGTCAATGTATTCTTACAACCATTAATTGATGATTTAAATTTATTATGGGAAGAGGGAGTGAGTACATATGATATCTCCACCAAATAAAACTTCATAATGAGGGCAGCATTATTTTAGATAATTTGAGGCTTTCCTGCGTATGGTATGCTCTCAGGTTGAAACATTTCTGACAAGTTAGCTTGTCCATATTATATGAAATATACAAAATTATTCATTTTAAAGCATAGAGGGAAGAACACTTGGTTCGACTTTCACTACATGTTCTTACCTATAGGTCATCCTTTCAGGAAAAATAAGGATGTCTTTGCTAAAAATAAAATGGTGATATTGTAGCCTCCTCTTAGATTAACTAGTGAAAAAAATATTTCAAAGAGTAAGGTTCATGCCCATAATAGTGGATTCTCCAACATTAGCTGATTACAAATTGTCACGATATGATGTCAACCATAATTAGACCAAAAAAAGTATTTTTTGGTCATTGCCATATTAGAAGAGAAACCTGATCAAACATAACTTAGATACGATACATATAGAGAGAAATAATTTTGATAACATATTCAATATAGTCATGGACATCAAAGATAAATCCAAAGATATTATAAAAGTAAAGATGGACTTAAAGGAGATTTGTAGGAGGAAAGTTTTAGAGTTGAAGGATGGTAGAAATGGAAAATATCTCAAACTAAAAGCTCCTTTCACATTGACTTTAGAGTAGAGACGAGCAGTTTGTGAATGGGTGAAGACTCTATGGGTACCTGATGGATATTCTTCTAATCTAAGTAGATGTGTTGACATAAGATCTGAGAGATTGTTTGGATTGAAAAGTCATGACTGTCATATCTTCATGCAATATCTATTATCAACTGCCTTTAGTTTTCTGCCAGATCATATTTTAAAGCCCTTGATCGAGCTAAGTATCTTCTTCATGGATTTATGCTCTTCAAAACTAAATATAGAGAACTTAATTCATGTAGAGAAGCATATCCTTTTCATTCTATGTAAACTTAAAAAGATATTGCCTCAAGCATATTTTGACTATATAGAGCATTTACCCGTGTATTATCATATGAGGCTATAGTAGGTAGACTTGTTCAATATCAGTGGATGTATCCTTTTGAGAGGTATTTAGATAAGCTTAGAAAGACTGCTAAGAATAAAGAACATCCTAAAGGCTCAATTTGTGAAGTATATTTAATGTTCGAGATAATATAGTTTTGCTCGTATTACTTTGACACAACATCACAATCAAGTAGGAGTACTACATCTCAAAATATGGGTCATGTAGATTCATATAAATCCTTAAATTTATCTATATTCAATTGAAGTGGCAAATCCACAAGCACAAGAAACGTGCGATATTTGACTGATAAGGAAATGAGAAATGCCACATTGTATATCTTGCTTAATTGTGATGAAGTTGAGCCATATCTCGAGTTAGTATGACTAGGCTTGTTCATATATTTGTTACTCAGAATTTCTAAACCCTAAATTTTGTACGAGTTTTATTAATGATTTTAGTACATCAGTACTAGTAGCAGTCCAAAAGATAGTAGAAACAGAATTCCCTAATTGGTTCAAAAATACGGTCTATATTTTGACTATTTATTTCTACAAATTTGTCTTAATTATTTAACATTGTTGTCAATAAACATGCTAATAATATACTGGATCTACCAACTAAGTGCGCACTCAAGGTAATGATTTGCAGTATCATGGGCTACTCAAAAATCCTAAACCCTATATTTTATTATTGATCTACTTTATTTATTTAATTATTGTGCTATTTTATATTAAATTTTTGTTATAATTTATATTGCTAATATTTCTTAAATTTTTTTTTACAGATGGCTTCAGGTGATGAGTGTCACAGATAGAGATTTCTTCTTCGTCTTGTAAGGATTATGCTAAAGATAGAGAAGTTTTGCTTGATAGTGGAAAAAATATTTCTTTGACGTCTAAATCTATGCAACACAAGAAAAAGTTGAAAAAAGACTTGAATTTGTTTGGCCCTATCAAAGACAGCCTTAGAGGGAGGAAAGTGGGAGTTTTGGGTGAAAGTGCTGGGAACATTTCACCATTTATTTCTTAAAGGAACTTAGGGTTGTTGAAGACGATATGTATCAAGAGGATTGCATTAAGGGGTCCGTTGTTACTGTGAAATTGGGGATGGATGTGATTGGATCTTCATTGGAAGTCAATCTGGGATTTCAATGGTGTAATGGTGTACCTTGTGCCTTTGGAGCTGTGATGATCCGATTTTCTACTTTGGTTGTAGAAGCTATTCTTCATTCCTGTGCTATCTCTTGGATTAGTTTTTTCATTTCTTTTAGTTTTTCCTTTTGCATAATTTGGTATTTGAATTTTGAAATTAGATTAATGGAATTTAAGTCTCTTTCTATTTCTCATTTTTTACTTGATTGGGAAATCTGGGATACTAATCAACCTTTTTGGTTGTTTTATTTTTGGTATCCCCTCCACCCCAATTGGTTTAAAATGTAGATTAGTGGATACTATTTTCATTATGATATTTCTTATTTTGCAAATATCCTTCTTATGCTTTATCTGCTTTTTAGTAAGGCTTCCTTTCCCAATGTTTTAAAAGGATTGCCTTCTTGTTTCTTTCTTTTTAGTTTGTATTAGTTTTCCTTCTTTAATGCAATTTACATCTCCTAAAAAAAAAAAAGATGAGTGTCATAGAAGATTGATTAAAAATATTTTTAGTAGGCATAACAAGAAGATGACTGGTAGCCCACCTAGCAGGTTTGTACATACTGAGGGGACCTCTTTGTCTTAGCATGCCACTCAGAGTCAGCCTAGCCTACCTTTAGCTACTCTTGTAGCCAATACCCCACAGTTCTATTCACCAGACCCCCGCTTCCTTTCCCCAGATTCCATGCACAGTACTCCCTTCTACCCTTACTTAACACCCCCACCTTCTCATGGAGGCCCTCCCAACAATCCACCATACTATCCCCCACCACCCCCTCAGCCTACTACAGGTGGACCTTCTACTCCAAATATAGTGATAGAGCGTTGCATGTTGATTGAACCTAATGGAGGCACCATACGTACTTATTATATTATTAGCATGCAACTAAAATTGAATAATTTTCTCATCTAATATATTTTGTGCAGGTTTCACATGTTAAAATAGACGACGCATTAAATATTGGACATAATACGGAGCAAGTATGATGCTCCTTATATTTATTGGAAGAAAGTCTCGAAAGAAGTGCGAGATATGTGGTTCAGAGAGTTTGAGGTTAGTTATTATACAAATATATTTTATATTATATCTTTTTTTACTCAAGCTAACAAAAATAGATATTCTATGTTGTATGCTTTTAAATGTAGAAAAATTTTTGTTGGCTACCCCAACACAATGATAAAATCAAAAAGAATTTTGAGAAACGTGGGTCGACTCGCATCAAGACATATTTATAGATATTAAAAAGTTAAGTGAGCGACCACTCTGGATTGGTGAGAGTGTATAAGCTGAGCTGGCCAGTGCTTGGGGTAGCCCAAGTTATACCAGGTGGATGGACCACAATAGATAAAATAGAGCTTATGATGTTAGGGGCATGGGTAGTTCCCTTCATACTGGGGGCTTAATTTCATATACTGAGTACAGACGACGTCTAGTAGGAAATTGTAAAAGTTTTGAATAATTTACCTAGATATGAATATTAATGTAAGTCTATTACAAAATGAGGTACTGGGTATAGAGCTGACCACTGTTCAATTACATAGTCATAACCACAGGCAGTAGGAGGACCATCAATAGGTTGATGAGTGAGCAAAGAATATTTTTGATGTCATGTATAAATTGCTCAATTTTTTATTAAATTTTATAGGATGAGTATACATGACTTTGAAAGAGCCAGGTAGGAGCATGTGAGGGTTCTTATGGTGGATCAGCAGAATATTCTGACTACCGTACTTGGTCACAAGCAGTAGGAGGAATGAAGCATAGTAGGTTTTATGGTTTAGGCTCGCAAGCCTACGTATAGGAGGGGCAGACATCTTGTGGCTCCAGCTTCTCAGCAAGTATCTAAGAGTAGTTATATAGCACACATGTAGCTGCCCTTCAAGCCAAGCTAGAGCAAGTCATGAAAACATAAGCTAACTGGCAAGTGCAGATGCAACAAACTCAGTTGTTAGATGAAGTGCATAAAATGAGGGAGGAGCTCAGTGGGAAGCAAGTAGCTTCAGTAGAGGAGGAGACGGATTCTGATTAGATACTATGTTCTTATTTTTGGACATCTATTATTTATTTTGGATATTTGTCTAATTTTAAATGAATGAACTTTAAATTTTATTTTCAACTATTTTGTGAATGGTCAATTAATTTGGAATGTATTTTTATATTTATATATTTATATTTAATATTTAGTAATGATTCTAATGTTATGTTTATGTAGATGTTTAAGTCTGAATGAATGTAGTTTTGGAATATTTCTATGTAGGTTGTGTTGTAGAAATTATTGTTCTAATAAAGAATGTTATTTTTTTATTTTTGCTACAGGTTTTTGGTGAATTATTTGCCAGAATTAGACACACGATGAAATGGTATCGTATTTCAATTGAAAATTTTCCACCGGTGTTTACGGCGGATAAGACGTCAGATGTTTTCATCGGTAACTATTCGGCAAAACCATCCAGTGGATTATCCACCGGCATTTACGGCGGAAAGTTTCTGCCAGAAATTCGGCTGATAAAATGCCGAAATTCCTTCCAGAAAAATGATGTATTGGTTGTGGTTTTAATGCCGATAAGTCCGCCGAAAATATTTCTGGTAGATTTTTTGATAAAATAACATTTTTGACGCTCGAATTACTGTCGGACAACTTTTTGCTAGAAATTCACAAGAAATTGGATTTTACTGGCAAAATTTCATGTTTATCGGTGGATTTTGTCCGCTGGTAATAGCCGATTTTTCTGTAGTAATTTGAAAGAAGCCATAATAGTCCAAAAACCTTGACCCAATAAAGAAATTCGAATTGTGAATTTTTCATATCATAATAGTCTTACACATTGTATTTAGAGAATTTATTGAAGGGATTCCATGTTCATTTTTATTAATTGGTAAGGTAGTAGTTCAAAATATAATATACATTTCATTATCCTTACTGTTATGGTACATAATCTTTTGAATCATCCTTGAGATTTTTTTCTAAATTGCCTTTGGAAAAATTGTGGAGTGAAACCAATAACTAAAATGTTTCCAAAAGGTAAATTTAATGTCCTATAACCTAGTAGCAAAAGAAAGAAGCTTTTATTTTCAGCTCTTAGACATTTTTTAATTCTTAAAATAATTTTAGAGTGGCCCACAATTTTATTTTTGTAAGGGGATATCAAGAAACCAATATAATACAAAGGTAATTACTTAATATTGAAATGAATACATTCACATAATTTTATCTTGATCTACCTTGATGAATTATTAGAAAAAAAATCAAGAAATATTTGTCAAAATTTGAATGAAGACCTTGGCCAAATGAAATTTACTGAAAATATAGTTTATATAAGCTGGTCAGCTATCATTAGTTTTATTGAAGGTCAGTTGGTCATCAACATATATGAGATGAGAGATAAATTTTTTGTTGATGTTGATAGTGATGAATTCTCTACAAGAATAGCAAACATCCAATAATTTTAAAAAGTTATCCATAATAATGGTGAAGAGGAAGGGGAAAAAGGGCAACCTTGTTTTAGCCTAGAAAAAGAGAAAAAGAATCATGTAATTTCACTATTAATAATGATAGAGAATTGGATTTTATAGGTACAAGCAATAATATGATTAATAAGCATGGCTATAAAGATAAGAGAAATCATTGATCTGTTGTGAAGAGCCTCCCTATTCACACTATCAAAGACTTTTTAAAGTAAAACTTAGCATATAGTAACTTAGAATTAGAGTGAAAATTGAATTATTTAAGTATCTCATTTGAAAAAAAAAGAATATTATACGTAATGTCTCTACAATACACAAAAGTAGATTGAGTAGTACTAGGAAGAAGAAGTCTAAGCCTACTAACAATAAGTTTAGATATGAATTTATATGTAGTATTATAGAGAGATATTGGTCGTTATTCAATGATTTTCTGAGCATGGAAATTTTGGGGAATGAAAACTATAATTGAATGTTTGATACTTGTAGGAAGTTTAGCGAAAAAGAAAAAAATGCACAACTAAAAGAAAAGCTTCTCCAATGATATTCCATGTGTCTTTTAAATTTTTTAAAGTTAAAGCATTAATTCTAGGATATTTATCATCATCCAAATTGAGAGGGTAGATTTAATCTCATCATCAAATGAAGTCATTAGTCAACATGTTGCAATCATCATGAAAAATCTAATTGCTAATAGACAAATTCACAATATCTCGAAAAGGAAAGTATTGTTGAGAAGAGAGGAATAATGATTGATAACATCATTCACAATACCTTCTCATGAAGAAGTGTAACTAGTGTCAGTCAATAACTCTTTAATATGATTGGTATTCCTCCTTATTTTTATTTTTGGCAAAGAAATTTTATAGCATCCTCTCCTTGTGAGAGCTAAGAGAAATTGTCTTGCTATTTAACCTAGGAGTTTTCATAGATGTTTGTAGAGATAAGACCTTCTTGAGTCATGATATCTTTTTGAATCAAAGAAGTTTAGTGGGGGTTGATTCCATGGCTTCATAAATACCTTTGTATAATCTTTGAGTGCAAAAATAGTAGTAGAAATATAAGATGAAGGGTTCCAAATAGCATAGTTGAGGACCATATTAATATTTTTCTGTTATTTTAAAATGGCAACAAGATGATCTCCCAAGCTAGTTTTTTCTAAAAAAGTATTCATAATATCAAAATTTTAGGTACAAAGATTCAAATAATTTTGATAAATGAATAAATGATTTGGTTTATGAGCTTGCCCCATGAAAGTTATAATAGAAGGATGACTAGAAGTCAAAGAATTCAAAGCTTTGAAGTTTGTAAAGTGGTAAGCTTAGAGCCACGTGTTATTGCAAAAAGCATTATCAAAAGGCCAATGTATGGGGTTATCCAATTACTAATTAAGCCAACTATGAGATAAACTCGAACTATGATGCTCAATCAAATTGGCATTCAAAATACAATTATTAAAAATATGATATTTTACTAATGATAAGAGGTGAAGCACCGCATTATCCTAAATATACTTGATGCAGCTAAAATCTTCCAGTATAAGCTATGGTTTGAATATACGAATGGTAACATTGTCATTAAAACCTTATAAGGCACTCCTTTGCAATTCAACATTTAAAGCATAAACAAAGGTAAAGATGAATTTGATAACAAATTTATACTCCAACTAGGCATGAATATATTGAGCATAAAAAAGAAGTGGAGTAAAATTGATTTTGCTAACATTCCACTCAACAAGGATACAACCCCCTTTAGAACCATGAAAGTTGTTCGATTGTTGCACATTTATAAAAATAAAAGAGGAATTACATTTCAAGGAGGAGATAGTTCCATCAAAACCTTTGGCACATTAGAATCTTTCTTACAGCAGGGGGTTGGGGTTACTTTTTTTTAAAGTTAGATTGTATTTTGGCAACATCAACTAAAGAGGAAGATTGAGGCTTTTACTTTTCAAATGGGCACATACAGAGATATTAAGAATAGGACCACTAAGAGAATAAATTGTAGTAGTGCATTAGGAGAAGGAAACATTCTAGGGATAGAATTCTTTCTTAACATTCCCACCTCTAAATGACTATGATAACATCCCCTAATAGTTTATTTTGAATATTGGTGGTGGTCTCTACTTTTTAGATAATTAACTAAATTGTGAGTAAAGGTGTCATAATTGGCATAAGGATTAGGTTTACATTTATATAATATAGGTTGTATTTAATCTTTTTCTTGAATGTTAATTATGGTACTATCCAAAAGAATAAATTTTGCAGAAACTTAAACATTCAACTTATCAATATAAAATCTCTTCCTCTATGAGGACAAATCAATAGTAAGGGGGATGCCAATTTTGTTAATGATCTTTGAAATATTGTATTTGAACCAATAGTAAAGTGATAGGTAAGGGATTTTAATCCAAATCAAAACTCCCTTAAAATTTTCCTTAACAAGTATGAAATTTAATGTCAATTTATTTATAATAAAGGATCTTCCATTAATAAAGAAAGTACCCCCATTTCTCACCACATCAAAATCTTCAGCACATGTGAATTTAAAAAGGAAGAACACATTCAAGAGCTATAGAAGTTCAAAAGTAATTTAAATTTTCATAACTTAGAAGCAACTTGGAGAAGGTTATCATAAAAAGATCATTAGCCAACAACATACCTAATTGGAGAAAGATCCAATACTTTTCACCTTCATTGACCTCCTCATAATAAAGGCAACCATCTTCTCAACATAAGGCACATAGTTTAAGTTGAAGCTAGAGGAATTAGACATGCTCATAGAGAAACCCCTTCTAGTTGAGATCAAGAGTAAGTGGAGAAGGAGGAGAAATACTTGATACATCACCTATAAGGGAGGAGAAAGCATTGGCAATAGAGAAAGGGCGAAAATATTATAGGATACATTTTCCTCCAATAAAAAAGTAAGATCAAGCCAAAGACCCTTAGTGTAGAAAAGAATTTAGTGCAAGAAATCAAGAGAGGGCTTGAGAGAGGAGAAGAAAAAAATCCTAAAAGAAACCCTCATCTCTAGAGCTCTAAGAAACCCTAACACGTCAGCCTGATACACCTTCATGGCAATATTAAATCTATTCAAGAAATTTAAATTTGACTAGCAGAGGTAGTACCATCTTTTTTATTAGGATGGTTAAAATTTTAGTAATTAAATAATAATAATAATAATAATAATAATAATAATAATAATAATAATAATAATAATAATAATAATAATAAGATAATAATAATAATAATAAAATGAATAAAAACATAGAAATTAAAATTTTTAGAGAAAAGTTATAAATAATTAATAAGATGATACCACCAAAATTTTCAGAAGAAAATCTAAGTAATCAAGAATGTTAAAATTATGAACTTTTTTAATTAATTAACCAATATATTTAAAATAAGGCATTAAATTAGACATTATTTATGAGGCTTGGGCAATTGTAAATTGAAATTGGGCACTCCTACAAACTAGTATTATCACATGTTAAAATGAATCTTTAGGGTAGTCCCCAATCTAATGTGAATCCACTCATGTTGACAAGTTTTGAAGTTTTTAAAGAAGGCGTGATACGAAGGTGGTTGAGTGCGACCTAAATAATTATCACGAGAGAGGCTTTATGTTTGTTATAATGATCTAAGCACTATAAATATGATTATCATACCATTTATGTTAAAATATCATCACAATAATAAATTTGCAATCTCTCAACTAGTCATAATGATATTTGCAAACTGCAGTACTCATTGTCATCATTTGACTTCAAATATGTACGTATGACTAGATAAGGAAAAAAAAAGTAATTTTCAAAATGTTTCCTTGGAAGAGGCTCTATTCTACTTACTTTTGTTTCAATAATAATTGTTTTAGCTTGTTAGTATTTTTTCAAGCCTTATGATTTGAGGAATAATATATATGCTAAATTATATAACATGTTTATAGAACAAGTGAATAAGTAAGACTATTTGCAAAATTCTCCCAGAAATTAGATTACAAGTTTGTTATAACTAGCCAAATAAGGATTATCTTACATATTCAATAAATCAAGTAATAACGTTATGTTAGCATAAATTTACCTTAAAGTTAAGGTTGAATTCGTGTTAAATTAATATATAATATAATATTCATTAAGTTAAATCTAACCTAATGTAAAAGTAATTTTTTTCTTGTAAATGCTGCCAAGTTTAATAGTATCCTTAATATAACATAAATCCTATATTTAACTAACACAAAATCAATAAAATCTAGAAGAAAATTTTGGGAGAGGTTGAGGATGTAGAGGGATATGACATGGCATAGAGGTTGCAAGTGAGGTCTAGGAGGTAGGGGTAATGTGGCAACAAGAGGTGGCGAGAAAGATATGAGAAGAGAGGTGTGAAGGTGATGAGTCAAGTGAAGAGGGAACTGAGTTTGTCATTGATGCAAAGGAGAAGAGGTGTATTAGCTAGAACATGAGTAGCACCTAATTAGATCAGCTGGGGCTTCCTCTTTGATATCAATAGCAGGAGGAAGTGCATCAGTTGGGGCTTCCTCCTTGATTTTGACAGAAGGAGAAATGCATCAGCTGAAGCTCATGGGCAGATGAGGATGAGGATGTAAGAAGCTACTGGGGAGCAAATTTACATTCAACAACATGGTGGAGGAGCTTGTATTCAATAGCATCAACATGTGTTTCTAGTAGGACTGTAACTGAGTTGAGTTGAGTCAAGTATTAACACTATTGAGCTCGGCTCATCAATTAGAAAGACAACTCAAACTAGAGCTCGAACTCGATCTCGTCCCACTTTATATGAGCTTGAGCTGGCTCGCGAGCCTCGCCAAAGTCCGAGTCAAGCAGTCGCCCGCCTTACTTCCTCCACATCTGAGTCCTACAGTTCACACGAACACATCGAGCCCTCGATTCAAAGTTTCAATCTTCGATCCCGCGATGAGTTCTGATCCCGTGATGAGTTCTGATACTATGACATTTTCCTGCCCCGAAATTTCCTTTTCCCGCCTACGGGTTCTGATCCCACGTCGTCTTCCACATGCGATCCCTCATCCTCTGTCGTGAGCTGCTCGATGAGCTCGGAGTCAAATAGTGTGTTGTTCGAGCTTAAGCTAGATAAGCCATCAAGCTGATTCAAGCTCAACTCGTCGAGCCTGTTAAAGAGTCGGGCGCAAGCCAGTAGTTGGCTTGACTTGGTTACACCCCTAGTTTTCCAGTCGACCAAGCCTCGAGCCCAACTTCTATTCAATATCATTGAATAAGGAATTGTATAATGTTTGGATTGCTGTTAGCAATTACTTTTGGAGGCCAGCCCAATCCTATTGTTCAGTTGGAGGGGGCTTGCTGGTGAGAATAAGGGGTTTGGGTGGGGAATTCATTTCATATTATTGGAGAATGGATTTGAGGAACATGAGGGGGCTTTGGTGTTTGGAAGGTTTGGATGACTGTGTAGTCATTTAGCACGAGGTTTTCTTCTTCTGAATTAGTACATGGAGGGAATAAAAAATATACACATAAATTAGCCCATTATTATCAAATCTCCAATCTTATGGGCATGAATTGAAATATATTCTAGAAACCTGCATTAATAATTAGAAAGATATATAGATGCTCTTAGTACTCATAATTAAGACCTATTTGGCAGAATAACGTAAATCTTTATTGACCCACCAAAGGAAATGGGGTCTTGAGTCAGGGTTCCCTTGGGCATTTATTAAAGTGCTCTACGAACCAAATCTGTATAAGATAAAATATAATATTAGCTAATGAATTTATAAAATGAATTAATGATTAGAAAGATACTTAGATGCTCTTAGTACTCACAATTAGCAAAGGTACAAAATTATTTATATAACCAATGGGCTCTCCTTAGCAAACATCCTGGTCACCTTATTAAAATCAAAAACTAAAAAATTTCTTATGGTCCATGCTCAGTTAAAAGATGAGAACTCATCTATATTATTTGTAATAGTAACGAGCCTTCTTGGGATTTTATAGTAATTACAATAAAATTGATAACAAAAATATGATAAGTTTCTTTAATATAATAGATGGGTTAGTTGATTTTTTGATATTTCTCATCTCATTCTTAATATCGATTGATCTGTATGATGTAAGTGGCTCACTTTCCAAGATAATATTAGCACATCTGTTTAGCAATCCTGTAAGCAGAGCCATTTCATTCGAAGTGAATCGTAGCTCATGACCCTTGATGATAAATCATTGATGAGGAATATCCCATAATGAGAGTAGCTTTTATATGAAGGGAACATTCTGCTAGAATGGTGGGAACTTTAAAAATTGATATATGTTTAATCTCTTTAAGGCGTCCTCGACATTCTTGTCTAACATCTCGATGAATGAGTCGTAGATATTTCTAAAATTTGATGGTCTATAATGATAAATAATCTTTGGAACATACATCTGTAAATATCACAAAAAAATCATAATTTAAAACCCTAATTAAAATGAAAAACACAGTTAATTCACAGTCAATATAAAGATAATATACAATCAATACATGTTAATATGCAATAAATACACAGTAGATACATAGTAGATATATAATAAATACACAATCAATACAAAATAAATACACAGTTAATACAAAGTCAATACATAACTAATACAATTTCAAAAAAGAATCACAAAATGAACAAAAATAACTCATAGACATTTAAATATGTGCAACCTAATTCAAAAAGTAGAATATAAAGTCGATACAATGTCAATACACAGTCAATACCCAGTTAATACACATATAGTACACAGTTAATAAAAGTTAAAAAAAGAGTCACAAAATGAAACAAAAATAACTTATAGACATTTAAAATCTGTGCAACCTAATTTCAAAAATGGAATACAAAATCGATACACAGTCTATACATAATCAATATACAATCGATATACAATCGATACACAATGAATATACAGTTAATACCAAGTTAATATACATTTAATACAAGTTTAAAAAAGTGACAAAATGAATAAAAATAACTCATAGACATTTAAAATCTGCACAACCTAATTTAGAAAATGGAATACAAAGTCGATACACAGTCAACGTATAATCAATACACAATTAGTACTAAGTTCAAAAAAAGGTTTACAAAATGGATAAAAATAACTCTCATACATTTGAAATTTGTGCAACCTAATTAGAAAATGGAATACAAATAGAAACACAGTCAATACACTATTAATACAAAGTCAATACACATTAATATAAAGTCAATACATAGTTAATATAAGTTCAAAAAAGAAAAAAAAATGAACAAAATAACTCATAGACAATATATGAAATTTGTACAACATAATTTAGAAAATTAAATACAAAGTCGATACACAGTCGATACACAGTCGATATATATTGAATACAAAGTCAATACACATTGTACAATCTCATCTGTTTAAAATTTTACATAAAGGTTTACATTTCTCGATTTCCAGCACCACGGGTGTCCAATCATGTATGCCAAACTGATTGTCTTTTTTGCTTTTTTTAACATTACGACGAATGGGCTTCTATTTATCAAACAAGGTGAGTCACCGTAGTAAAAAAATGAGAAGCAAATACCCTAAACCCTAAAAACTATAAACGTAAATCCTAAAATCTATTTGGGAGAAACAATAAAAAAGTATCTCTTTAAAGATAAACTGAACGAGAATGACGTACTGACCTTGTTGGAAGATGATATACTTAACGAGTTAACACAATGCATGAATGCTAATGAATAGTGAATTAACCTGTACTGTTCACCGTAGTACACATTAGGTGTGGAGGCCCAAATTGTCTATTTCATAACACAGCACACATGCATTGCATTCTTCTTTTCATAAGAAGGAACCCAAACCTATTTGGGTTCCTAAATCTGACATTTGATGATTTTATAGGTGTGCTCTAACATAAGACCTCATGAGAGCTTGTGGTACATGGATAGCGGATGTTCAAGATACATGACTGGAGATGCAAATCAGTTCATTTCACTAGAGGCTAGGGCTGAGGCAAGGTTACACTTGGAGACAACACCACCAGGAGGGTGGTAGGATTAGGTATAATTGGTGATTCAAAGAATTTCATGATTGACAATATTTTGCTTGTAGATGGATTGAAACACAACCTGTTGAGCATCAGTCAACTCTGTGACAAAGGATACAACATGAAATTCCTGCCCACTTGCTGCATTTTAAGCTTAAATGACAAAATTATTTTGCAGGGACAAAGGATCAACAATATCTACATGTTAGATATAAGTTGCTTTAAAGCTGATAATTTAATTTGCTTAAAAACTGCTGTTGATGAGTCTTGGTTGTGGCATAGGAGATTATGTCATGCCATTATTAAAACCCTTAGAAGAGTCACCCAAAAGGACTTAGTTAGAGGTGTCCCCAAGCTTAAGTTCACTAAGGACCACCTGTGTGATGCCTGTCAATTAGGGAAGCAAGTCCAATCCTCCTTTCACTTTGTTAAGGACATTAGCACCTCTAGACCTTTAGAAGTTCTTCACATGGATCTCTTTGGACCCATTAGCACTGCTAGCTTAGGGGGGAAAGTCTATAGTTTTGTGATTGTTGATGATTACTCGAGGTTCACTTGGATTAAATTCCTATCACATAAATCTGAGTTATTTGATGAATTTAAGTCCTTCTCCACTTGGATTCAGAGGAAGTTAGGTTGTGAGATCTTGACTATTTATAGTGATCATGGTGAGAGTTTGAAAATGTGAAGTTTAGAATTTTCTGTGAGGAGCAAGGGATTAGTTATAATTTTTCAGCTCCTAGGACCCCTCAGCAGAACGGGATAGCTAAAAGGAAGAACATGACCTTAGTGGAAGCCGCTAGAGCCATGCTTGCTGAGTATTCACTTCCAAAATACTTTTGGGCTGAAGCGGTGAACACTGCCTGTTATGTGCTGAATAGGGTGAATGTTAGATCCAATCTGAATAAGACACCTTATGAAATCATTAAGGGTAGAACTCCAAACCTGTCCCACCTCCATGTCTTTGGCTGTAAGGTTTTCATTCTGAATAACGAGAAATCATCCTTAGGAAAGTTTGACCCCAAATCTGATGAAGAGTGTTATTAGGCTATTCTAATGTGGGGAAATCCTTTAGGGTGTTTAATAAGAGGACTTTGATGGTGGAAGAGATAACTCATGTGGTGTTTGATGAATCTGATCCTAAGGAGACTAAAGTTGAGGAAGAAAAAGAGGTAAGGGAGATTACCCAAGGGGTTGAAAATGTAAATCTGGAGGAAAGGGTTGAACCTCAAAACACTTTGCCTAGAGATTAGAGATATTCTTCGAGTCATCCTAAAGAACTGATCTTAGGAGATCCTTTTGAAGGTGTTAGGACTAGGCATGGACTTAGGAAGGAAGTAAACCACTCTGCCTTTATCTCAATGACTGAACCCACTAATATCAATCAAGCCATTTAAAGATAAACTGAACGAGAATGACGTACTGACCTTGTTAGAAGATGATATACTTAACGAGTTAACACAATGCATGAATGCTAATGAATAGTGAATTAACCACCTAAAATGTCGCAGATGAAAAGTGAACAATGAATCGACTCTAATGCCGAAGATGAAAAGTGAATTCGACGATAAAAAGTGAACAGACTCCACAACTTTTGATCGGCCGCGAATTCAAAATTTTTATCTCTGAATCGAACATAATCGATTGGGCTCGTAAGAAAAAAAATAAAATAATAAATTCATATGTCCAATTCAAATATCACGATTTTATTGAAGTAGAGATGAAGAACTACGTTGAGCCGGTCATGAATTTTATAAGGATTATCGGCGCAGGTTGCTTTAAAAAACAATCACTGAGCAGTATAGTTTTGAAGACGAAGAAGTTTGCCATTTGCCTGGTGACACTTTTCTTTTCCTTTTTTTAACCTCTTTTGCTCTAACGTTTGGATCGCTGGAGTGAAAGGACAAAGGAGAGATGACAAAGAAGAAGACAGCAGCAACGGGGAAGGGGTTCATATATCTTTGTTTCTCTGCCTTCACAATTTCTGTTGAACTGGTTCCGTCCAAAATCGTGCATATTTCTTTTGTTTCGGAGTAATGACCTCCTCTCCTCCTTTTCGGTTCATCTCTTTTCTCCAACTCCTCTTCTTTGGCTGTAAATTGCTGCTAGTTTCTAATTCAATGCAATCTTTTCCGTTTTTGTTTATTTCCGTGTCGATGTGATGCGGTCTTACGTTTCCTCTCTTGTTTGTTTGGGTGTCTTTTGGATTTTGGTTTTATGGCTATGTTTATTTTTACTTAATGGGAGAACTTGTCCTAATTCATGAACTAATAATGTGTTTATTTATTGCACCTGCTTATAGAAATGTGCCCCTTTTGTGATGCAGGAGTTTAGCTACACGCTCTTGTTCGGAGAAATGGATGCAGGAAAACGAAAACCTTAACATTTGTGATGTTTCTTTGTCAAAGGTATTTGCGAGAGGTCGTAGTGCTCAATATAAAATTGATCCAACATGTCTAATAATGGAAATACGAGGTTGGTCTATGCGCCTATCTGAAATAGGATAATTCTTTTCCGACAGCTGAATGTGCAAGTATGGAGCGATCTTCTTTCAGTTCTGCATCCAGTGATACTGGAGATGGACATGAAAATGACCTTTCGTACTCTGTTCCCCCGTATGTCTTCAGCATCTTTTCACAATTTCCCAAAGAATTTACTTGTTATTGAAAATCCTGAACATAATATCTTTAAGGTTGTAGTTTTCTATAAATTTTCTTGTAAGGGCTTCTTTGTTGCTTGAAGTTAGAAACCATATTTGAAAAATGATATATTTCAATATTTTGTTGGTTTTAATTTGAAGTCAATATTGATTTTCAAATTGTTAACCCTTTTAAAATCTTAAAATGTGTGGATTTCATTTTATAAAACTTATATTCTATCTACAAGCAACCAAATGAGCTCTTATATTTTATAAAATGCATCAAGCTGATTCATGTTGTTCATGTGGTTATTTTTTATTTTTAGGCATTTAGGGAAACCAAGATTAGGATATGTAAAACCAAACGACAAGTTAAATACCCATCTTAACCCCTATTTACACGTCTCTCTCTCTTCCTCTCTTCCTCTTTTTCTCTCTCTTGTACTATGCAAGTGTGTTCAAGCTTTCCTTTGTTTGTTCCTGATGTTCTTAGGCATAATATGCTAACATAGGAATGCCACTAAATGATTCAATAAGTACTATATAACAACAACATCATGCCTTTATCACACTATGTGGGGTCGGCTATATTAATCCTTTTTCTCCATTATGTCATGTTAAGAGTCAAATGTTCATTTAAATCTAATAAAGAAAGGTCATTTCTAATATTTTCTAACAACTTTTTAGGTCTACCTCTACCTTTCTTAGCATAAGTCAAATCTAATACATCTACTTTTCTAACGGGGTCATCGGAAGGCCTCCATTTTATGTGACCAAATCATCTAAGATGACTCTCTCTAATATTATCTTCCACTAGAGCTACTCCAACCTTTTCACGTATATGCTCATTTCGTATCTTGTCTCTAAGTGTAAAGCCACTCACCCACCTAAGCATTTTCATCTCTACAACACTTAACTTAATATTATGCTTCTCTTTTAATGGCTAACATTTTGCACCATAAAGCATTGCAGGTCTCATCACCATCTTATAGAATTTTCCCTTAAGTTTGAGGGGGGGGACCTTTCTATTACACAACAAGCCTGATGCATTCCTCTACTTCAACCATTCAACTTGAATTCTACTAATGATATCCTCATCTATTTCGTCATCACTCTGAACAATAGACCCAAGATATCTTAAATGTGTACTCTTATTAATGACTTGATCGTCCAAAGTCACAATCCCCCACTAGATCTATTATTACTAAAATTACACTCTATATAGTCAGTTTTAGATCTACTCAAACGAAAGCCTTTAGACTCTAAGGTTGACCTCCATAATTCAAATTTACCTTCAACTCTCTCTCTAGTCTTATCAACAAGAAGAATATCATCAACAAAAAACATACACCAGGGAACAACCTCTTGCAAATGTTTAGTGAGAACATCCATGACTAACGCAAAAAGATATGGCCTTAAGGCTGATCTTTGATGTAATCCAACTGAAATAGAAAAATACTTGGTCAAACCACCTTGTGTTTGAACACAAGTAACAGCTCCAACATACATATCTTTAATGACTTGAACATAAGCATTATTAACCATTTTCTTTTCTAGAATTCAATAATTACTATCTATAACATTTTTCTGTGCCAATTTGTGAGATACATATGCTTGATGAAATGCTGAAAATCTATCATTCTTTCCATCCGTTGCAGCACTCAAAGCACATCATCGAATTATCTACCATCAGAGCTTGCAGATGCTATTACTTTTACTGATAGATTCCAGGTATGCTAGGAAATTCAGCCTGGCCTATTCTTGGTTTTCTTTTTTCCTGAACTAATTGCCCCTAAATCTGGATCTTGACATTTTTCTATCCCTGAATTGGGGAATGCCATTGCAAATTTGATTTATGAAAACAGCATCTAAGCTTGAAGATTAGTGTTTAGAGCCATGTTATAATGTTGTACTTAGAATGTGATACGGTAAACTAGGGCTATTTTTGTAAATTTTCTGCTCAAACATGGTGAATTTCCTTTGCTGAACTATTGGTATATCTGTAAATTTAATGGTTTTATATCCTTTTCTAATGTTATCAAGTTGCTTCCTCATTGGATTTCCATGACTTTTACAGGTTGATACTTTTTTGCGATCAATGCAAAAGCAAATTAGTTCTACCGGACGACGAGGGTTTTTCTCTAAGAAGTCTTCAGAGCTATCAGTTCGTGAGGACTTCAAATTGGAAGACCTGTTGTGCTTTCAAAAGGTTGTGACTCTATTGTTTCATGATATGTTATAGCTTAGGATCCGTTTTGTTGGTACTGTCATTGTTTGCATAACCAAGGGATAAGAGTATTTATTTATCCACTTCTTTTTTTCCTGCCTAATTGTCAGATTGCATATGCATTAACTACACAAATCTTAAGTTGAAAGAAGAATGAAAGAATGGAAGAGAGAGAGAGAGAGAGAGAGAGAGAGAGAGAGAGAGAGAGAGAGAATACGATTACACTACAACAATAAGCCTTTATCCCACTACGTAGGGTCGGCTACATGAATCATTTTTCTCTATTGTGTCCTAGTAAGAGTTAAATTCTCATTTAAATCTAATAGAAATAGGTTATTTCTAATACCTTCTACCTAAATATTTTTAGGTCTACCTCTACCTTTCTTAATATAGGCTGGATCTAATACATCTACTCTCATAACCGGGTCATCGAAAGACCCACATTTTATGTGACCAAACCATCTAAGACGACTCTCTCTAATCATATTTGCCACTAGAGCTACTCGAACGTTTTCATGTATATACTTGTTCCCATTTCGTCTCTAAGTGTGAAGCCACTCATCCACCTGAGCATCCTCATCTCTACAAAACTTAACTTAATTTTATGCTTCTCTTTTAGTAGCCAATATTCTATGCCATAAAGCATTGCATGTCTCACCACCATCTTATAAAAAATTCCCTTAAGTTTGAGAGGTACTTTTCTATCACACCACAAGCCCAATGCATTCCTCCACTTCAACCATCCAACTTTAATTATACTAATAATATCCCAATGTCTATTTAACCATTGCTTTGAACAATAGACACGAGATATCGAAAATGTGTATTCTTTTTAATGACTAGATCACTCAATGTCACAATCACACCACTAGATTTATTACTATTAAAATTATACTCCATGAATTTGGTTTTATATCTACTCAAATGAAAACCTTTAGACTTGGTTGACCTCCATAATTCAAGTTTTCATCAACTCTCTCTCTTGTCTTATGGTTATAGATGCGATGGTTAATTTTAACTTTTGGTTATAAATGATGGTATCAAATTAATTACAAGTTTTGTAATGTGCAATAATACATTCAACATGGGTTGCAAATTAGGTTTGTAAGCTACAATCAAATTAAAGTTTTATTACAGCTTAGCTTGTATTTAAATTTTAAATATTTTCACATTTTTAAAGGTTATAAAGAACCTATGGAATGACCACTGCCTGCTTTGAGGCAAGCTTGTCCTTCACGGTGTCCTAAAATTCAATGACATGAACATTCAACTTTTGAGATGAAATAAGACATCATTATATTAAAAAATCTAAGTTTTTTTCATAGATTTTATGATTTTGTTAATGTTTGGTTAAGAGGAAGAGCAGTTCATTTGATTTGCATTAAGAAAATTTGCATAAGGGTTTCTCATATGGCTTGAAGAAATTCACCTAATTAGGTTAGGTGAATTTCAAAATAAATGTCTTAAAAAAAACTTGAAGGTTTTGGTTTTAATTTTAAAATGAATGATATGATCACTTTTTTGGGCTAAGTAAAGAAAATCTACGAGTTTGAGTTTAGATAAGGAAATCACCTACTTGATTGGGTCAAATAAGTGATCATTGATTTTGAAGTTATGAAGGAAGCAAGATACTAGATTAATTAGGTCAAGCAAGTGAGCCAATGGCTTTGACGCTAAAGAAAGCAAATCTCCTATTTGATTTGAGTCAAATATGAGAACTAAGGCATATGGGCCTAGAGCTAAAGGGTTATTTCCTTGATTGAGTCAAATAAATGAATGTGATAATATGAACCTATAGTATTGGGGCTAAGAGACAAGAGAGTTGTGTGATATTGTGTGACATGACAGAGTTATGCTTTTTATTTGAATTGGGTTCAAACAAATGTGACAAAATTGAATATTTTGATTTCTAATTTCAATGTTGAAATCAAAGAGTATCCTAGAAATTTGAAGTTTTAAGAATGAGTTTCACTTGTTTGATTAGGGTAAAATAAATTACTCTTGTTAGACTTGAAATTCCATGCAACATATTGGAATCATATATTGACTCTAGGCTTAAAGTCCTATGCAACAGATTAAAATCAGTTATTGACTTTGAGGTCAAAGAAATGAAGGAGATTTCCATATTTTTGCTTTAGAATAGAATAATTGATGCAGGACTAAAGGATGTAACAATGTTTATTTAAAATTTTGCAGGTCTCTTTGTTGAAAACAATAGTTAAGAATTAACTTTAAGTGCTTAGAACGAAGAAATAAAACAAAAGCGGAGTGATTTCAGTTTAGGCCAAGTTACATATATCAAGTTGAGGTCTCAAACAATCATTAGTTCAAAACAATGCATACGGAGAGGTTTTCAACAAAACATCCCTAGATTAACAATAAGTTTAATCACTTTGAGAGTCCACTCACTCAACTCCCTAATTCACTAAGCATTAACGGAGAAAAATCAGGATGATCTTCATGAATCAAGATAGATCCACAAGGGAGCAATAAACTAGGAAGACATAAGAGTTGGTGGACAAATCTTACCCAATGGGAAGACAACACGGACCTCCTGATTGCTGTTGGATAGCAATCGGCTCTTCTCTGGTGGACTGGACAGTTCAATACGTTGCTGAAATGCTCTGGATTGCAAGCCAAGATCTCTGGACAGCACCCACGGAGGTCTAGCCAGCAGGTTTTGGTCTTAGGAGCTCTAAACAGCAGCTCTAATGGCTGTAGAATCCCTGGACAGCACACAAAATTTCTGTCCAGAAGTCTGGACGGCAACTTGGAAGGGAAATTTCAGGGTAGCACTTGGATCCTGTCCAGAATTCTGGACAGCCTGCTGGAGAGGAAAACTTCCAATTTCTCCACCTTCTGGATGTACCAGAACTAGAGGAATGTGGTGGGAAATTGTGGGGCAGCTGTGGGGAATAATATCAGAACTAAATTACTTGCCTAGGTGGCACATAGACTTAAATTTCTGATTCAAATAGAAGGAAGAGGGTGAGGAGAGAGTGGGGGCAGCAGTAGAGAGATGGAGGAGAGATTTAGGGAATTAATTCCTTGATTTGGACCCTTGTTAGGAAAGAAATTAATTGGAAAGAGGGGGCATGGGGCCGGCCAAGAGAGAGAGAGAGAGAGAGGGGGGTGTCTAGGTTCAATGTATTTGGCGTAGGGATCAATTAATCAATTAATTTTAGATTTGATTAATTGATTGATTGAAGATAGTTTCTAAATTGGATGTCATTAATTAAGAATGGTTTGAAATTCAAATTTGATTAATTTGAATTCAAATTTCTTTCCAAATTAGATACAATCCAAATTAGGAAGGAGGGGCAATTGGAGGGAAACAGGGTTGTGGTTGGAGAGGTGGCCGGCGGGTAGGTAGGGGAGAGGAGGTTGAGGTGGTGGCATGGAGGTGGGGCGGGTGGCCTTTGGCCGGCGGCGGGGTGGTGGTGTGGGGAAGGAGGTCGGCGGAATTGTAGGGGAAGAGAGGGTGGTTGACCGTGAGGGGGAAGAGGGGAGCGGGGAGGGTACTTTGCTGGCGGTGGAAAGGGAAGGGGGGAAGGAACAAAGAGGGGAAGATAGGAGAACAAAGAGCTCACCGGCGGTGGCTGTTGGGTACTACGCGAGGCCTCTCCAAGGCTCCTTCTCCCTAACTTTCTCTCAAGCTCTCTCAGGAACACCAAGCAGAAATTTCAATCATAATTCTTCATTAACCTCCAAAAAGATACAAGTGGCTTATATATAGCCTTACATAATGAATGAAAATAAAAGACCTATTTGCCCCTGGGGCACACATACGACAAAACCCTTTAAGCAATTGTATAAACGAAAGAAAATAACAAAACTCATAAAACATAAAACTAATACAATAATACAAATGAAAAACTTAAAAGTAAAGCGGCACGATCGTGGCCGTAGATCGACGGCCACGTCTCTGATAGACCTTCCAAGGTCGGATGTCCTCATCAATAATGCTATTTCATAATCCTATAGAAGCCATTTAGGAACCTCTATGTAGGATTTAGAAAGTTCATTACACAAAATAACCTAGGTAGGAGAGATTTGGATTCTCTTTGGCTCAATCCTATCTAAGGAAAATTTAAGGCTTGTTTAATATTGCTTAAATTTTATAAGGGTACTTAATGAATGCCGAGGTCCTTTGAAAGTCATTAAAAGATCTTAGTGGATCGCTGTATAGAGTTATAAAAATAGCAAACAAGGTGAATTCTTTTGGAGAACTCAATTTGGATTTGATTTTCACAACTTAGGTAACTTTAAACTTTGTTTAAAGTTAAGAGAAGACTCCAAATGAATTCAAGAAAATAGAATATTACTTGAGTAATTTGAGTTAATCAAGTAAAGAAAGTTAGGATTTGAGTCATAGGGAGAGTAAGATCACTTGCTTGTTTTTGAGCAAGCAAAGGGATCTTGGGATTTGGTCGTAAGGAATATTTAGGTTTTTTTGGATTCATTGAAAAGCAGTAAGAAGCTTCACTATGAAGTTAGAGAAAACCGAAGTAAGAAAAATTTGGTCAAGGGAAAGAGAGGTTTCCAAATGGATTGAAAGAATGATATCTTACTTGGTTGATTGAGATAACCAAGTAAAACAACAATTTGGATCCCGAGAATTATTGTTTCTCTCTTGAACACATAAGGGATTATTTGGAAACCTTTATCTGGTTAAAGAAGGCTCCAAATATGAGTTTTTTTAATGAGATGATTCAAGTTAAATTTGGTTCAATTTGAATCAAAGAGATCCTAAGATTTATCTAAAGTTGAATTAGTTCCATAGGATTTACCATTGTCTATATAACAAACTGCTTGAAGTTTTAGAAAACTTCAAAGCATTGCCTATGAAGAGAGTAAAAATCATTGCTCCAAAAACTATTTCCTTCCCTCATCTCTGTGTGATTCTAACATGAGAATAAAAGAAAAACACTCAACCCTCTTTTTTATTGTCAGTCGAAATCCCCCAAACTCCTCTTTGTTTCTCTGAACTAAACTCCATGCTCCTATGTCCCTGTCGCCTCTTATGTGCCCAACCTGAGAAAGAGAGGAAAATGATAAAGCTCCCTCCTTGTTCCTGCGGGTTTATCAATCCCCATCCCTCATTGAATCTCCATCTTGCCCTCATATTGTTAACGACAAATGGCTAAGATGCCATTGCATTGTCCTTGTTGAGCTGGATGTCACGCCCAAATATTGGAACTAGAGGTTTGGCCAAACCCCTTGGGCATGTCATGCCGAGTGGAGGCCAAAGAGTCCTCCAGAACCATTCTGAGATGGGTTCACACGACATTAGAAGGGTTTGGAAGACTCTAGAAGACTTTAGAAGGTTCTATAATATTCTAGAAGGCTCTGAAAGATTCTAGAAGATTTTGGAAGGTTTTAGAATGTTCTAGAAAGACCTAGAGTTTCCTAGAAGATTCTAGAGTACTCTAGAATGTTTTAGAATGGTGTGGATACTTAGAGAGTATTCTAGGATGCTCTAGAATTCTTTAGAATAGTATGGATATATGTAAGAAGTGTAGGGAATGATATGGAGTATTCTAGAGAATTCTACACTCAATTATAATGGAGGAAATTCTAGAATATTCTTAGGCATGGGAGGAGGGCTATAAATAGGACCCTCCCCCCTTCATTTGTAACAATCTCCACACACTCCTCCAATTCTCCTCCTATATAACTTCACTTGTAATAGTAAAAGCTCTCTCATTGAATTCCTCTCTTTTTAGTCAAATTGTATGGTTTAAGGCTGCTTAGCACAAGAAAGGAGTGCTAAGGCCGCACGAGTGATTGAAGGAAAGTTTTTCCCCGTGACAAGTGGTATCAAAGCCGTTCGATTCCAGGGAGAAGCACAAGCCAAGGGAAGGAAAGGATGGTAAGGGAAGCATGGAGTCATTAAGGGGAAGCCAAGAATGGATGAGTAGTGGGATCTAGCATTCAAGCCTTGGGAGAAGTCCAAAGAGAGGATCTCTAATTTCGGTTCGCATTTACCTCGACGGAAAGAGGCTGCGAATGGCATGGGGGCCCAGATGGATGACAAAGGTGAAGATGGGAGTAGCCTAGTGGAACGGGGATCCACCATCCATGTTGCGAGAAGAGGCATGGAGTCTCGATCGGAGGAATCCTTGATGGACAAGGCAGAGGTGCATGGAGAGCTCAAGAGGGAGCTCAATGAGACGCTTGTTCGAGTTGGGGACCTACATGAGGATTGTAGGTATACCTTGGCAAAGACTTCCACCACTAGTCGTGGACGCTTAAGGGATCAAATCAAGGCGTGGGGGCAAATGGGCCGAGGTAAGGAGAGGAGAATCGTCTGCTTTGTTTGCGAAGGACCTCATTGGACAAGGCATTGTTCTCAGATGGCCCCAAAACTCCTTGCAAAATGTCAAGGAGTGACAAATGGCGAGGATGGTAATAGGGTCATACAGGTGGAGGTAACGTAAGTGGTGCAAGAGCAAGGACCAGAGGATGGCAACTTCAAGGGCGAGGACTGAGGAGTTGTAGGTTACGGAAGATACTCCAAGGGATGAGGATGACCATCTAACTCATGGGGCTGAGTTAGAAGCTCCCATTGAAGACTTGCTATAGAGGTGACAGAAGTCTCGATGTACCTATGGATGTCTTGCCAGTGGTGCATCCTGAGGTGGAGCCAAAGCACCAATGGAGTATCCAAGTCCTTGATGCACCAGCAGATGACAAGGAAGCCAGATTAGGGGAGAAGGTCAAGGGCAAAGGGAGCCAAAGATACATGATGGCCTGTGGTGATCTGAGGACCTTCATCATAGCTTCAAGTAGGCTCGCGATGAGGGCATTGCGAGAATAGGTGGGGGATAGTGTCATGCCCAAATATTGGAACTAGAGGTTTAGCCAAACCCCTTAGGTATGACATGCCGCGTGGAGGCCAAAGAGGCCTCCATCACCTTTTTGAGATGGGGTCACACAACATTAGAAGGTTATGGAAGACTCTCGACGACTCTAGAAGGTTCTAGAAGATTCTAGAAGGCTCTAAAAGATTCTAGAAGATTTTGGAAGGTTCTAGAATGTTCTAGAAGTCTTGAGTTTCCTAGAACATTCTAGAGTACTCTAGAATGTTCTAGAATGGTGTGGATGCTTAGAGAGTATTCTAGGCTGCTCTAGAACTCTCTAGAATATTATGGATATATGTAAGAAGTGTAGGGAATGGTGTGGAGTATTCTAAAGAATTCACACTCAATTCTAATGGAGGGAATTCTAGAATGTTCTTAGGCATGGGAGGAGGGCCATAAATAGGACCCTCCCCCTTCATTTGTAACAATCTCCACACGATCCTCCAATTCTCGTCTTGTATAACTTCACTTGTAATAGTAAAAGCTTTCTCATTCAATTCCTCTCTTTCTAGCCAAATTGTGTGGGTTTAAGATAGCTTAGTACAAGGATGGAGTGCTAAGGCTGCACGTGTTACTGAAGGAATGTTTTTCCCCCTGACATGGAGCTCCTGAAGACTTTAGGCGATTGTGAAAAAAAAAATGGGGTGAAGGACGATGGGCTGATGACTGCTCATATCCCCTATGTGCATATCTAGTTGATCTTAGGCTATTCGAATCACATAGATGATGGAAACATGAATTGAGGCATTAAAACCTCAATTTGAGTACAAGCTAGATTAAAAAAATCAATTTGAAACCTATTTGGCTTGATAAGGCTGATCTGGACTTGGTTTAATTTGATTCAAATTGGTTGATTTTAGTGGATTGAATGTATAGATTCAATTAAATTTAGTTAATAGATTTGATTTGACATAACTTCAACTAAATACACCTCAATTAAATAAAATTTGGCTTGATATGAGTCAATTAAATCAAATTCGATTTTATTTGACTTAATTGAATGAATTAGTTCAATTTCGCTTATTCCAAAATTGAGTCAACTGTAGTTTCAGAATAGTGTAACTATGAAATACAAATTCCAATTAGGATCAGATTTGCATTGAAATGATGGAATCTTCATTTTGATATTACCCAAATTTGTCCACCCTATTTCTAGCTCTTATAACCATTCCATAACTCCTAGGATTTCCTACAAAATTTTGGTCTTTTTCCTCTTTCAAACCCATTCCAAAACACTTCTCATTTTAAAACCTTTCTCGACTCACCTGAACCCTCTCTTTTCTTCATGGATTAGGATGATTTTGTTTCAATCTTTGTTGTGTTCCTTCTTCTACCCAATTCAATATTGCATGAAGGTGCTCCAATTTGATCGTCAACATCCTTTTCATCTCCCTTATTAAATCTTGTATTTGTAGGTTAGGAATAATTGGTTGTTGATCGTCTTCTTCGCTGCTGTTGTCATGATTTTGAGCTATGGATCTCATTGTTGGAAAGGGTTCCAATTAGTCTACAACGCCAGCACAAGCATTGAAATTCTAGATCCTGTTGCTATTAGGGAACTACATGGAATCCCTTTGTTGACCTACAAATCGAATTATGTGCGGAAAAGAACAAAATTGGCGGCGAAAATAATGTGCGAGGTCGCACAAACGACGTACAGACGATGTCAAACACAAAACAGACTGCTCCGTTGTATCCTCAACGTCCAAATTATCTAAAAGGGACTACAATTTCATTCAAAGGAAATTGCACATGCAAATCAATATAAATCTAGCACGAATTTTGAGGAAATAACACAAATATCAATGCAAAAATTTATATTTTAACTATGTGCCAATAATAAGTATTGTTATTTTCTAAGTGTAATGATAATATTTATTATTCATAATAAGTATTATTATTATTTAAGTATAATAATAATATTTATTATTAATAATAAGTATTATTATTATCTAAGTATAATAATAACATTTATTACTCTTATCTAAGTATAAAACAATATTTAATAATAATAATATTATTATTATTAAAAAAAATCAAAAAAAAAAAAAAAAATCAAATGAATTTATTACCTCGCTGCTAACAGGACGTCCGACCACGAACTCCAGCGAGCTCTTTACGCTGTCCGTCGTCCTTCTCCACACTCTCAGCACGACGTCTCTTTAATTATCCCGTATACCTCGTCGTCGTTAAATAACAACGAAAGCGATCATGCCTGGGCGAGCACGCACACTCAAAGCTTTCAGCGGAAATCCTTTGCTTCTGTTGCTATCTCCGACCTTTGCTCTTTGCCGACCTTCCCTCTCAGTCAATCAACTACACTTAAATCAACCCACCCCAATCCCTGCAGCTTATTTTCTTCACTTGAATGCAGCCAAACCTCTCGATTAGCCCGATCTTGCAAACTGTAACTGGTCGGACCTTCTGATTACGCAAATCTCTATACCAAACCTCTCAGCTACCCAAATCTTTCCCCATTGCCTCTGATCTATCCGTCGAGGCCTTCTGAAATCGCAAAACTCACCTCCATCCCTTTGTTTAAACCAACCCATCTCTCATTCGCTGCACTTGCTTCCTTCTCTTGTTCGTCAGCCAAGGAAGATCGTCCATTCTCACCGCAAATCCCTTCGATTCTGAACTGATTGCCTGACTCTTCCGTCTAAAACTCCATTCGATTTCCCTGAGCTGTCCGCCTACCCGTGCCCGTGAGCTTTCAGATTCTACAGGATAATAGTGAGATTTCTTTTAGCTTATGTTACTTTATTGATTTTTACCTTTTTTTAAGTATTTTATTATTATCATTTGCTCTAACTATTCTATTAATGTTAGCATTATCGTATTAATATAACTACGATATAATTACATAGGTTGAATGTATTGACTGTAACATAAGTTTTGACTATTAGTTATAATTAAGATAATTCTAATTTAATGTAAATTATGATTACAGTTATGCTGGATTATAATTTAATTATAATTGTATAAATTATAGTTAGATTAATTATGATTTAAATTAATATTTTTGTTTATTACGATTTGATTATAATAATTTAAGTTTAATTAAATTAATTTAAATTATAGATTTGTTGATTGTAATTTGAGATAAGCATAGAAATCATAATAACGTAATTACAGTCAGGATGATTATATAATAATAATTTAGTTTTTATAATGATAATTATGATTTTAAATTGTAATTATGTTAACTATAAGTTGCTTATAATTATCTAAATTATAATTTAGATTTAAATTATAAATCATGCTAACCACAATTTATTTATGTAAATTATAGTTCTAACTTTTATTTTAACTTATAATTATGTTAAATTATATTAGCTATAGTTTAATTATAAATAAGCTTAAATCATTTATAATCTGATTATACTTATATTAATTATAATTTTAAATTGTAAATAATATTGGCTATGACTTAATTTAATTATGAAATCTATAATTATAACTTTATGATTTTGGATTAAGTTAGACATAATGATTTATTATTATTAACTATATTTAATTATAATTAATTATATTTAATTATAATTAACTATAATTAGTTATTATTAATTGTGATTAATTATTTATAATTAATCACCATTAATTATAACTAATTATCATTAATTATAATTTATTATGATTAATTATAATTAATCATAATTAATAATGCTGATAAGAGACTACTCTCTCTCACCTCGATCCACAAACCGACATAGTCGCCGACACTCCTACGTAAGGTATAATATTCTAAATCCCGTACTCGACACGCTTGATGCGTTGGTGGACCTCCTATACGCGCTCTTGTAGCACGGTGGGGGGGAATCCAGCGCAACAGGTACGACGAGGCGGGTAAGCCCCATACACGCTCTTGTAGCGTGGTGGGGACAGTCCTCGACCTCGACATCAGCACCGTCGACCCCGCGCAGGTATAATCTCTGAACTCAGATTCCTGTTCTCGTCATTTGCGGTGGATCGGAGAATCACCTATATGCGCTCTTGTTGCACGGTAGGAGGAAACCCAGTGCGACGCCTATGACGAGGCAGGGAATCACCCAAAATCTCATTTTCGGTGTTTGCGGCGGACCAGAGAACCACCTATACGCTCTCTTGTAGCACGGTAGGAGGGAGTCTGGTGCGAGGCATACGACGAGGTGGTAAGCCCTATACACGCTCTTGTAGCGTGGTGGGGAAAGCCACTAGTGCTCTCGTACGGTTACTGTTGAAGGCCCCATACACGCTCTTGTAGCATGGTGGGATGAAAGATATACGGCCGTGGTGTCTAAGGACGCCTACCATACACTCTCTTGTAGCGTGGTGGGAAGGCCCAGCTCCCTACATTTCCCCCAAATGGGGGATATGTTGGGATGCTGAAATTTACACTGAAGTACACAAGACCTGGACAATAAAGAATATCTAACTTGAGCAATAATACAGAGGACCAGTACTAAAACAGAAGTGCATAGAACTCGAACAATCAAGGAATTGAATTCGAACTGAACAGACAAGGGACTTGAACTGAACTGTAGGGAGCAGAACCCTAAATACTAAAATGCACGATAACAATCAAAATGCAAAAGATAAGCGATAAATTTGATTATTTAAACAAACACCAAGTTAACAGCAGGGGACTCGTGGTGGACTTTCAAATGTGATTGACTTAAACATCAGTTGACTATGAAATGTACAAGTACTTCCCACATGTACTCATGCAAGCAACAGTCCTCTTGTGGAGTAAAGTGGCGATGCTATTGAGTGACAAACAAGATCCCGGTATACACAAAAAATAAGAGATAGATGTAGTGGACTCCTACAACAATTCCTACGAGGTTGGAAACACTGTACTTGCAAGCAACATCAGTCAACTGCAAAAGTACAAGTACTACCCACCTGCAGCAATCAAAGATCGATCATGCAAACAACAGTGCCTGTTGATTGAAAAAGGCAACACTGGCAATTGATAGTGGAAGGCCTGTAGCTGCAAACAAGTACAATCAACACCACCTGAGAGTGGTGAAAGGTTGATATGATACAATGACCCTTCTACAAACACTTCTAGGAGATCGTATTGGATGTGACTGGCTTCCCCTGTAAATAAATAATATCCATTTGTGGATAACAACAACGGGTACGATTGTGATCATGGAAGACCCCTGTGGACACAAATGTATACAA
The DNA here is from genome assembly GCA_019925795.1 of Dendrobium chrysotoxum. Taxonomy (NCBI): domain Eukaryota; kingdom Viridiplantae; phylum Streptophyta; class Magnoliopsida; order Asparagales; family Orchidaceae; genus Dendrobium; species Dendrobium chrysotoxum. Next base: position 69,685,321 of record CM034314.1, read on the forward strand.
GGGCACATGGTGAGTACGAATACCAGTTGACCTCTCGGACAGAATCCTCCTGCAAGAGGGACATCTCCTGTAAGAATGGAAGAGATGTTTGAGCAAATTCGAACTAAACTTCCTGGTGTTTCAAAGTTTCTTCTTTGCCTTTTGTCTGAGAGAAAACATCTCCAACATCGACAGGCCTTGAAAATACAAGTGATCTTCAAAGTTTGGCATTGCAACACGATATACCATGTACACTGATAGTGCTACGGTACCACCTCTGCCGATGAAGCTCAACCAAAAAATACAAGTATCTACTCGGATAAAATCCTCCCATGAGAAGGACACCTCCCGCAAGAATGGAGGAGATGTTTGAGCAAATACGAACTAAACTTCCGGATGTTCCAAAGTTCCTTCAAGAGATGCAAATTCATTCAATACCTCCACGATGATTAGATTATTGAATGCAATCATCTAAGACTGGAATGATTGATTCTTTATTTAAGCCAACAACAGATATAATGTCAGAATGAAAGGGCTGCTTATTGGTTCCTATACGAGCCATAAATCTGACCTCCCGGTGAATGGGAAAAGGGAGTCTACAACGGAACAAGGAGGTACCTTGTGGCAATCAAGTGACAATGCTACGATTCACCTGCAAGCAGAAGCAGGGAATCGGTAGTAAAGACCACGGGCCACTAAAACACGACATCACACCATCAGATCTGCAACCTTTGTACAAACAAGCAGAAAGCGCCGACAAAGCTCGGAATAAAGCTTCGTAGATTTAGCAATAATAATCACCTAACCAGCCGGACGCCCCTCCATACTGCATGCAAACATTATAAAATATCCCTTATACGTGCATTGTAATAGGCATGATGGGTTATGAATGTGCATCATCCTACATTAACATATAAGCGCATCGTATGTGTATGTCTAAGAGCTTATATACGTGCATTTCAAGAGTATTCCCACATGCGCTGCATAAGCAGAGGGTTTCACTCTAGTATGCATTTGACATTGCTACTGCATTTCAAATCATCCTCTTGCATAAGCAGAGGGTTTCACTCTAGTATGTCATTTGACATGGCTACTGTATTTCAAATCATCCTCCTGTATAAGTAGAGGGTTTCACTCTAGTGTGTCATTCGACACTATAATTGTATGTCAAAAATTATGCATGCATACGAATGTATCATGTGAAATGCATCTAACGGAATATGCCTACGTAGGCTTTGGTGAGCATGTTGTGGGTACACACTGACACCTGAGAATGCCACGTAGGTTGGGAAATAAATTTGAATACGAGCCCGATCCTTCTATACGGGTAGATAGGAGTTGACATGGCTCGTACCATAAAATAAATATACGATCGTGGGATCGATCGGAATATTTATTTTATACATTCATATTAGGCCTTCAAGGCTTATAATAAAGAGAATTCACTAATAAATGCATAAAGCCTACGAGGGACCTGATCCTCTGTCGACCAGTAGACAGAGTCGACAAGGTCCAATTAATGAAATCTTAAATGACTCTATACACCTCGATGATGGTCGTGTTGAATGCTAATCTCAACCGGAGGGGTTATTTCTAGATATTTTGTATGCTTCTCAAGTGCCTTCAAACGCCCATAAAATTCAAAACTCTAAAAATCTCAAAGTCAAAGATATTTAAAATTAAAATTGAATCATCAAATACTTAAAGCAAATGCACATCCACCCTCCGCAAAAGTTTGCCGAGGTGGATAAATTTGGAAATCATCTCAGCTCACGAAGGGCTAATGTCTAGTCATGAATATCACTAGGATTCATTCTCAATCTATCTTTTGCCAGTAAGGACGTGGCACGTGTCTCTAACTGGTGATTTCGCCGTCAAATGGCACCACACCTACGGTTTCGTCGCCAAATGGCATCGTAGGCAAACAATTATGACCGGGATCCTCTGAACCGGGTGGTTCGCCGTCAAATGGCATCATTAAATTACGGTTATGGTCAGCGCCCGTATGCTCCCCAATGACGTCAAATTATTGAGCAATGAATCAATAGGATATGATCGATAGGGCATAAAACTCTCTGTTAACTAAGGTGGATTCAAATTTGTCCCCTTAGACACACCTCCAACTCAGGTCTACAAGGTAACCTTGGACAACGCAACCCATGGCTGCTGACAAGGATCCTTCGGTCAGGTTGGGTCGACTACCTCCTCTGACTAAGTAAACCAGGGACCACGATGGCCCAGGACGACGGAACCATGGGATCTTGATCGGGCTCATCATCACTCCCCATACCATCCGCTTTAAATACAGATGGTGAAATTTTTTTTATTTTTAAATATCAAACTTTCAAACATGCAAACCCAAGCCCATTCTGCTACTATATGCCGGGTATCATGTATCTATGGATACAGTGTATTCACTCGACGACTAGCCTTAATCGAAAGTTCTCTCTCGTAACCGGGAGGGGTAATTAACTATAGGTGCTTGCGCCTATAGGAAACCAGAACTCAGATCATAAAGTCCTCGCAAAAATGAGGGCGAAATCTCTGGGTAGTGTCTTATCTACAAACCCATCTGCCTTCCAAAATTTACCCTGGAACTTAGTTCGTTAAAACTCCCCCGAAGAAAGCAAAAAGCGGGCGGAGGCCGGGGCCGAATTTTTGGAGCCCACACCCTTCAAGCTTTTTGCCGTGATGGCCTCCCAATGCCCTGGCTGCTAGCTCTTTCAAACAGAGGAAACCTTCTGCTGTGACAACCACCCTAGCCCTTGCTACTATCTCTTTCCAACGAAGAATTAAGGAATTTAAGGCATTCAAGAAAAACAAAGATTGAGAGCCAACTTGGTGCTCTGATACCAAATGTTATAACCTGCATCATTTGAACCTATAATATCGTGAATTCCTTGCATGGTTGTAGCCCTGAGTCTTTGCAAACTGTGGTCTCCAATCCTCTTTCTGTGGGTAATCCACAATCCAAACACAAGTTGTGGGATTATAGAGGAACAAAATGCGACCCGTTGCCTATGATGAGGCAAGAACCTTAGCATGGGGTAGACACCATCAGCTTTGTAATTTTTGATTGATGAGTCGTGGAGAACATCACAGAGAATTCTCCAATAAGGTCTTTCTCACTTGAGCCAAGAGTAGACAAATTTTTTGAAAACCACCAACATTCTCCTTTTTATTCCTTTTCCTAGCACTTAAATATGCTTTCCAACATATTACAAGTATAAAATAAAATACCTAAAATACCCTGCAATTTTAGTTATTGCCAGGAAAGACAAAACCCAAACAAACATGCCTGTTTATAGTAGAATTCCTAATCCAAAAATGAGTTCGAAACTTATTGCAGTTTCTTATAAAACATAAATTGGACAATTTAGTCAAAGACTTGAATAAGCGATGTCCAACCTTGAATAACACCTTCCATGTTACTCCTTGAATTGGCTTGATCTCAAGTAGCTTGAACAAGCCCATAAAGTTCCTCTTTGAATTTCCTTGAATAAACTTAAGTCATCGATCCAATGGAAAACTATTTGGCTACGAACAAGTCTCAAATTTCATATCTAGCTCCGTTCTATAATCGACCCCATCAATCATTCCCCCTTGATTTCTCTTCTTCTTGTCGCTCACTCAGATCCGATCTCCCTCGGTCCTGATCTCCCTCTCTTTCTATATGATTTGCCCACTTGTTCTCTGTCTCTCGCTCTCGTCTTTTCTCTATTTATTTCACTCCATCTTTTCTCTCTCCATCTCATGTTTCCTTTCCCTATGATTTGGTTGCTTGCTCTCTATCTCTTCCTCTAGATTTTCCTACTTTTCTACTTTTCTATCACTCGATCTCTCAATCTTATTCTCTTCCTCTCCGTCTATCACTCTCTATCTCACTTTTTTTTTCTCTTTATGTCTCAGTCTCTCCTCATCCTTTATTTAATTGTTAAATCAATCAAAGGACGAATTGATGGAGCTAATTAATGCCATTTTATTATATTTCATTTTTTCAGAAAATAGGATTTTACAACCTTCTCTACTTATAAAAATTTCGTCCTTTAAAATTTGCATAATTTGATGAAATTTTGGGTCTTGTTAGTCTTAATCATTAAATATTAAGAAGATTCGACTTCTTAGAGCTACTTTTCCATTATTTTCTTTCTCTGCTCTTTGAATTATTCCCCGCCATTTCTCCATCACAATAGTAATCCTTGTAGTAGCCTTGCTGGTCAAGCATCTATATAACTTACGTAGGAGCTGTATCCGGTGCCAATAGATTATAATAGTTCAAATCGTACAAATCTTTTTTATCTCTATTTATAAGCAATCAGCTTTTTTTGGTTAGAAAATGATGAAATTATTAATTGAAGAGACTTTGAAAACACCGGGACTGATTGCAGAACTCATATGTTATCCATTCCAACTTCCAAGCATAGATTCTGTAACTACTGAAGGGATCCTGATTTACAGAATTTTAAGGCTATGGAGTTAGTAAATTCTTGAATTGCTGGCTTTGCTATATGTAAAATCTAAAGCTTTTGCATTTGACGTGTAGATTTTGGTAAGAAGTGGAACAGAAAGGAGTTAAGGATAAACCTAATGAGTAGACATCAAATTTTAGAGAAAAATAATGGAGTGTTTTTATTTTATAAGTTCAACATTTTTCTTGTACTCACATATGGAGCTTGCTTTAGCATGATATTATAATATTTAACATCAGAAAAGAAATGTGTAAGGATAAATATGATGATTTGACTTCAACATTTCAAGAAAAATGGATAGTTTCTATTTTATAAGATTGACATTTTTTTGTACTCATACATGGAGCTCGCTACTGCGTATACCCCGGTGCAATTAGGCATATGAAATCCACTTGAAGTATGTATTGTAGAATGTAGAAGTATAGATTTGAAGCCCATCATGTGAAATCTGAATTAAACAACTACATATGACCAAGTTAAGCATAATGTACAATGCCACCACCAAATTATTTAGAAATAGATTCTCTTGCGCATTGTTCCACAAAAAGCGTGGCCTACCTTATAAATGACTGCAGAAAGCTTTCTTCCAGAAACAATACTAAAGACAGAAAACTGGTCTACATGCGCAGCCACCCACTAGTAGGTTCTAGTCTGTTGTCGTCTCCTTCCCTGTCTTCCACATACAACTCCAAAATCTTTAAGTTATTATAAATCATCTGATTTCAAGTCTCTATAGATGAACTCAAAACTGTGAACATATTCAAATTTTCCCTGGTAGCATCAATCGCGCCTACTCATGGCAATCTTCGGCTGCACTGCAATCTGCCAAATTATGATAAACTATTGAACTGAGAGAAAGGAATTCTGTGGAGCAAATAAACTCAAGATTGCATGTTCCTTTGAGATGAAAATGTACGATCTAAACTTAGTTGCATGATGGGCTGGTAAAGATGAGAGAATTGAAGGAACTCCTCAAGGTAAGCATTGTAGGCTATGGCATCCCTTGCAACCATTGCAGTGCGTGAAATAAAGCATATGAACCTCGCTCTTTGTAAAATTGTCAAGTGAATAACCAAGATGAAGTAGTCGTGAATGCTATGAATGAGTGGCTATGATTCATTAAAGAAAAAAAATTATATTATTAATTGGGCATATCAATACAGGCAAACCTCTCAAAAGGCAATAATGTCCATTGTTGCATTGTCTGCATGACCTCGCTGTTCATCATAAAAGTACAAAAGTCATTTTAATTCCCATCATTATATGGTCATGTTGTTTTGACTGTTATTTTGCAGGATCCTATTCCAACTTCCTTGCTCAAGATCAATGGTGATCTCGTGAAGCATTCAGTTAAAATGTTCAAGTTGATTCTGAAATACATGGGAGTTGATTCATCAGATAATGGAACATTGTTGGGTTTGAATGGGAGAATTGATCTTGCTACGAAGCTTTACAAGAAAACCTTAAAGCATTCTGTGCTTTGTGATGAGCTTTTTGCACAGATTTTCAAACAAACACGCAACAACCCAAATAGGTACTTAAGCAAATTCATGGGGACTACAATGATTGATTTAGCCTCATATTTGTTACCATAACTATATGCCACTTTGTAGGAGTTGCTTATTAAAAGCATGGGAACTCATGTACTTATGCGCATCTTCCATTTCTCCGAGTAAGGATTTTGGGGCATATATATTGGACTATGTGCATAAAATGGCTTATGGGGTCAAAATGGATCTGGATCCAGAGGTTCATGCCCTTGCACTGAAAACATTGAATTCTTTGAAGCGTTCTTTAAAGGCTGGGCCACGACTTACTTTTCCTGCACGTCATGAGATAGAAGCTCTTTTGACTGGTAAAAAGCTCAAAACAATGGTATTTTTCCTGGATGAAACTTTTGAAGAAATTATGTATGACATGTCAACAATGGTTTCTGATGCCATCCAGGTACTAAATAAGATCTTGTTTCTCCTTTTTTTTTTGCAAAGTACATTACTTATTTTGCTTGTTTATAGCCTTCTATAACATCAGCATTGTACTGTTTTAATGTAATAAGCATTCTTTGTCTAATGCAGATTAACAACGAAAGGATGAGTTTCACAAAATAGTTACTATCGACATTACAATCTTATTTTGTTTAATTTGAAAGTTTTTTTGGCATATTTTCATTATTTATTTGATTAATTTCAATTTTAAGGATTTTTTGTACAATTAAGGGCTAATTTATGTTTAATGATAAGTATTTGTATGTGATAGATCCTTGTTTAAGAATTAAGTTTAAATATTCTTTTATAGATAGTTGATGAAGTGTGTTTCAACTTTTGGAGCCAACCTTTATCAATGTGAAAAGTGAGTTCCAGTACAAGGTCTCAGAAGATCACTTATGTTATAGAAAAAGTAATAATATTATTAATAAAATAAAAATTATTTCATCTAATGATGGAAAAATAAATTCATTATAATGGTACATTAGGCTAATTGGTCGCAAATTGTTTAGTTAGAAAATAGTTATGCTGATTAATTAGGTTTTAACTGATAAGTAAATATTACAACAGGTTTGCTGGTTTATAAAAGTTAATTAGTTAACTAGAAATTAAAGTATTCATTAACTACATTATTTTGGTATTTAGTAGGCAAATAAGTCAGTAATTGATGATTAGGATTAACTAATGAATCAATTAGGATAATTAGGCTATAATTAGTTATTAAACAATACCAAGTTATTAGGTTATGACTTCGAGATTCAATATCGACCTGAAGTTAAAAACAAGGCATCAAATGGTTTATCCATGTGCATTGGGGAATCACAGATGGTGGCATTGTTTGTGCCCTTAGTGGTTGACTAGGAAGCACTGCGGAGAGAAAGCAAACATGATGTAGGGTTGAGGAAAATTAGGAAGGAGCTGACAGGAAATAAGAGCAGCCATTCGGGATATTTAGTAGTGGGACAGAAGTTGCTTTATTATGAACGGTTTATGATTTCAAAGACCTCTTCTTACATTCCCTTCTTGCTTCAGGAGTTTCATAGGACAACCATTAGGGGACATTCGGGGTCAAAAAGACATATCGCCGACTCTCTGCAGAGCTATATTGGGAAGGTATGCAGAAGGATGTTGGGAAGATGTTGGCTTGCTGTGATATATGCCAGAGGTACAAGTATTTAGCGATGTCTCCATGAGGGCTCTTCTAGCCATTAACTCTGCCAGAAAAAGTATGGGAGGAAGTGATCATGGACTTCATTGAAGGGTTGCCAAAGTCAGAAGGATACACTAAGACACTGGTGGTAGTGATCGGTTGAGTAAGTATGCCCATTTTATTTCCTTTCGCCACTCCTATACAATAGTATTAGTAGCAATGACTTTTCATGAGGGAGGTGGTGAGATTACATGGGATACCAAAATCCATTGTATCAGATCGAGACTAGATCTTCCTGAGCTAATTCTAGAAAGAACTGTTCAAAATGCAAGGGACCGTTCTGAAAAGGACCACTGCTTATCATCCTCAAGTGGACAGACAGACAAAGGTGGTCAATCGTAGTGTGGAGACCTATCTGTGATGTTTTATATCGGATACACCAAAGTTATGGGCAAAATGGTTGGCTTGGGTAGAGTATTTATATAACACTTCCTATTATTCGGCTGCTTAGATGACACCGTTCAAGGTGTTATACTAAAGAGATCTGCCTCACTTGATTTTTCATGGATTAGGCGAGCACACCAGTGGCTTCGGTGGAACAATACTTGAAGGACAGAGACATGATCTTAGGGGAACTGAAGAGGCATTTGTTGTGAGCTCAACAAATTATGAAGAGGAAGGCAGATGCACAAAGAATAGACATTCAATTTGACGTGGGGGATAGGATTTACTTAAAGCTTCATCATTACAGGCAGAAAACCTTGGCACGGAGATGGAATGATAAGTTATCACCCCAATATTTTTGTCCTTATGAGATAGTGGAGCATATTGGGGCCATGACATACCACCTACAGTTACCACCATCGTCAGCCATCCACTTGGTGTTTCATGTGTCCCAATTGCGATGAGTGATAAGAGAGCACATTCTGTTTTCTACACTTCTCCTGACATTGACGGATGACATGGAGGTGTTGTTGGAACCATTGGAGGTCGAAGGAGTGCAATAGGGAGCAACAGGAAGCAAAGAGGTGTTGATCAGGTGGAAGGACCTACCGGAGCACGAGGCCACGTGGGAGTCTTACCAGATTATTCAGTTGCAGTTCCCTTCATTTTATCTTGAGGATAAGATGGTACTTTTGGAGGGGAGTATTGATACAGCCTAGCAAGATCTAGCCCTGGAAGGAGGGGTGGAATCCAGGGAGAGGATTTCAGCTGATTTGATTGGGTCCAACAAAGAATTAATTCATTATGTTAGAAGAGGATCAATTAGGAAAGGATTTTCTAATTGAATTTCAAATAGAAGAGGGAAATATATTAGAAAATGATTTCCATTGAATTGAGAAATATATTAGGAAATGATTTCCTAATTGAATTTCAAATAAAAGAGGAAAATATATTAGGAAAGGGGGGTTGATTTAGGAGGGAAGGAGGAGAGCTTATTTAAGGCTAAGTTTAAGGTTTATTTGTTTTATGCATATTTTGATTTGTGTGTGTGGTAACTTTTTTCTTTGAGGGATTCTTAGTGGCATCTAGGCTGTTTGGGAGAGCTGATCTACCTCTCGAATTATAGATCACTTGTATCTTGCTTTCAATTCGAAGTTATAATCCAAAATTAGCCATTATTATTTGTATTTTTGCAGTTTTTCCATTGTTCGTTTGCTGTTTTTTGTCTCTAAAGCGTATCATCATTCTAGTGTGGGCAAATTTTGTGTTTATCTTTCTTACGACAATTCAGACAATATGAGTGTCCTTTCCAAGTAATTTTGATGTTCTTAATGCATTAGCACTGTTAGTTTTATGAGCAAGCGACATTTGAGTGATTTATGCTATGATTGATGTGTTATGATCTCATTTTACATGGTGTCACATCAGTTGATCGTCATTCGTGTTGTGCTTGCTCGCATCGGTCATAAAACACGTATGGAGGTCAACAAGGAAGTGTATTAGTTATTGATTAGCAATCTCTCTACTCAATTTTATTTGGATAAAAAAGCATTTCTATACATTTAGGTACTAAACAACAAAATATTAGAAACTTTATGCCAATTATAGGTAGATCTTTCCCTTCTTTCAACACAATTCCTTTTTGCACAATCAAATAATTATTTGTATATATGAGTCTAATTTTGCCATTTTACTCTTATGATACTGTTTTGCTAGATTTTGAAAGAAGAAATACCTTTAGACTATTTGTAAAAGGTTTCAGAAGGAAGTTAATTGTTTTCATGACCCACTAGTATTGAAATCCTTGAAATTTTGATCCATAATTTGTTTGAAAATGTAAATTTGTCTGTTTAATTTTTGGATAAATTCATAACTTAGAGATTGCATATTAATCATCATTAGTCTTATCTCAACTATTTGGAGCCAACTTTATGAATCCTTATTTTTCATTATTTTTTTCTTGTTTCTTGTGTGAGATGTCAAACCTATTCCTCACAAATCCACTGAATAACTTTAGTCAATTATTTTAGGTCTACCTATTCTCTTTCTTGATCCTTTGAAACTAATTATATCTTGTTGGATTGAAATGTGCCCATGGATGATACTTGGCCTTACTAACTAATAACCTCTGAGACAAGTGCCCTATGAACGTAGGGTGAGAATGGAAAAAGAAATGAGATGATTTAGGAGATTTGAGAGGCAGTGAAGAAATTCGATATTTAAAGAACTTTATTAGATCAATAATGCTTTAAAAGAGGTTCAAAATATGCCTATCCACCTATTATTTATAGGAATTTGAGGGCAATAGGAAAAGACAAAAAAAGATAAAAAGCGCATCATTAATTGTGCCCATTATAGACTATACATGATACGTGCCATGACCTGTTAGGAATTTGTGTGGTTCTTTATTTTTGGCATGGTTGTTGGTTTCGAGGTTAGCACTTTAGGTATCTTCGCAGGAGAGTTGGTATGCCGAGTCTTGTGGGTGTGCTGGGGAGTTGGTGTGATGAGTCCTCTGGGAGTAGTGGCAAGTCTTTAGGTGCAGTTTTGAGGCCATTAAGTGCAAAGGGCAAGTTCCTTTGGTTATGATATTCGTGAGCTGAGAGTGGGTCAGTTTAGAGGATTAGGTTTTTCACCTCTTGAGATGCTCATTCCCTATAGCCATAGTGGCGTGTTAGCGGCGACTTATCAATTTGAGCGAGGGCTAGTAGCTTTGCAAAGTTGAACTTTGCTGAGGAGAAGAGTTTAAGAGCATAGATGGATCTATACAAGTCCTTTGTAGCTCCTACTGGGGATGACTATTTTACAAGACCAAAGGGGCGAGTCACTTTCCTTAGCTGGCGAGTGCTCGTGGAGGGCACGGTGACTGCTTTGGCCAAGCTCTTTTTGAAATAACTAAAGTAAAATAAGCTAAACTCTCAAACATCGAGGCACCTTTTGGTATAATAGTTTGAATTTCTTTAAGAAACTCAGCTGTTAAGCGTGCTCATCCCAGAGAAATCATGGGATGGCTGACCTCCTAGGAAGTTACACCAACAGGACAAAAACCGTGAGGCCCTAAACCAAAGTGGATAATATCTCGATAGTTACGAGTTTGAGCTATTATAAATGACATCAAAGCAATACACCAGCCGAAAATGGGAACTAAGTGCTATGCAAGACAAAGTGCTATGCCATGGGAACCTCCTCTTGAACCCTGTATAGGATAAAGTGCTACGTGGTGGGAGTCACCATTTGAACTTATAGGGGCCACCTCTAGAATCCTATCTGCCTAGTGGATGATTTTGGGATAATGATACTGAAGAGGACGTCAGTTGCTTAAGTGCCGTGTGGGTTGGGGGGGCGGGGGAGGATTGTGAAACCCCTTACGTAAAATAAACTAAACTCTTAAACATCTAGGCATCTTTTGGTGTAATGATTAGAATTTCTTTAAGAAAATTCCACAGTTAAGTGTGATCATCCTAGAGAAATCTTGGGATGAGTGACCTTTTGGGAATTTACACCAACAGAACAAAACTGTGAGGCCCTTAGGCCAAAGTGAACAATATCTCAATAGTTAAGAGTTTGAGCTGTTACACTCTTGTTGCTAGAACTTATTAGATCCGATTTCATACATCCAAACCTATTAGATGCCTATGAAAGACCTACATTAACATATACGACTATACACTTCTCATTTATTAGGTTCTTTTTCTACTCTTCATTGTACATATCCAAATCACTTTAGCTTATTTTCAATTATCTTTTCTTCGATAAACATCCTTCTAATTGTTCCTCTAATATAATTACACTGATTTTTTTTATCTGCTTCTAATGGCCATAATTCATTCTTACAAAGCCTGTTGTGAAATTCATTGGTCTTCAATGTTTTGGAGAGGTTCACAAATATAATGTATATTATATCTCTAAAAAGTTTATCCATAATCTGTTTGGAAATGTAAATCTTAATATTTTGGGGAGGTTTATCTACTCAGATAAAATTTGCTTTGATGTTTTGGGGAGTTTCACATGTAGAATGCATGTTTTGGAATTGCCGTCATATTTTTGTGTTCCTTATAAATTAATTGGACCTTTTTTATTTGGAGATGTAGCAGTGTTTTCTCAATTTTAAGATTGGTTGGAATGATATTTTACTGGATTTTATGCTTCAATATCTGCATTGTAAGGTTTCACATGCGTTTTGAGTTTCTACATTTATATCATATCAATTGGTTTGATGGTATAGCATGCCAACTTAGACATTTAATAATCAGAAGTGGTTCAAGATATTGATCCTGCTGAGATTAGTTATAATGGGTATTGCTGAAGTTAAAACCGGAGGCTACACTTTTGTTTTTTTTTGGTTCACCAAGTTTTTTCATGATTTTATTTTGGTGATTAAGGCTTTTACATTTTATTGTTCTTAATGTATTGTTCAATCCGTTTCCTCCTTCCAACTATGGAAATGTTCCTCATGGAAAGTTTTCTTCAGGAGCTTGCAAGCTTAATCAATCTTTCAACTTTTTCCAGTTTCAGTCTGTTTGAATGCAGAAAAGTTGTACCAGGCCCAAATTCGAAAGAATTTTTTAATGGTATTATCTCAGAACTGCTACTTCTTCGAATTCCCCACCCTCAGCACCAAATTGATTCCACTTGATTCTGTTGTTTTGCTGCCTACAATATGCTTTTATTTTTTTTCTGTCGATCGCTCTTACCAAGGTTTGCCATGATACGCAGAGGAATTTATCAGGTTAGATGACAAAAAATATGTTGGAGATTTATTGACGGAATTTAAGTCAGCCAAGGACCGCAGTAAAGAAGAGATTTTGTACATTAAACTTGTATTCAAGCGAAGGCTATTTAAGGAATCAGATGAGGGTGTATCCGACCCAATATTTTTGCATTTGTCATACATTCAAGTATGTTGCTCAGGTTCTCTTTGATGTCTTCCTATATACTTTTTTCAAATATTTAATTTTATTATTTCAATGTTCTTATATTGTATTGCTTTTCTTATAACTACTTCTGCAGATACAACATGACTATATATTGGGAAATTATCCATCTGGAAGGAATAATGCTGCTCAGCTAACCGCTCTGCAAATTTTAGCTGAGATTGGATTTGTTGACAATCCTGATTCATGTGTGTGAGTGCCCACTAACAATTTCTATTTGATACTAGACATGCAGCATTGCAACTTATTAGATTTATAATTCGTTTGAACCATGCAATTGCTTTCTCTAATGCATTGACTATTTGTAGTATGTGGACTTCTCTGCTGGAAAGGTTTTTACCAGGAGAAATTGCAATGAAAAGGCCAAAGAGGAAATGGGAGTTTGATGTTCTTTCCCAGTATAATTTAATGGTAAGAACAAAGAACATTTAACTATTTAAGATGATTCTATGTATGCTGATTGGAAATATTTAATGCATTCATTATTTTCAATTTTTATTGTTGGTTTTATCTTCTTATCAACATTTCTTAGTTATTATTCTCAAAACTTTTGTTTCATTTTTTAAAAATGCATGATGGAATTTGTCTTCTACTCAACTTATGTGTCCATACTAAATCGCACATGATCATAAATTTATCCTCATCATCATCCCCATTGTTCCTATCCTAACTATTTTCATATTCTTTTATGAATCCTCCTGTGTTCTTTCTTTTGAATGCTATCTCACATTTGTGCTCGTTAGGCTAGTAAGAAATTTGTATCTGATCATGCAAACTTTCAACACAATTCATGCATCTTGAGGCAATTAAGAACGATAGAACATGCACAAGCTTCAACTCCATTTGGATAAATTGACGACTAAACAAACTTAGAATAGCTTGAAAACCTCCAAAATGCTCCTGTTTCCGTTGGGACATTTGCCTATTTAAAAGTCAGCAAATCTTTTTAGAAATGTTATTTCCAATTACATCATCAGAATTCTAATCCATCATCATCATCAATATACTTGTTACATCATCTCCTACGATGTGGTATACTTTGATGGCCAGTTTGAGACGCAAAATAATAACCATTTTATTACTTCGTATTGCCAATATTCCACACAATAGTCATTATATAACGTCAAGCATCAGAATCTGACTTTCCACTTTTTGTATGTCTTTCAGATGATTACCATGCATACATGCGCAAACTAGAGACTTCTCTTTTAAATTCTACGAGTCCTTACTCTGGTATGTTCATATGTGAAGATCGAATGATGCTTGTGGCATTCCCATAGATGATAATTACACTTTAATAATCTTATAAAAAATATCAAATATGATGACTACGATTGGGTCCCTTGCCCCCATCTGATGACCAAATGGTGCTCATCACGCTCCCTTCCATGACCATTATAGTGCTGCAACAGATGTGTTTGAAGTATTGCATATGATGACTACGATCATGTTGCCTAGAATCATCTGTAGATTAGATGTTCCTTGTTGCTTTCCTTTTAACGGCCATCTTACCACCACAATAGCTGTATGAAATATGGAAATGTTGTATACAACGACAATGAAAGGCTAGACGACGCTTGTGTTGTCGACATTACCATAATTTGTACCAAAATTACTTGGAAACGCTACTATTTGCATTCTCCAAGGATGCCATTGACCTTGCCGTTGCTTGCTTTAGCTGTAATTGCTTTTTACACATGCTAGGACAAAACTAAGTGCATTTTGCGTTTCCTTTCTGCATCTCACTAACTTAAGAAGTATTCTGGGAAATGGCAATATCTTTGTTCAAACATGATGTTAGTTTATTTGGTTTTTATTTCTTGATATTATCATTTTTCCTTTTTTATTATTCTTTCTATTTTCTTTTCAATGTTTTGCACATTAAATTGGCATTAGAGTCATGTTTTGAATCATTCTGAATATAGGGTTTAGTATTTATTCAAACGTGTGATATACTAGAAATAATTATAAAATATTAAATGATATATTAATAAATATGAAAATTTATTTAGAATATTTGTCTTTTAAAATTTCAATTATATTAATGTTATAAGATAAATAAAATATAAATTTAATCCTTGAATAAAAGAATGATTTTAATTGAAATTTTATAATAAAAATAAGTTATTATAAATTTTCATATTTACTGATATATTAGTTAAAATTCCTTAAATTTTAATAATTTCTTTTAGATTTCTAAAATACTTTAATGCAAATGACTCTAAACAAGCTAAATTAGTCAATTTTGTGAGACAGGCTTAGACCGGCGTGAGTTGAGATGATCCCACATTTGTGTGCGGTAACAACCTCACGCACAGGAGGCAACTATCCCCTCCTTTCATCTTTTTAGCTCATTCCATATAATAGTATCTAATTGCTTAATTTGTGCATTTTTCAACGTTTATTGTACCTGTCAAAATACTAGTATATATCTCCTTATTTTATCTTTAATAGGTTCTAAAAACACTGCTGTTCTAATATAATCATTTGTTACTCTACCTTTTCAAATTTTATCAGACATGCACATCTACTATTCTCACATTTTTTTTGTATTCTCAACTTATCTACCAATTCCTTTTTTCTTTCTAAACACCTAAATCCATATGGTATATATATATATTTCCTCGTCTTATAAAAATTACATTGAAGTCATCACAATATTTTCTTATTGTATAATGCTCCTCCACTTTAACTTTGGAAATTATATCTTCATTCATATTTCATTCTTTTGTATATCTTAATTCTAGCACGATGGGTATTAATTGAAGTACAAACAATTTTGACTCATAAAATTAATTTACATCACTAAATTTGCATTTCATTTTATTTGTTCGTACTCAATATGTACA
The DNA here is from genome assembly GCA_019925795.1 of Dendrobium chrysotoxum. NCBI lineage: Eukaryota > Viridiplantae > Streptophyta > Magnoliopsida > Asparagales > Orchidaceae > Dendrobium > Dendrobium chrysotoxum. Next base: position 69,701,131 of record CM034314.1, read on the forward strand.
CAAATTTTTAGCTACGCAGTAGTCTGAGCAATTAGGCAATTTTGTACATTTTAGTAATATCTATGAATTGCGTTCCCACTTTGTTGGGCTCCAACGTGTGCTTTACACATCTATCATTTGCGTGGCTGATTGTGATTCAATTGCTTAGATTCTTTGTTTGGAGTTGTTGTATCTTTCCTGCAGATATATGTTAGTGTAGCCAGTAAGCTTTGATTTGCTGGGCATGTTGGAATTTGAGTAACTATTGAAAGAAGCTAACTTTACACCCTCGAAGTTAGGCTTTTAGTTGAATGCTCAGTATTCACATCTTATGCATTCATGAAAAGTAAGCAAATACATTGTGATTCTATTTGCGTTAATGCAGGAGCGCTTGTTAAAGGATGATGCTAAAAAGGATTTCCTTAAGATTCTTTGTAAACTTCCTTATGGAAACTCTACGTTCTTTTGTGTGAGGAAGATAGCTGATCCGATAGGTTTTCTACCTGGCATGATAATTTTGGGTGTAAATAAACGTGGGGTTAGTGCCGCTAGTCTAGTACTTTTAGCATATACATGTTAATCATAAAAGGCTTCTGGATATGATAATTCATAGCGCTTAAATTGCAGGTTCATTTTTTTCGTCCAGTTCCAAAAGAATACTTGCACTCTGTAGCACTTAAAGATGTTGTGCAATTTGGTAACAATAACACTTCAATTTTCCTTAAGATGAAGGTTTCTGGAGTGCTTCTTGTTTTCCAATTTGAATCTAAGCAGGTCTGGCATTTGATTATTTAAGTTTTTTCTTTAGTTTGGCAAGTCTTCATTTCTAGCCGCCAAATTTTTGAGCTAAACTCAAGGACTAATAAAACCATACAGGGAGAAGAAATTTGTTTTACTCTTCAAGCACATATAAAGGATGCCACTATCCTTGCAAACTCAAAAACACATAATGCTGTTGCAAAATACAGTGAAGTGTATGTGTCTGAAGATGCCAACTCTCCAAGACTGGATATGTATGAACAGCATGTGCAAGAGTTATCAAAAGCTGTTGAAGAATCAAATAACAATGCTGATAAGGTGGGAAAATAACTTCAACTTTATTTATTTAAATGAAGTCAACTTTATCCATTCAAATTTTACTCAATATATCTGTTTTCAAGCTCTAGTGCTCGTCATTTTCCTGATATAATATGGTAAATTGATTTTTGTAGTTTTCTCCATTCCTTTGACTTTTTGTCCAGATTATGGGCGACATAACCTGAAAATTGCTTTAAAATGAATGAACATATTTCCTTTCAGAAACATTATGCCCAGCATTTCATTGAAAATGCCAAACTAAATTATGTGCTGTCCACTTATCTTTTCTTTTCAAGATTGTGTCCTCAGTTGAAGCAACTTTGGTTTTCTGCAGTATGTTTGTGGTTTCTTTTGTATTTTCCTTTTTACCATCTTGTGGGCTCCAAAAATTCGGCCCCGACCTCCGCCCGACTTTTGCTTTCTTTTAGGGGGGAGTTTTAACGAACTAAGTTCCGGGGTAATAAATTTTGGAAGGCAGATGAGATAGTAGATAAGACACTACCCAGAGATTTCGCCCTCAATTTGTGAGGACTTTATGATCTGAGTTCTGGTTTCCTATAGGCGCAAACCCCTATAGTTAATTACCCCTCCCGGTGATGAGAGAGAACTTTCGATTAAGGCTAGTCGTCGATCAGATACGTATAGATACGTGCATCTGGCATATAGTAGCAGCATGGGCATAGGGTTTTGGGAATTTGAAGATTTTGATATTTAAAATAGAAATTTTCACCACCTTGCACTTAAAGTGGATGGTGGGGGAATGGATGATAGACCCGATCAAGATCCCATGGTTCCGTCGTCCCGGGCCATCGTGGTCCCTGGTCTACTTAGTTAGAGGAGGTAGTCGACCCAACCTGACAGAAGGATCCTTGTCGGCAGCCATGGGTTGCTTCGTCCAAGGGTACCTTATAGACCTGGGATGGGTATTTTCCTAAGGGGACAAATTTGAATCCACCTTAGCTAACAGAGGGCTTTGTGCCCTATCGATCATATCCTATTGATTCATATCTCAAGGATTTGATGCCATTGGGGAGCATACGGGCTCTGGCCATAACCATAATATAATGGTGCCATTTGGCGGCGACCACCTGGTTCAGAGGGCCCCGAGTGATAACCGTTTATCCTGCAGTGCCATTTGGCGGCGAAACTGCCGGTTAGAGGACTCGTACCACGTCCTTGCTGGCAGGAGGTTGTTTGAGAATGGATCCTAGTGATATTTTCGACTAGGCATTAGCTCTATGTGAGCTGAATTAGTTTTCATATTTATCCACCTCGGCAAACTGTTGCGGAGGGTGGATGGATTTGCTTTAAGTGTTTTGATAGTTGGATTTCAATTTTTTAAATATCTGGAGTTGGAAAGATTTTTGGATTTTGGGATTTTTCAGAAGATTGGATTTTGTAGGGAGTTTGGGATTTTGGGAGTTTTATGGAGTTTTGAATTTTGTGAAATTTAGGATAGTATTTTGATTATTTGGAATGGGCCCCTCCGGTTGAGATATGCGTTCAACACGGCCATCATCGGGGTGACCTTGAGGTCACTTGAAAATATTTAAGGTTTGAGGGCATTTTGAAATATTTGGAGTTAACCCCTCCGGTTGAGATTTATATTCAACGCGGCCATCATCGGGGTAGGTGAGCTCATTTATATTTTATTGATTGGGCCTTGTCGACTCTATCTACTGGTCGATAGAGGATTAGGTTTCGTAGGCTTTGGACCTTTGTTAGTGAATTATCTTGATTATAAGCCTTGAAGGCCTAATATGAACTATAAAATAAATATCCCGGTCGATCTCGCGACCGCATATTTATTTAATGGTTCGAGCCGTGTCGACTCCTATCTACCCGTATAGGAGGATCGGGCTCGAACTTGAATTCACTCATTAACCCGCGCAGCATCCCTAGACGTCACGTGTGTACCAATAACACGCTCGTCGGGGCCCATGCGGGTTATGATTGTACTTACCCCTTTTGTGTTCCTATGTGTATACAAATTAAGGTGCACATGTGCGAGGGTACTTTTAGAATGTTTGGAGAGTCTTCGACGGTGGCTCGGCGTCGTACGATCTCCACAACTGTTGCTGGTAGGCAGGTAGGTGTTTTCATTCATAGATTGGAATTGACTTCAGGATACTGCATTTACTGAAGTCTTTCTGCGTCTACCCACGAGTGACATGTTTTACATACATCTGTACTCGCAGAGAGATTGTATGTATTGCAGATCTTCTACATTTGCCCGATACACTCGCAACATCTCAATCACCACTATTGTAGATGTTATTTGTACTTATGTCCACAAGGGTTTGTTATACTTACGATATACCCACCATTGCTACCCACAAGTGCGTCGTATCATCGGTCTTTGTTCACGAGAAATGATTATGTTCATTACAATCTCTCGGACATAATTGTAGAAGAGCTATTGTGCTTGCTTCATATCCACCTTTCGCCAATCTCAGGTGGTTTGATGTACTTGCTTGTAAGGACGGATCTGCCATCCTAAGACAACAATCATTGGTTTGTAAGGGATTAATTCACTTGTTTGACACTGCACTATTGTTGATTGTAGGAGTGTCATAGTGTTCATCACATGCTGCTTGTTATCACCTTTATGCAGTCTATCATGTGCAATGCCATACTTTTGACTCTTATCTATGAATAGACTGCCAGTGAACCTCGACTGTATTTGCTGCATCGTCTTTACACTTTGTTCATGAGCATATGATTAAGCTTATTGTGACTGTCCTTTGTATCTCCAAGATATTATGATCTTTCGTTAGTGCTTGCAATATGTGAGTTTACAAGAGACTTAGTTGTTTGTAGGAAGGTTGATGTGTTTAGTGCACATTGATCCATCCTGCTCGTACGGGGAATAACTGTGTTTGCAACAAAATTTCCATCCTCACTAGTGGGCATTTGCATTTTGCTATGACCTTCTATCCTTGCATGTAAATCAGTGTGCTCGCTTGTAGGATACAACATGGATCTTTGCTTGTTCATTTACATTTAATCTCTTTCTTTGGTATATCTTTTTAGAATCAAATTGTTGTTAGTAGTAGGGGTATAAGGGCTTCCTCTAACCCATCATAAATCATTAAGCAGGATTCTTTCATTGAGCATTTGGTGGCTCATTGATTAAACCCAAGTTTGATTCCATGTGCTTCATTCGAACTCAAATCTTTTTAGAGTTCACTTGAATTCTTTTGAGTCATCATCAATCATTTGCATGATTGTAAGTGATTGAGTTTGAAGTTTAATTCCTCATTGCTTGTTTGAGTTTAAGCCCTTTGCAATGTCCATATCAAGTTTAAATCTGAGTCCAATTCGCTGTCATTTGTTGCGAATCCAAGTTTACGTTCAAGTTTGAGTTCAATCTTTTGTTGAGTGTCTGATGTCAAGCCCATATCCTTTGTAGCCTGTTCGAGTTCAACTCAATGTGAAATTTGAGTCAAAGTTCGAGCTTGAGTCCAAGTCATGTTCGTTTGATATTCAAATTGAGTCCAAGCTTGTCCACTTGATATTCAAATCAAGTTCAAGTTCTGGATTTAGTTTGAGTTTAAGTTTAGATTCATTTGTTGTTTAAGTCCAAATTATTCAGTTCAAGCTTAGAAGTCCCCCGCTGTCCTTGCAAGTTCAATTCAAATCAAAGTTCTTTGTATTTGTCCTTTTGAATTCAAACAGGTCTGAGTGGTCTTCTGTTCACCCGAAATTTCGGCAGCCTCCCGGCGTCTCCCCTGTTTAGGGGAAACTACGAGAAAACTGGGCCTTTCCCACCACGCTAAGAAAAGCGTGTATGGTAGGTGCCCTCTTTCGAGGACACCGCGGCCGTGTAAAGCCTTCAATCCCCCACCACGCTATGAAAAGCGTGTATGGGTCTTCGACAGCACCTGTTTGAAAAAAACAGTTATTTCCCCGCGAGCGGGTACTTATGAATATCCCCTTCTTGCCATAGGCGCCGCACCGGCTTTCCATCCCACTACGCTACGAAAAGCGTGTATAGGCAGTTTGCCGGTGCGCCGCGAATGCCGAAAAAGAGATTTTAGGTGATCACCCACTTTGTCGTAGGCGCCGCACCGGGTTCCCTTCCCACCACGCTACGAAAAGCGTGTATAGGTGGTTTGCTGGTGCGTCGCGAACGACGGAATGAGCTCTCGAAGAGATTACCTGCTCGTTGCAGGCATCGCACCGGGGTCCCATCCCACCACGCTAAGAAAAGCGTGTATAGGCGATTTTCCGGTCCGCTGCAAACAACGAAGTAGGCTCTCGGAGTTTTAAGGTTTAGATGTTTATACCTTGGCGACCGGCGGGGTTGGCACGTGGATTGATTCAATGATTTACAAAAATTTCTTTCTTTCTTTGCCCTTCTTATTTTTTTTTTTTTTGGCAAAATCTCTTTTTTTTTTACTCTCAAATACACACACACACAAAAACGTGTGTATATATATATATATATATATATATACACTATGATAATAATAATAACAGTAGTATAATTAATATTAATTAAACTAATTAAACAAAAGGTAAACCTACAGCTAATGGCTTGCGGCTGAATCAACTTCGTCTGGATGAGGGCAGGGTCGGCTGGATTAGGAGATCGGGAGAGCTGGCTTGGGAGGATTCGGCCACAGGTCAAGGAGGGGCTTCGGGCTTGGGTTCTGCGGCTCGGGTAGAGGAGGTGGATTGTGTGCTGCACGTGGAGTCGGGATGCTTGCGAATAGGAGGGGATTTGGCTAGGTAGGGGAGCTCCTTCACTCGTTCTCTCTCTCTCTCCGATCTCTCTCTCTCTCTGTATGGAATCAATCGCAGGCAGAGCTCGGTTAGGGAAGACTTTGGGTCCGGTCGGCTAGGTAGAAGGATTGATGGTTTTGACGGGTCGGGTAGAGGCGGAGCTACAGGCGTCGAGGTCTTCGGCTCTGGGAGGGAGACCTGGCTGAGGGAGGAAGATCGGGCAGAGAGGAGGGAGCTTGGGAGCTTCTGCGTGTGGGAGCAGGGAAAGAGCGAATGAAGAGCAGAAGAGCCTCCTCCTCTCGGTATTTAACGACGCAAAAGGGGGGCTCGATCGAGGAGAGGCATAGGTTTTACGGGAAGTGACGCGAACGGCGCCAAATCAGCGGGATTTCGGCAAGATTCGAGGATCCGGCGGGTTGAGGTATGTAGGATTTTTTTTCTCTTTTTGTTTCTTTGTTCAGAGGTTAACACATCTGCAAATAGCTAATATGTGAGTAGAAATGCTTGTTGATGCGTAATGCCTTAGGATCAATGATTAGTAGTGCGAACTTAGGATGCATACGCAAAATAAGCACACAAAAGCTGAAAATTCACAATTGCCTAGTATTAATTTTGGTAAAGTTAAATCTTTTAAAATTAATAAAAAACACACAATACTCGTGTTAAACAATATTTTAAAGATGATCTAAAAACTAAAATTTAGCAAGAATTCTGATAAAGCAATAAAATCGTGCAATAAATAGGATTTACACAAAAAAAAAAGGGGATTGTAACCAACTTGATCAAGTTACAATCACACATGATTAATAATCATAAAGTATGTAGATGAAAAAAAGATCATAGACAGAAGTCACCAAGAAGATTTAGGCCTAATGTGGGTATAAGAAGTTTCCTGGGTAGTTTTCATCAAGACTTGAACTGCCCTCGAAGAATTCATATCGACATCACCATAAACTTTTGAGAGGAAAACTATATTTTATTAAGCATAAACTTAATTTTGTTATGAATAATATCTTATTTATTATAAATGAGACTCTTAATTAGTAATTTTCTCAAAATTTCATAATCCAGCCTAACTGTAATTTACGAGTCAATTATCATCCAAAAAAATTCCATCATCTGTACAATGCGTAGATTAGTAAGATAAGAAATTAGAAAAAGAAGCAGTAGCAGAACACAAGTGCGAGCACAATAACAGCTTCCCGAGTCCCTCTATAGTGGAAAACCACATATAGGAGTAAACAAACTAAACATAATACTTCGGATTCTCTGCTATGGTGAAAAACTGAGAATAAGAGGAAATAGTCAGTTGAAGCCCTTAAAAGAAAAGAAAGCAAACATGTTAAAGCATATATGATAAAAAGGCAATCTCCAAATCAACATAATTCAATAGGAAACCAGCTTTAGCAACAAAATATTTGTCAACAATATATAGTGAACTATAGCCCAAAGTTCTCATGGAGCCATAGTGCATAGCGCATGTTGTGACACACTATTTTGAAATGGAGCAAAATATTAAAAAATAATTATGGAGAATTTAATAATATAATAGATCCTGATGTAAAAAGTCACAATTATTATGATATGATTAAAATATAAGATTACTTTAATATAAATCTAAGTTAGCAAAAGATAATTAGATTGGAAATAAAAATAGTTAGAATTGTAAATAAAATTATCGCCGTTGTAATAATATATAATTAGGGCTGCAAACAAACTGAGCATTCGACATGTTATTTGTGGTTCGGCTTGATTATAGCTCGTTCGTGACCGTTTGATTAAGTAATTAAACAAGCTTAAATATTTTTTAAATACTCGATGATTAAATAAATAAGCTTGAACAACTATATGTTTGACTTGTTTATGTTTATAAACAACATTGTTTGAAGATCATGAACATGTTCGATATGAAGCTTGATAAGAAGCTCGTAAAGAAACTCGATTCTTGTTCGATATGGAGCTCATGAGAAAACTTGATTAATATTTGATATAAATATTGATTAAGTCTAATTATAGATTAAGTTTTTTCATGATCAAAATATACTTGCTCATATTTGATAGATTGTTTGATTTTAGTGTTCACTAAAAAACACGTTTATTAAAAGTATCATTTATGAGCTTGACAAGTTACTTGTTTATGGGCTAGAGAAGCTCGATAAGCTTGCTCATTTATGGGCCTGAAAAAGCTTCATAGATATGTTCGTTAGCGGGCTCAATATGAATGTTTGTTAGTAGTCATGATAAGGTTCGTTTGCTAAGCTAATGAACATCTTAATCTGGCTCGTTCGTTAGTATCTCGATAAGGCGCATTTGTTAATATCTCGATAATGCTCATTTATTAATTTAAACGACCCGCTCGTTTAAAGCTTGATAAGCATGAAATGAACCGAACATGAACATCTGTCATTTTAAATGAATCAAGCTTGAACACAAATGCAAAAGCTTGAATCGAGTTCAAACAAGTTGTTAATAAACGAGCTCAAACACGAATAAGTTTATGCTCAGCTCGGCTCGGTTTGTTTGCAGCCCTATGTATAATATTAAGGTCAAACCACTAAACAGTGAATGTAGCAATGTGGCTTATTATCCATGTCTTTATCTTATTTTTGTCATACTGATTTGGCATCCAAACTAAACCGCAGTCATATGTTTATTGAATAATCATGTGAACTAGGATATCATGCTATATTTTCTTAATATAGTTATTGTGACATCCTATGACCTAATGGAAATATTGGACGTTCTTAAACCTATAATTAATTAACTCATCGACCAATAACAAACAACCAGAGCTATTATATTTTCCAAAATATAGAAGCAGTATAATCAACTTTCATTTCACTAAAGATTAAATATAATAATCTAGCTCAAAAATGTCTATACATCAAAATAGTAAAATTGGATTACAAAATTGATATCAAATACTTCAAGCTTAGAGAATCCTCCTCTAGTTGCCTGAAATATTTAAAGCAACAGAGTGAACTCGACTAGCTAAGTAGACTCCCTCCTTCACCCCTCACAGGTATCAATATCAAATTCAAATTTTTAAAAGCAAATAATTAAAGGAAAACATAAATACTTGAAAAATAATTAAAGCATAAGCAAAACTTGAACTTAATAGAGTTCCAGTATATACCCAATCTCAGAGTTAACACTCATACTTTCATAGTTACATAACCATTTTCAAGGATGTCTCCAATACTTATTTTAAGAGGTTCACTTGCATATCACTTTCACTTTTATTTTTTCAACAAAATTCATGTAGAGATTTAGAGTTTACTAATGCATATTTCAGAACATTTCTTAGTTTTAATTCATTAAAGTATTAACATAGAAAATGTGATGATTATAATGCACATATCCCGATGCCTGTTTATATCTCTACTTCCACTTATGCCTCCCTTTATCTCTCACACCTACATATAACAAGTGAGGCCAAAATCTCTCTCACATCTACATCAGGTAGGTGGGGTCAAAATAGTACTTACAATATTACTTAACCTCTCATATTTACTTTCAATAAGTAGGGCTGAAACCTCTCACACATCTGCATCAGGCATATGGGGCTGGAAGAGTACATTTAGCACTCTTATAACATTACAAAGAGTGCACTTTTCCACCTTTCATAACAGAGTATCTCCAATGTTATGTAATGCATAATGAAAATGCAATGCAACAATACTTTATACAATATTCATAAAGTGCATGAAATGACAGTGAAAGTCGCATTACAAACTATAGTGAGCCCTACAAAATAGGTAAGAAAAATTCTAAAATGAGTCAAAAGACTAAACTGGTCAGAGACAAGGCTCAAAGTATTAGAGATTAGAGTAGGTAAAAATGCTTGTTGAGATGGTTGCACCAAAATTGAATGGAGTGCATTGATAAAGGAGGCTCATAGGTGACATTCAAAAGGTTGACACAATGAAGAGCCAAATCATCATCATCAAAATTAAAAATAAAAGCAATTTGCCCCAATAGAGAGTATCCTAAAGAAGCAAAATACAATAGATCCCAAATTTATAGCAATGCTAAACTTCTATGAATCCATAAGAGATAAAAATAGAGTAATGCACTGATTCCAACCAAAATGAAGAATGAACCTCGAAAGCCAAGAAGTGGACAAAATAAACAAAAATTCAAACCAGTAGAAATATAATAAAAATGGTTACAATTATAGAAGAAATTTGTGGAGGATATCCATAAGATCACAACTATGCTTCCAATTTTTCATTTTGGCAATCATAGCAACTTTAATTTTGTGTAGGCATATGAAATAAAAGCAAATCTATGCCCAATTTTCCCGTCATTTTCTTTTCTCTCCAAATGTGATACATGATGTAGTTGATTGATAGGAAGTGAAGGTTCCTGAGAGTTTTTGAGATGTTCAAATTAACCACATATTATAATATTTTCAGGCAAAAGGATAACCCCAAATTTATCTTATCTATTTAGGTTGGCTTTTGTATTATTAGATATTCATATACATATATGAACAACTAATCATCTAAGAGATCTTGGATAAGAAATTAAAATTTAATATTGTTGTTGTAATGATAATGATTTTATATGATGTTTTATGGCGTTTTAACACTATCTTTTCAATAGGGTGTATGCATTTATTCATTTAACCTAAATATTAAATTGTTAAATAGATTTTTCTATTATAACTTAGAAATAGTTATAAAGTTTGCAAACCGAGATATCTTGGTGGCCTCGGGTTTCATGCGACGACAAAGTGGATTGGGCCCTTGAGAACGAGAATTGCTTGGACTTTTCTCTCGCAGAAGGATACATTGTTTCATCAATGTTGAAAGGATAAGTATGTTGCCCAGCCGTGGAACTATGAACAACATAGGGGGGACTTATAAATATATATATATATATATATATATATATATATATATATATATATATATAATAGATCATTATGATTTTTTTTATTCTTTTGATTCTGGGATTTGTATAACACCGTATATTAGAGTATGGAATATCAATATTATGATCTAAATGCTGAGCTACTTGTAATCTTTGTTTAGTTGGTGAATCTTTATTATGTAAGAGATAAACATATCACTTTGGTGGATACGAACGACGATCAAAGGAAGAAAGGACGGTGGACCATCTTTGGCCGAGCCACGACCGTTTCTCCTCCGGCTACTTCCATCTTCAAAGACTACGTTACTCAATTACTACGATTCTTCACCCATACCATCAGCATTCAAGTGGATACCATCCGGCGAAGATTCCGTTCCGATTAAGGTGAACTTTTACCCCTCGTCAATTACTTCGTTTTCTCCTAACCTTGTAGGTGGTGACGGATTCGTTCAAGATCAAAGCCGCTTAATTTGCTTAAGAGCTTAGTAAACGTAGGTTTATTTGAGTGATCCTTTATGTTGCTTATCTTATTGTTAATCGTGGGATTATGACTGAACATCTTCTATGTTAGCTTTGCTTTGATTTTCTAATCTATTTTGTTTGTGCAAGTATTTTATATGTGGTTTGGCCTAAACGCAAGCATCCCTCCTTCGTTTTATTTGTTCGTTCCTATTGCTAGTAATTTAATCATGTCTTGCTCTTTAAATAAATTGTGCAAATCCTAAATTTTCATTCAAAGCCTCCTAGTCCTGCATCATCTGGTATCAGAGCATGGTTAACCTAGGTTTGCATGATAGAAATTCATCCTAGGTTGTTACCTTGCTAGCCTAGTTAGTTTTGCATGCATCATAAACTCTATCTTTTTCAATAAAGTTCTTTAGGATCGTAGCATCTTCCGGACATCTAGTTTCTATGCATCTATAGTGATCAAGTTCTTGCCATAGATTTTGTAGAAGGGTGGCATACTCCGTCACGGTTTTGCTCCCTTGCTTTGTGCTTCCTACTTTGACTTTAATTTCAATGATTTGAGCCGCATCACGAGCTTTAGAGAAGGTCTGTCTGGCAGCATCCCATATGTCCTTTGCAGTGGAAAGGAACATAAATGTATCGCTAATTTTTGGAGTCATGGAATTCCACAACCATGACATGATCATGGAATCCGCTTCATCCCATGCCCCAAAATTAGGATTTCCTTCTTTTGGTCCTCCTCCGAGGAGGTGATGTATTTTTTCTTTCCCCTTCAAGTAGGTCTTCACAAATTGAGACCACTTTAGGTAGTTCTTCCTATCCAAGCGATAGGAAGGTTGCATGTTTTGGAGGTCACCTCGTCCTTGGTGCACTATCGACTCCTCAGATTGATCAATGCTCTCGGAGGAATTAATTTCTGACATTGGGTAGCAATGAAGGATTCCCAAAATTTTTTTTTCTTTTTTTTTGTTCTGTTCGACAATAAAGGTCGAAAGGCACCCTTTGTTTTTTTTTTTTCTTCTTCTTCGGTTTAGTAAGCCAAAGGAGCTCAGAGGTGTCGTCGGGCTACAACAAGAGTTCGGATGGAGGCGTCTTCAAACTCCTCAAGCTCGCTGATCGCAAGGTCGTCACGTCGGTTCAGGAGTTGGAGCGGCACGTGAGTAGAGGCTTCCGTCGCGGCGCTTCCAGCTTTGATCATAGGACTTCCGCCCGCGGCAGCATCTGGCGGAATCGGGCCTTCTGTCTGCGGTAGTGTCTGGCGGAATCGGGAGCTCCGTCTGTGACAGCGTCTGGCGGAATTGAGGCTTCCGTTTGCGGCAGCGTCTGGCGGAATCGAGCTCCTTCGTCGACTTTCCCTTCCTGTTGGATCGCGGAGCTTCTTCAGCTCCTTCGTCTTCCTGCGACGCTTCTTCGGCTCCTTCGTCTTCGCGAGCTTCTCCTTCCCGCGACCTTCGGCCGTCCACGAGAAGACCTCTTCGTTTCTTTGGCGAGGAGGCTTCCGGCTTCAGGTTTCGAAGTCCGTCTCTGATACCATGTTGAAATCAGGAAGTTTGAGAGGGAAAAGCTTAAGCTTTATTATGTAATATACTCCCTATTTATAGATCTATACAAGAGGTCAAATGAAGAAACAAATAATTACATAATAATGCTGAAATAAAATCCTTCCTAAATCAGATGTCTAGCTATGGAAGGTACTCAATGTGCTTCTAGAAGACTTCCTACGGATCTCTATTTGTAGTCGTTGGATCTATGAGGGAACTAAGGGTTGAGATTTAACACTTTTAAAATCTTATTCCATTCTACCAACATGTCAATTTAAATCTCAAATAATTTTTTTTTCTTCAAGAGGTATTCTTTGTATTAAATGTAGAAAAGAAAAAACTCATGATTCTTTGTTCCTAGAGCTTTGATACTATAAAGAGAGCATAAATCATTTGAATTTTTTTTTTTTCAATTTCATTGGGGTTTTTGCTCTATATATGCTTCAGGATTTTAAATAATAGTTTGTAGTTTCTACCTATGAAAATTAGTAATTAAATTACAAATAACGATATTCTTATGCTATCACACATTTATTTTCCTGGAAATTTGGTGGGATTTCCACCTCTGGAGGCTCACATATTGCCAATGATGAATGACAAGATGGGCGAGCAGCTTTATAATCTCACGGATTGCAAAGCTAGCAACTAGTACCACCAATACAACCTTTTTGCCATATTACCATGTGCCAAAGGTTGCTTTCTCCCCATATCATACACGAATTTATGCCTTATTATTATTTGATTGTAAGATTTATTGACAGTAATGTACCGTTCATTTGGCTCCAAAATGAACCAAGTCGGGCACCAAATGCTTTTTCCCATTCTAATGTATAATGTTCAAACATATTAAAATTGGAGTGTCATGTGGTGTGTTTAAGTTATTTCTATACAACGCCAATTTTATTGGCTTCTACTTGACTGACTCATACTGACAGATTGTATCCGAGTCTAATGACTCTAAATCCTAGTAATAAAAGAGAATGAGTTTTTGTTTTCGGAGGCAGATATGAAGCTTGAGTTCGAAATCAAAATTCAAACTGCACAAACAATATTCATATGAGCCTTTGTAGTTTCATCATGTTTTATAAATCCCTTGATTTCATACTTACAATAATATGCATTTCTCATACATGATGACTATAAGGTTTTGCTGGTAGAACTGCTTTAAATCTTTAATGCAAAGAACAAACTTCATATTCTTCTTCAATGCAATGGGTATAACGTAGGGCTTTTCTATGCATATACATCTTGATGTTAAAAATATTGGCTGAGATTTATTTTCCTGAAGCTGCTACTGCAATTCTCTTAGTCTTTATTAGGCATTAACTCAACTGATTTGGTTTGTGTAGTTGTTAGAAGAATTGCAAGCAAGGAAAAAGCATGATATTGAGATGCAAGAGGAACTGGAAAAGCTAAAAGATTCCTTGGGTTCTGTGAAGGAAAAGATTCGAGAAGTTATTAGTGATCAGGATGAACTAAAAAAATTATGTGATGAAAAAGAGTCAGCTTTGCAGGTACATCTTTCAGTCTTAACGAGTGATGAACAAATTTAATAAAAAAAGCTCACTCAGTTCCTTAGTGTCACACTGTCATTCTTGTTTTATTGTATGTTTTAATGGTTATGTGCAATGGTTTACCACCACATATTTTACAGTTGTTTAAATGATTTTACAGAATGCATTAGTTGATAATCAAAGCATTGAGGCCAAACTAGCAAAGCTGAGTTCACAGGGACACCAATCTTTTAAAAATGCTACCCGAGAATTCACGCCTGCATTTGATTATCATGATGAGGATGGTGGTTATGTAAGGAGTATTGTGAGTGATTTTCAGGTATTTTCTTTTGCGTTTAACCTTTTTTCTCTTTTTTATTTTGAAGTCTTGTAGTTTCACATTTCACTATTAAAAGATTGTAAAAATAATTCCTTACGATAAGAATATCATCTTTCTGCTTTTTGGTCCATGAAACACTACAGTAAAATATGTAATTGGTCCATTGTTTGTTTGTCTTGGCGCAGACAATCACCAAACTTCAGGAGGATATAAATATACGTAAGAATGAACTGCATGCATCTAAAGATGCTGCTAAGGTGATGCTAAAGGTTAAACTTTTGCTTGAGGAGAAGATTCAAAGACTTGAAAAGAAGAAAGAAGAAGAGGTTGTTTCTTTTGTCAAATATAGCATGTCTTTTTAAAGATTAAGATTTGTAAGAGTTCACCATTATGATCTGTTGGTTCCAAAATAACCTCTTGTTTTTCTATAATACATGAGCTGATTTTTTTCATTACTAACATACAGATTATTATGATGATAAAGAACTTCGAAAATGAGCAGCTGAAACTGCAACTCCATGCCTTGGAGATGGAGAAGAAATTGGAAAGTTTAACTGCATCATTAAATGTTGCTGAATCTACTATTTTAACTAGAAATGCCGAACTGCATTCATTAAACAGCAATTTAGAAGATTTAGAAGAATTGCGCGAAATGAAAGATGTAAGTGTACAACTTGAGCGTCTTTGAAACTTTAGTGAACATTTACAGAGCATGTCCTTGTTTGACCCAAAGTTGTTGAGAATGATGCTCTCTTTTCTTAGTTAACTGCATTGGCAAGATTAACTTAAGAAAAAAAAGCATTTACTTTATTTCCCTAGCTATGCTATCTGGTGGCATGAAAATGAGAAAAAATCATCATCTTTGGCCAATGTGTTTAGATGCCAGTAGAATGCAGCAGTTCAAAAAGGAAACTGATTGAGGTCATTATCTTTTCAATAAATGCAATAATATTGCTTCTAACTGACATGGCTGATGTCTTCTGTTTGTTTAAACAGGATTCTGATAGGAATAATGAACAAATAGCTTCAATTTTGAATGGGCAAGGAGCACAGTTGTCCGAGCTTGAAGCACTTTGCAAAGGAGAGCAACTTCTGCGGAGACAGTATTGTAATATCATTGAAGGTCTTTTGTTCAATCAAATTTGTTTTCTGATTATTTTTTATCCTAGATTTTATCTTTGCTATTATCCTAATTTGGCTGTAATTTCTTAATGAGTTAAACCATAGATATGAAAGGCAAGATAAGAGTTTTTTGTCGTATACGTCCTTTAACTGAAAAGGAGATTGATGTAAAGGAGAACCACATATTAGTCAGTGAAGATGAGTTTACTGTTGCATATCCATTGAAAGATGAAAAATGGAAACGACAATTCTTTGATCGTGTTTTTGACCAAAGTGCTTCCCAGGATGATGTTTTTGAAGATACCAAGGCAAGTGATTTAAATGGCAATTGTTGTTTCTCAAAATCTAAATCAGATTTTATAGTTTTGTATGCATTTCAAAATTGCATGTCTATTCTTCTACTAATATTGAATTATTACTAGCTTTCATTTAAAATAGATTAATTTGGTTTTTTTTTATTATGTGCAGTATCTTGTACAATCTTCAGTGAATGGGTATAATGTCTGCATTTTTGCTTTGGGACAATCTAGTTCTGGTAAGACCTTCACAATCTATGGTTCAGAGAATCATCCTGGACTGATCCCAAGAACATGTACAGAATTGTTTCAAATAATGGAACGCAGCCAGACCAAATTTTCTTTTTCTCTGAAGGTAATCGATAAGTTTAGTTTAACTTTTATTTTAAATGAGAATTTTGAATTTCAACCTGGTAATTATAGTTTCAACCGAATTTATTTAATTTTTAAAGCACTTGTACCTGCAGGAGTCTGAAGTAAACTTGTTCAGACAGATTCGTTTTTGTGGATTTTGTAATGACTTACTTTACAGGTTTATGGCCGTTATTTCAAAAAAAAATTTGGTTTAACTTGAGATTAGTTATAACATCCATTCTTTAATTGAAGCGTATATATAAAGATAATAGAAGTTGTTTTCCATCCATTCATTTCCTGGAGGACTTTTGAGTCATATGCTTCTGGCTTCAGATGATATGAAAGTATCATGTCAATGCATATTAAAGTTGTTTTAATTCCTCAACAAGTTCATATAACAAAAGAAGAAATTTAGGATCACACAAGAATTTTCTATGAAATAAGATTTTCTTTTTCCCAAGCATATTGAAATGCTATAGAAGCTTAATGGGTTGGTCGGTCCGCCTCACGGTGTGCACCACCCGCCTCGCGGTCGTCCTTTTCTAGACTACGATCGGTGACGATCTTTTTCTTAGAAAGAAGAAAGGAGCTCTCAGAAGATCTGCTCTGTGAGTCAGTGTCTCGATTCCGAAGCAGCCACCGATGTCTTTTTTGCTCAAGGATTCTTCTTTTAAAATAATAATTCAGCTCATGCAATCGATTAACACAACATGTAACCCATGAGTGCTCTAAAAAGTTGTAACCCACTTCACCCCTACATTTGCTTGTTTGCTTGATTCTCCCAATTCCTTTTGCTATCTTTTGTATTTTCATTAATAGTTTACTGTGTGAAAATAGGACATCCACATCTTCAAACATATTGTGATGACCGAACTGACGAACGCCGGTTCCTTTTCATGGAGCCATGTAAGGACAAAGGAAACACAGGGAATGAAGGAGTTCGTTCCATCATTTGGTGTCATGGAGAAGGCAAAACGAAGAGTTGCAAAAGGGCAAGGCGAAGGGTCATTGTGCGAAGAGAAAGGAAACCAGATCAATTTCGTCATTTGGAGTTGTAAGAAGATGAACGAGTTGTTAATTCTGTACTTAGCGTCGACGAAGATGAAGAGTGTGTGTCAGTTCCATCACTTGGAAGTCGAGGAAGATGAAGGGCATCAAGTTGACTATGTCGTTTGGAGTCACAAGGGAGACGAAGGATCCCATCTCCTTATAAACTACGTGAGAGGAGAGAGAGGGGCGGAATCGACAAATGAGAGGGAAACAGGGAGAGACCGAGCGAGAGTGAAATGGAGAGAGAGAGAGTTGACTGGGGAAAAGCTTGTGAGCAAATTATTGAGTAGGAGGAAGGCTCGTGTGTATAGTTGGTGACTCCGAGAAGAGGAGTTATGAACTCCAACAATGACTAGGGATGAATGGAAAAGCTAAAAGATTACAAAAATATTAGTTTTTATTTATGTTATTTAATGTTTAGTTAAAAAAATTAAATTTTAATTGATATGAGAATTATTTGCTAATTGCTAATACCTTATTTAAAAAAAGAGATGAGCATCTCATCACGTATAAGAATGGATATAGTAAACTCAGATTGATTATTTTTTTATAAGAAAATTATATCGCTTAGATTGCAAAGAGTATAATGCTATTACGAGTGAAAGTTTATGTACCCAACATCGCTTATTAGTTTTGGACTTCAAAATGAAGGAGCAGAAAATAAAAAATAAAGTAAAAGGATTATCTAGGATTAGATGGAGGCATTTAAAAATATTAATAAAAATATTTTTGAGAGTAAGATTTTAGATCATAAGATTTTGTCTGTGCATGAGGATACTAATATTATTTGGGAAAAAGTGGCTAGTAATATTAAGAATATTGCAAAAGATGTGCTTGGAGTATCAAAGGAAAAAACTTCTAATACTAAAAATAGTTGGTGGTGGAATCTAAATGTGTAAGAAAAGATAAAAAATAAGAAGATTTGTTATAAAAATTGATTTAGATGTAAAAATTTTGATAATTGGGAAAGCTATAAAGAGGTACGTAAAAAATCTAAGAAAATAATATATGATGCAAAGATCTTAGCTTTTAATGATTTATGTAATAGATTAGATACTAAGGAGGTGTGGGCTCCGAAAATTCGACCCCGGCCTCCCCCATGTTTGCTTTCTCTGGTGAGTTTTAACGGAATTAAGTTCCGGGGTAAATTTTGGAAGGCATATGGGTTTGTAGATAAGACAATACTGATAGGAAATACTTGAGTTCGCAAGTAACCCGAAGGGAATACTTGAGTTCGCAAGCAAACCTAGTCCAAATCGGAGTTCCAACAGCAACACTAGGGCTGTCTACAGCAGGAAAACAGCCAAAACAGTAGGAAAAACTGTAGAAATATGAGAGAAAACTTGTAGGGAAATCAAGCAAACGTGGTATTCCACTAGACGATGGATAAAAACAACAAACGATACAATAATCTTCAATTCGAGAGGAAGATTAACTCTCCAAAATCTCTAGACAAAGTCGTCTAGAGCCCAAGCCTCCAAAGAACCCTAATTCTCCACAAAACATAACATAACCTCCTCCTAATCCTCTCCCCCCTTCTAATACAAAAGCTTTCCTAATTAATTTCCCTCCCAAAGCCCTAGCCGCCCCCTCCTTTGAATTTTGAATTTACTTAAGTGGGTGGGACCCCACTTGTTTGGGCGGAACAGGGAGAGGAGGCGGAACCAGTCCGCCTCCTGTAGGTAAACCGGACCGGCCCCCTTTGGGCCGGTGGAGCTTGGGCCGGTTCAATGGGAACCGGCGTAACAATACCGCCCTCCCAAAGAATCACCTTGTCCTCAAGGTGGAAGTCTGGAAACTGATGTTTCACCCTCTCGTATGGCTCCCACGTGGCCTCATAGTCCGGAAGATTCTTCCACTTGATCAACACTTCCTTCGTCCCCTCCTCTCTATGGCGAACCCCCATCAGTTCTAAGGGTTCCAGAACCACCTCCAAATCCTCAGTAAGTGTCGGCGGTAACTCAGGGTTGGCCCAGTACTCCCCAATGGCCTTTCTCAATTGTGATACATGAAAAACTGGATGTATAGTCGCTGTGGGTGGTAGTTTCAGCCGATATGCTACTGCTCCGATCTTCTCCAGCACTTCGTAAGGTCCAAAGTACCTTGGGGCCAGCTTCTCATTCCTCCTGTTAGCGACTGTCTTCTGTCGATAGGGTCGGAGCTTCAAGAACACCCTCTCCCCCACTTTAAACTGGATGTCCTTCCTATGCCCATCAGCCTGTTTCTTCATAATTTGCTGAGCTCTCAGTAGATGCC
Organism: Dendrobium chrysotoxum; assembly: GCA_019925795.1. Lineage (NCBI taxonomy): Eukaryota > Viridiplantae > Streptophyta > Magnoliopsida > Asparagales > Orchidaceae > Dendrobium > Dendrobium chrysotoxum. The sequence goes on from CM034314.1 coordinate 69,720,713, forward strand.
TCTTCAACTCTTCTAGCACTCTATCTCTCTCCTCTAAATACTCCTCAACTGAAGAAACTGGGGTACTGCCACTCCCAAAGTGCACCAGGTGGGGGGGATCCCGTCCATACAATACCTTGAATGGGGTCATCTGTGAAGCAGAATGAAATGATGTGTTGTACCAATACTCTGCCCATGATAACCACTTGGCCCATAGCTTAGGTGTCTCTGACACAAAGCACCTCAGGTAAGTCTCCAGACTCCTGTTGACTACTTCCGTTTGGCCATCTGTCTGTGGATGATAAGCTGTGCTCCTCTTCAGAACTGTTCCTTGTAACCTGAACAACTCCCTCCAAAAATGGCTGAGGAACACCTTGTCTCTATCTGATACTATCGCTTCTGGCACTCCATGCAACCTGACCACTTCTCTGATGAAAACTGAAGCCACTGTCACCGCTGTGTAGGGGTGTCGGAGGGGGATGAAATGAGCATACTTGCTCAATCTGTCCACCACCACTAAAATCACCGTGAACCCTTCTGAACGGGATAGCCAATCTATGAAGTCCATGGATATCTCCTCCCATACCCGTCCCGGTAGAGCCAACGGCTGTAGTAGTCCCCCCGGCGACATAGCCATGTATTTGTTTCTTTGACAGATATCACATTTGGCTACCATCTCTTCTACATCTTTACGCATTCCCTTCCAATACAGCTCTGCAGCTAGCCTTCTGTATGTCTTCTGCACGCCTGAATGGCCCCCCACCGAGCTTCCATGAAACTCCTGGAGCAAATTCGGGATGTGGATCGAGGTCCGGGGCATCACAAACCTCCCCTGATACAGCAGTTTGTTTCCCTCCAATGAGTACCCTGGGTGGCTACCCTCTTCCTTCAGCAATCCTGTCCTGATCTTCCCCAGTGCCTCATCCTTAGCACTTTCTTCTCTGATGGCCTCCCAATCAAGCATCAAAGGGACAGATAGCGTCACTGTCTGCAGCTCCCCCATACACCTGGACAAGGCATCAGCTGCCTTATTCTCCACCCCTGGTCTATACTGAATCTCAAAATCATACCCTAGCAACTTGGACAGCCACCTCTGATGCTCCTCCGTAACCATTCGCTGCTCCAATAGGTATTTCAAACTCCGCTGATCTGTCCTGACGATGAAATGTCTCCCGAGTAGGTAAGGTCGCCACTTCTGGATGGCCAAAACGATGGCCATTAATTCTCTCTCATAGACTGACTTCAACCTGGCTCGAGCAGTCAACACCTGGCTGAAATAGGCAATGGGCCTACGACTCTGCATAAGTACGGCCCCCAATCCGTATCCGGACGCATCCGTCTCCACTATGAAAGTCTGGGTGAAATCTGGCAAGGCTAAAACCGGCACCGTAGTCATAGCTTTCTTCAAACTCTCAAATGCTGCGGTGGCTGCCTCCCCCCATAAGAACCCATCCTTCTTTAGCTGCTCCGTGAGTGGCCATGCTATGGTGCTGTATCCCTTGACAAACCTCCTGTAGTAACCTGTCAGTCCTAGAAATCCCCTCAACTCCTTTAGATTTCTTGGCACTGGCCACTTTAATATGGCCTCAATTTTAGACTGATCTGCTGCGACTCCTTCCTTCGATACCACGTGGCCCAAATACTCTACACTGGCCTGTGCAAAGCAGCACTTCTTCAGGTTGGCCCTCAACTGGTGCGCCTGCAGCACTTCTAATACCTTTTTTAGATGCTCCCAATGTTCTTCCTCTGTCCTGCTATAGACAAGAATGTCGTCGAAGAATACCAGTACAAATCGTCGTAGATAAGGTTTGAAAACCTTATTCATCAGTGCCTGAAAGGTTGCTGGAGCATTGGTGAGGCCAAAGGGCATCACCAGGAACTCATAGTGTCCCTCATGAGTTCGAAAGGCAGTTTTAGGCACATCCTCCTTCTTCATCCGGATCTGATGGTATCCTGATTTTAAGTCTATCTTGCTGAAGACCACTGTCCCACTCAATTCATCCAACAGCTCATCAATCACGGGAATAGGAAACTTATCCGGTACAGTTTCCTTGTTGAGTGCCCTATAGTCCACACAGAAACGCCAACTGCCATCTTTTTTCTTCACCAATAGTACCGGACTAGAGAAAGGACTGACGCTCGGTCTGATGATGCTGGCCTCCAACATCTCTCTGATCAGCTTTTCGATCTCATCTTTCTGAAACTGGGGGTAGCGATAAGGTCGTACGCTGATGGGTGAAACTCCCTCCTTCAGAATGATGGCGTGCTCCTGCTCCCTCTGCGGTGGCAATCCCTGAGGCGACTGAAATACCTCATGGAACTGCTGAATCAAAGGCTGTACGGAGAGAGGTATGTCCCCTCCTTCTTCCAATCTAGCTCCCTCCAAACTGTGTAGCTCCACCAAGTATCCTCCACCCGCCGACTGTATGTCCCTCACCATAGTTTTAAGAGAAACCAAGGATTTGGAAAGCCCCGCATCTCCCTTAATCACCACCTTTTTCCCATCAACCGTCAACTCCATCGTGAGTGCCCCCCAATTCACTTTGGTGTCTCCCAAAGTCTGTAACCACTTCATCCCAAGTATGATATCTGTACTCCCAAGTTCCAGTGGAAGAAAATCTTCTCTCACTTGGATCCCCTGAATGGTCAGTAGCACTCCTCTGCAAATCCCCTGGCCTTTCTCCACCTTCCCCGTACCCATCATCACCCCGTAACTACCGGTATCCACCAATCTCACGCCCAATTGGTCAACGACCTGAGTGGAAATAAAATTGTGGGTGGCCCCACTATCAATCAACACCACTACTGCTCTGTCCTCTATCTCCCCTTTCACCTTCATGGTATGATTCGTAGTGAATCCGACCACTGAGTTCAGGGAAACCTCAGCCAGGTCCAAGTGCAGCTTCTCTTCATCCTCATCCGCTATCCCGCTCTCTCCTCCCTCTTCAGTTTCCTCGTCATCACAGACGGTGAGAACCTGAAGAGTTCGGTCCTTACACCTATGCCCTGGCATGTACTCTCATCACATCGAAAACACAACCCCTTGGCCCTCTTCTCCTGTAGCTCTTTTTCAGTCAGTTTCTTAAAATTTCCCCCAGGCCCTCCTCCTCCAGACTTCTCCCTCGGTACATCTCGTGAACCCCCCGGTGCGGCTCCTTTGGGAGCTAGAAAGGTAGTCGTCATCCTGTAGGACCCCCCGGAGCTGCTGCCTCGAGCCCCCCTCTCCAGATGCTTTTGGTCCTCGACCAGCTGCGCCAACTCCATGGCCTCCCCCAAGTCGTGTGGTCTCATCACTCTAACAGCTGCTCTGATCTCGGGCTTGAGCCCCTTCATGAAATTCCCCTCGAGCACAGTCTCGGAAAGGCGATCCAGTCTGCTAGCTAGGTACTCAAATCGGTCACGGAACTCTGCCACTGACCCCTCCTGCGTCAAAGCAAAGAATTGCTCGTAGAAGTCTCCTCCCCGACTGGTTCGGAATCGCTCTAACAAACAGTCTTTGAACTCCCTCCAGCTCCGAATGGGTCGCCTCATGTCCCGCCACTGGTACCACGCCAATGCCTTCCCTTCCAAGCACAGTCCCGCTGCTGTCAGTTTCTCCTCCTCCGTCAATCCGTTGACGGCAAAATATCGCTCCACCTTGTAGATCCAGCCATGGCCATCCTCGCCCTCAAAGATGGGCATCTTCAGTTTCCTCACCTTCGGATCTCCTCCGTATCCCCGGTATCCTCCGTATCCTCCCGCTCCTCGAATAGGGGGAGCTCCCCAAGTGTCCCGATCGTCCCTCCGACGATTGTACCCAAACCCTTCCTCGTATTCCCCTCTTCTCCCTTCAAAATCAGCACCCCTGCAATGTATTTCTTCCCTTCTCCCCACAAAATCAGCACCCCTTCGTTCGTACCCCTGGCTCATCTCCTCCCTAGAGAGCGGTTCTAGAGGCGGCATGTCGTCTTCCCCCTCAAGGATCTCCACCTCCGGATTTTTCCTTCCCCTAGATGGGTTCGGATTTCCTCCTATGCCATGGCCGTCGATGGTCTCTCTTACTTCTGATGTTGCCGGGTTTGTCTTCATCTCCATTAGTTTCTTCAACATCTCCTCCACCACGGTGAACTTTCCTTCCAACCTTTCATTGTTGGATGTGATTTGATTTTGAAAGTCAAAAAATTTTCCTTCCAAATCTGATTTCAGTTGTCCGATTTCGCCTTCCAAGACTTCCACTTTCTTCCCGGCCATTTTTCCTTCACAAATCACAAGGAGTTCTCTTCCGGATGCCCAAAGGTTTGCTGAAATTTCTGGATTTCAGCCGCCGATGGTCCCAAAAACGATGCTTTGATACCAATTTGATAGGAAATACTTGAGTTCGCAAGTAACCCGAAGGGAATACTTGAGTTCGCAAGCAAACCTAGTCCAAATCGGAGTTCCAACAGCAACACTAGGGCTGTCTACAGCAGGAAAACAGCCAAAACAGTAGGAAAAACTGTAGAAATAGAGAGAAAACTTGTAGGGAAATCAAGCAAACGTGGTATTCCACTAGACGATGGATAAAAACAACAAACGATACAATAATCTTCAATTCGAGAGGAAGATTAACTCTCCAAAATCTCTAGACAAAGTCGTCTAGAGCCCAAGCCTCCAAAGAACCCTAATTCTCCACAAAACATAACATAACCTCCTCCTAATCCTCTCCCCCCTTCTAATACAAAAGCTTTCCTAATTAATTTCCCTCCCAAAGCCCTAGCCGCCCCCTCCTTTGAATTTTGAATTTACTTAAGTGGGTGGGACCCCACTTATTTGGGCGGAACAGGGAGAGGAGGCGGAACCAGTCCGCCTCCTGTAGGTAAACCGGACCGGCCCCCTTTGGGCCGATGGAGCTTTGGCCGGTTCAATGGGAACCGGCGTAACAAATACTCAGAGATTTCACCCTCATTTTGTGAGGACTTTATGATCTGAGTTCTGGTTTCCTATAGGCGCAAGCCCCTATAGTTAATTACCCCTCCCGATAACGAGAGAGAACTTTCAATTAAGGCTAGTCGTCAATCAGATACGTAGAAATACATGGTATCTGGCATATAGTAGCAGTATAGGCTTAACTATTGGAAGAGTTTGATATTTAAAATTTGAAAGTTCACCATCTTACACTTAAAGCGGATGGTGGGGGAATGGATGATGGACCCAATCAAGATCCCACGGTTCCGTCGTCCTGGGCTATCGTGGTCCCTGGTCTACTTAGTTAGAGGAGGTAATCGACCCAACCTGACAGAAGGATCCTTGTCGGCAGCCATGGGTTGCTTCGTCCAAGGGTACCTTGTATACCTGGGTGGGTATTTGCCTAAGGGGACAAATTTGAATCCACCTCAGCTAACAGAGGGCTTTGTGCCCTATCGATTATATTCTATTGATTCATATCTCAAGAATTTGATGCCATTAAGGAACATATCGGCTCTGGCCATAACCGCTATATCGTGGTGTTATTTGGCGGCTAAACCACTCGGTTCAGAGAGCCTCGGGTCATAACCGTTTACCTGTAGTGCCATTTGGCGGCGAAATTGCTGGTTAGAGGAAACGTACCACGTCCTTATTGGCAGAAGACTGTTTTGAGAATGAATCTTAGTGATATTTTTGACTAGGCATTAGCTCTTTGTGAGCTGAAGTAATTTTCAACATGTCCACCTCGGCAAATAATTACGGAGGGTGGATAGACTTTACTTTAAGTGGTTTGATGGTTGAATTTAAATTTTAAATATTTATTTTATGATTCAAGTTGTGTCGACTCCTATCTACCTGTTTTGAAGGATCGGACTTTGTAGGCTTTATGTCTTTGTTTGTGAATTTTTTTTATTGAAGGCCTTAGAGGCCTAATATGAACGTATAAAATAAATATTCCGGTCGATCCTGGGACCGTATATTTATTTTATGATTCAAGCCGTGTCGACTCCTATCTACCTATATAGAAGGATCGGGCTCAAACTTAAGTTCATTTATTGACCCGTGCAGCATCCCTAGACATTACGCGTGTATCTAAAACACGCTCGTTGGGGCCATGCAGGTTTTTTTATACATCCTCTTATATGTACCTATGTGCATACAAATTATGGTGTATTTGCGGGGAAGTAGTATTTAAAGTTTGCGAGCTTGTCCTCTCTTTCATCTCGGCTTTTAACCTCTTTCTTCTCTTCGCAAGTTCGATGCCACTTGTATCTTTCTTCTCAATATTATCAAAGTTATGTTTTATGAAATGAAAGTTTATTGTTGTAAGCGTTTCTTTGTTTAAGTTGAAAGTAGTATTTAAAGTTGTTTGTTTGTGGTCTCCAAAGTATTTAGGAGACCTTATTTTTACTTTATTTTCCTTTTCTTTTGTGACCTAGGGTTCCCTAGTTATTTTGGGAAATTTTAGGTTACATCAGTTTCCTATAGTAACTCGTAGGCATTTGCACATGATATAATCACTTTGTTTTATTTATGGATGTACACAGGGTGTATGATGGGTCTTCTATAGCAACTTGTGGGAGCTTGTGTCTGCTGTGTATTGTCTTCCTCCATTTTCAATGAATTGGCATATTAGCTGGCTCTTGAATGATGATTGATTGTAGGAACATTATAGGTGAGTTATATATTTGTTGATGATCTTTTGAACTTTGTTTGTAGTTAGTGTGTTGAGCTCAAGACGGGTTTCCTACAACACATGTTGTGCACATGATGGGCCTCCTACAGCCACTCGTGGACAAATTACAGTATTTGCTACCATCGATATCCCTTCGTTGATGCTCTTAGGTGGTCGTAGTAGAGGTTGTCGCATTTTCTTACATAACCACTGTAAAGACTATCGTAAACTTCAATTTTATCATTTGAGTATGTTTACTTGTGCTTCGATGTCATCCATAGAGCCTTGTCATTCCTTGGATCCTAGTTCTCTAATTTCCATAGGAGACTGGCATGTTTGTTTGCATAGTACTAATGACCCTTGGTCGAGTTGCATTCGCCACTGCTACATTCTTGCATGTTGATCAACAAATCGATATATCCACAATTCACACGCTATTATTGATTGGAAGTGGATTGGTGCATTTGTAGAAAATTTTATGCTATAGAGGAAATTTTATTGCTGCACTTTCCCCACCATCACTAGTGATTAGTTTGTCATTAGAACTCCTTTGGGTTTGCTTGTGGACAACACATTAGATGCGTAGGGGTCTTTTGTAGTAGCTTGTAGGAGAATGATCATATTCATTGCATATCGGTCTTATGCTCGTGGGCGACATCCTCTTTCAGTGATTTGACGCGATATGCATACTTTAATTAAGGGTCGTACAACCCGTGACACGTAACAGTGTGATACTTTGTTCCTTTTTGAAGACATATGTTTACGGGATGTACGAGCCGCCTAACTTTAACAGCTGGCGTGCACGCTACTTAGAGCACCCGTGACTTGCATGTGATGGACGATTCCCACTTTATTATGAAGCATTTTAATCAGAATAATTACTGGGGATATATGGGGATTCCTACGTGCTTACAATTAATATAAATGCGTTTTGTAGGAAAGGTAAATATTATTTTATTTTATTTTTTTTTACTTTTACTTTTACCCCCCTTTTAAGATAATTACCGTCCGTATTCAGGTGTATTTATGCTCATACTTCACCTGCTGGTGAATACTCTTGGAATCCAAGGCCAAAGCCTCGAAATGGCATCTTAGGATCCTAGGCTGGTGGGGCCCGCGGGCGTACCTTCTTTGTCTCCTAACAAGGGGATCCTAGGCTGGCGGGGCTCACAGGTGTACCTTCCCTATCCTTTAGCCAAATGATCCTAAGTGGTGGGGCTCGCAAATAATCTGAATTCCGTATTATAAATAGGAGGGGGCTTAGTTCATTTCTTCATATTTCATTTCTGCAGAGAACTTTGGTGTGGGACTTAGGTGTGTGCAAGTGAAGAGTTAGGAGGAAGAAGCTTGATTCCTACCTGTTGGTGAACAACTAATTCCCTTACAAGTTCGCTATTTGTTGCATTTTGTTATGATTTGGATTTTTCATCTTTAATTTTTAGTGTCGGGAGCCTAGGGTATCGTGTATTTTATTTTTTTGTTGACTTAGAACGTTTGGTGAATTTTAATATCTTTGAAATTTTCTAAAGTTTTGCTGAAAGTTTCGGCAGCACTCCGGCGTCGTCCCCGCATAAGAGACTGCATCGGAAGTGTAAAGCCTTCCGCTTGCCAAGAAAGGCTGTCACAGTAGGTGTCAGGTGACATCGCGGCCGAACTCTCGTTCTCTGCTCGCTAATAAAAGCGGTCACGGGGTCTTCAAGTACCTGTTTAAAACACAGCATTTCCCCACCCTAAAAAAAGTGACAGGTAATTAATTTTTTTATACATAATCAAATTTTCTCGCTCGTTAATAAAAGCGGTCACAGATACTTATGTTTCATACATACGAATTTCTCCGTTCGTTAATAAAAGCGGTCACGGATACTTATGTTTCCTCGTTCGCTAATAAAAGCGGTCACGAGTACTTATATTTCATGTATTGAAATTTAAAACACTAGTGTCAGGTTATACCTTGGGTGCACGGTGATCGAGGCAATGACGGCGAACAGCGGCGACGAAGGAAAAACCTGCGATGCACAATTTAATATTTTTTTGATCATTTATGTAATATAATTAATTACATAATGCTTTCTTTTAATTTAAAATAGGAGCTAGAGAGAGAAAAGAGAGAAATGAGCTCTCTTTCTAGAGAGAAACAGAGGGGAAGAGAGGAAAAGAGAGGGCTTTGGTAGAAAATGCGTAGGATGCGTAAGAGAGTGGGGGGGGTGAAGTTTAAAGAGAGAGAATTGGAGAGAGAAAGAGAAGGGAAGGGCTCTCTTTCTAGAGAGGGAAAGAGAGGGAAAGATGGGAATTTGCATGGAGAGGGGTTTAGGAGGTGTAAGGAAATGGGGAATGAGGTTTAGAGAGAGAAAACCCCTCTTTCTAATTTTGGAGGGAGAAAGAGGGGAATTTTTTCTCTAGGAAGGGGCATATGGAAGAATGGTGGTGAAGGGGAGTGTTTGGGATGAAGAGGAAGATATTTATGAAAGAATTTCTTTTTCTTTCTAGAGAGAATTTTATCTCTCTAGGCTAGAGAGAGAAAGTTAGGCTAGAGAGAGAAAGTGGAGGATGATGGGGCTTTTTGGTTGGGGGTGTGTAGGAAGTGTAGGAAAGTATTTTTTGTGAAGGGGCATGGGTAGTTTGAGTGATGGATTTGGAGAAATAAAAAAATTTAAGGTTTGGGTTTGTTGTAGGTTTGGAGAGAAATTGGTGGAGGAAGAAGAAGAAGATGAAGGAGAAGGAAAATAAGAGGGAGATGAAAGAAAAGAAGAAGAAATGCGTGAGAAGAATGAAGAGAGGAAGAATGAAAAAGAAAAAATGGAGAAGAAGAAGAGGGAAGGAAGAAGAAGAAGAAGAAAGGAAGAAGAATGGAGGAGAAGAATGGAGAAGAGGAGAGGAAGCATTACCTTGGACCTTGGGGGAAGGAGGAGGGAGCTTGGAGGGCCGGTAGCTTTGGCGTCGCAAGAGAGGAGAGGGAGTCGTAAGAGGGGCGGCTCTTTGCCATAAGTTGGAGTCGTGGAATGAGAGGGGGGGGGGGGTGGTTGAGAGAGTTACGAGGGAGTGAGAGGTTAAGTGAGGGTATTTTTGGTATTTTTTTTATTAAAAAAAAAATTTGAAAACCTCTCTCTCTCTCCCTCTCTTTAAATAAAAAAAAATAATTATATGGCATAAAAAAAATTTAAATTGTGCATTGAGTTGGTCGCCACGTTGTCGTCATCGTCGTTCTAGCACGTCGTCACATCGATTTACGCGTCCAAAATTAAAATTTTCACCGATCGACACTATCTGTTTCGCGAACAGAGGTTACTTCAACGATTTTGGGTTTTTAGTTGCACGCGTCAAGTGAATTTCTACGCGATTTCGAGCCCTTTCGCTTTTGAAATCCACCTTGTGCGGTCAACTAGATCCCGACACTAGTATTAGGGTCAACAGGAGGGAGAAAGATATATGTATAAGTTAGCCATACAAAGAGATAGAAGTAGTAATAATTTAGTTCAAATGAAGTGTATTAAGGATGATAAAAAAATACTTTTCTTAGAAGATGATATTCAACAAAGGTGGATAAAATATTTTGCTAAACTTTTTAACGAAGATTTTGAGAATACGATTGACTTTAGTGACCTTAGCATCCTAAATGAAAATAAAGAATTTTGTTTTTATCGGCGTATTAGTAAAATCAAAGTTAGAGAGGCTTTAAAGAAAATGAAGTGTGGAAAAGCTGTTGGATCTGATGATATTCCAATAGAGGTGTGGAAATGCTTAGGAGATGAAGGAATTTCTTGGCTAACTAAACTTTTTAATACCATTTTGAAGACTAAAAAGATGCCAGATGAGTGGAGAATGAGTGTGTTGATTCGTATTTTTAAGAATAAAGGTGATGCACAAGATTGTGCGAATTATAGAGGAATTAAGTTAATGTGTCATACTTTAAAACTATGGGAGCGAGTTATGGAGCGTAAGTTGCGGCATGATACTAATGTTCCTCAAAATCAGTTTGGATTCATGCAGGGTAGGTGTACTATGGAAGCCATACATTTATTGAGAGGTTTGATGGAGAAATATAGAGAAAATAAAGAGGATCTATATATAATATTTATTGATTTAGAAAAAGCATATGATAACGTTCCAAGAGAAGTGCTGTGGAGAGTTCTTGAAAAGAGTTAATAATGCTTATATTCAAATCATTAAACATATGAATGCGGGTGCTATTACTTGTGTCCAAATACATGGTGGTTTGACCAAGTATTTTCCTATTTCGGTTGGATTACATCAAGGATCAGCCTTAAGCCCATATATTTTTGCTTTAGTCATGGATATTCTCACTAGACATTTGCAAGAGGATGTATCTTGGTGTATGCTTTTTGCTGATGATATTCTTCTTGTTATAAGACTAGAGAGGGAGTTGAAGGTAAACTTGAATTATGAAGGTCAACAAGGACCCTAGATTCTAAAGGTTTTCGCTTGAGTAGATCTAAAACAGAATATATGAAGTGTAATTTTAGTAGTAATAGACCTAGTGCGGGATTGTGACTTTGGGCGATCAAGTCATTAATAAGAGTACACATTTTAGATATCTTAGATCTATTTTTCAGAGTGATGGTGAAATTGATGGAGATATTATCAGTAGAATTCAAGTTGGATGGTTGAAGTGGAGGAATGCATTGGGCTTATTGTGTGATAGAAAATTTCCCCTCAAACTTAAGGGAAAATTCTATGATGGTGGTGTGACCTGCAATGCTTTATAGTGCATAATGTTGGCTATTAAAAGAGAAGCATAATACTAAGTTAAGTGTTACAGAAATGAGGATGCTCAGGTGGATAAGTGGATTTACCCTTAGAGACAGGATACAAAATGAGCAGTAGCTCCAGTGGAAGATAAGATTAGAGAGAGTCGCCTTAGATGATTTGGTAACATAAAACGATGGCCTTCTGATGACCTGGTTAGGAAAGTAGAGGTATTGGATTTGACTTTTTATTAAGAAAGGTAAGAGGTAGAACTAAAAAGACTTAGTTAGAAAATATTAGAAAAGATCTTTCTTTATTAGATTTAAACGAGAATTTGACTTTTAACAGGACACAATGGAGAAAAAAGGATTCATGTAGCCGACCCCACGTAGTGGAATAAAGGCTTGATGTTGTTATTGATATTAGAATTATTTGTTGCCTATTTTAGAAAATTTCATGTTTAAAATTTTTAGAAAATTATATCAAAGTTGATTATTAGATTATGAGATTTTATACTTTAAAATTTAGATATTTGAGTAAAATTTAATTTAAAAGTAGAAATTTATTTAATTATGAGATATAAAAACAATGATTAAATTTTAATTTGGAACTCGATAGTTGACTAATGCAATGATAATTCTTATCATATTTAAATAAAACCTTAGATATTATCTTATAATTAAATTATTAAAATTTATTAAATTATATATAAAAGTTAAGATAAATTAATATTTAAAATTTTAGAGATGCTATTTAAAATTTAATGGCCACATAATTGGAAATTAAATTTTAAGTGATGTTATCTAATTGAAAATAACTATATTTAAAATTTTAAGCAAGGCTTTGAAAACCGGACCAGACAACAAACCAGAAAAAGAGGTTAGTGGTTCAATGGTTCGACCGGGGTCAAACCAGATGACGTAATAAATACTTATTATATTTAAATATTATAATAATGACACAATAATTTATAAATATATAACAAAAATTGAACAAAATTATAATATGAAACATAAAAATATATAACAAATATATTCAATAAATTTAAAATTAAATACATTATTATTTTGAGCAACTTGTCTCTTTGTAGTCATAACTTGAGAGTTGAAATCAAAATTTCTCTTAAGATCTTATAATTTATACTTGCAATTGATGAAGCTTTGAAAATAAAATAAATATGAGATAATTATTATAATTGTAAACCTATTATTCAAATTTTGAGTAGACATAAATAATTAAATAAATAAGCAAAACATAATAATATATTTCACTTGAAGACAACCAATTATAGTTGATAATAAAAAGAAAATATATTCATTATATAGAGATGAAGTTAACTATGTTTCACTTTCTTAATTCAATAGTTTTAATAATTTCACAAGGAGAAAATAAAAAATCTCCTAAATTTGCATCATCAAATCTATCCACATAAGTTGAGTCTCGAGGTCTCGCTTCATCAAAATATTCAAACCCAAATGCATCCGATTGATCGAACTCGATTATGTCATCTCCATCTCCTTCATTCTTTAAATCACCTTCATCAACAAATAAGAAATATAAAATAAGACTTTATTTATTGTTTTATTTATAGGATATATTCATATTTCATTATCAACTTACTATGTCTTGGTCGATTGGACGGTATTTTGTTCTTCAACATTGACATTGCATCCTCTTTATATATATCATTTTCCAAGTCCTCTAAGTCAAGTTCTGGTGTTGTTTCATCTTCAAGTATTCAGAAATCTATCATTTCAACACAAGTGTAGTCCAGAGGATCATAATGTCTTTTTTTAAAGTTGAAACCTAAAACACAAAGAATAATTTAGTTTGAGATTTTACCTGCTCTTTAAATTGACACTTGTATATAAATATTAATATATTGTCAGATTATACATATTCATTAAATTTAAATTATACCGAATATATACAAGATCTTTGAGGCATTGATGCTCTAAATAATTGTCTCTTTGAGTGGATCTGTTTAAAAATACTTCAATTTCTTTCGCATTCTAATGAAGATGATATTTAGCTTAGAATTCTTATAGCTACTTTCTACAAGTTTGGAGCACTTGATCTAAACATCTTTTACCACTCATCTACATATTATCAAGTTAGTGAGTTTTGTGAGTATGCATATTTGTAAATAAAAATATAAGTATACAACCGCATTTTGATATTAGAAAGAGAATTATCAAGTTGCAATTTTTTGTCATCGTTAGTGCAATTGGTTTTCCAAATCTTTCTAAGCCATTATGGAATAATCTGATCTCATTCATTGCAATTGTTGGCTTAAAACAAATGTCTTTATTTCTAATTAATTCAACAAGACCTTGCAAAATTTCTGGCTTTTGACAATAGTTCTCTCTATCATACTGAAAATGAGGATTGAGAAAATATACTGTTGCATGGATGCCTTGCCTTAATTGAGTATCCCGTATTCTTTTTATTATAATGATGAAAGACTTATATGATCTCTTTACATTTCTGAACATAACTTTGATTGCCTTTCGTGTCCTGTACATGCCATCATATAGATATCCAAGACATGGTTTCTCATCCAAGTCAACAATACGCAATAACCGAATTAAATGGCCCGATATCTTTGAAATAATAAGATAATTATCCCAAAATTTCAAATCCAAAATAATTGAAGCTACATCCTTTCCCTTAGAGGTTTTGGATATCTTTGAACATGTATAAAACTTGCTAGTAATTAATACTTGTAGGTTATGGTGGTGCTCATGGACATTTTTTAAAGTTATGAAGGTTGTTGCAAAATGGGTAGCTCCTGGACATACAATTTCCTTCCAACCTAGCCTTTTCTTAAGCCATGCAAGTATAAAGATATGATTATAACAAAAAATGTTACCTTCGAAGCTTTTCTTGCTCGGTCCTCTATGAGAGGCATGCTGCCAGTGTATTTCAAAATAAGTTCATACAATGTGCAGTATAAGATGCCAATATATATTGAATCTTTCATGTAACATCTGACATTCTTTCTTATAATTAGCAGCATTATCAATAACTAGTTAAACTACACTCTCTAGACTTACCCACTCAACAACCTCAGTGAATAAAGAGCATAAGTTTGCAGCATCCTTAGTGATGTTTGAAGTATCAACTGATTTCAAAAAAGATACACCTCGTTGATCGTATATTAGAAAATTGATTAATGTTCTGCTCATACTATCAATCCATTCATCTGTCATGAGAGTACAACCTGTTTTCTTTCAAGTATGTCTGTAGTTATCAATGAATATCCTACACTCTTCTTTACAATCCTTAAGTAGGTTTACTCTCATGTTGTGATAAGTGGGGTGCTTGTAACCAGGACTTATATCAGTAATGGCATCTACAACTTTCTGTGCATGGACTGAAGTTAAAGCATTAAATGTGATGCAACAATTGAAAAACCATCTTGCTAAAGCCATATCTATACGGTGAACTGCTTCCTTAGATGCTAAAGCACTCTTAATTGAAGGTTGGGAACCTGGTTTAGTTCTAGGAGCAAAGAAAGTGTTCACATCAACAATTTTTTTTTCCTTTAACAAGTTCCGATATATGTGCTTCAGAAGATTGTGTTTTAGGTAGAGAAGAAGAATCTCTTTCTTCCTCTGTAGCATCATCTATAGGAAACGGTGTACTATCCAATTCCTCATGTGTGTTATTTTTTTCTTGAAATTTTCTTTAAGTTTTCCTGCATTTGATATTGAACATCGTGTGGAATCTTTTTGTAAGCAGCTATATTTTTCTTAATTCTTGTTAAATGTTGTTTCATTCTATTTATTCCTCCTCTCTTGTATATAATACCACAATGTAAACATTTGGATTGCTTATTCTCATCAGCTCCTCTAACTTTAATGAAATAATTCCAAACAATTCCACTTTCTCATGCATGCTATAATTGGAAGTTGAAATTTGATTATTGGGTGCTTCCATTCTAATTTGATTAACTAAAAAATATAAACAATATTTAAGGATTGAAGTTTCAAAAGATAAAAAGAGAAAAAAAAAGTTAGCTTATATTCTTAGTATGACATGTAAGTGGTGTAACACATTACAATTCACCTAATAAAAATCATCATAGATTCCACAACAAAATAATGAATTCCCATACTAGCAAAAATTAATAGATTTAAATTTGAGATCTCAGTTAAAAATCTTTTGAA
The DNA here is from genome assembly GCA_019925795.1 of Dendrobium chrysotoxum. NCBI lineage: Eukaryota > Viridiplantae > Streptophyta > Magnoliopsida > Asparagales > Orchidaceae > Dendrobium > Dendrobium chrysotoxum. Next base: position 69,736,166 of record CM034314.1, read on the forward strand.
ATGCGTGAATAATCCAATCAGAACCCTCCCAATTCAACCCAAAATTTTGGCAGCATAACAACTAAATATAGAGATTCATAAAAAAATTATAATTCAATATATATCACATGTACAATTACATATAAATTGTATATCTACCAATGCATGCATTAGAACTACTAATTCAAAACAACAATATAGTTAATCCATCAAAACAAAATAAGGATTTGAAATTATCATCCATTCATTGCAGAAATAATTTAATCTCACAATATGCAAACTTTTTTTTGAACATTATAGAAAAATTTAAATCTCACAATATTCATTCATTGCAGCTAATTTAAATCTCACATTGCAGAAAAATTACTAAACTCAATAGGTAGTTCTAGAATTAGTGAAGAATGTAGAAAGGGTTGGCTGGTTGTAAACATATCTGCTTGGAAACATTTTTCGAACCCAGATTCAAGAACCTCAACAAAATAAATAGGAATTGTTGAAGAAATTTTGAAATTGCAAAACTTTTGTCGGTGAATACCAAATGCAAAAAGAAGTGCGAGGAGAAGTGAAGAACTTGCAGTGGGTCGGAGAAGAGTTGAGCACGAGATGGGAGCCTTCGGTTTGGCGTTGGCTTTGCGAAAGAGCAGGAGATGACGACGAGATAGGGAGTCGGGAGGAAGATACGTCCGAACAGGGAAGGAAAATACATCCGAACAATGAATAGTAGGGTTTTTTTTGTTTCGTATGAGCTTCGCTTTCTTTTATCTAAGCCATCCGATCTTATCTAAACAGCTCAAAATACTCTGTAGCTGAACTGCCCGATTATCAGAAACCGATCCCGGTTTTACGGTTCTGTGGTAGAATGCCGGTTCGAACAGTCCAAACCTGGTTCTTCGCAAAATCGGTTTTGAAGAAAACCGCAACCGGTCGACCGGTTTGGTCCGGTTTTTAAAGCCTTAATTTTAAGGTAATTATTAAAATAATCAGGGTGTACATATTTACATGTATATATGTGTGTAAGCACAAATTTTAGTACATAAATTCAATAGATTTGTATGAGATTTAGATTTGTATGAGATTTTTAAGTGCAGAGAATATATGTTAAAGAATGGAAATTTAATGTCATTTTAAATTTAAATTATTATTTGTTTTAGAACATAATAATTAGATTATGAATATTACATTGAATTTTAATAATATCTATATATATAGAGATAAAGCATATATATTTTAAAATTCAATAATATATGAGATTTAATTAGAAAATTAATTTATGTCAACTAATATATTACATTTAAAAGATAAAATTTAAATACCAAGTAAGAGAGTTTGTGAGCTTTTTTGATAATAGAAGGTCTTTTATATGTGTTAAATATATCGACATTAGAGTAAGGAGTTAGAGTGAAACTTCCAAACATCCGAATTCGAGGTGAATACTCATATTTTAAAATTATGATAATTATGTTGCTTCTTCTAAATGCATTTAATCACGTATCATTATTTAAATGTTATCTCTATTAAATGTAACTGATCACATTGAGCTTGATGGCATACAACAACAACAACAACATCAAACCTTTGTCCCACTACGTGGGGTCGGCTACATGAATCTTTTTATAATTTAGCACAAGTCATATATTGTTATTATAAAATGATATAGAGCATGCAAACAAATTTATTAAGTGGAAATGCTTGGATGTGCATAATTGAATTATGAAGTACACCCCTTTATAATACTTATTGGAGTCACAATATACCTATGCACCTATGCACGTGAAATGAGAAAAGTTTTGGAAAAGGAAATAAAAAGGGGCACTTTAATTGGTGCTATTTAGTGGTGTCTTTTGTGATAGTTGTATTAAGTTACTGAAAATATTATGATAGGATATGATTGTTACATATATGCTAAATATTATTGACAGTCATTTTCAAATTTAAATGTTATTAAATAAAGTTATTCATATTTATAGCAAGCATGCATGTTGATCAAAATGTCTTATGTTATTAGAATTTAAAAGCATGTTGTTGTGGGTTTCGAAATTCGTGCCTTTTCCCCACAACCATTTTTTTCTCGGCGAGGAGAGTTTTAATGAGTTTAGGTTCCAGGATAAATTTTCAGAAGGCAGATTGAATTTTTAGGTAGGACACTACCCATAGATTTCGCACTCTTTTTGCGAGGACTTTATGATCTGAGTTTTGATTATGTATAGTCGCAAGCCCCTATATATAGTTAATTACCCCTAATAATGAGAGAGAACTTTCAATTAAGTTTAGTCATTGAACAAATATATAGTATCCAGCGTATAGTAGCAACAAAATTAGATATTGAATATTAAAATTTATCCCTACACACTTAAAGCAGATGGTGGGGGAAATGATGATAAATCCAATCAAAATCCTATGGTTCTCTTGTCCCAAGCCATTATCATCCCTAATCTACTTAGTTAGAGGATGTAGTTGACTTAATCTGACTAAAGGATCCTTGTCGGAAGCCATGAGTTACTTCGTATAAGGGTACCTTGTAGACGTGGGGTGAATGTTTGCCTAAGGGGACTGATTTGAGTCCACTTTAGCTAACAAAGGGCTTTATGCCCTGCCCTATCCATTATACCCTATTGATTCATTATTCAAAAATTTAGAGCCATTGGAGAACATATGGTCTTTGGTCGTGGCCGTAATTTAGTGATACCATTTTGTGGTAAAAGTACCTGGCCATAACCGTTTACCTGTGGTGTTATTTGACAGCGAAACCGCTAGTTAGAGGACACATGATGTAAGAACCGGTTCAGTCTGGTCGATTCAATTGAACTGACCAACTTATTTAATGCGAACAGGCGAGTAGAGCAGTAGCAGAACTGCGGGCCAGGCGGACCGCACCCAGGCACTGATGGGGTTGTAGTGTTTGGATTTTGCTTTCGAGCGAGGAACTGCATACGGGATTGAAAATAGATGACTCATCACAAAAATTAACTCCCTCCTCTACATTCATTATCCCTAAAGAAGAAAAAAATTGAGAGAAGAGGCAGTGAATGAGTGGAAGAAGACGAAGGAAGGTTTGTTTGTTGATTCTTTCCATTTCTGTGCAAATCATTTTGTAATATTTTATCTAAGCAGTGATGAATGTCTTCTGTAAAGGTAAATGAAGAAAGGCTGAAGGAGAAAGGAAGAATTTAGAATTTGAAAGTTTTTTTAAGGATGAGTAAGTGATTTAGTTTGATATTATACACTTTCATTTTTCTGGTTTCTCTAATTGAAGAAATATGAAGAAATACAATTTGATTTTCATTAGGAAGAAATTCAGTACGGTGAAAGTTTTTTCTCGATCCAACCGTGAGAGAAGGAAATATGCAAAGAAGAAAGGAAAGCTGTAGTGAGGTAATTATTGTGATTCAATTGAAATTTTGGGGATGATTTAGAGCTATTTAATGTTATATTAATGAGGTTCAATTAAGTAAAAGTCTTATTTGGAAATGGTTAAAGAAAATTTAATTTTTCTTTTTGATGATATATGAGACATCCAAATAAGATTTTAATATTAATTAAAATATTTTGTTGTATTATTAACAGTGGAAGATTTTCATACTAAAATGAGTATTGGAAGTCTATATCAAGCTTGAGATTGGAAGGAATTTGAAGCATGAAAGTGACCAAGTTAGTAATTACAAATATTTTATATTAATTATAATAATTTATTTCAATTATTGTATGTCATAGTATTACGTTGACTGAATGTTTAAGATATAAAAGGAAATAATTGAGAAGCATAAGATGGATGATTATGTTAGTCATGATAAAGTTATTTTCTCTATGCTTTCTGTATTGTTGAAGGTTATATCATGTTTAAATAATTATTTTAGCTAAATAATTAATATACAATGAATTTGACCATCACTGAATAACTGAAGTTCATAGTATACTATATATACGAGAGAAAAATATCTTTATAGATTTATATAACAAATAAATGTTAATATGAAATGAAAAGTAAATTAAAAAGGAAAAGGGGTATGCATGCAAATTATAGGATTTACCCTCTTATGGTACTGGCTGGGGATGCAACGTACCCGTGCACATTTAATGTTTCAAATGTATCATTTATTAATGTCTTTTCTGTGTTTTTGGAATGTTAGACTTTACTGTTATGTGAAATTGTAGAAAGTGTATTAATTGTCCGACTGTCCATTTATACCTTATTAATTCGAGTCTCTGGGCCAGGTCATGACATGTGCCACGTCATTATCGGCATGAGATAGTTTGAGAATTAATCATAATGATATTCTCGATTGGACATTCGCTCTTTGTGAGCTGAAATGATTTTTAAATTTATCCACCTTGATAATCTGTTGCGTATGGTAGATGGATTTTCACTTTAAGTTATCAAGTGATTAATTTCATCTTGAACATTTTTTGAATTTTAATATTTTTTTTAAGTTTTGAACTTTTATTAAAATTAGAGCCCTTTAATGATAATTTTGAGATTTAGGGGCATTTAAAAGATAGAGACTCCTCCGGTTGATATTAACTTTAAATACGGCCATTATCAGGGTTATTTTATAATCACTTTAAAAGATTTATATTTTCATTAGGGTTCATGAGTATTTTGAAAGGCTAGGGTCCCCTCCGGTTGAAATTTTCTATCAATACGATTATCATTGGGGATTATAGGTAATTCTATTTCATTAGTTGAATCTTGGCGACTCTGTTTGCTAGCTAACAGAGAATTGGGTTCAACTCTTAATTTTTGGAGTTATCATAGAAATATCGAAATTAAGAGTATGTACTTTAAGATATGAATTTTTTTGTAAGATTTTGAAGGCCTAATGTGAACGTATAAAATCAAATACTCAGGTCGACACTATGATTGTGTATTTGTTCATTGGTTTAAGTCGTGTCAACTTTGGTCCATTCAAAGAGAAGGACCGGACTTGAACTTAAATTCACTTTTGACATTCTTATGCAAGGGTTTAGGGGTGTGACGCACTTGTCGGAGTACATGCGGGTCATTTAAATTTCATTTTAAATCATGTGCGTGTCATTTTGTGTACTTGCATAATATATGTTTGCACGCTGCTTAATGTTCTTGTATAGTGCACTTATATGTCACGAATACATTTGCATTATACGATCGGGAAACATGTAAGAGATGTTACTTTTTTGATTATTTGACACATCTCACACACTTTAATGAGAAAGTCATATAGCCTGTGACACGTAGCAGTTCACGGGGTGTACGACACATTCACGGGAATATGAATCTGCTTACTTTTGACAGTTGGCACATACGTTATCGGGGTACTTGCACGCTCATGACTTTTAATATGATTAATGCTCTTAGCTTGTTATGAGGCATTTAATTGAGATGATTATCAATATACTGGAAACATCCCATGTGGCGATTATTAATGCAAATGAATTTTCATATGAACATAAATAATTTATACTTTTACCCTCTTTTTCAGAATAAATATTACCCAATTTTGGTGTATTTATGCTTGTATTTTACTTGCTTGTGAATACTTAAGGAATTCATTGCAAGAGTCCCGAAATGACATTATCACATTTTTAAACATGGATCCTTGGCTGGTGGGGATCACAAATGTACCTTTCTTATCTTTTAGTAAAAGGATTCTAGACTGATGGGACTCCCAAATGTACATTCCTTGTCTTTTAGCAAAGGAATCTTAGGCTGGTGGGACCCGCAAATGTACATTCCATATCTTTTAACAAAGCAATTCTACGTTGGTGGGACACGCAAATGATTTGAATTTTATGTTATAAATAGGACTGGAGGTTTAGTTCATTTTTCACATTTTATTTTGCAAGGAGAGTGTTGATGGGGGATTTAGGTGTGCACGAGCAAAGTAAAAGCAAAGGGTTAAGGTTCTAGTTCGTGCTTTTTGGCAAGCAATTATCTCTCCTACCAATTTACTATAAGTTTTATTCTGTTATGTTTTGATTTTTGTTCTTGTTTTGCTTTCAGTGTTTATAACTCAAGATGTGCATTTTTTTGTTGACTTAGAAGTTAAGTTAGATTTCAATTTTTTCTAAATTTTGCTTAAGCCATGCATATTGTTGTAATTTTCGGCAACACCTCGGCATCATCCCTGTGTAGGGGGCTGCATCGGGTGTGCTAGGCCTTCTCGCCTACTAAGAAAGGTAGTCATAGCATGTGTCAGGTGACACCGCGACCAAAATTTTTATTCTTCTCCTGTAACAAAAAACAATCATGGGTCTTCAAGTATCTATTTATAAAGTACAACATTTCCCCGCCTATCAAGAAATGCGATCACGAGTACGTGATTTTTTGTTTATACATAGCATATTTCTCCATCTGCCAAGAAAGACGGTCACATGTGCTTAAAATTTTACATACAAATAATTTTTTTTGCATGCTAAGAAAAACGGTCATAGGTATTTATTTTCATGCATACAAATTTCCCCTTCTACTAAGAAAAGTGGTCACGGGTATTTATTTTCATGCATATAAATTTTCCCGCTTACTAGAAAGCGGCCGCGAGTACTTATTTTCTTGCATACAAATTTTCTCACATATTAAAAAAAGAGGTCACGGGTACTTATTTTCATGCATACGAATTTTCCAGTCTGCTAAAAAAATAGTCACGGGTACTTATTCCATGTATAGCAAAGCTTAAAATGAACTTTTGTTAGGGTTATACCTTAGATGCTAGACGACGGCGATGCCAGCTAGACGAGGGTGAAGAGGCGGCGAATGAGACCTGCGATTCACAAATATTTTTTTCTTTTATGATAATCTTTTATTTTATTTAATCATTTTTTTGAAATAAGGGACTAGAGAGAGAAAGATAGGATGAAACCCCTCTTTCTAGAGAGAGAAAGAGAGGGATATGCTTGGTTTTGGTGGACAAGGTGTAGCAATGTGTTTATCATGAGGAGGATGTTAGAGAGAGAAAATATCTCTCCCTCAAATTTTAGAGAGACAAAGAGAGAAGAATTTTTTTCTCTTTATGGAAAGAGATAGAGGGAATAAGAGTGAGTTTAAAGGAGATGATTTTCTCTCTTTCTAGAGAGAAAAAAAATTCTCTCTCTAGGTCTAGAGAGAGAGTTTGGTATGATGTGGTTTTTGGGTTTAAAGGGTGTAGGAGGTGTAGAGGAGGATCGTTTGTGAAGGTGGTATGAGATTTGAGGGATGAAGAGGGAGAAATTGAATTTTTAGGGTTAGGGTTAGGGTTAGGTTTAGGTTTAGTGAAGAAGATAATAAGGAAGAAGAAGAAGGAGGAGAAGAAATGAGGGGGAAATAGAGGAAGAAAGAAGAAGAAAGAAGAAAATAGATGAGGGAGAAGGATAAGAAGAAGAGGAGAAAGAAGAAGAAGAGGAGGTGAAGAAGTTACCTAGGGTGGACGGCAGTTGGAGGCGTGGAATGGCTGGCAGCTTCTGTGGGTCACTCGAGGGAGAGAGAGTTGAGAGGGAGAGAGCTTGTGCGTCAGTGGGAATGAGCCGAGCGTGGATATGTTGTGAGTGGGGGTCGGTTGGAGTGTTATCTGAGGGTTTAAGTGAAATATGAGGGAGGTAGTATAGGAAATTAATTAGATTTAGGTTTTTTTTTAATTTCATCTCGTTATTATTATTTATAATTATATGATATCAATTTTTTTTAATTAATCGTGCATCAACTCTCTTGCCATGTCATCGTCGTCGTGAACATCAATGTTGTCTTGATTCACGCGTGCAAAATTTTAATTTTTATCGATCGATGACCCAAATTGATATTGTTGTCAATCTTAGCTGTTTCAGCTATTCCGAACACCTTGATGCTATCCATTTTTCTAATGGAAGCCATTTTGGCGATTTAGGTTTTGGGCCAACACGTGTCGGGTGAGTTTCACATAACTTTGTGCTCTTTTACTTTCGAAACTCACCGTGCAGGTCGACTCAACCCCGACACTAGTATTGAGGTCAACAGTTGTACTCATTGAGTTATATTATAACTCACTCTTATATTTGGAATATTAACAGGTATTATTCAATGGATTTAAATGAGTGGAAAAGAAGAGAACATGTATCATATGTGCGATGCTCCGTGAGAAAAGTATTTGACAAAATAGTTATAATATTCTTTTCATTAAAATGCATTTGAGGTTTTAGTGAAATAGTTAGTAAGCGAAATTTTAAATAACTGTTTAATCGTCTATTTTTGCCTTATTAATTTAAGTCTTTGGGCCGGGTCATGACATATATATCATGAACTGAAAATGGCTTGTTAACATTATATGTGATAGCCTTAGTTTATCATACATGTGCGGTGATTATAAGGCTACAAGATCTGTGCTTCATTATCTAGAGCATGTCAAGCATTTTGGCTTATATTTGGACTTTGGATTTGAATACTTACATAACAATTGTTAGAAAGGAAGACATATGAGAAAAAGACCAAAATGGTTTATTTACTCTTTGTAAAAGATCAAAATAGTCCCAAACTATATTAAGGATCATTTTGGTCCTTCAACTTTCTTAAAAAGAACCAAAATAATACCACCATGGGATTATTTTGATGCCTTTTTAAATACTCGAGGGATTAAAATGGTCCTTTAATATAGTTGAGGACCATTTTGATCCTTTATAAAGAGTTAAGCGACCATTTTGGTCATTTTCCCAAAAAAATATATACTAGTATTTTTCATTTATATAGAAATGCATGGGTAGTTTTCTAACCCTTACAAATGAAAAGAATCAAGTTAAGAATGCAATAGTCTTCCCACAAGATGATCTTTATTCTTTAGTATTGCGATATGTACACAAAATATAAACCCATTAAGCTTAAATTTGTCTAAATACCAATATCAAAATTTTCACAAAAAATGTGATAATTATCGGCCAAGTATGAAAGCCAATAAGCTGAAATGACACCTTTTAGTGTTTATGCATTTTTGAAGTATTCCGAGCATTACATGCTTGTATCTAACATAGAACTATTCTCCTTTTAAAAGTGCAAAAGTCATCAAAAGCCTTTTTATATTTTTCACAGAAGTACTTTAATAGCGGCCTTCATTGTCACTTTATGTTCATGGGTTCAAATTATAGAAATAGCCTCTGTTAAGCAAGAGTAATGTTGTGTGATCAACTCCTCTCATACCCCAAATTAGCATAAGCCTTATGAAATGGGTACACCTTTTTACTAATACCTCAATACATTTATATTGATCTAAATGTTCCTTAAGGAATGATATTTGCAGGGCCCTTGATGTACCTGATACGCCTTGAAGATGAAATCAGTGAGAAAATATATTAAAAACAACAGAAATTGAGAAACGATGACTGATTTTTGTATTATTTTTCAACACCAAAGCAAAATACAATGATCTACAATTATAGAGGTAGATCGTCTTTCCCACTTGACTTAGATGCCGCAGTCAGTCCTCAAGAGAAAAATACAAAACAAAGGGTAAACTCCAAAGATACATGATGAAAATAAACTCTAGAATCAGCCCTAATTAAACTCTCATAATTCCCCAAAAATAGCCCCCTTTCCTTAATTCCCTCTCTTTTTTTATTTCATTAGAATTCTTTCCTTTAACATTTCCCTCCTTATTTCCTCTTCTAATGTATTTAATCAAAGTTTTTGATTGGCCCCATAAGGGCTGAAACTGTTGCCTACTCCGCCCCAGGGCTGTCCGCCCGGTTCTGGTGGACAAGCCCTTACTGGGTCGGCTATCCTCTCCCGTATCCGCCTCCCCCATATCAATACTCCCCTCCCCAAAATTCACCTTGTCCTCAAGGTGGAATGTTAGGAATTATTTCTTGATTGTCCCGTATTACTCCCATATGGCATCATGCTCTGGCACATCCATCCACTTGATTAGCACATCCCATGCCCCGGTCTCCTCTCTACGCACACCGGTTACTTCCAAAGATTCTAAAATGGCCTCCATGTCCTTTGTCAAAGTTGGAAGTACTGACAATGGTATATGCTCTCCTATCGCCTACCTTAGCTGTGGAACATAAAAGACTGGGTGCAAAGCTGATGAGGGTGGTAGCCTCAATCAATAGGCTACTGCTCCAATACGCTCCAAGATCTCATAAGGCCCAATGTACCATGGGGATAACTTCTCACTCCTTCTGGCTAGTGTTTTATGTCTGTAGGATCTCAATTTTAAGTAAACCATATCTCCTAGCTCGAAGATTACTTCTCTTCTGAGCTCATCATCATTTCTTTTCATGATCTGTTGGGCTCTCAACAAATGCCCCTTGAGCTCAGATAATACCCTGCCCCTCTTCTCTAAGTACTGCTCTACACTGGATATAGGCATAGTGCTCTGCCCATAATGAATCAAATGGGGTGGATATCTCTCATAGAGAATTATGAAAGGAGTGGTCTTCGCTGCTAAATGGTATGAAGTATTGTACCGATATTCTGCCCAAGAAATCCACCTTGCCCAGCTCTTTAGCATGTCGAATGCCAAGCATCTCAAATAGGTCTCTATACTTTTGTTGGTCACTTCTATCTAGCCATTTGTCTGGGGGTGGTAGGCTGTACATCTCTTTAGAACTACCCTCTGTAACAAAACAACTCTCTCTAGAAGTGGCTAAAGAACACCTTGTCCCTATCTGACATAATGGCTTTTGGAATTCCATGCAAGCGCACCACTTACTTTATGAAGGCAATAGCCACAGTAATGAGGGGTGCTTCAAAGGAATGAAGTGTGCATATTTGCTCAGATGATCCACTACTACTAGTATCTCCGAAAACTCCTCTGATCATGACAATCCCTCGATGAAATCCATCGTCATCTCCTCCCACACCCTCTCTAGTAGGGCAAGGGATTGTAGTAACCTTGCTGGCATCATGACTAGGTACTTGTGTCTTTGGAACACATCTCATTTGGCTACCCAATCCTCTACATCACGCCGCATCCCCACCTAGTATAATTTTGTTGATAATCGACTGTAAGTTTTCTGCACTCCTGGATGCCCTCCCATTGCGCTGCTATGAAACTCCTGTAGCAGCTTGAGGTTGTTTTTCGATCGGTAGAACAAATCTCCCTTGATGTAGTAGTTAGACTCCTCTTAGCTTGCAACCATGATGACTATCTGGGTTCTACAGCAACTAGTCTCTGATCTTCCTCGGTCTATTATCCTGTTCACACTCTTATTTCTGAACTTCCCAATCTAGGACCAGGGATACTGACAAAGCTGCTAACTGAGGCTCCTCGATTCTCCTGGATAAGGCATCAGCTATTCTGTTTTCTAGGCTCAGTCAATACTGAATCTCAAAATCATGTCCCAGTAGCTTGTATAGCCATCGTTGATGCCGTTTAGTGACCATCTGTTGTTCCAGCAAATACTTTAGGCTCCTCTGATCTGTTCTAACTAGGAAGTGTCTCCCCAACAAATTGGGTTGCCACTTCTGAATAGCCAAGACAATGGCCATCAGCTCTCTCTCGTGCACTGACTTGAGTCTCGCCCTGGGTCTGAGCACCTGACTGAAATAGGCAATCTGTTGCTAATCTTGCATGAGCATTGCCCCCAGTCCATATCTTGACACATCTATCTCCACAACAAATGGCCTGCTAAAGACAGGAAGTACTAACACCGATATGCTTGTCTTTGCTTTCTTCAGCTGTTTGAAAGCTTGTGTAGCCGCCTCCCACCACTTGAAACTGTTCTTCTTCAGCTGCTCAGTTAATGGCCATGCTATCTTGCCATACCCTTGCACGAACTTCTGGTAGTACTCGGTGAGGCCTAAGAATCCTCTTAGCTCCCTCAGGATCTTGTGCAAAGGCCAATTTAGCATAGCCTCAATCTTGGATTGGTCTACTGCTACTCCTGCTTGCTCACCACATGTTCTGAGTACTCTACATGTGGCTATGTAAATGAACATTTCTTTAGTTGGCATACATATGGTGCTCCCTCAATGTCTCAAACACCGTCCTTAGGTGCCCCATATGCTCTCTCTTCGTTCAAATATAGATCAGGATGTCATCAAAGAATACCAAGAAAAACTTTCTGAGACAGGGTTGAAAAACTTGAATTATTAGTAACTGTAAAGTGGTTAGAGCATTGGTAAGGCAAAAAAACATCACTAAAAACTCGTAGTGACCCTCATGAAAGCTGTCTTTAGCACATCCCCTAGCTTCATCCTAATCTAGTGGTATCCCGATTTGAAGTCAATCTTTGAAAAGATAACCGCCCCAAATAGTTCATCCAAAAACTCATCAATCACAAGGATATGAAACTTGTCCAGTACGGTTTTCTTGTTTAAAGCTCTATAATCCACGTAGAACCTCCAACTGTCGTCCTTCCTTTTTACTAGTAAAACAAGGTTAGAAAAAGGGTTCACACTGGGTCTAATAATCCCTGTCTCCAGCATCTCTCTAATGAGCCTCTTGATCTCATCCTTCAAGGTCTATGGGTATCGATAAGGTCGAACACTAATAGGAGAAACTCCCTCCCTTAAGAAAATCGCGTGCTTGTGCTCTCAGGGTGGTGGTAAACCGCCAAGTTGCTGAAAGACCTCCAAAAACTGTTGTAGAAGTTGATGTACACACTCAGGGATCTGGTCTGCCTGTGACTCTCGGATCCCCTCCTAACTCTACAGCTCTACCAAATAGTCCTGTCCTGCTCCCTATAACGCCTTGACCATAGTTTTGAGTGAAACCATGGTCCTGCATAAGCTGGTGTCCCCTCGCAGTAGCACCTTCTTCCCTTCCACTTGCACCTCCATAGTCAAAGACTTCTAGTCCACCTTGGTCTCTCCAATCGTCTGTAACCATTTCATTCCTAGGATGACATCAGGGCTTCCCAATTCCAAGGGAAGAAAATCCTCCACTATATGTATGATTTGGAGTGCCAACACCAACCCTTTGCAAATCCCCTTACTCTTCTCTACCATTCCTATCCCCATCATGACTCCAAAACTCCCTATATCCACTAGCTTCAATCCTAATTGGTCTATGACCCGGTGAGAGATGAAGTTATGAGTGGCTCCACTATCAACCAAAATCACCATGGGTTGCTCCCCAATTTGCCCTCTCACCTTCATGGTGTGATTTGGGGTAAATCCCACCACGGAGTTCAGAGACACCTCTGCCACATCTAAATGTAACTGCTCCGTCTCCTCCACAACCTCCTCCAGCTCGTGCCTACTCTCCTCCTCCCCTTCACAGACCATCAAGACCTGAAGGACTCGATTTTGCACCTGTTTCCTAGTGTAAATCGTTCCTCACACCTGAAGCTTTAGCCCCTTTGCTTGCCTATCCTGCACCTCTGCTTCTGTGACGCGCTTGAAGTTGCCTCCAGGACGAACTCTAGTGCTCTTCTCCTTCAATGCTTCTCTCTAAAATGATATCATCTGGGTTCTGAGTATCGTGGAGTTACTCCTATAAGCCCCTCCCATGGTGTTGCTCTGGCTGGCCTTCTCCCTCTGATATTTCTCTTCCACCCGTTGGGTCAGCTCCATTGTCTCTCTGAGTCCTCAAGGTTTCAACACCCTGAGCTCTACTCATATGTCTTCCTTAATGCCCTTCATAATTCTTCCTCAGATATTCCTCTCAGTCTACCGGACAACAACTCAAACTTCTCACGATACTCCATAACTGCCCCCTCCTGAGTTAGGGCATAGAAATTCTCGTGGAGGTCTCCTTTCTGAATGGCTCGGAAATATTCCAACAAACTCTCTTTAAATTCTCCCCATGAGTAGATCGGATACCTAGCCTCCCTCCATTGAAACCAAGCTAGGGCTTTCTCTTCCAAATATAGACTCACTGCCATGAGTTTTTCCACTTCCGTCAGCCCATTGATAGCAAAGTAATGCTCCACCCGGTACACCTATCCCTGAGCATATTTCCCTTCGAAGACCGGCATATTCAGGTTCCTCGATCTCGTATCCATACCACAATAGTTTCTCGCACCGTTGGTTCCTCCTGTGTATTGGTGGTGTGATTCTCTCCCTTCCTCCCTTGGCGGATTTGGACCCCATGGTTCGGCCCAACCATTACTTCCTCCCATCCACCTTCCCTCCTGTCTAGGTGGTCTCCAAAAGGGTTCAGATTCCCCTCTTCTCGCTTCCCTCTCTTGATACCCCATCGCACCTCCCATCTGAATCCCCTTGGGTTGCCCTTGAGGAAAAACGCTCTCCACCTCATCAACATCTTCCTGCACTGTCTTCCCTTTTCAATCGGCCCTAGGAATAGCCGACGAAGCCTTCGATTGCATTTCAATCATCTTCTTCATCATGTCTTCCATGTTTCCAAAGCGATTCTTTATGGATGAGAATCTCTCTTTCACTCCAGAAAATCTTTCCTCCATCGTAGCCTTGAGTTGTTCCATCTCACCTCCTAGCACCTCCATCTTCTTCTCAGCCATACGCCCTAAAACATGCTCTGATACAAATTTGATATGCCTTGAGGATGAAATCAGTGAGAAAAGATAATAAAAATAGCAGAAATTGAGAAACGATGGCTATTTTTTGTATTTATTCTTCAACATCAAAGCAAGGTAACAATGATCTACAATTAGAGAGGTAGATCGTCTCTCCCACTTGACCTAGACGCCACTAAGAAGCTTTCAAGAGAAAAATACAGAAAAACTATAGCAAACTCCAAAGATACATGATGAAAATAAACCGTAGAATCAGCCCTAATTAAACTCTTCTAATTCCCCCCAAACAGCCCCCTTCCTTAATTAATTTTCCTCTCGTTTTCTATTTAAAAATTTGAATTCTTTCCTTTAACATTTTCCTCCTTATTTTTTCTTCTATTTTATTTAATCAAAGCTTTGATGGGCCCCACAAGGGGGGGGGGGGGGGGGGGGGCGAAACTGCTGCCTGTTCTGCCCTAGGGCTGTCCGCCCGATTCTGCTAGACCGTTTCCTACTGGGCCGGCTGGGTGAGCTGGCTGCCTTCTCCCGTATGCACCTCCCCCGTATCAGTATCCTCACGTATACACGATTAAACCAACTGTTGTCAAGCAATCTGAAAAACTATCAGAAAGAATCCTTTTAAAATTTGATGAGCCTTCAGGTGCAGGTGTTTAGTGTTGATGCACTTTATTATGGGTTTTAGATTGATAAAATATTGCAAAGCAGGTAAAATTTTATTATGCATGAAGGCATCGGATAAATTTCACCTCAAACTAAACTGAATGTTTCATGACTGTTTAAACTTGATTTTTTACTTGTTAATTAGAAATGCACTGCATGAATCAGGTACTAACCGATATATATATATATATCTTTTTGAAATTCCATTAACTGTGTTGTCGAAGTAGATTTGAAATTTAGTGTTAAGTTTACCATTGATTTTGCTTAACTTACTATCTTGAACTTTGGTTATTTTTGCAGGTTTACATGGTTGAGTTATATCAAGATACTCTTGTAGATCTTCTACTCCCAAAAAGTGCCAAACGCTTAAAATTAAACATTAAAAGGAACTTAAAGGTGATTTCGATATTTTCCAATTGGGATGTTTCGTTATATCTAAAATGTTTAATTCTCTTTTTGTATTTAGAAATCAACAAATTTAACATGGGCTTCGAATCAACATAATTGTTATATCAATGAAATAGAAGCTCAAGTCATGGTGTTGTGATATATGTTTCTCATCTTTTTAATTTAGCACCTTGAGATATAGGTTTTGCTTTGCTACGGTAAAAGCCATACAAAATCATTTAATTGCTATGTAAAATCTGAGTATTTATTTGGTTTGACTTAAAATTAGTGTAAAATAAACAAATTTTGTATGCATTTTAACTTTATAAATGTTTGGTATAAAGTAAAACTAATGCTAAGTAATTTTTTTTGCATTCAGATGCCTTCATTTCTCTTCAAAATAGATGTGCACCTTCTTCTCGACTCTTGGTGTTTCTCCACAACTTTTAATTTCCTAATTATGATTGGCAATCATGTATGATCACAACCACCCTTGACAATCCTCTTCACCACAATCCCGACATTACATTTATCTCATGAATGGAGTGTGATGCTATCTGAGAGGTTGGCATTTGAGAACAATATGGAGCTATGTTGAAGGCATTTTCTTCTATCTGCAAACTATGCTAAAACCGAAGAAGAAACAATATCCATATTTTGAAGTTTGTGGGTTTTGATTTGTTTAGGAAACTTTTTCTTTAGTTTCTTTAATTCAAGTTTCTTGATGCATGCAATCTCCACACTCTTCTCCCCGATGATGACCTTCCCAATAGATGTAAATCTGAGTGCTAAATAACTCGATGCATTCATCGCAACCATGTCCTGGTGTTCTCAAGATCAAAGAAAATCTAACAAAATTCACTAGTCCTCTGGTCGCAGATTTTGTGTATGTTAATCAGTCTCAATTGTAGATTTATGCTTATCATTAGTTAAATTCTTGTTTTAAGAAATGAGCTTTCCTTTTCATTTTAGTGGGTGTTTGATTCTAAATTGGTATTTTGGGGCCATTTAATTGGATGAAAAGAATGCAGAGTAAAATAGAATACAATGTAAAAGGAATGAAGGGTATTTTAAATGTTGAGTTGTTTGGATGATTATAAAATAAATACAAGTGATTCCCTTTTTTGCTAGGGTTGAAGCAAAATGAATGCAATATAAAGCCTAATGATGGTGGTGGCTGGTGGGGAGGCGGCAAGTGCGATAGCAGGAATAAACAATGGTCGGCAGCAGCGGTAGCAGACAACGATGGGCGATGGCTGTTATGATGGTTGGCGGCAGCGGGTAACCAACGACAAGTGGTGGGTGGTGGTGGTTGGCGGCAAATACAATGGCTTGCGGCGGTAGATAATTTATAGTTAATCAGAAGTTGGTCAAATCTAATGATTTCCAAATATATTGAAATTGAACTAGAGGGTGAATTCCAAATATTTTAAAATTTTACTCTATATTTCTTTCACTTCATACCAAACATCAATATTTTTCAAATCCCTTCATTTGGAACTTTACACCCCATTTACATAAAACCAAACATCCTCTCAAACGAATGGAAAAATAGTTGCTTTGTAATATAATTTACAATAAACCAAATAACTCAAAAGTAAACATAATATGCTACTTTTATTTTTCCTTGATTTTGTAAAATACATGCATTTTTAGTAACATGTAATTAAACATTGGTTATGAGTGAACAAATGATCATGTAAACCATTAGAATTGGATGAGATGACCCACCCTAGCCAATTCAGTGCCTTGCATAGTTGTTGAGGTGCTCTGATGATGATCAGGTTTGTCATTTCTCTTCTTTAATCGCCATTCTTGTTTCCCTTGAGGACATTGGAACCAAACCTTCCCGATGGAGTATCCTAGTCTCTATTCCTTTTCATTTGCTCCATCGGATGCTAGTTGGTCTCTCATTCTTCATTTGTATATTTTTGAGCTTTTATCAATTGACCTATAGGTAATCTTGGGCCTTCCAAATCTTTCAAAAATTTCCTCATTGGAAATAGCTCTAATTTTGATTAATCCCTCTACAAGAATTCTTCTACATTCAATAGACAATCGTCAGTCTTGATTAGAAAGGGTTCTGCACCATGTTCAACACTAGATCAATGGCTTAATTGCATATCCCTGCGCTCGGATAGCTGGGCCACTTTTTGCACCGTCGTGTACCTTACATGCTGCATTTGCCCTATCATGTTTGTTGCTTTATCCTTGTGCTTGGTCTCTCAATGCTGGTGATCCGCTGAGCTCCTATGAGCTCATTTATGTTCTTATGCACTCGCAATGCCTGATGGCTCCTAGTAAGCCACCTAAGGATGCAGCCATGCTCTCCTTCTTCCTTACTATGGCTACTTTCCCCTTCAGGTAGCGCCTGATGGCTCCTGGTAAAGCCACTTAAGGATGTAGGCATGCTCTCCTTCTTCCTCACATGTGGCTGCTCTCTCCTTCAAGTAACATTCTTCCCCCACTCTAGATTTTTGTTGCTTGTATCCTCTCCACAATTGGGTAGCACTAATTTACTCTCCCACTCGATCCCAATTTCTTCAAATTTGCCTTTCTCCTTAGATGTTACTGGGGTCACATTGGTTTCTTAAAATGTGTCACCATCATGCTACTACCTTGGAGGCTCTTCCACTGCTTACCTTTCATTTGATATCGCACCTCCTATTGCTTGTAATTTTTGATCTTTTTTAAAAGTTGTGGGTAGATGATTGGACTCGAGATTGCATACTTCTTCTTTTGTCCATTTTAATTTTTATTTTTATCAATGCTCAATTCCACTATAACATAAGCAACCATCATCTTATCAAGGCAAATTTGCACTATTTTTCATATCTCTAAGCTTGTTTTACTTATTTCTATTTCCATTGTAGGAAAATTCTCCTTGGGTTGTCCCAAAATAATTTTTTTTTCTTATATTCATGTTAGACAACACTGTCATTGTCAGGCCCTAAGTCCTGGATGAGAAAAGTGGAGTGTTTCATTAGGTAGTTGACAGTTAGCGTAAAAACTTGTTGAATAATCATGACATGAATCCTTTAATACATTGTTAATGCTAGGGCATTTCTTGGAAGCGACACGTTGTATGGCCTGAATACAGCGACAAATGTGCAAGGGCCATTGCACCGGCGTTCGGGTGTAGTGTTATATGGGTTCTCACATCATGGAAGGATTTGGGCAAAGAAAGCTAGTTAATGAAACTAAAATTAGAATATGAACTTGGAATATAGGTTCCCTTATAGGCAAATTAATGAAATTTATAGATATTATAATTCATTGGAAGATAAAAATTCTATACCTTTAGGAAACTAAATAGGTTGGAGAGAAGGCTAAGGAGATTGATAGTTTAGGATTTAAATTATGGTATTCTGATAGGAGTCGTATTAGAAATTAGAGTTTGAAAGATAATTTTGTAAAAATTAATAGAATTGGAGATAAAATTATAGTTTTAAAGTTTGTTGTTGATGCTAAGATTATTAATATTATAAGCGCTTATGCTTCTCAAGTAGATTTGGATATGTGTTCAGAATTAAAATTTGGAATGACCTAGAAGAATTAATATAAAATATACATCTCAAAGAAAGAGTTTTTATTGGAGAAGATTTAAATAGACATGTTGGTAGAGAGGTAGATGATTTTAAAAGTATTCATGGTGGTTATGTCTTTGGAGCGACTAATGAAGGTGGTAAGACCATATTAGTTTTTTTAGCTTATGCTTTGTAATTGCTAATACCTTATTTTAAGAAAAGAGATGAGCATCTCATCACTTTTAAGAATGGATATAGTAAGACTCAGATTGATTATTTTTTATAAGAAAAATAGGTCGTTTAGATTGCAAAGATTGCCAAGTTGTTCAGAGTGAAAGTTTATATACCCAACATCGCTTATTAATTTTAGACTTTAAGATGAAATGACAGAAAATAAAAAATAAAAATAAATCGTTGTTTTACGATTAGATGGGGCCTTTAAAGAATATTAATAAAAATATTTTTGAGAGTAGGATTTTAGATCTTAAGATTTTGTCTGTGCATGAGGATGCTAATGTTATGTGAGAAAAAAGTGGCTAGTGATATTAAGAATATTGCAAAAGATATGCTTGGAGTATCAGAGGGAAAAATTCCTAATAGTAAAAATAGTTGGTGGTGGAATCCAAATGTGCAAGAAAAGATAAAAGATAAGAAGATTTGTCATAAAAATTAATTTATCTGTAAAAATTTTGATAATTGAAAAAGATATAAAGAGATCCGTAAGGATCTAAGTAAGCAATATGTGATGCAAAGATTTTTGCTTTTAATGATTTATATAATAGATTAGATGCTAAGGAGGGTGAAAGATATATGTATAAGTTACGTAAACAAAGAGATAAGAGTAGTAAGGATTTAGTTCAAGTGAAGTGTATTAAGGATCAAGATAAAAAATTGCTTTTCTTAGAAGAGGATATTCAATAAAGATGGATGAGATATTTTGCTAAACTTTTCAATGAAGATTGTGAGAATGGGATTGAGTTTATTGACCTTAGCACCCTAAATGAACATAAATTTTTTGTTTTTATAGGCGTATTAGTAAAACCGAAGTTAAAGAGGCTTTAAAGGAAATGAAGTGTGGAAAATTGTTGGACCTGATGATATTCCAATTGAGGTGTGGAAATGCTTAGGAGATGAAATTTCTTGGCTTACTAAACTTTTTACTATTATTTTGAAGGCTAAAAAATGTTAGATGAGTGGAGAATGAGTGTATTGATTCCTATTTTTAAGAATAAAGGTGATACTCAAGATTGTGAAAATTATAAGGAATTAAGTTAATGTGTCATACTTTAAAACTATGGGAGAGAGTTATTGAGCAAAGGTTGTGGCGTGACACTAATGTTTTTCAAAATCAATTTAGATTCATTCCAGGTAGGTCTACTATGGAAGCTATACATCTATTGAGAGGTTTGATGAAGAAGTATAGAGAGAATAAGGAGGATCTACATATGATTTTTATTGATTTAGAGAAAGCATATGATAAAGTTCCAAGAGAAGTGTTATGGAGAGTTCTACATAATAAAGGGGTTAATAAATGCTTATATTCAAGTCATTAAGGATATGTATCCAGTAACTGTTACTTGTGTTCAAACACAAGGTGGTTTGACCAAGTATTTTCCTGTTTCAGTTGGATTACATCGAGGATCAACCTTAAGACCATATCTTTTTGCTTTAGTCATGGATGTTCTCACTAGACATTTGCAAGAGGTTCTACCCTAGTATATGCTTGATGATATTGTTCTTGTTGATAAGACTAGAGAGGGAGTCGAAGGTAAACTTGAATTATGGAGGTCAACTTTAGAGTCTAAAGGCTTTCGTTTGAGTAGATCTAAAACTGAATATATGGAGTGTAATTTTAGTAATAATAGATCTAGTGGGGGATTGTGACTTTGGGTGATCAAGTCATTAATAAGAGTACATGTTTTAGATATCGAGGGTCTATTGTTCAGAGTAATGGTGAAATAGATGGAGATATTATTTGTAGAATTCAAGTTGGATGGATGAAGTGGAGGAATGCATCTGGCTTGTTGTGTGATAGAAAAGTCCCTCTCAAACTTAAGGGAAAATTCTATAAGATGGTAGTGAGACCTGCAATGCTCTTAAAAGAGAAGCATAATATTAAGTTAATTGTTGCAGAGATGAGGATGCTCAGGTGGATGAGTTTTTATTTATTTATTTATTTTTTTTTATGCTCAGGTGGATGAGTGGTTTACTCTTAGAGACATGATACGAAATGAGTATATATGTGAAAAGGTTGGAGTAGTTCCAGTGGAAGATAAAATTTAGAGAGAGTCACCTTAGGTGATTTGGTCACATAAAATGACGGCCTTTCGATGACCCGGTTAGGAAAGTATATGTATTAGATTTGACTTTTTTTAAGAAAGGTAGAGATAGACCTAAAAAGACTTAGTTAGAAAATATTAGAAATGACCTTTTTTATTAGATTTAGATGAGAATTTGACTTTTAATAGGACATAATGGAGAAAAATAATTCATGTAGCCGACCCCACATAGTGAGATAAAGACTTGTTGTTGTTGTTGCTGTTGTTGTATATTCATGTTAGACATACATGGTTTATGGTTATTTAATTTGGATAATTGATCCTCACCATATCATTATAAAACTATACTTAGTACTTTTTATGCCAATGGCTTTCCAATGACCATTCTTTTGTGGTTTCCTTGTTTTGATGCATTCTTATAACAACCTATCACCTCTATTTGTGTAGCATTTTTAGCTTAGATTATATTTCTTCAATCAATCTACTATGTACACTTTGGGTTCTATTTTTTGCAACCTTTGCAAATATATGCTATTATTGCTCATCTTTCGAGGCCTTCTATTGCTAAAATTTTGATTGAAATGGACATTACTTTGCCATTGGTAAAGGAAAGGTAAATCGACAATCAATCAGTTATCTTTAAAGAATTATATCAATATCTTTATCATGTGTCAGTACAATCTATAATATATATAATATTTTTATCATATATGAGATATTCAGATGATGGTATCTTGATCTTGCTCCTACCCTTATGACTCCTGATCAGTCGTACCTTATATCTTCCAATCAGTGAATTCTTTACAACTCTCAATCAGTGAATCACGTGAATCAGTCACCCCAGCTCCTTATAACTCTTAATTCATCTCCAGCTTCTTGTAACTCCCATCAGTGAATCAATGAATCTTGAGAGTATCATGTGATTTTATCACATCATGTATATCCATTATTACTCAGTACATCATTTCTATCAGATCAGTATCAGTTCAGTACATCATTTCAATACATTTTTATTACATCAATTATTTCAGCCCAAATCATATTTCAGTATTTTCATATTAGATCACAACACATTACATTTCAACCCATTTTCAATGTACCTTTTTCTACCTATTTTACCTAGAAATTTCTATACACCAATTTACTTAGTGAAAATGCAATAAAATCATATCAAATCGTTCAGAATGATCAAATATATAACATATCAAAAGTTACATGGTGAATGCTTATGAAATCAGGAGATAATACATTTTTGGTAAATCTATGAGAGAGAAAATCTGTACAAATTAAAATCATTGAAGACAAAAGTAAGAGAATAGTCACTTATAACGATCAAAATACTATATAATAGAACCGACGGATAAAAAAGCTTCGAAGAGCTTCCTCTTTCTTCTTTTGTTTCCTCTCCCTTCTCCCTTTCCTTCTCGAGCAAGTCTCGAGCAAGCCACAGGAGAATGAGGGAGAGGTGGCGGCGCAGGAGCTTTTAGTGCTTAGGATTAGAATATATATATATATATATATTATTGTTGGCCTAGCATAGCAGCGCTCCGACCCAGCGCTACAGTGTCGTATGTTGAATCCAGAATTACTGTAGAACAGAGGCTTCAAAGACGCGACAGTGATTTCTAGCGCCGCTACGCTCAAAGGCTAGCATCTCAGTGCTCACAATCTCAACGCGGTAGCACTCTAATTCAAACAAAAATTTAAATATTTCATTTTAAAATATTTTTTCATATTTTGGGTTGTTACACCTCCTATGCCTACTGTATTACTAGCCAGCTCTTGCAACCCAGCCGACTTGCAACCCACTTAGCAACCCCTCTCCTTTCTTCACATATCTCTTGCCTTTGCTCCCTCAATTGATGTCTCCTTTCCCTCTACTAGCCTTCATCCTGTTCATAGCTCGTCTACCTTTACCTACTTCGCTTGTAGGCCCCAACCAATAGCCACTCATGCACCAACTCCCCTCTATCTTCGCACAAGCTTGCACAGCCAGCTCACTCGGCCAACTTGTAGAAACCTCCAACCAGCTCCAAGCAAACCCACACTCCCGACCACCACTCAACCACCTCACTCTAGCTACCTGTGCGAACCTACTGCTCCGCCACCCTTCCTACCTCTCTAAACTGCCACAACCTTCTTTGCATAGTCCCAAGACCACTAGTCACTAGTCAACCTACCTCTCATCTCAACACCTTACAGTTGTTGATCCTAAATTCCTCATCCGTTCTCCTACAATCCTCTCTAAACAGAGAGCAGTCACCTCCCTATACTTCTCTCTAAATTTCTTTCTACCCATCTCTGTTCCTCTCTCTTTTTTTCTCTCTCCTTCCAAATCTCTCTCTCTAATAGGGAGAGTTTATCTCTCTTTTTCATAAAGCTCTCCCAACACACACACTCTCTTCCTTTCTCTCTCTAGTAGAGAATACACTCTTTCTTTATCTCTCTATCTTGTTAAAATTAAATTAAATTAAAATAAAATAAAAAGAAAAAGGGAAAGCACAGTGGCACATCGTCAAGTTGAACGTGCATGTCGTTAAGATAATCGTTTGTATAATAAGAACGAAGAAACAAAATAGGGAACTTATGCTCAAATTCAGTTGCCTACTTGTTCTTCTGTTTCAATCGCATTCGCAGCACAACCCTCGGCCTCTTTCCCCCCGTTTGACCACCCATGACCAGTCGACCACCTCCGTTTGCTTTGACTTGCGCGAACGAAACCCCAATTCTGAGCCACCTCACCTACGACGCCTCTACTTCTGATCTAACAAACCACGACCAACCTCACACGCTCCATGCGATTAGGCTGGCGGTCCACTGCGCGTGCAGTCTGTTCGCACTGCCTCTCTCTGATTCGATCGCAATCTCCCACCTACATTTGACCCAACGCACACGAGCCCCGTCTTCACATGGAATAGCCGACTCCAACCTAAGCCCGTGCCCGTCTCTATGATTTTCGATTGAATTGCCCACTCCAACCTGTTCTATTTAGTTCGGTTCGAAGCTGCATGAGTACATGAATCTCATAGGGGAATAATAATAATAATAAAAAATAATATTAGACGATGCCGCAATTGCTAAATTGGACAAATTGAAAATCAATTCCGGGACAAAGCAACATCCCTCAGCCGTTGAATCCAATCTGGCTTGGTGGACTTGAGAAAGGGTAAGTGCCCTCCTGACCTCCCCTCACGGGAAGAGGACGCAGGGATGTTGCTGAAATTTCTAGAGAAGCATAAACTGCTACTTAGAGACCCTAAAGATTGATTCTAGGACCCGTTGTTGTCTTGAAGCCCTCGGTCATCAAACCTTGTCTAACTGGGTGGGCTTTAAAGGGCAAGTGCCCTTCTGACCTCCCCTCATTGGGAGGGGATGTCGGGAGGTTGTCAAATTTTCATAAAAATTTTGAAAAATAATTTGAGAGCTTCTATTAATTAATTAATTTAAAATAAATTAATCAATTAAATTTTTAATCAATTAATTAATCAATTTAAAAAATTTTATATAAATTAAAATTTAACTAACTAATAACTACTTAATTAATCAATTTAAAATAAATTTAAGATTCCAAAAAAATTAAATAGCTAATTAAACTAATTAGTCAATTAATTGATTGAGCAAAACAATTTCTATTAATTAATTAATAAAACATATTAATTTAATTTATTATTTAATCAACTAAAATTCTTCTTAATCAATTAATTAAAATATTAATTAAATAACTAATCGGTTAATTTAAACATAACTAGAGCTTAATAATAAAATTTGCGATTAATTAATTAACTAATTGATAAATTTTGAATTTAAAAAATCTTTTAATTAATTAATTCTTTAATTAAACTAATTAAATAAAAAAAATGCAATAAAAACGTAAATGAATGTTTGCACTAAGAATCAACTTCTGTACAACTGAAACTCAAGCTGCAACTGAAACCTCAAATAAACTACAAACAAAATAAACACAACTCTTGTGCAAGCTCCGAATACCTGCAAACAATTAAATAAAGATCAATGCAGGGTTGTAAACAAAACACTAGGGCTATAAACAAAACAATAGTGTTGTAAGAAGAACACTAGTACTATAGGAAAAACAAGCAGTGCTAAGAAAGAAAATAAAATGTGTTGAATGTAAATGTACTAAAACTAAAACAGGGATACTGAAGCAAAAGGCATACTGCTAAAGCAGGAAAATCATTGAAACAAAAGCACAAGTGTTGGGGTAGTAGGAGGTGCAAACTAAGTAAACTACTATCTATGAAATACAAACTAAATAATTATCTAACTCAACTAAACTAAAACCTCTCGGCTACTTTTAAGCGAAGTAGTTAGACCCGTTCTTAATCAATTTATTAAAGAAAATGTCACATGAAGCGCAAAACTCTAAAAGCTAAAATATAGGCTATTTCTAGCTGAAGTAGTAAGCCTTGTTTTAAATCAAACTTATGGGGAACTCCTAAGTAGAGTTGTAAGCCCCGACCTAAATCAAACATACGGGCAACTTCTAAGCGGAGCCGTAAGCCCGACCTAAACTACCGGGCATTCTAACAGGTATTAGCCCCAAACCACCATAACATTAAACCCACACCTAACCACTTCAGTTTACTTAGGATCCCTGAGAGAAGGCAACTTATAGCTGCTAATCAGATTCCATAGACATTGCGATTAACTATTGTTAGTGTTGGTCGACTAGAAAATATGGTATTCCCTAGATGATCGAACCATGGGATCTTAATCGGGTCTATCTCCATTCTCCACAACCGATATTAAAACATTTAAACTTCTAAAGCTATTCATTCTTAATCGAGTGTTCTCTTCTATGTGATAGGAGGGGTAATTAACTATGGGGGCTTGCGCTCATAGGAAGTAGGAATCCAGAACTAACAAAATTCCGATGCAATCATTAAGGGAAATCTGGTTAATTAAAATTCAATCAACCTCAAGAAAAATGAAACCTTAAGCCTAAGAAGTGGGGTTCGTGCCTAAACGCCATCTTTTCCTGAGCGGACAGATCTCTCTTTCTCTCTATATATATATATATTACATTTAAAAAAACTAGAAAAAAAGAAGAAAGAGAAAATAAAAAAGAAAAGTAAAATTAAAAAAGGGAGAGAAGGGAAAAATAGTTCTGTTCAACACTTGTCACCATTATTTTTGTCGCCCCTACCTCACGTGCATAAAGGTATAAATTTTGCAATTTAAAATTCCAAAATCCTATTAACGACCCACACAATGCGATGAGCGGACCCCATACGTACTTAGTGCATGCGGGTAAACTATTATGTGATGCCCGAGACATGACAAGTAAGCCCTATACATGCTTTTTATTGCATAACAGACAGAATTTTAAGCACTTGTACATGCTTTTGTAGCACAACATGGAAATTTACGAGTTATAAACAGGTACTCGAAGACGCATGCACTTTTTTTTTGGCATTGTGGGATTAAATATTCTAACCACGGAGTCACCTGATAACGATTATTCATGCTCATAATTAATTATATTCTCACAATATTTTTTGAAAAGTTAATCAAAATATTTCATCCACCTATGTTGAATATCCTCTTTTAAAAAAATAATTTTTAATTTTCTTCTTTAATGCTCTTCAGTTAAACTAAAAATGTTTACTTCTACCTTTTTTCTTGACTAACTTACACAGTTTTTTGTTCTATTTAGTATCTAATCAATTGTATAAATCATTAAAAGCTAAATTCCTTACATCACATATTGCTTTTTAGAATTCCTATGAGCCCCTCTATATATTTTCTAATTTTTTGAGCTTTTATATCTAAATTAATTTTCATAACAAAATTTTTTATTTTTGATCTTTTCTTGCACATTTTGATTTCATACCAACTATTTTTATAATTAGGATTTTTTTAGTTCTCAAATCGTATGAAAACACAGCAACAAGCCTTTATCTTACTACGTGGAGTCGGCTGCATGATTCCAAGCACATACTTTATAATATTTTTAATAGTATTAACTATTTTTCCTGCATAATATTAACTTCCTTATAAATAATCTAAATCTTAAAATCTTGAATTTTACTTTAATTTTTTTTATTGTCATTTATTAAATACTCTTATTTAGTTCTATGATAATATTTTATTTGATTTTTTTATTTTTTGACACGTTTATCTTAAAGTCAAAAACTAATAAGCGATGTTAGGTATATAAACTTTCATTTGAATTGACTTTATAATCTTTATAATCTAGATAATCTATTTTTCTTATAAAAAATAATTAACTTTAATTTTATTATATTCATGAGATACTTTTAAATAATGAGATACTTTTATCTTTTCTTAAATAAAGTATTACCAATTACATAATCATAAGCTAGATCCAAATTTACTATAGCCCTATCACCCAACGTTTTGAAAATCGGATCGGACCGACCGGTTCAACTGATGCAACCGTGAATTGGTCTAGTTGCCGGTTCAATCAATTTCAAAAATCGCGTTTGCATTAAATCGGCTTGAACCAATTTGAATCTCTTGTCGACCGAAAAACCTTCAAACTAGTCATGGTTTAGTAGAACCGTTCAATATTATAAAATATTTATTTTTATTTTAATTAAATTTTAAGTAGTATATTTTATTTTATTAAATCTTTTTATATTTTTAAAATATTTTTATTAGATATGGAGATGAATTCAGTCATGATATATGCATGCATCTCAAATATATATATATATATTGTTGTAAGATGTGTGTACTTCATACTATATAAAGAGTTAAAGACAACTATCTCAAACTCCTTTATGATGTGGTATTAAAAAAGCTACATGAAAACTATATGAGTTAGAATGTGAATTTGAGCTGGGTTGGGCTATAAATTTTTTTATGTATATTATAAATTTATATATTATAAATTTGTTATAATGTGTATTATAAAAATTGATAATATAAATTTTTAATATTATAAATTTATATATTATATTAAATATTATTCTTATTATAAATTATATTTATATTTATACATTTATATTATATATATTTTAAAATTTTCTAAATATATTTAAAACTCATATATTTATATTTATAATATACATATGCTTCATATTAATAGTTAATTAAGCTTCTTACCACAATTTATATCTCTTTAATCAAGCTTGTTCAAGTGTCTTAATTGAGATATTTATATATTCATTTTTATAAATTTCATTTATTATTTAACTTATATTGTAATTGAATAATTTTAATATTTATTATGTCATTGGTTTAATGCCGGTTGAACCATTGAATCTTGAACCTCTCTTTTCTGTTCTATGTCCGGTCCAATTTTCATAACCTTGCTATCAACTTCATTAGTTGCTTCAAACTCATATCCACCATGAATAATTTTAAAATCTTTTACCATGCTATCAAAATGTCCATTTAAATCTTTAATAAATTTTCTTTAAGAGCTATCTTTTATATTAATTCTTTTAAGTCATTTCAAAATTTAATTTTTGAACACATCCAAACCTGCTTGAAGAGGATAAGCATTTATAATATTAATGCTTTTAGCATCAACAATAATCTTTAAAGCTATAATTTTATTTCCAATTCTATTTATAATCCCACCTACATCATTTCTAGTACTACTCTTACCTGAATACGAAAATTTGAATCCTTAACTATTAATCTAATTTCATTAATTTGCTTATAATAGTGCCTATATTCCATATTCCTGTTATAATTTTAGTTTTATGGGCTAGCTTCTTTATCCACATTTGTCCATGATGTGGGGACACTTGTTTATTTAACATTGCTCTCGGGCATCGATGTAGCAACTCTTGCACACTTGTTATAATCAGGTCATATAGTACATTGCTTTTAGAGAATATTTTAACATTAACACAATTTATTAAAAGATTCATATCCTAATTGTTAGATAAGTTTAATGCTAGTTGTCGACTACCTAACGCTACCCTCTATTTTGTTTATTCAAGGCTTGGGATTGGGCAACGATAATACAACAACAATAATAACAACAAGCCTTTGTCCTACTATGTGGGGTCGGCTACATGAATCTTTTTTCTCCATTGTGTCATGTTAAAAGTCAAATTCTCGTTTAAATCTTATAAAGAAAGATCATTTCTAATATTTTCGAACTGTTGACCTGCATACGGTAACCAAAAAAAATAACTCGAACTCGTGTACCTTTTCGGACATCCGCACGATCTCGGCACGTCGAGCTCCACACGTCGCACGTCGACGTTGCATCTCCCACGTCCTTCGCACGACTCGATGTCCTAACCCCGCCGTTAAAAAGCCGAAGGAGCAATGCCTTTGGGCTACAGTTCTTCCTTCCTGCTCTCGTGAGTTTCTTCGGCTCTTTTGCTGTTGTTCGACTTCACCCCTCTGACGACGACGTTCCCTCCCGTCGAATCGGAAGTTATGACATCTTGGATCGGAAGTAAGATGGGAGTTCGCTTGCAGCGAAGGTAACTTTCGCCCTTGCGTGTGCTTCTCCGCCTCCTTCAACGACGTTCCATTCCTGTTGGGTCGGAGGTTACGACATTTTGATCGGAAGCAATGACTGGGGGGCTTGCTTGTTAAGAAGTTAACCATCCTTCTTCCTTCCAAGCGCTTCTTCGGCCAAATCCTGCATAAATCTTGTTGCCGAACAACCCCTTATGGCAACACAAAGAGGGAAACAGAGGATTTATTCTGCCATGAGATTATGGGTCGATTAAATCCCATTTGGCAGGATTTAGCATAAATCCTTATCAAATCCTATATAAATCTTGCTCAAATCTTTCATAAAACCCTATTATTTTTAATTGATTAAAATTAATTATTTTTATTATATGTAATTATTATTAATAATAAATAGTTATGATTAATTAAAATTAATTGTAATTAATTATTTTAATTATATTTAATTATTATTATTAATCATTAATTATAATTAATTGAAATTAATTATAATTAATTATTTTTAATTATAGTTAGTAGTTATTATAATTAATTAGCTATAATTAATTAAAATTAATTGCAATTAATTATTTTAATTATATTTAATTATTATTAATAATCATTAATTATAATTAATTGAAATTAATTGTAATTTGTTACCTTTAATTATGGTTAATTATTATTATTAATAATTAATTAAAATTAATTGCAATTAATCATTTTAATTATATTTAATTATTATTAATAATCATTAATTATAATTAATCGAAATTAATTATTTTTAATTATAGTTAATTATTATTAATAATATTTAGCTATAATTAATTAAAATTATATGTAATTAATTATATTAATTATATTTAATTATTATTAATAATCATTAATTGAAATTAATTATAATTAACTATTTTTAATTATAGCTAATTATTATTAATTATAATTAGTTATAATAAAGTATAATTAATTATAATTAATACAAAAAAGAAGAAGAAAGAGGACTCCTCTCTTACCTCGACGCGTGTGACGAGCCGGTCAACCGCCTATACACGCTTTTTTTAACGTGGTAGGAGGAAACCCGGTGCGTCACATGTGACGTGGTAAGTATGCAGCCCTCGAACCCAAAATATTATCCTCGACGCGTGTGATGGGCCGGTCAACCACATATACACACTTTTTTTAGCGTGGTAGGAGGGAACCTTGCGCAACACGTGCGACGAGGAAGGTAGGCCCTGTACATGCTTTTCTTAGCATGACGGGGACAACTTTAAGTACCCGTATGCACCTCAGTGCCTACGGGGAAACCGCTGTGCTTTTTTTGAGCAGGTACCTCTGGAGCCCCATACATTTTTCTTAGCATAATGGATTGAAGACTACAGCCACGGTGTCTAAGGACACCTACCATACACATTTTTTTTAGCATGGTGGGAAGGCCCAGACTCCCTACATTTCCCCCAAACGGGGGATATGTTGGAATGCTGCCGAAATTCAGATTGAAATATACAGAACTTGAACAACAAAAAGACTCCACTTGAGCAGCAATACAGATGACCTGTACTTGAACAGAAATGCACAGAACTTGAACCAAATGTATAGAGGACTTGTACGAACAAAGAGAGGACTTGAACTGAACTACGGGGAACATAACTCTAAAAATCAAAATACATGATAATAATCAAAATATAAATGATAAATACTAATTTTGATTATTCAAAATAAACATCAATTCACAAGTAGGTGACTTGTAGTCAACAGAATCCTCAGTGCATATGAACGACGGGCAACAAAACTCACTCAACTTGCAGAATTACAAATGGATATCAGTAGTTGATGCAAATAGATACAATAATAAAAATTAAAGGGAAGACTTTTAATTTGTAAGCAAAACCAATCAATATAACCCGTCGCTGCAAACGAATACATCATATCTCCTGTGAATGATAATGATGGGTATGATGCAAGCTATCAGCAAGCCGAAGTCAAAAGCCCACTTTGAACATGAATATTTTGCAAGGGATGACAGTCAACTGCAAAATGCTCGGGTGCCATCCACATCAATGGCAGAATGAATATCAACCATCAATGCCTGAATACATAAGCACACAAGGAATGATACTGGTTGATACATGATAGACGTAGTGGACTCCTACAATAGTCTCTACGAGGTCAAATGCACTATACTTGCAAGCAACAACAAACAATTGCCGAATATATGGACTTTTTCCACATGCACTAATGTGATCCCCAACACAAGCAACAACGCCTGTAGATTGAGATGGCAACACTGGCAATTGATAGTAGAAGATCTGTCCCTGCAAACAAGTACAATCAACGACCACTTGAGATTGGTGAAAGGTAGATATGATGCAGGAACAATGGCTCTTCTACAAACACTTCTGGTAGATTGTATTGAATATGACTGGTCCCTGTAAATAAATACGATCCATTTGTGGATAACAATAGTGGGTACATTATGGAAGACTCCTGTGAACACAAAAGTATACAAGAGAATATGATAAATACGAGCATCGGCTGACTCCCCGAAGAGAACCCTTGTATGACGAGGGCACCCTTCTTCTTGTAAAAATGAAAGAGATGTTTGAGCAAATTCGAACTAAACTTCCTGGTGTTCCAAAGTTTCTTATTTTCTTTTTGTCTGAGAGAAAACATCTTTGACATATATAGGCCTTGGAAGTGTAGATGATCTGCAAAGTTTGGCATTACGCCATGCACACTGATAGTGCTACGGTACCGCCTCTGCTGACAGTGTTCAACTAAGGAATACAAGTACCTACTGATTTCTTGGACAGAATCCTTCCATGAGGACACCACCTGTAAGAATGAAAGAGATGTTTGAGCAAATTTGAACTAAACTTCATGGTGTTCCAAATTTCTTTCAAGAAAATGTAAATTCCTTCAACACCTCCATGACGATCAGAATATTGTTCTTATTGAAGAAGTCATGAATGACAACAGCACCCAGATACCTCAACCTATCTTAGAGACCAACTATTTAATATGGTGGCTACATCTTGTAGAAATCCATAATACTGTAGATCCCAAAAAGTATTATTTTCAAGGCAGCAGCCACTGATTTCAAAGTATAAGGCATCAGTAAGAATGCAATCATCTAAGGTTGAATGATTGACTTTATTAAAGCCAACAATAGAAAATGATGATGATAACATAATGGAAGAGCTGCTTATTGATTCCAATACGAGCCCTAAAAAGATCTCCCGATAAATGAGAAAAGGGAGTCTACATCAGAACAAAGAGGTATCTCTTGGCAATCAGGTGACAATGCCACACTCCACCTGTAAGCAAAAGCAGAAAATCAGTAATAAAAAACTACGGGCCGCTGAAGTATGACGCCACGCCACTGGATCCGCAACCTTCGTACAAGCAGACATAAGGCATCAATAAGCCCAAAACAAAAATCTATGTATCTGGCAGTAATAGCTATTTATACAGCCGGACAAACCTCTACATCACATACAAATATTTTAGAATGCCCTTACACATGCACTATGATTTGTATATACACAAATACAAAGAGATGTATGTGTAATTATATACCCGCATGGGCCCCGACGAGCGTGTTATGGGTACATACGTGACGTCTAGGGAAGCTGCGCGGGTCAATAAATGAACCCTAGTTCAAGCTCGATCCTTTTATATAGATAGATGGGAGTCGACAAGGCTCGAATTGTTAAACAAATATACGGTCACGGCATCGACCGAGATATTTTGTTTTATAGTTCATATTAAGCCTTCAAGATCCATTAAAAGAATAATTCACCGACAAAGGATTGAAGCCTACGAAAAATCCGATCCTCTGTCGGCAAGTTGACAGAGTTGATACGGTTCAATTCACAAATAAGAATTACCTATAAAATTTCGATGATGGCCATGTTGAACTTATATCTCAATCGGACGGGATCAAATATTTCCGAATGCCCACAAATTCCCACAAAACACAAGTATTTGTAAATGTCCATAAAATAACCCGATGATGGCCGCGTTGATTGGAAATCTCAACTGTAAGGGTTAATTTCAAATATCTTCAAAATGCCCACCCAAATGTTCATCAAAACTCCACAAAAAATTTCCAAAATCTCAAAACTCTAAGATATTTAAAACTGAATCCAACTATAAAACACTTAAAGCAAATTCCATCCGCCCTCCGCAACAGTTTGTCGGGTGGACAAATTGAAATTTTACTAGAGCTAATGCCTAGTCAAAAATATTACTAGGATCCATTCTCAAATAATCTCTTGCCAGTAAGGATGTGGTACGTATCCTTTGACCGGTGGTTTTGCTGCCAAATGTCACCGCAGGATAAACGGTTATGACCCGGGGCTCTCTGAACTGAGTGGTTTTGCCACCAAATGGAACCACTAAATTACGGTTATGGCCAGAGCCAATATGTTCCTTAGTGGCATCAAATTCTTGAGATATGAATCAATAGGGCACAAAGCCCTTTGTCAGCTAAGGTGGATTCAAATTTGTCTCCTTAGATAAACACTCCCCCCAGGTCTACAAGGTACCCTTGGATGAAGCAACCCATGGCTGTCGATAAGGATCCTTCTGTCAGGTTGGTCGACTACCTCCTCTAACTAAGTAGACCAGGGACCACGATGGCCCGGGACGACGGAACCATGGGATCTTGATCGGGTCCATCATCCACCATCCGCTTTAAGTGCAAGATGGTGAACTTTCAAATTTTAAATATTAAATCTCCAAATTTTGAATGCTCATGCTGCTACTATATGCCAGATAACACGTATTTCTACGTATCTGAGATGACTAGCCTTAATCGAAAGTTCTCTCTCGTTATCGGGAGGGGTAATTAACTATAGGGCCTTGCGCCTATAGGAAACCAGAACTCAGATCATAAAATCCTCACAAAATAACAACGAAATCTTTGGATAGTGTCTTATCTACAAACTCATATGCCTTCTCAAAATTTACCTCGGAACTTACTCTGTTAAAACTCCCCCGAAAAGCAGTGGGGAGGCTGGGCCTGAATTTTTGGAGCCCACACTAACCAAGTCTATTTAGGTCTACCTCTACCTTTCTTAACATAAGTCAAATCTAATAACTCTACTTTCTTAATTAGGTCATCGGAAGGCCGCCATTTTATGTGACCAAACCATCTAAGGCGACTCTCTCTAATCTTATCTTCCACTGGAGCTACTCTAACCTTTTCACGTATATGCTCATTTCGTATCCTATCTCTAAGGGTAAAGCCACTCATCCACCTGAGCATCCTCATCTCTGCAACACTTAACTTAGTATTATGCTTCTCTTTTAATGGCCAACATTTGACACCATAAAGCATTGCAGGTCTCACCACCATCTTATAGAATTTTCCCTTAAGTTTTAGAGGGACTTTTCTATCACACACAAGCCCGAAGCATTCCTCCACTTCAATCATCCAACTTGAATTCTGCTGATAATATCCCCATCTATTTCACCATCACTCTGAACAATAGATCCAAGATATCTAAAACGTGTACTCTTATTAATGACTTGATCGCCTAAAGTCACAATCCCCTCACTAGATCTATTACTACTAAAATTACACTCCATATATTCAGTTTTAGATCTACTTAAGTGAAAACCTTTAGACTCTAAGGTTGACCTCCATAATTCAAGTTTATCTTCAACTCCCTCTCTAGTCTTATCAACAAGAAGAATATCATCAGCAAAAAGCATACACCAAGGTACATCTTCTTGCAAATGTCTAGTGAGAACATCCATGACTAAAACAAAAAGATATGGGCTTAAGGCTGATCCTTGATGTAATCCAATTGAAATAGGAAAATATTTGGTCAAACCACCTTGTGTTTAAACACAAGTAATAGCTCTTGCATACATATCTTTAATGATTTGAATATAAGCATTATTAACTCCTTTCTTTTCAAGAACTCCCCTTAGCACTTCTCTTAGAACTTGATCATATGCTTTCTTTAAATCAATAAATATCATATGTAGATCCTCCTTATTCTCTATATTTCTCCATCAAACTTCTTAATAAATGTATGGCTTCCATAGTAGACCTACCCGGCATGAATCCAAATTGATTTTGAGAAACATTAGCATCACGTCGTAACCTACGCTCCATAACTCGCTCCCGTAGTTTTAAAGTATGACACATTAACTTAATTCCTCTATAATTTGCACAATCTTGTGCATCACCTTTATTCTTAAAAATAGGAATTAACACACTCATTCTCCACTCATATGGTATCTTTTTAGTTTTCAAAACAGTATTAAAAAGTTTAGTAAGCTAATAAATTCCTTCATCTCCTAAGCATTTTCACACCTCTATTGGAATATCATCAGGTCCAACAACGTTTCCATACTTCATTTTCTTTAAAGCATCTCTAACTTCGGTTTTATTAATACGTCGATAAAAAACAAAAATCTTTATTTTCATTTAGGGTGCTAAGGTCAGTAAAGTCAATCGTGTTATCACATTCTTCATTAAAAAAATTAGCAACTCATCCACCTTTGTTGAATATCATCTTCTAAGAAAAATATTTTTTGATCTTCATCCTTAATACACTTCACTTGAACTAAATCCTTATTGCTCATATCTCTTTGTTTGACTAACTTATACATATATCTTTCTCCCTCCTTAGTATCTAATCTATTATATAAATCATTATAGCTAAGATCTTTGCATCATATATTGCTTTCTTATATTTCTTACCTGCCTTTTATATCTTTCCCAATTATCAGAATTTTTACAACTAAACTAATTTTTATAACAAACCTTCTTATTTTTTTATCTTTTTTTGCACATTTGGATTCCACCACCAACTATTTTTACTATTAAGAGCTTTTCCCTTTGATAATCGAAGCACTTCTTTTGCAATATTCTTAATATCACTAGCCACTTTTTCCAACATAATATTATCATTCTCATACACAGACAAAATCTTAATATCTAAAATTTTACTCTCAAAAATATTTTTGTTAATATTCTTTAAATGCCCTCATTTAATCCTAGAATATATATTTACTTTTTTTTTTCTGCCACTTTATCTTAAAGCCAAAAACTAATAATTGATGTTGGGTACATAAATTTTCACTCGAAATAACTTTATAATCTTTGTAATGTAAACGATTGAATTTTCTTATAAGAAAATAATCAATCTGAGTTTTACTATATCCATTTTTATAAGTGATGAGATGCTCATCTTTTTTATTAAATAATGTATTAGCAATTAAAAAATTATAAGCTAAAAAAAAATCTAATATGGTCTTACTCCCTTCATTTGTCATTCTAAACTCATAGCCACCATGAATGTTTTTAAAATCATCTATCTCTTTACCAACATGTCCATTTAAATCTTCTCCAATAAAAACTCTTTCTTCAAGAGGTATCTTTTGTATTAATTCTTCTAAGTCATTCAAAATTTTAATTTTGAACCCTTATCCAAACCTATTTGAGTAGCATAAGCACTTATAATATTAACAATCTTAGCATCAACAATAATATTTAAAGCTATAATTCTATCTCCAATATTATTAATTTTTATAACATTATCTTCAAACTCTTATGTATAATCACACCTACACCATTTCTAGTACGACTCCTACCCGAGTACCAGTTTAAAACCTAAATTATCAATCTCATTAGCCTTCTCTCTAACCCATTTAGTTTTCTGAATGCACAGAATATTTATCTTCTTATGAATCATAATATCTATTAATATCATTAATTTTATGTAAGGGAAACTATATTCCAAGTTCCTATCTTAATTTTAGTTTCATGGACTAGCTTCTTTGCACACATCCATCCTTGATGTGGGAACACTTGTCTATTTAATACTGCACCTGGGTGCCGGTGCAGCGGCCCTTGCACACTTGTCGCTGTATTAAGGAAATACAGCGCGTCGCTTCCAGGGGACGCTATAGTATTAATACAATTTTTTAAAGAATTCATGTCTTGAATATTCGACAAGTTTTACGCTGGCTATTGACTTCCTAACGCAACCTTCTACTTTTCTCATCCAGGACTTGGGACCTGGCAATGACACCTGCAGGCAAGAACTGGCAATGAATATGACTGCTCACATGCAGGCAAAAACTTAATGTCCTAACTTCAATTGAATCCATGAACCCTCTAATTACATAAAAAATAATAATAACAATGAAATTTTGGAATTCCTACTTGCCTTCAATAATTGCACTGGATCCATAACACGTACACAAATATATAGAAAGAACACTTTAGTCCTTAAAATAAAACTTTACGCACATTCCAATGGAAAATACTTGCATAAATAATTAAATATGAATATTTCTAACATGCCCTAGTTAAAAATATAATTTTTCAAACTTAAGCATGCGTGTCATCTCGAGAAGTGTGCTGCCACCTCAAAAAACAAACATCAACCTCATGAAGCATGCGATTGTCGGACATGCTTTCCCTTTAACTAGGATTTGTACTTAAATGATTAATTTTAGGATGTCGAGAGTTGTACGTCGATGTAATGTTAGACATCCAATAGGGAGAAGACAATACTGTCGAAAGTCGAGCATCAATGTTATGCAATGGGTACTGGGCATCGATGTCGACACAACGTCAGTCGTTAATGTCGAGAGGACATTGATCGTTGATATTAAGATGACGTTGGATAAAGATGAGATGTCGAGGTAGCATGGGGGCGTAATTGTGGGCGTAGAAATTATTGTCATCGAGCATCAATGTTAGGACAACATCAGTCTTGGATGTTGAGATGGTTTTGAAATATTGATTTAATGATGACATTGGACATCAATATTAAGATGACATCGTGTATTGTTGTTAAACCCTAGTCGCATCCCGCCAAAGAAATGAAAATGTGAATGCTCAAGTATTGGGTTATTGAGTTCAGTCAATTCATTTGGGACTATGGAGGGGAAATAAGAAATTTAGTTTTTTTTATATATAAATAAAAATTTGAAATACAATAAATTATATTTAAAAAAAATATTTTTCATAAAATATTTAAGACACGTGTTCAATTTATTTTTAATACTTTTTTAATTGGAAGCATCTTCGACTTGTCTGACACTTGTCGAAGGCATGTTGAACAAGTGTCATATTTGATACATGTCAGACACTGCATAACCCTCTTTGAGGAGAAGTGTCAGTGCATCATAAGCCCATATTTTTAACACTCCCTCAAGCTGGTGAATAGATACCTATCATTCTAATATTTATAAGCTTGCTGTTAGATGCCC
This sequence comes from Dendrobium chrysotoxum, assembly GCA_019925795.1. Classification (NCBI taxonomy): domain Eukaryota; kingdom Viridiplantae; phylum Streptophyta; class Magnoliopsida; order Asparagales; family Orchidaceae; genus Dendrobium; species Dendrobium chrysotoxum. The sequence continues at coordinate 69,774,993 of CM034314.1, forward strand.
TTTTATTAGAATATATGCAAGCTTTTGTCTTTTTTTTGCAGAATAACTTAATAGGATATTTACTTTTCATTTAACTAAAAGAAAGACATAATGTAAGACATGTATTTTTAGCAGATGTGATGTAAGCAAGTGTTGATTAATATTATCAAAAGAGACATGATAGGTTTGCATTTTTATGGATCGATCATACATTAGGACTGAGGATATGATTTCTAGAGCTAAGGCTGTGTGATTAAAATGCATTAATGTATTGGGGTTACTATGTGGTAAGAGTATATCACAAAAACTTGAATGATAAATTTTGTAAAATAGTAATTGAGTTAACTATGCTATTTGTATCCAAGTGTTAGGTGGTAATGAAGATGCTGATTGCTAAATTGAGTGAGACAGAGACAATAAAGTTAAAATGAATGTGTGGGAAAACGAAAAATGATTGCTTAAGACATGATTGAATTAAGACGTTGGAGTATTTTCAATCAAGAAGTTAATGAAGAATAAACTTAGGTGGTTGATACATGCACAAAAAAGGGTAGATGATATGCTGATAATATGAGGAGATAAATTTATTGTCAAGGGATTAGGAAAGAAAATTAAACTAAAAATAACATGTATAGAAGTTATGTTTATTTATGCTAAATAGGTCTAGTACTTAAGCAACTCTCAACATAAGGAAATGGAGAATGAAGGCCAACTCCAATTAATTTGTATGTGGCTAATGAGGTAATGATTTTGATGATGATGATCATCAATTCGAATCCTAGAGAAACCTAATGGCCACTCTGGATTCTAATATTTCGAATAAAAATCTAATCCAGGACCTCTTTTAGCATTTGGAAATAATTCTATTATTTGATCTGTAGTCTTCTTCGTTCATTACATTATGCTTCTTAGTGCTTCATAAACTATTTATTGGCCATGGTTTTTATTCTTCTCTTTCAATTTGTGACTTTGTGGTTGCTTTACCTTCTTGCTTTGTGCATCCAAGATTTTTCACCGCTTGATTCCTCTCACGAGTAAGATCTATGCACCATCTTATTTGGGATTGAGTGGATGGTCTCCTTCACCCAAATAGAGTGTGCTGGAGGATGTAATTGTTTTTTTGTAAAAGTGTGTAAGTTATGCAAGGTCTTTTTTTTTTGGGCTTTTACATGAAGAAGCGTCTAGGTTTTTATAGATAAAATAGGTTAATTTTAGTGATTTTTTTTACCTTACAATTGGACATTTGGTTATGTTGAAAAGGTTTGGATTTGGGAGGAGTTCGGAGGATAGGAATTATGTTTTTTGGCATACTTTTTCTTGAGATTAAATAGAGTAAGAAATGTGTCAAGTGTACAGGGGAAATTCAATAATCCTTAGAAGAAGGATATCTCAGAAGAGAGATTCAGAGAGTAATTTCTATTTTCCAATATAAATTATTACACCATTGGTAACCTAATTATTGAAAATCATAATACACATACATTAAAAAAGAAATTAATTCTATTTGGAGTGACTCATATTCTATCTGGTAACTCATATTCAAACTTATGATTATTCAAATGGATAATTCAACCTAAAATAAAAATATATCCAGAGATCAAAAATAAATCTAAATAATGAAATGGAACTAAATTTCATGAATCGGCTTTATTTTATACCCAGTCTAGTCCTTGTTTTGATTTTTATTTGATCATCATATACTTTATAAAAGCTAGAATATCTCTAATTTTTAAACAACTAATTTAATTATATTGTATATTCTAGAGTTTTCTCAGTTAAAACATAGAAATCATAAAATTGTCATTTTTGGTTCCCAAGGCTTATGCGAGAAGTGAATCTGTTTGATTCATCACTTGGAAAATATAATGTTGCGTATTGAAAAAGACGTGAATGTGTCTTATTAGCATGCTAAACTTTCTTTTAGAAATTATGCGTACTTTCTTGTATTAACGGTCCCTTTGGCATTTCAGGGAATGGTTTCCATAGAAAATATCACAATTCTCGAAGTTGCAAGATTTGAAGAATTAAGGATGGCCATTTTAAAGGGAGCTGAGCAACGACATATTGCCGGAAACAAAATTGATGGTGAAAGTTCAAGATCTCATTTAATAGTATCTATCATAATTGAAAGCACTAATCTTCAAAGTCAAACTCTTGCTAGTGGGAAGGTAAATGCACATTTATTTGAATTATAAAGCATATTCGGCTTGTTTGAAGTAAGTTATTTTTAAATGTTTACAGTGAATCTGATCTATTACCACAACAACCCAACCCACCCCTAAGTTACACCTCTTCTGAATATATTATTCATTGATTGAGAAGATCAAACAATGGCTCAGCTTTTGATTTACATAATGATTTATAAGTCAACTAACATTTTAAATTCGCTAATTATAATTAGATTTTGAGAGTAAAATATGGCTAAAGGGTTGTTTGATTTTATGTTTTTATAATTAAACAATGCTATTGTTTCTATACTGATCAACGTTGATTAAGATTTCTCGTTTGCTTATCATTTATTTTAACCATCAAGTAACCTGTCGTTTAATTGACATCAGATTTAGCCAATATTTAGATGTCATCAAAAAGAATCCTAAATATCATTTTGGCTGTTGTTAGTTAATTATTTCCCCAAGTCAAACAACTAATATATGTTAGTAGCATAACATTAAGTAGTATGTCCGTGAACCAAACAACTGCTAAAGTTGATTTCATCTCTAATCAACAAATAATTATGGATAAAGTTAATCAGACTTCAGGTCTTCCAGAACGTTACTTTTCTTCTTTGTTGACGACATTTTCTTTTTATAGAAGTTCTGAACTTAGTTTTATTTGAATTTCACAGCTTACCTTTGTAGATCTAGCTAGCTCAGAAAGGATAAAAAAGACAGGCTCTTCAGGAAATCAGTTGAAAGAAGCACAAAGCATCAACAAATCTCATTCTGCTTTTGGGGATGTGATCAGTGCTTTGTGTTCTGACGCTCAACACATTCCTTATAGGAATCATAAGCTGACCATGCTTATGAGTGATGCTCTTGGCGGAAATGCCAAAACACTTATGTTTGTGAATGTATCTCCCGCAGAATCGCATTTGGATGAATCAAATCATTCCCTCACGTAGGTTTTTTTGCAGCATTCATTTTTTCTTGCATATTCTCTAACTAAATATTTTATATTTTGCTTTTCTAGGTAGTTATGATTTTTTTTCCATTGTTGGGAAAGCTATTATTTTGAATTTTTTTGGTTCTCCCTTTCCCTGATGAGTGAATGCCAAGAACCTGAAACGTTTTTATTTAGTCCCATTGGATTGAAGGCTGTAGTGCTAAATTCTATATTTTCGTAAAAAGATATCAATGGAAACAATCTTATCAAATACTTTTGTAGGTGAAATTTGATTCTGGATCAAGTTGGAACTTTGCTACATGTCTGTCTGGAATATCTTCGCACTTGTATTTCCTCAATAAGACAAACTAAATTAGTGAATGTAATTGATTTAAAGCACCGTTCTCAACCAGATTTTGGTGTGTGAACCCTTGACCTGATTGCAAGAGGACAACTGTAAATAGCATTTGGCCACTTGGCCATTGTGTTTTTATGGGTTTTTACTTCGTATCTATCAGACAATGCTCTATCCCTACAAAGTAAACGCTGCTAAATATTATACATTCTAAAATGCATGTAAATCATTAAAGCAATTGTTTTCATACATGATGCAGGTTTGCTTCAAGAGTAAAGTGCATACAAAATAATCCAACCAAGAATGTATCTTCAAAGGAGATCGCCCATTTGAAGAAAATGGTTGCTTATTGGAGGGAACAAGCAGGAAAACAGGGGGATGATGAGGAGCTGGAAGAGATACAAGAAGAAAGGCAAACAGAAGGGAGAAACTGATCACCATTTTCCCTGCTATTTTCAAGCAAAAACTGCATCTTGATCTCAATCTATATGGCCAACCGAGGATTTCAGATTGTTTCGCCTCGAATTTTCTGAAAAGAAAGTCATATCTTAGTTTAAATGCATCATTGGAAGAGGGTTTCATGCTTTATTCTAATCCCCAGCCATTGATTAGCATTAGTGTTTGTAGCTGAAGGTTATGAATTTTGTAAATAGGGTTAAGTAGCTCAGCAGTGCTCTTGTAAGCAGACAGCCTTCATTCATTTGCATATATTGATGCAGCCTCTGGAAATATTTTACCCTTGTTTGTACAATTATGATGCATATTATTATAGTTTTTTATTAAAGAATTTATTTGCAAATAAAACCATTTTACCCTTTTGTCTTTTGGTGAAGAATGCTTCCATTTTTCTTTACCATCCCTTTAAGAATAATTAAATTCTTATAATTCAATTTCATTAATATCATAAACCAAATTGAATAAATATAGATTATTATACTACATAATTATAAATGTTTTTGTTTTAAACAATTTATTTGTAAATGTAAAATGAGATTCTTTAAATAGCTAAAACTTTATATATTTACAAAAAAAATAAAAAAATTAGCTTAAATTGATTAGTTCAATTTGCGTTGGATCAATTCTTCAAAAATTTATATTTTGCACAACCTTAGTTCTTGTCTAGCAAGTTATATCTTGGATTGAGCTGATTCATTTTGCTGTCTCAAAGCCTGCATGTCTTTTTGAAAGCTTTGGTAGCAGCCAACTTTCCTATTAAGGAGAATTTTAAAGATTATAATAGAAATTATATTATAAAAAAAGTGAATTATTTCACGCTTGGATCTTCTTTATAAGCAAAGATTGAAAGAATTTTGGTTCTTGTAGCAGATGAACGAAAATGTAGAAAATAGAGAAGGTAAAAAAATATAGAAATAGACAACAAGAAGAAGTCTTTATCAGGGGGTTGGCTAACGGATCTTTTTTGTTTTTTAAATGTCTTATTAAAAGCTAAATTCTCATTTAACTATAATAAAAAGGTCATTTTTAATACTTTTTATTTAATTTTTTTAGGTTTACTTTCATCTTTCCTAACATAGGTTGACTTTAAATTTCTAATACATCTACTCTCCTGAGCGGGTCATAAAAAAGCTGACATTTTATGTGATCAAACTATCTAAGGCGACTATATATAATATTATCTGGCATTGGAGCTACTCCAACTTTTTCACATAGATTTTTGTTTGGCATTTTGTCTCTAAGTGTAAAGTGACTCATCCACCTAGCATCATCATCTTTGCAATACATAACTTAATTGTATGTTTTTGTTTTTTATTATTTTTTTATTTTTTATGGACAATATTCAGGTTCATAAAATATAACAAGTCTCACTACCATCTTATATAATCTTCCCTTAAATTTGGGGTACTTTTCTATCACGCAATAGAGCTGATGCATTTTTCCACTTCAAATAACTAACATGAATTCTACGAATAATAACCTCATCTATTTCACCATTACTTTGAACAATAGATCTGAGATATTTAAACATTCTTTTTAATGACTTGATCACCCAAAATCACAATCCCCTTACTAGATCTATTACTACTAAAATTATATTCTATGTATTCAGCTTTAGATCTTTTCAAACAAAAACCTTTGCACTTTAAGGCAAAGGTTTACCTCCATAATTCATGTTTTCCATCAACTCTCTCTCGTCATATTAATAAGAATAATGTCATCAGCAAAAATCATACATCAGGGTACATCCTCTTGCAGATGTTTAGTAAGAACATTCATGACTAAAACAAAAATGATATGACCTTAAAGTTGATCCTTGATGTAATCCAACTAATAAAAGAGAAGACAATAAAAATAAAGAGATAAATTTATTACACATAATCCATAACAATTACATCATATGGTATAAGTATGTGCACATGCGTGCGTGCATGCGTGCATGCGTGCGTGTGCGTGCGCGCGCGCGCCTGTGTGTGTGTGACAAATATCTTGAGTTTTATTTTATTGCCACCCAGCAAATTAAGGATCAACAAATCTGTTTATTAATTTTTCATGAAGATGATTGAACTAAGAGGAAAGAAGAAGTTTGGTGAGGATGTCTGTTGGCTGATCTTTAGAGTCTATTGAAGTTCTGTAACTTCATTTCAGCATCTACTATCTTGACTGAAGTGATAATTTATTTCAATGTGTTTTGTTCTTGTATGAAATATTGGGTTATTGGCATGAACTAATATTGAATTGTTGTCGTAGTAGAGAGGTGTAGCTATAGAAACTGAGTTGTTTAAATCTTGAAAAAGATGACGAATATAGATGATGTTGGAAGTAATTGAGGCAAGGTATTCTACTTTAGGGGATGATTTTGATATTGTGGGTTTCTTTTTAACACTCCAAGAGTGGAGTATATGACCCAAATAGGTGTAGTAGCATATTGCAAATTTCTTGTTAGTGGGGTCAGAGGCCTAGTTCGAGTCAGACTAGGAATAAAGTGAGATCAACTTTACCTATTGGTAGTCCAAGGTGGGTGGTACCTTTGATGTAAAAGAAAAGAAATTTAAGTTGTTACCAATATTTTTTGAGGGGCTGATGCACGGATAAGCATAGTTGATTGGTAGCAAATGCAATATCAGTGCGAGTAATAGTTAAATATTGTAACAAGCTAGAAACCCATCGAAAAAAGAGTTAAATTGTTGAGTGGTTGTTCACTATTATATTTAATAGCATATTTGAGAGATAATAGAAAGATAGTAGGTTTTTAATCCAATAAATCAAAATTCTTTAGGAGTTATTGAGCATAGTTCTATTGATGTAGAAAGTAGCCATTATGATTAAAGGCAACTTGAATACAAAGAATGAAGGATAACAGTCCAATATTTCTGAATAAAAACTGTTGTTGAACATTTGATATTATAATAGAAATGAAAGCAGGATGACTGCTGGTGATAAGACTGTTGTCGACTTACATAAGCAAGTATATTTTGATGTTTTTGTGAGTGTACATGAGTGTGGAAGGGTCATATTTGCTGAATGTAAAACCAACGGGGGAAGAAAATTTGAGGTGTCAAACCACTGCCTAGGGATTTGTTTCAACCTATAGATAGGCTTGTGAAGTTTGTAAACATGATTTGGGAGAAGAGAACCAATAAAATCAAGTGGTTGCAACATATAGATGTTTTCTTTGAGTTTTTTTATCAAGAATGGCATTTGATACATCAAGTTGAATGACAATCCAAGTGTGGTGAAGTGCAACAGCTAGAAGAAGGTGAAAGGTGGGCATTTTAGCTACTAGATTGAATGTTTTGGAATAGTCAATTCCAAATTCTTGCTTGAACCATTTAGCAACAAGGTGAGCTTTGTGATGATATATAGTGCCATATAGTTTGACTTTAGTCTTATATATCCATTAGCAGCTAAGAATATGTTGATGAGAGGGTGGAGGAATGGTGGACGTGGTACCTTGAAGCCAAAGTGCAAGAAATTCAACGGACATTGCATGATGCCTTTATGTAAATTGAGAGGCTTGAATGAAAGAAGTGGGAGTTCGATGTAAGTAATGGTGGCTAAGAGTGTGAAAATTTATTTAGATTTGTGATCACTGGTTTTGAATTGAATTTACATGGGGTATGTGTTGGAAATTTAAGGCATGGGTGGTGGTTGTAAATTATGAGAAGTAGTAATGTTGTAGCTGAATGTGGAGATAGTTATAGGTTAGCTGGGAGAGAGTTTTGGGTGAGCTGAGATGTGAAGGTGAATGAGGGAATTTGGAAGTTGTTATTGTGGGAAGCTATCGAGGATGGCTAGGTGGAGAGTGTGAATGTTGGTAGGACAGTTAAAGGGGAAAAAGGAGTAGTTGACACCGGTGTAGTTTTGGTTGAAGAGTGTGACTAATATGGAAATGCTTTCATAAAAAAAATACCATGTTGGGAAGTGAAAATTTTGCTTTTGAGCATGTTGTAGCATCGATAGCCATGATGAGATGATGAGTAGCCTAGAAATATGCATTTTGTAGAGCTCGGTGAGAGCTTGTTTGGTGATATAACAATAAAAGAATTTTGATACCTGTAGCAGCTGAATGAAATTACAGAAAAGAGAGAAGGTAGGATAAGATAAAGGAAAATAAAAGTTTTTATTATGCATATTCCATAACTATTACATTTAATACACACTCACACACAGGAGTGTACACATCTAATAGTAAGACAGAGAAGTTATTGGAATATTATGATGTTGATGCTCTTATAGTTGGAGAGGAGTGACGGTGATGAGTTTTGATAAAGGAGAATGACTGGATCTATGAAAAGGTAGATAAGTGAATAAGAAAAAGGCACTTGCTTGTTAGTAAAAAATATCTTTAGTTTTTTTTTAACAAATGTGTCAAAGAAAGATTTAGTTTTGAATAAAATAAACCACATAATTAATTAGCATGATATTGGTTCTAAAAATTTGTACCCCGACCTATCTATGGACCCTTTCTTTCTTCGAGTCATCGAGGAGAGTTTTAAAGCTTAAGTTCTAAGGCAAATTTTTAAAAGGAAGATTGGGTTTGTAGGTAAGTCACTACCTAGAAATTTTGCCCTCATTTTTTGAGGACTTTATGATCTAAGTTTAGGTTTCTTATAGGTGCACACCTCTATAGTTAATAACCCCTCCCAATAATGAGAGAACTTTTGATTAAGGATAGTCGTCAAATAGATGTGTAGAGAAATGTGGTATATGGCGTATAGTTGCAGCATGGGTTTGGTATTTGAAAATTTAATATTTCAAATTAGAAATTCACCACCGTGCACTTAAAGAAGGTGGTGGGGGAATGATAATGAACCCTATCAAGATCCCATGGTTCTATCGTCCCGGGTCATCAGGGTCCCTGGTCTATAGAGTCAGAGGAGGTAGTTAACCCAACCTGACAGAAGAATCCTTATCAACAACCATAAGTTGTTTCATCTAAGGGTATCTTATAGACCTTGGGGGAAATATTTGTCTAAGGGGATAAATCTGAATCCACCTTAGTTAATAGAGGGCTTTGTACCCTATCGATTATATCATATTGATTCATATCTCAAAGATTTAAAGCCATTGGAGAACATACAGGCTCTGACTATGGCCATAATTTAGTGGTTCCATTTGGTAGCAAAACTACCCGGTTCAGAGGGTCCTGGTCAAAACCGTTTATCTAGGGTGCCATTTAGGGATGAAACCACCGATTAGAGGATATGTGTTACGTACTTAATAGTAAGAGACTATTTGAGAATAAATTTGAGTGATATTTTCGACCAGACATTTGCTCTTTATGAGCTAGAGTAATTTTTTAATTTGTCCACCTCAACAAACTGTTGCAGAGGGTGGATGAATATTTTACTTTAAGTGTTTAGAAAGTTAATTTCAATTTTAAATATCCTTGGCTATGTTATTTTTGGAATTTTAAATTTTTATGGGTATTTGAGAATTTGGGAGGCATTTTTTGATATTTGTGGTCCCCTCCGATTGATATTTTTTGTCAACACAGCCATCATCAAGGTTTTTATGGGCATTTTCATTTTATTTGTTGAACCTTGTTGACTCTGTCAACTTACCAATAGAGGATCAGGTTCGTTGTTGTCTTTATGCCTTTTATTAATGAAAATTTTCTTATAGTAGGCCTTGAAGGCCTAATATGAATATATAAAATAAATATCCTGGTTGATGCCACGACCGTATATTTGTTTGATAGTTTGAGCAGTATTGAATCCTATCTATTCACATGTGAGGATTGAGCTTGAACCTAGGTTCATTTTTTGACCCGCGTAACATCCTCAGATGTCATATGTGTAGTTATAACACGCTTGTCGGGGCCCATGCGGGTGTATGACTTTACATACATTTTGTACGATATATTTATATGATTGTAAGTATGCAATATAAAAAATGTATATGACATATCTAAGTGCTCACATATGCACTTATACTTGCATCTATATGTTAACATGTCTACATATATACGTGTGCTTTACTTATATGTATATATGTCGATGTTTTGCATTTTTGCGTGCTGCTTAGCCAAGCCTGCATGATGTATTGGTATGTAGTGGAGCCTGTGTGCTCAATACATTTTATATTTTTATGTAATGCGCTGTTGCAGCATAATGCATTTTATAATACTGAATGAGATATTTGATTGAAACATTCTTCCTATTGTAATGCATGTGGGAGGGCATTTTAAAGTATTTGGCGCCAATCAACTGTGTGAATGACAACCATTTAAACATGCGTATTACTCTATTTAGAAGCCTATAGATGCCTTCTATCTGCATGTATGAATGTTGTAGATCTGGTGACGTGGCGCTGCTTTGCACGATGGTTATTTGCTACTTCTTATAGATGAATTATTATTGAGAAATGTACAAGGCTCCAATTAGGAAATTATGAATGCCTTATGTCCGCTCGTATGCATGTTTCAGATCCGGTGATGTGGCTTAGCAGCACTATAAGTCATTCACTGCTTTATGCAGGTAGACTGTCGTGTACTAATAAGTCTTCTGCAGTTGCTTGTTGAAAACCGCATTCATCATAGGCTTCTGTACTTGCCTGTGGATAGCTTATTATGTGTATGAAGGGCCCCTTATAGTATCTTGTAAATGCTTGCATTTTGCTACATATTGCCCACTTTTTCTTATAGTGGATCAATATACTTCTAGGCCATTAACTGATTATTGATTGCAAGGGTGTCGTAGCATCTATTGCCTATTGATAGTTATCATTCATAGGCATGTTATTGTGCTGACAAGCAAGTTAATGTGTTCATCTATAAGTTGGTGTTGACTACCGACTGAGTCAATAATCTCTACATGCATATTGGCTAGTGAGTCACTATATTTATCCCGTATTAAACTTCAGTGTCCATAGGAAATGATTTACTTGTTTGCAAGTTAATGTTGTAGGGAGATTATTACATTCATTGCTTGTTTGCAGTTGTCACTCATAAAAAGGCTAGTGTATTCATTTGTATATCAACTTTCATTTGTTTATAAAAAATTGGTACGTCAACTTGCACATTAATTGAAAAATCATCATGTTTGCTTGTATGTCTCATAATGTCACCTATGGACACTCATAAGCCTCTTGCAGCTACTTGTAAGGGATTATCGCTTTCCTTTGTTAGCTAACTGATGTTGATTGAAGGGATATTGCAGCATTGGTTGTATGTTAACATGAGTCACTGGGTGAGTTATATTCATCACTAATTCCTTCATATATTATTGCTTGGTAAGTCGCTACATTCATCACATTCAATATATGTTGATCATCATGGCCTGTAGATGTGATACCCCTTAAGTAAAAAAAGTTAAATTCTTAAACATCGAGACACCCTTTTGGTGTAACAGCTAGAATTTTTGTAAGAAACTTCACAGTTAAGTGTGCTCATCCCGGAGTAATTCTGAGATGGGTGATCTACTGGAAAGTTACACCAATAGGACAAAACTGTGAGGCTCTTAGGACAAAGTGGACAATATATTGATAGTTAAGAGTTTGACCTATTACAAATGGTATCAGATCAATACACTAGCCAAAAGATGAGAACTAAGTGCCATACAAGATAAAGTGCTACGCTATGGGAGCCACCTCTTGAATCCTGTGTGGGACAAAGTGCTACATGACAGGAGCCACCACTTGAACTTGTAGGGACCACCTCTAGAATCCTATCTACCTAGTGAATGATTCTGGGATAAAGATGCTGATGAAGATGTTAGTTACTTAAGTAGGAGATATTGTGAAACCCTTAAGTAAAAGAAGCTAAACTCTTAAACATCGAGGCACCTTTTGGTATAATGGCTAGAATTTCCTTAAGAAACTCTGTAATTTTGTGTGCTCATCCCGAAGAAATTCTGGGATGCGTAACCTATTGGGAAATTACACCAACAGGACAAAATCGTAAGGCTCTTAGGCCAAAGCAAACAATATCATGATAGTTAAGAGTTTGGCTGCTACAGTAGAGGTCTAGTGTGTTTGCTTGTAAGTTGGTGTTGATCATAGGGAAGTTGTTATGGTTATTGTATATCTTCTATATGCCATTCATGAATATATATCATTACTCGTACCGCAACCCCCTTTGATATATTTACGGGATTTTTGCCATACCCACAATATATCTAACACTATCATTTATAGATAAACTTCATTTGCATGTCACTTTTGATTGCCGATGAGCTGTATTCATCATTGAACTCCCCAGATTTGGTTGTTAGCAAGCTGTTATATTCCTTTACACCACTTGTGTTTTCATTTGTAAACACTCATAGACTTCTTATAGTGACTTATGAATGAACTGTTGTGTGTGTCATAAGCTCACACTAATGCTTGTAAACCAATTGTTACGTTCACTACATGTCTCTTGCATACACCCATGAGATTTTATGTCCACTACAGGTTATTGGTTCTTGCTTATAGATTAGCCCTTTTTTTTCATTGATATTCAATTAAATAACTAGGGTTATCTTATTATTTCTATTTTCACCTTGATCATGCATTTTATCAATTTAAAGCTTAGTTCCCTACTTGTTATTTTAGGTTCTATTTGCTGTAATTATGAGTTCAATTCCATGCTGTCTTTATTTAAGTCCACTATGTTATTTGTCTAAGTTTTGTGCATTTCAGTCTAAATTTTGGCAGCCTCATGGTGTCTCCTTTATTTAGTAGAAATTTCAGGAGTTTGGGCTATCCCAACATGCCAAGAAAGGTATGTATGGTTAATGTCAGGTGACACCATGATCGTAGTCTTCAATCCCAACATGCCAAGAAAGGCGTGTATAGGTTTTCGAAAGCACATGTTTGAAATGTACAGCTATTTTACCATAGGAACTTGGGCATGCATGAATATTTAGAAGTGTCCCTGCCATACTAAGAAAAGTGTGTACATGGCTTACCTACCTTATCGCAAGTGCTGCATCAAGTTTCCTCCCACTATGCTAAGAAAAACATGTATGGGTGGTCTATTGGCGCGCCACGAGCACCGAGGATGGGATTTGAAGTCTTATTCGACTCGATTGATTTATGTGTAGGGAAGGATGACTTGGCGGGAGGGGCTGCGGCTATTGAGATTATTATGAGGGAGGAGGAATGTCAGGCTAAGCAATCGGTGTAATAATCAGAAGTTTTTTTAATGTTTTTTTTTAAGTGAAAATTTTGAATTTCAATACCATGTCTTATCGAAGAAGAGAGAGGAAATAAAGAGAATGTTGTTCGGTGCTTTTTATCCATCAATTTTGTTCAAAGATTTATTCTATTTATTGTAAGTAACTCAAATCTTAATTTAGTTTTCAATGATTTTGATTATTATATAGATTTTCTTGTAATGTATTATTGATTATTTCCTATTGCATTTTAATTCTGGCATTTGCATAAGCAAGAATGGCTGGCTGTTAACACTATAAAATGGGTTGGCTGTTAAAATATAATACCCTACGCAGGAGGGTGAGCTGATGAACTTTTCTTTAAAGATGGTATGTGGTATTATCCTGGTTGTAGCCTATAATAGATGGTCAATTATGATGACGGGAAGAAAATAATTACTCTTTATTAATTTAATGAAGCCACTTATAATAATAATTGATTAATCAAATATGATAATTGATTAATTGGATAAGTGATAATTGATATGACTGATGACCAACTGGGAATCAGTTGGGGTAAAAGATATTAAAAATACCACTTTAAAGCTGGATGTCCTACGTGACTAAATTATAGAATGTAACACATTAGGTTGCTGATGTTAGACTACACCATGAACTTGGCTATGGTATTATCCTGTGTTGTGCCTCACTGAAAGGTTGCTACGCCATTAAACTATAATTCCCAAAAATTATCATTATATTCCCCTAAACTCATGATTTACTTGTCACATAAATAATCATTTAGGGAAGATTTTGTTGGAAGTGGATGTGCTGCAAGGAAGTCAGCAACATCTTGTCCTTTCACAGTACGTGGGGGAATGAATGTTATTTCGAATTAAAGCAATATCATAGACCATCGTGCTAGACATCCTGACACTGTAGGTTAGGCCATAAGATATTGTAACAAATTTACTCTTGAGATTATACTTACATGATGAGAAAACATGTAGTGTCCTAATTTTTGGGCTGTAAAACTAAGGCAGGGCAATATTTCTAGTCGTAAGGATATCAAATTTCTATCATATTAAGTAACTAGCTAAGGTAATAGAGGGCATTTTCCTTTCCCTCTTCATTGATTTGAGCCAACAGGGCACCAAGAGACTCATCCAGAGTTGTATTATAGAGAATAAGTGGTTTCCCCAGAAGAGGGGCTGCCAAGATTGGAGGATTTGTAAGATACTATTTCATATTCTTGAAGGCACTTTGACATTTCTTGTCCCATATGCATTTAGAGTTCTTTTTAGTTCAAACAAATAATTGTTGACATCTTCTAGAGAGATTGGAAAATGAACCTTCTTATATATGCCAACCTTCTCTAAAGGGACTTTAATTGAGTAAGGCTTTTAGGAGGTAATATATCTACGATGGCTTAGATCTTAGCAGGATCAATTTTAATATTGCGATGCCTCATTACAAAGCTAAAAAATTTCCTTGAAGTGATGTCGAAAGCACACTTCAAGGGATTCATTTTGAGGTTTTAGCGATATAATTGCTTAAAGGCAATTCTTAAGTCATACATGTGAGCCTCTTTCACTTTGCTTCTAATGACCTAATCATTGATTTAACATTCTACCAGATTATGGATAAGTTCATCAAAGATTTGGGTCATAGCCTACTGGTAGATTGCACCAGCATTTTTTAGACCAAATGTCATCACCTCATAAAAGAATATACATATAGGAGTTCTAAATATAATATTTCTCTCATCTTCTAGGGCCATCTTTATTTAGTTATATCCATATGAGCCATTTATAAAGGAGAAAATAATATATGAAGAGGCAATATCCACAATGAGTTCAGGTATGTGTAAGGAAAAAACATCTTTGGGATATGCCCTATTCATATCTCTATAGTCAACACATTTGAATTTGACAATTTTTCTTGAGAACTGTCCCTCTCCAATAAATCCAGCCTCGTCCAATTTCTTAATTTTAAAAATGACTTGCTATTTTATCTCCAAATGCATACGTCGTGGAGCATACTTGATTGGGATGACATCAGGTTGAATCCTTTATTTATAGATTGCTACATCAGACAACAAGCCCGACATTTTATTATATATCCAAGCAAAGAAATCCTTAAACTTAGAAAGGAGTTTGATTAGATCATTTGATTCATCTTCACTCAATAAGGAGCTAATTAAGGTAGGGCAAGGGTCATCCTCTATTCCAAGGTTAATTTCTTTTAATTCATTGACTGTTGATTTAATTTCTTCCTCAAATTCAGGGTGTGCATTCCAAACTTGAAGTTCATCTAAGTCATCGAATATTTCTAAACAAATACTATCGAAAGAATTGATAGTTTCAATAAGGATCATTTCAGATTCAAGATGATTCATTATCATAAGATAATATTTTATCGTCAAATAAATAAATAGTACCAAAGACAATACCACTATTCAGATTTCTTTTATTTTTGTATGCCAGAGGCTCACATGGTTTCTAGCTTGACCCTTAGTTTATTGACCCAGTGGGAGACCTTTAGACACATAATTTTTTATACAGAAACAAAAAAGCTAAAAGGTAATTCCATTAATTCATTGAAATATTCCTCCTCAAGGATTACATCATCTTCCTTCCTTGAGTTAGAGGGACTAGGAAAGAAATTTTGAACTTTTCCTACTTCACCGCATATATTGGGAGATTCCTTAACTACTAACACTATGTCTCTATCAAAGGATAATGGGATTAAGGTTAAGGCTGTAATTCTTCTACTCTGCTTTTTCATATATCGTTAATTTAGGCTCGTCACTTTGAGTTTTTGGACCATCATTCTCTAGATCACTATCTTGTCCTGAAGTGATATTAAATTTTCGAGATGATTTACCTTTTTATAATCAAAAGGAATCCTTGCACCCCATATTTTTGAGTCATCATCCAAACTTAACTCAAATTCAATGTATATCGAGGGTGTTTTTCTTTTGGATGAAGTACAGCCTCGACCACATGCTCTTTGGGTCATCCTCCCACCTCTTGGAAGGAAAGTGTTTGGTGGCCTAAAGATCACTCCCTCGATGTCATCTTCACTATTAATTTCTTTTCTTTCTTTGCTTTTCTCTTTTTCTTTTTCATTTAACTTTTCTTTTCCTTTTGCACTTTCTTTATTAGTTTTCTCCTCTTTGATTTTAATTTCACTATTCCCTTTAGGTGAGTAATATATAGCATCTTCATAGATCCTGATCTCATGAATTGAGAATGGTTGTAAATCACCCTGAATCATAAATTCAATGTCATCTCATTGATACTAGACACATTGGTGTAGGGTAGATAGAACCATTCTATATTCGTGGATTCAAGGCCTACCTAAAAGTGCATTGAAGGATGTTGCCAAATTAATTATATGAAATTTAGCTTCTATTTTCAACTCTTCTATCTATAATAGGAGCATGATTGAACCTAAAGCCTTCTCGCCATTTTCATTAAACCCACATAATACTAGCATTTTAGTAGCGAGCTTACATATATCTACTTGATATGTGAGAGTATTTACATTCATAATATTGATCGATGCACTCGAATTAATTAGGACTCTTTATAATATAAAATTTCCCACATTTATGGAAATATAAAGTGGGCAGTTATGATTAGCAGTCCTTAGAAGTAGATCCTCATCAGAAAAGGTTACTCCCTAGATTTCTTTGAAGTATAAAGTTTCATCTTGAGAAGTTGTAGCTAGCTGGTCTAAATAAATCTCTTGGTTAAGAAGTTCTTTGATTAAAGTCTCCCTTATTTCTTTTGATAGAATGAGGGCATCGTAGATACTCAACCTATCAAGAAATTTCCTAAGATGGGCTAAGACATTATAATTAACCTTGAAAACATCAGGATTAGGACCCAGTGCATTTGAAGAAGGATTTGGTTGTTGAGTGGAAGTTTAAATTGAATTATTAGATATGACTTATTTTCCTTTTTCCTTGGCTAGAAGCCTAGGCAGTAAGACTTTACCGTCATGAAGTTGTATCTCTCTGATCTTCTCGAGGGGATAAGCTGTGGTGGGGTTTATGCTATTCTTTGGTGATGTAGCATCATTTTCTGATGGAGAGTTTCATTCTGAAAAAACCTATCATGATAGGATTCCCTTGAAAATTAATTTTGTGAGGTGTGACTATCTGATAAGATTTTAGGTTCATCATCATCTTTAGAGGTCGAATTAAAAGGATCATTTTTAGGAAATTTTCATCGATCACTGCAAAATCTTGATTTTGATCTCCAATAGATTTTAATTTCATTTTGTTTTCATTATTAGTCATCATAATATATGCAAAAGGATCTTTTATTAATTTTTGACCCTTTACCTTTGACGGTACAAAGTAAAAGTCAGATAAAGTCAATGGGGATAAGGGTTTCACTCCACTATCTACCATCTGAATACATCTCTCATCAACTATATTTTTCTTCTTTACAAATATGTCGCTCTTGTTTTATTGATTACAATAGTTCCTATAACTACTGGAGATGAAATCATCTCAACGTCCTCCTACGATATCTCCAACACAACCTCCAAGATTGGGTCCTGGGCTCTCATCGGCAACTATTAAGAAAGTTGAAAAGATTTGTTAATTGACTTTTTAAATGCCCGGGATAAAATAAAATCCAATCATCTTCAATGGACAGAGAAATGTTAAATTTTTTACCTGAAATGACTTTGACAGACCCCTAATCTGGTTCTATTAAGTATTCCTTTAGAGTGATGAAATTGCCCTATTTAAAATTTCTTTCAAGCCAATCCTTAAAGGTAATTAGTTTTCAATTATATGGCCCAACATATAGTAGTAGGGGAAAAAATTGGGATCATCGCTCTAATTTTCCTCTACCGGCTTCTTGGCCTCTAGCAACTTGAAGTCTACTTTCTTTAATAGACTCTTAAAAAATTTTCTTACTAACTCTCTTTTAAATGGATAGACTTTTGCCATCTTCTTTTTAAAGGATAGGGGGTTACCTGGAATAGCTGAGGTGGAGGATCATTCATTTAATTTTTTATTGGTTGCTTCCCCTTATTTATTGCTCATATAGTTACAAACTTCTTCTCAAAGGACTTTTATGGCTTTGTTGCTTCCTTTCATCAGACAAATCCTTTAAGAATGGCATTTTAGAAGCTCTTCATGCAAGTTATTTGCCTTGTTATGCAATTTCTCAAAAGTATTTATCGTGACCCCTTTAGGAGAAAAGCAATAGGCCCATGGATATTCTTTACTTGAATTTTCACTCCATATTGCTCTTATAGTTGGGTTAACACTTCATTGAGAGGTTTCTCCATCATAAAATATATTCAACTAGAGACTCTCGTAGCTTTTACTTTTGACTACCAGATCACTTACGATAACATGATGCTGAGTTTTGGAGTATCTCTTTAAGAATAGACTCTCCAACTCAATGAATATCCTCACTGAATGGTTAAGTAGATCAGCATACCATTCAAAAGTAATTCCAAAAAGACTGCTAACAAATTGGTGAAATAGTAGAATATTGGACCCTCCGGCATTGCAACAGCTTGCACAAAAATGGGCCAGATGCTGCCTTGGGTTTTCTAGACCACTAAAGACTTTAAATGATGGTGGAACAAAGCCCTTGGGATAAGGAATTGAATCATACTCCTCGAGCTAGAGTCTACCCTTTTGAATAGATGTGGTCCCTAGGGATTAGGTTAAGGCCTCCCTTACCTGATTCTTAATCATTTGTTTAATGTCCTTTTTGGCCGGTGCTATAGGGACTATAGGAATTGCTGGGGTTACTTCTGGTCTTCTACTTTGTTCACCCACTATATGCACTGTTGGTTGTAGCTGCTCAACTTGAGACTACTAGGTTTTAGCTAACTAATCCTGCATTTCTATAACTCTCAATAGCATCTCTTCCACCTTTTTTCTTAAGATTTCTTATATGTTCATCTTTATCTCTGAGCCTAACTTACACATCTGAATCTGAATCCACTATAGTTGACTCCTCTTATTTCTCTGGCTGAGATCTGCTATATTAATATCCTTAACTGATGATCTAGTCTCTACCATAAAGACACTACTCATAAGAACACCCCCTCACTAGTGTCCATCAAAAGATCATCCTATTTAAGATCAAAAGCTTCTATTACTTCTTTCTTCTTTAGAATATCCTTAATTTCTTAAATTATTTCATCAATGAGTCTCCCCTTGACAAACTTAGGGTCAATAGGTAAATAACCACTATAGTCCATTATCATTTCAAATTCTTTATGCTCATTTTTTTTCAATAATCTCTTGCATTTTTAGTTCTTGAGTTACGTTGATGGATTCTTCCATCTTCTCATTGTCAACTCTATTGTTCTTGCTATCCCCTACCTCTTCCCTTTTGAATGTCCCAAGGTTGTTAGCCACAAGGTTGGCATCTATAATGGGTCATGGGATCTCGTCCTTTGGGGACTGAAGAGGGTTATGAGAAGGAAGCTCTACTCCATCCGATGAGTGGAGACCTAACATCTCTAGGTAGGGAGCCTAAAGGCTATTTTATGTAACTGATCGCTTTTACTTTTACTAGCTTTGATTGGGACAAACTCTCTCTATGGGAACTTGGGCCTTTTTCTCTTTGCTTCTACTATTTTCTTCTCTTTTGGCTCTTTAGGTTTGACCATAATAGAAGCTATCCTCGGAGATTTCACGGGATGAACTAGAGGGCTACCATTGTGACGGTGGCTTCCTCCCGACAACAAATGAGGACTATCTCCTCTATTTTAGTGGAAGGAAGGTTAGGTAACCAGCAATAACCATCCACCAATACTGAGGTAGCAGGATGCCTCACATACTTCTTATTCGTCTTAGATGAATGAGGGGTCAAGACCCTTGCCTCGGTTCTTTCTTCTTTTAGAATTTTCTTCTCCAATCTATGGGATATCATCCCCTTTATTTTTTTAAATACTCCTCTTTAGTTTCACCTGGCTGGGCAGTGCAGGTATGAATAATATTCCTCAACATTATTTTTCTTTGGACCAACTTTTCCTTGGGGGTCTTCTTCACACAGTAGTCTTTCGGGCATGGTGGAGAGTAAGCTATCCTACTAATCCTCTCCTCTCCTACTGCATCAAAAAGTGGATGGAAATGACTTCCCTCTAGAAGCGGAGAGGAAGCGAGAATAGGTAGCTCTTCAGAAGTCTCAAGCTCTATCTCTCCCAAGGCTTTTAATTCAGTAATTTTTTTCGCCTTAGTGATTTTATTTCTCACCATTCTAGAATAATTTTTCTTTTGATTCTTTCTAGTGAAGTGGAAGTAACTTGACCCAATCTCAGACACATATGATCTCTCAGCCATTATCATTAATTTTTATTTCTTATCTTCCTTAGTAGATGATATAGTGGGCAAGGGGCAATAATAACCTCCGTTTTTGGGGTGGGGGAGTCAGTCCCTGACCCTATAGTAATCTATACTAAGGGGACATCATTTTGTATCCTCGCATACAGGTTAACCCCTTTCTATTAATTAACAGACATATTGAAAGTCTAAAATCACATTCGGAACTGAATTGAACTATCACAAACGAGTTCTTCTATAGTCATATTTCTATCAAGTGAGAAGATAAGTTTTCTATTGATTAAAAGAGAGATGATTTGAATCAGATAATTCTTAAAGTGGAATTTTGAAGCCACTAATGATTTTGATCATTATCACATTTGTTAAGTTATGAAAAATATAACTTAACATATAGTGATGAGGTATGAGAATCTTTTATGATTTTGTGGCGTAACATATAACAATAAAATCTAAGAACTATATTCATCTTCTTTGTTATTTTTGAAAAGAATTTGAATTTCTAAATCTGATTAATTATCCTTAAAATCTTAGAACTCAATATTTTAAGTTTACAACTAACACGAGGATCATGAAATGGATATGAAAATCAAGAGGAATTGGCTTAACTCTCTCATTCCACCAATTAACTTGGTGTGAGATGTTAAAGCCTTAATTTTATTAGAAATTCCCTCACTCGCCCTCTTGGTATTTCTTTTTCTTTTTTTTTGTTGATGTTGGTCTTACTCACCCAAGTAAGAAATGGGTAGAGGGGCCAATGGAATGAAGATAGTTTTGACTATCGATGTAATAAAATTTTCATAATTATTAAAGATGGAGAAAGAGAGATCAGTCACCAGTGGAGTTGCAGAAATTGTTTTGCTCAAGAAGCGCAAAAATTAATTGTAATTATATTTTGTAGAAAATTTGGATATAGATATTTTCTTAAATTTTTGATTTTTTAAGTCTAACACATCATTATGAATGATATATCATCTCAGAAGGTGAAAATACCATTCTATAATGAGTTCAAATTACAACATTATAAATTTCATTCTGATTATCAAAGTTAAATTTAAGAAGGAACTACATATAACTTTGAAGGGTAAAAATATTATTCGATCAAATGCTTAGCTATGATAATTTGGATGTGTTATCATTAACTTTATAGTCAAAGTTGTAATAATAAATGATGTATCTTCCCAAGGAAAGAAAACATCATTTACTATTAACTATTTGAGTGTGACGATAATGATCATTTTTAATTAAATTTTAAATAATAATTTTCCCCCATCTTATTTAGGAGCTAAGTAGGATGGGGTTTAATTTACGGGGTCTTAAATTTCCCATGAAGGCAAGCCTTCGTAGTTAATTATATCATAAAATGTTTTAGGCCTCCTATGAATACTCTCAATTAAAATAATGATAGAAATTTTATTTTAGATTTTTTAAGAGTGATACGAAGGGAATGGTGTTGGAATTTCAATAGGGATTAGATCATTTTTTAGCCCTTTTTTTGGAGCAAAAGGATGAGAAGTAGGAGGCATTTTGGGATTGTAAAATAATTCAGAAATGCCTCAATCTATCATATGTTAGGCTTTAAATTTTGGATGAGAGAAAATTTTAATTTAAGTTTACATTTTATTGATAGTAACCTAAACCTAACTAATCAAATATAATTCTGGGCTTACCTCAAACTTGATTAGAGAGCCAGATAAATCATATAGCCAATTTAAAATCAAGAATCCAGTCTTATAAAAGATAAGTAAGGTTTATTATTTAAGTTTTTAAAAATTGGGCCGACATCTAGTGAACGTCCTAATTGGCCCTTTACTTATGCATGGTGATTATGCTAGATGGAATTGAAATTTTATTAATTAGTTTCTAATGCAATGTTGTTGATGTTGTAGTTTCTAATGCAATGTGTGCTCATTGACCTTATATGCAAGAATGTATGATGAAATTTAAAAATTAGGCTAAGAAAAATAGATTTTTCTTAGAGATGCTTAAAATCTCCTAGATAGAGCTCCACTCTAATAGGTCAGGTGGTCTGCCATGACTTGCAAGCGGGGAGGCGCCTAAACAAGGAAATAAGATCAATATGAATTCATGAAAAACCCCCAGCGTGCCCGGACTTACTTCTTAGGAGCATTTATTTATCTATGTAAGTCTGATATTTTTTATTTAATTATAAGTAAAAGAATGTTTTTGTTGTCATTAAGAGTCTATTCACATTCCAGGCTAAAACAAATTTCTCATGCGCATAAGAAACCTAGAAAGTAGGCAATTTTTAAGGCTTAAACAAGTTAAACAATCATCAATCATATAAAATGTTGAAAGTCCATATAAAAAGCGCCACTTAATTACAACCCAAAATCTATAGAAATTAAAAGTGGCTGGGCTCCACTAATAATAATCTAGATTCTAATCCTATAGAATGATGCAAGTTTTAAAATGGGATATATTTTTATCTTCGCTCCTTTAGCTCTTTCCTTCGGGCTCCTTGGATCTGCTAGGTCTGGATATCCAAATGGAAAGAACTTCACCTTGAAAGGGGGTTTCTTTTCTCTTTGGATTCCAAGTCATCCACATTTAAATCCCCAAATGAAAGGAACTCTCCTCTAAAGGATGCTTCCCTCCCCTCTGGATTTAAAATTAGACACTAATATCCCATTTTAAATTAATTTTTATAACTCTTTGAAATTTAAATTTACACATTAAAATATTAAAATGACTCTATACTCATGACACGTTATCCTAAGCAATTCATATAAAATCAATAAAATAAATCCCAAGTATTTATATATAATTAATTTCTCAAATTTAAGCCAACACATTCACTTAGTCATGCTCTTAAAGTTAGGGGGCTTAACAATTTTAACACTTGTAGAAAATTTTGTTAATCACATTTTAATTAGCCCCCTTTTCATAGTCCTGCATGAGTATGACCATCTGCATAAATCTTCATTAGCATCCAGATCATCCTAACATAAGAAAATCTAGCTCCCATCATATATATCATGGTAAAGGAAAAATATCACATTATTTGCAACACAAATAACATCAAACCATAGAAACCAACATGTAAAGGAAAACACATAAAATTGATGTAAAATTCTCATCACACAAAGCAAGTAGGTATGAAAGAATAGTGACCTATCTTAAATCTTAGACTGGTTGTCCTAAAAATTCATCAATAGTTTGTGAATCAGGCTGTGTGGTTTGGATGTGTCCTAAATGGGTCATTATTTAAAGTTTTTATATGTTTTGTTTGGTTTGTTGTAGGTTGAAGGGATATTTAGTTCAAGTTCTAGTTGTTATGTTTTAGTGCTCATTTTAGGGGGAGTTTTAAGTGTTAAAATTGATTAATTTTTAGTCTTGAAAGTCCTAAATTTTAATTTAGTGTTTTAGTCCTTAAGTCTCAAAATCTAATACACTTATGTTCTCTAAAATAAAATCTATATAAGGTATGGAGGCTCCCATTAATTAGTTATTTATGGTTAATTATTTAAGTTGAATGATAATTGTCAATTTTTATACTAGGGTTGGGAGATTTATTTCACCCTCCTTCGGGCTAGCTTTATAACCTCATATACCCGGGTTACCTTGCAATTATCTTTGTATTTATTTGATTTACCTCATTAATTAATTATCAAGATTTGTGATTATCTTATGCTAATTATAGGTTTATTAACAATTTTTCCATTAATTAGTTCGTGGCGTTGTCACAAAGGGCACGAGGACAAATGCTTCCTTAGGATATATAGCCCCACAGTTCGAGGTAGTCCAACCTAAAAGTCTTCTTGATGTAGTTATGTTAATAATTTAATTATGGTTGGTTGGTTTCTTATTTAATTAGGTTTGTACTTATGCTTTCCATCCCACCAAATTTGTTTGTGGTGTTGTTACAATGAGTATGAAGACCCAAGGCCATCTTAAGACACTTAGCCCCGTAGCCCGAGGTAGTCCATCCTAAAAACTTTATTAATAAAATATTAATTATTTTTATAACCTGATTTAATTAATTAGATAGTAATTTATTAAAAACTTGATTATTTATTGATTTTTCATATTTAATTGAATATTTTAGTGCATTAAATAAAGGGTCCATTTCTTGACTTTGGATTTACATTAACTTATGGAGTTTTTATATTTTTAATAAATATTAGACCCTAAGATAAATGAATGCCACTGAGTTTATAGGATTTTTAATTTTCTACAATGAGTGACCTGTGGCACATGCTGTGGCTTGATGATGCAGTGGGACATTTGTCAGCATGAAGGATAAATTGTATCGCGCGATCTAACACCACTTAACCATGTTAGTGTGGGTCAGGCACCATCAGATCAAACCGTAAAAATGTAGATGACTTGGATTGAGCCACGTGGGCTTGTAGCAACCAAACGGCGTGGGTTCAAAGCTTGTGGCCCATGTGCAATATTGGCTTGGATGAAATTGCTGATTTTGGGTCGTCCGATCGTGTTGAATGCGCGATCAGACATCTCTGATCAATCAAGGTCATTTTATTTCAAATTGAACTGAATTTTTAATTGCTCATGACTTTTTAAATACTTATCCAAATTTAATGAAATTTAAAACATAAGATCATAGTATCCTAAGCTTCCAATGCCTAGAGTTTGGTGGCATCATGCATTACAAATTTGGAGCAGTTTCAAAATGAATAGTTAAGCTTTAAGTGATCATATCTTACCAATCGGTGGATGGATTTGAGTATTCTTGGGCTTGTTTTTTTCCTGGAGAAATCTGCTTCAACTTTGTAGTAGACTCAAAGGGCTGGTTCAGGCTGGATTGAAAATTGACTTCAGATTTCCTCTTTCTCTCTCTATTCTTCTCTCTCTTCACCAAAATAAGCTTTAGAGGCTATGGGATGGTGGGGAGAAACTTGGAGAAGACTATGGAAGCTTTGGAGAGGAAAGAGTAAAGGTTTTTGGGGGATGAAGAGAGTTGAGAGAATAACTTTGATAAGAAGGAGAGTTTTTGGAACTTTTAGGTCATTTGAAACAATAAGGTCTAAGTGGATGGTTAGGATTGATTGGACCCCTTGCTTAGATGATTGACATCTGTCCAGGGTAGTTGGAAGCTTGAGGATTGGCATCTTGGATGTGTATGATGTGTTTTGTCTCATGTGAGGGGAGGGGAGCTCTTTTTACCTCATTTGGTTAAGCCAATGCTTGGGCTTGGTTTAGGAGCTACCGTAGGTCTTCTTTAGGGCTTGTTTAGGGTTGCTTTGAGTAGGTTTTGTTTGATTAATTGGAGGGGAATGAGATGTCTCAAGAATCAGAGGTCATTTAATTTGGTTTTGTGGTGATTGAAAAATCAATCAAAAAGGGTTATAGGGCATAGGCTTTTGGCCTTCATTTTTGGTATGAGATGTTGGATTTTATTTTTATTTGGATTGATTAACCTCATGCAAGAGTGAGGTCAACACCACCACCGTTCAACCTTACCTTTCAACATAAAAATAGTTAAAGATAGTTATTTGTTACTATATATTTTATCAAATTCAAAATATTTTCATTTCAAATTATCCAATTCTTAGCATCTCTAGTGTCTACTCCTCTCTTAAATAAAGGTGGCTTCTAACTCTGAAAGTGCTTTAAATGCTTATCTAGTTGATAATGATATGGGCACCTACGTCTATACCTGCAATGCTGCTTGGAAATGTCATTGTAACTAGTATAACTACTAGTGGTACATGAGGTGTTGTAGGATCTACAAAAGGTTTTATCTTTTCCATCATTGCATTATCATTCTCATTATTTATATTTGCATCATGGTCCTTGACATCATACTTTTAAGATCAGACTCCACTGACATATTATTCTACTCTGAGTGTATTGTCCTTAGTTGGTGTGATATTTTCATAACATTCAGGTGTTCCAAAAGGCTGAGTTGACTGACCATTACACTACAGGAAAATCACATATTATCGGCGAAATTTTCGGCCAAAAATTCATCATTTTCTGGCGGATTTCCAGTGAATTTTTTTTCGCCGGTAAAATGAGCGTCAGTAAATTTTTCTGGCAGCCGGAAAAAGTTACCGGCAGAATTTTCTCGCCGGAAAACAACAGCCAGAATATTAAAAAAAAAATTTGAGCTGGCTGCCCCCGCCCTGCCCAGGCTGGAGACCACTACCCGCCCACTGCCTGACGTGCCCCACCTGCTGCCCGTGACCCCGCGCTGCGCAGGGCGGGGTTCGAACCCCGCACCTCCTCATTCGCTGGCGCGCCTTATCATCCTGCCACTCGCCAAAATTGAAATGTTTGATGAATTATTTTATTTATCTAATAACTGACCAAATATTATTAATTAAAATTTATTTTTTTAATTAATAATCAAAATAAGTTATTAAAGTAATAATTAATTAAACTTTGTTATTAAATTAATAATTAATTAAATAAAATTATAAAATTAATAATTAATTAAAATAAACTATAAATTTACTAATTAATTAAATTTCAAATATATGATATTTTCAGAAATTATTAAAATCCGTCGAAAAATCTGCTGGAAATACCGCTGGAAATAAATCTGCCGGAAAATCCATCGGAAAGTCTGCTAAAAAAATGTCGGAAATATTTTCACGAAATTCGCTGGAAAACCGTCAAAAAATCTGCCGGAAACTCCTTCGCCGAAAATTCTGCCGGTAATGGAAGATTTTCCTGTAGTGTTAATCCCCCCAGGTACTCTTTCAGTCATTTTATCTAAAAATATATTATATCAAAAAATATGTATTTATATAATCACATGCATATATTTATACTTTTAGTTTAATATGCTAAATATAATCAGGGTTAGGGGTTAGACTCACCACTAACTTAAGAACACTACCTCCACCTAAACTTTGTAGTAATTATATTAGATTTGATTATTATCTTCTTATTAATACTAAATCCAATCAAGCTTCCATAAATAAATTCTCAGAATCTTAAATCTTAATTTGATAATATTTTTTGTGACTCCCTACCGATAAATGTAGGGTGTAACAAAGAAAAATATATGATTCCCTAACATTCATACTCATAAACATTCTAAAAATATTCATGTCACATTTCACGACATTTAGCTATAAAGCAAAAGTATTCAAGATATTCCATTTATATCATATGTATATAATTACAGAACATCTAGCATAGCTATATAATCATGTATAAGTTTTAAATTAACCTAATTTTACTCAACTTCAATCTTATCTTTCCTCTTTCCTATAAAAATAGTCTGAATAAAAATCTAGTGAGTTATAAGGCTCCGAAGGATATGCAATTCTAATACAAAATTTTAAAAAATATATAGTAAATAATATGCATGTATTTATGATTGAACTAAATTCATAAGTTGCTTATAAAGATAATATACATATATATACATATATATATGCTCGTATGAACTAATAATAATAGAAAGTTTATTACAGTATTATAAAAAGAATAATATCATGTCATTTAATGATTTAGATGTTCAACCTTGAATTTATTCATATAGAAATTTCATTTATTAATTATGTCCTTTTTTATTTCTCATTTTATCTTAAGCCTATGAATATTTCATGAGTAAATATTTAAGTTTTGGCTATCATCACAATATAAAGTTTGCTTTTATGGCTTTATAATTATTTTTAATGGAACCCGGGTAAAACTTATCATTATCATTATTGAAATGCATTGTGGTCCTAACGCCTCTATTTGGGTCTCTTTTGCCCCACCAAGGAAGATAATATACCATGTCCTTGCCACTCAACACCTAACATGGCATTCCCATGCTTATTAATTTTTTATCAATTATTTAACTGATAATTAAATGGTTCATGCATTAATATGAAAGACATTAATAATACAATGCATGAATATGAAGAAAAAGAAAACAATAGATAACTCATTGCTTTTGTTCCAAAATGTTGTCAATTAGTAAAACATTTATATAATTATAATATACTTAATTTTAAGCTTGAATTGTTAAAATCTATGTGTGATCGTTTACAGCTAAATACTCAACCGTAGACACACATTCAACAATACGAAGAATTTTTAATGCATTTCACACTTCAATTTGCTCAAATGCAATTGTACATGCCGAAAATAAAATAATTTACTTTTTAAATTAAAATTTGTATTTCTTACCACTGACGAAATGCCTTCTTAATTATGACTCCTTACATCTTTTTACAGTTATAAATCACCTACACAATTTAAATTTCTCAATCACTATAATTTTTACTATTCTTACAATTTATTTTTTTTAAATCATATGGATAAAATCCATTTATTCTAAAATAATATTTTTACCTCAAGACTTTATCTCCTCATATGCCACTTCAATCCTGAATCACAATTGGGTATTAATTAATTTAGAAACTTTACTCAAAGTAAAGAAATCTACAAAATTTAATTTCTTACTTATTCCTTCTCTTCCTTATCTTCTTCCTCTATCGATTCCTCCTTCTAGCCATTCAGCTTGCCCTACCTCCACCTTAAACTACAACCTCTGATCTCCAAATTGAGAGCAAGCAACTAAAATAACACTACATGAAAATCATTCATTACCGTAGGAAATGGACACTTTTCTAGCAGAATTTTAGTGTTCTGGTAGCTTTCTAGCAATTTTTTTCTACCGGTATAAGCTGCATAAGATACACAATGCATCGAAACTTTTTCCACCAAAACATTTTTGGACGGCTTTCCTGCGGCTTTCCATTTTGGTTGTGGCGGCGGTCAGAGCGACGTGTTTTGCTAAATAGCCGTCGAGGATTTTTGGTGGCATTACCGATGATTTGACCACCAATATTTTTTGGCGGTTTGATTGCCTGTTATGTCTGACTATTTGCCACTAGTTATTTCAGGCCAGTTGACCGCCAATGTTTTCCGGCAGGTGGGCCGCCAAAAATTTGTCAGAAATCTCTACAGTTTATTTATTATTCTAGCATCTTGTAATTGATCTAGTATCAAAGGTTTTAGTGGATAGGCTTCTTAATTGTCCACAAACTCCTCCATAATTGATACCTACAACATAATATAAATAAAATAAAATACACTAACACATAATATTCACAATCAACACATATTAAAAGACTTAAAACCATAAAGTTCAAAATAAATAAACTTTAAAACATAATAAAACATAATTCTAACAACATAAAAACTTAAAGTTCTACATAAACAAACTTTAAAACATAAAGTTCAACTACAATAAGATTTCACATCAGTATATTCTCAAAGAAAAGCTTGTTCTTCAACGTCTAACAATAACTTCAACATTAACTTAAATCTAATCATCATCCGTCTCCTCGCTACCCTGTGATTTATGTACAGGCTCCTGATCCCTTTTCTTCTAATTTTTGGCTTGATATGATCGCAGCTATGCCTGAATCTCAGCCTACATCTATCTCATCTTCTCTATCTCTTTTCTCAGAGTAGCAACCCTCTGGCTGATAGTTTATTCAACTCCACTAGCATCATAAAATGTTAAGGTGGATGTCTAGCTAGTATATCCCTACGAACCTAAGACATAAACCCTCCCCTTCTATCTTCCTTCAATAGCCTCTAACCATGTGTGGTACTTAAAGTACTAGGACGATCCTAAAGATGATCCCTCACCAGTAGACGACTGACTCTCCCAAGGTTGTATAAAATTATCCTTTCAGAATAAATCCATAAAAATATATTTCTATTTATTTTTTATTATTACTCAAAAAATGATGTTCACGTGAGCTTTTCTTGCCTTATTATCGACCCACTGATAATCAATTTGATATTAGTGAGTCCTTGCATGCAACTCTAATAGTATCGACTCTCGACCAATATACTCTTTCTATAAATAGAGAGCATAGTTAAAATAATGCACATATATTTGTGAAACTAATTAAAATATTCTTTTACCAATCATTGTCTATGCTCAGTATGAGGCGCTGAACCACCCATTTGAAGAGAGCATCTTAAACCCCCCACAATTAGATACTCTATCATCCTTATGGTATAACATACAACCATTTATATAACAATAAATTTTTATAGTGATGAGACTCAACTTGGATACTAATTTTTTCATTCGATACAAGTCTGTGGGGATTAAATTATTTGTTGGATTTATTTTCTTGAGAAGATAAATGAAGTTATTGAAGCACTCTCGAGAAATATTATATTCAGTTTTGATACTGAGTATCCTACCAGCAACTGATAATTCTAAATGAGTTGAACAACCATCTCAAATTAGTTTTTGAGCAGCATGTAGTAATTCAATTTTTTTTGGGTTTGGTGGCTCTTCCATGTTTGCTTTTAAATTTTGACCTGCTGCATCAAAATAAGTTCTTCATATAGTCTATTCATTTGATCGTTATTCTGGAAGCTATCGATGGACCAACATGAATATCTTTATGTGGCTCATACTTGCCATGTGAGGTCTAGAACCAACATCCTGTAATAAATCTCCTATAATATAAATCAACCTTAACATCATCGGGCTTAAGAAAAGCTTAATTTTTATGCTTCGAGCATGGACATCTAAAAATTCTATTAGACTTAAACGAAAGTAGTTAACATGCGACTTGAATGAAAGTCTCAACTCCCTCAATAAATTTATTTGCCAATCCTTTTTTTCCCAGTAATAATTTGTTATACATCTAATATCTCTCTTCTTGGATAGTCATGTGGATGATAAATTAATAATCCTAAAATAAAAATATATATATAAATTCAATATTATAAATTATTAATAATCCTAAATAAAAATTAAATTTATTATTATAAATAGACATCTTTCCTGCTTATGAATTAGCCTAAAGTACTATTGGCATCTACAATATTTTGCCAAGAAAACACATAATTTATTTTTAATTTATTTTATTATTTGACCTACATGTGAAAGATTCCAAGATTTCACCTACATGCATAAAAATTATAATGATGACAAAGGCCCTCAAGCTTGTATAGGTGATAGACTATTGCCTATTTTAGATGAAAAGTAGCTCTTATCAAGAGAGAAAACTGGACTTAATTGGGGCAAGATATAATTATCAGGTAAATAATATTTCTTTTTCATTTAATTCCCCCAACAAATAGATAGCCAATAGAGAGGCATTCCCATAAATAAATGAGAATATGACAGCAAAACATGAATAAGAAGGAACATATGATTGTGGAATCCATGAAATAAGAAAAGTGGAAAAGCCTTGTATATTATATTGCACATTGTGTAGTACCTAGAACCCAAAAGAACTACTACATTTGAAAAAAGAAAGAAGAATTAAGGACCAATACATGAATACCAAGAGGATTTAGATGATTGGGAAAGTCACAAAATAGGACTAATGCAGAAGCATTCTACTAATAGCTATGCATGAATTCCCTTGGTAATTACAGCTGTGAGATTGCCAGAGAAGCTCCAAACCTTCCAAACACACTACATCATTACCATAGAAAATATAGAGACATTCGATAATAGCTAAAATCTAAATCGCCATCATCATCTCCCTCACAAATTCTTACTCTGATTTTTGTGCCCATTTAGCTTTGATAGATAGCTTTCTTTTTCATGATGTTAATAATTGTGAGTTCCCCTCAACCCGTTTGTCTTTATTGAGGGATGATAGTGATAGGGTTTAGCTTTACAGTTGGCTTTTTACTTGTATTTACCTTTTCATTTTGATTAATGCAATATATGCAACTTTCAACACAAATTCTTACTCAAAAGATACACCCTTGTGCAATCATTAGCAAAATTCCAAATCATCATCATCACCCTCACAAATTCTTAATCAAAAGATACAATATCACACTATTGAATGTACTAAATGGCAAAAAATTTGATAAATGGGACCTCCCAAGTCCTATAACTCTATTGTATAGTTGAAATGAGGCATGATTGCAATGCATTCAATAATATTTTATCATTCGTTATATCCTAACAAAATTTCCAAGATTGAAGGCACGTAGCCAGAACTTGAGATGAAAGAATTTCACGTACAGTAACACAATAACATTTGAAAAAACTATATTTGGATCTTGTATAATATAGAGAGGATATACAAATAAAATTTGTCATAAAAAATAAATTAGAAAAAATTTTCCATTATTTTTACATGGCACTTCAAGCGATAGAGGCTCAAGAAACTTTTGAAATTTATCATAGAAAAGAGATAGAGCTTCCTCCCTACCCTCTCAAGTTAAGCCCTAAGTAAGAAAACTTGTAAGCACCAGTTGGTTGAAGATTTTTCATCCCTCCTTTATTCCTAATCAATGAAAGATATTCACACCATAAATTATTGATATGTTAAAAAAAAAAAAAAAAGAGCGCTGACCATTCATATTTGGTAATCTATAAAAAAACAACTTTTTGCTGCATCTCAAAAGCTTGTTCCACAGCAACTATTGCTCAAATACACATCTATAATAGCCTTAGAAAGAAATGTTATTGGAACTTCAAAGAAAGTAATGTCTACCATATTGAACATTATGTGGCACCAAAAACCAAAAAGCATAAAATTGGCAAAATGAATAAAGAAGCTTTCCACTAATTACAATGCATTGATCCTCCTAGTGATAGCAGTTGAGGCTTCCTAAAAAGCTTTGGGCCATTGTGAGAAGGAGGAGGGAAAAAGAGAAGGAGAAGGAGGAAAGAAGAAGAAGAAGAAGAAGAAAGTGGGGAGGGAAAGGAAGAAGAGCCAGGAAGGCGAGGAGATCACCTGGGGCTAGGGATATGAGGCTCAAGGCTGACGTCAGCTAGGGCCGAAGGTCGGCAGAAGGGGTCTCGACTTTCTATGGGATGCAAGGAGACACGTTAAAATGAGGGAAAAATGGTCATGCAAAATAGGGCTAATACCGGTAGCATTTTCGGTGGCCACAGTCGCCGAGAACAATTTACTTGAAATTGACTGTCATTCCTCTTATAAAGGTGTCCAAGGTACGTAGATCCAGTGAATTTTCAAGCAGCTCTAGGATTGCCAGAATTTTGACTGCCAAACTGCTGGTTAACACCAACGGTCAATCCGCAGGCTTAACCGCCTGAATTTCAACACTCTGAAAAATCTGCCAGTATTTGTTTATTTTTCTGTAGTGTAAAGTTTTGGTTCAAGAAGAATAGGTTGCTGTTTTAATTTATATGCATAAAACTTATAATACACATGTCATCCACCACTACATGATGTGCTAAGTGAAAAGTTATTAAATTTCTTGCTCCATGCTATAGTATTTATAATATATGAATAGTAATTAAATTTAAAACTTTAGGAAACAAAAATACAAATCAAAACTAATTTAATAACTTTAACACCATTATAAATTAACATATCCTTTTATATACAAATTTGTTCCAATTGATAAGTAGAACACAATAGCATAATTTTTGGTGATTTTCGTGAAAGTTGGTGTTTCGAGATATAAATTAATTAAGAAAAATTTATATTTTACCTTATGAAACTTGGGTATTATAATTCTTTCCCCTTTATTATAATTTTGTCCTTGAATTTTGCCTTTTCATGGATTTTCAAATAAATGAGGGAAGTTCTATCTCATATCTGCCTCTTTTTCAAATGTAGCCTTTTTAATTGATCTGTGCTTCCATTTCACTTTCATGCAAGCAATTATTCTACTTCTCAATTTATGAATATCAAACTTTAATATTTTTTCAAGCTCCTCCATATATATTAAGTTACTTTGTAGCTCAATTTTATTTTCAGAAACTCTCTGATGTTCATCTATAATCCATTTCATAAGCGTTGATATACGAATAATATTATGTACATCAGATATTTATTTAGGTTTTGCTAATCTGTAAGCAACCTTCACACTCTTTCAATAATCTCAAATGGGCCAATATATATAAGATTCATCTTTCTGCCTTGACCAAATTTAGAAATGCCCTTCATTAGTCTAACTTAAAAAAAAAAAATCAAATTTTCCCATTTCAAATTCTACCATTTTATGCTTAGAGTCATAGTATTTCTGTTATTGATCTTGGGCTACTTTTAATCTCTCTAATTAATCTAATTTTTTCAGTAGCTTTATCAACTAACTATAGATCAAATATTTATCTTTCTCTAATTCCAACCCAACATAATGGAGTTCTACATTTTCTTCTATATAACGCTTCATATGTGAAAGTTCATTAGGAGTGTTAAACCCTAAAGAACTAGTCCCGAGGCTAACCAAAAAAGGGGTGAATTGGATATTTAAAAACTTCTTTAACTAAAAGAAATATCTTTTTATATCTTGCAGCAAAAATGAATTAAATCAATAATAAAAAGATCAATAACAGATTTCACCCAAAAAGTTAATCACAGTAAAATAAAATGCAGAAAATAATCAGAAAGAACACACCCGATTTATAGTGGTTCGATCCAACCTGACCTATGTCCACTCCCCGGAGCCTCCCCTCCAGGTATTGCACTAAATCTTTAGTGTCTCTCCTTTAGCCCCCATAGCTACGCGGAGAAGCCCTTATAAAATCACTTCGAACTTCCCTGACGCAGTGGAGTAGCCGGGTCCTTCGACACCCAAGAGATCTTCTTCTTCCCAAAACTTCCCTCGAGATGACCCTTGAATTTGATAGTACTTAAGTGCAAGCTTGCCAGACCAACCGTGTGAACCCCCTCACACTCCCTCGAAAATCCTCCTTCCAAGGCTCTTCTCCCTCTCAAACTCCACCCTTTGCACTCTCTCTTTCAAGCTCTCTCTTCAAATTTTCTCCAGAAGAAACAAAGCCTCAATGGCTGCCAAAGACACCTATCAAGTGCCTTGAGAAAGCTTAAATAGAGAGCTCCAAGAACCCTTCCAAATTAGTTCTAGCAGCAAAAATTGTCCAGGATGATCACAGGATCGTCCTGTATGATGTGCTTAAAAAGATGGCTTCAGAAAATCCTAAAAAGTCAATTCTGATGCCAAAGATCATTCAGGTCGCAGGATCGTCCAGGACGATGCTCAGAATTTGACCTAATAATCCTGGATGATCTCAGGATAGTTTAGGACGATCAGTGTAAATTTTAAACAAATCATCCAGTACGATATACAGATCGTCCAGGATGATAAGAATATCAAATTATCCATATTTGATTGAATAATCATAGGATTAATTTAGGCAGCATTATCATATATCATCCAGTATGATATGGATCATCCTGGATGATTAGACCAAAAATTGAAACTTGAAATCTTGCCTGAATTATTATGGAAGCTAGGGTTTTGAGATCGTGTTGGATCATCCAGGATGATATAAATCATCTAGGATGATTAGTCCAAAAATTGAACTTCTGATTTTGGGTCAATCTCACTCCCCTGAGTGTGTGTGTGCATGATTACCAAGCTAGCAAACACCTTTACAGGACTCAACTCAAGAAATCAAAAGTTACATCAATGAATATTACAGACTCTTTACAACATAATCTTTTCTACCCAATCTTGAGCATTGATTCTTCATTGGATGGTGCATGGTGTTCCTGAAATATTAGTATACACACAAATAAATATAGAATGAAAGTACTAGGAGATATAAAGATGTGAGCCATAATATTTGTTATCATCAAAAACATAAACTCGTGAGTTCGAGTAGCAACAATATGGCATCATCTTGATGCTAGACTAATAACTATTGTTATAGGCACTACTCTATCAATGGGATATGATCATCCCAACTACCTACAAAATCTAAAATATATAATCATAGTAGATCTTCTAGCACTTGAATAACTCCTTCTGATTGTCTATCTGTCTGTTGATGAAATACTATATACTTAAATGTAATTTTGTACCAAACTTTCATGAATGCCCTTCATTAGCCTAGATGTAAAACGACCATCTTTTTCTGATACAAGAACCTTAGAAATTCTATGTAATCTGATAATTTCTTTCAAAAATAACTTGGCTAATTTTTCCATAATTAGTCTGACGGATAGGCAAAAAGTGTACAGATTTTAATAGTTTGTCAATCACAACCCAAATGTAGTCATGTCTTTTTCTTGATCTGAAAACTCCTGTAACAAAATCTGTAGCTACATCTTCCTTCTTCCACTCGAGTATTGATCATGATTGCAACATATCACTAGGTTTTTAGTGTTCAGCTTTAATAACCTGACATTTTTTATATTTTGTCACATACTCTGCTACATTACTCTTCATTCCAAGCCACAAAAATAATGACTTTAAATCTTTATACACATTCGTACTTCTTGAATGAATTGAATAACCTGAGTTATGGGCCTCATATAATTTTTTTTTAATCAGATTTGATTCCTTTGATATCCATAAGTGCAAGTTGCTTTTGATTCCTCACTGTTCATCCAAGCTAAGACCTTTTCTTTTGCCTATTTACCATTGATCGATAAGCTTCTAATATTCAGAGTCAATCTTTTGGGTCTCTATGATTCTTTCCTCCAATGTAGGATACACAGTCATTTGATATAATATATTGTATCCTGAGTACTCTATATTCTGACCTCTAATTGTTGGGCTTTCATATCTTTATTAACTGTTCTTCTTGAGTTAAGATCCAATTTATATCCCTGCAAGATTTTCTAGTTAAGACATCAGCCACTATATTCGTCTTACCTGGATGATACTATATGTCATGATCCTAATTTTTTATCAATTCAAGTCATCTTTTCTATCTCAGATTTAATTCATTCTGAGTAAAAAAAACTATTTTAAAATTTTAGGATTACTAAAAATATAATACTACAACAAAAATTAAACAATTATTCTCAACTATGTATAATCATATCTTCAATTGTGAAAAAATGAGCATTCTTACATCTTCCATTATTTAGTTATTTCATTCAACTAGGCCAAGCGTAGTGATTTTTCTCGTCTTTGATTTTTTTATGTAAAAAATTTTAATGTGAATATTTGTAAAAAACTAAGATATTAAATACTCAACCATTGTAAAAAATTTTAATGTAAATTACCCGAATAAATAAAATATTAAAAAATAATCTCGTACAATTATTTTACACTAACAAAATATACTAAAAAATAATTTAAATCTCCCTATATTCAAATTCTTTGAATTTTCAAATGTACTTAACCAAACAGCTCTTTTAGACAATTTCAGAATTGCCTTCTGAGACTGTTCGCCTCGGAAGAACCAACTGGGCATACTTTTAACTGGTGAAACCATTATCCTCTCACCCTGGCTTTCGTTTCTACAGTACATCACTTCTTTTGTTATTTAATTCAACGACGGTGCTGCCAGGCGTGTTAATGTCGGCACCGACGGCCGAATCATTGGATATTCCATGAAAGGAAGGTCTGAAAAGGATGCGGAGAAGCTGTCACAAGTCTTGGCTATGACATCACCTTCTTCCTTGTTTAATAAGCTTTATGAAGGTTGCTCGGATGGCTCTACCTGAACGGTGGGCGACTAAGATTATGGATCTTTCTACAACTGGCATTAGTTCTGCGGCAATCCTAAGTGATCATTTATGAGCTAAGGGACAAAGGAGAATTGATGGATTGACGCTCATGATCATTTATGAGCTATGGGACAAAGGGGAATTGATTATTGACGCTCAGAGGTATACTTGTCAACAATTTGAGCGATGACATCTTAGGTTTTGTCGATATTATTGTTTTCTGCTATCCTATTATTTAGATCTTCTATTATTATATTTTGATTCGGTTCAGTGTCTACTGAAGATTGGTTCAATATATTGATTTAATTTGGAGTTGATGTAAATTTTATTCATTTGATTTTAAACTAGCTTTAATTTAAATTGAGTTTGCTCAAAATTAAAATTTTTTCATTTTTTAAATTTACTTATACACATAAATATATATTTAGAATATATAACAATTATATTATTATATTATTATTATTATTATTATTATTACTTTTAACTCAAATTGAATCAAACAAGTCAATGCTAGCTAAAGTTTCAGCTCAATATTTAATTTTATAGTTAGGTTAGATAGAATTTAGTTGGCTTTAATAATAATAATTATTATTATTGTTATTATTATTATTATTATTATTATTATTATTATTATTATAGGATTATACACTTGTGAAGAGTTTGATTTGGATGTATATTAGAATAATATATATATATATATATATACACACACACACACACACACACTACAAGAAAACTGTTTACTACCGTTAGCAATTTCCGGCAAAATATGCCAATTTTTCGGCGGTTATGAAAAATTCTGGGATGTTTTCCGGTGGCTTTATGACCGCCAGAATAAACCGCCTAGGAAATCAAAACTGGCGGTTTTTTCTGACGATTTTCTGGTGACTATAATAGCCGAAAATTACCGTTGTCAAAACCATAAGAAACTGCAAGAATTTGTCGGCGCAATGACCGCAACTTAACCGGTGGTCGTTACTGGCAGTAAAACCTTCGGTGTTTCTTGCGCTCAAACTGTCGGAAAGCCACCGGTTATTAGCGGCGACGAATAAATAACCGACAGTTTACCACCCGTATGGTATTGAAGTTTCTAGCGACTAAACCACGAGTTAGTCGCTGGAAACCTGTAGTATTTACAAAAAAGAATTGACAGCACCCCTTTATCCCAACACATTTCCACATGTACCTACAACAGTTGAGGAAAACATATACTCAGGCATTTCAAAATATAATATATAAAATACACTAATATCCATAATCAATAGATGAACAAATAATTCAAAACATAAAATATATAATACACAAACTTTTAACCATAGGTAAACATGAAGTTCAACTTGTTAAATAATATTTAAAACATAAAACAAGTACTTGCACATCCATATATTCAAAATACACCAACTAGTTCTTCAAACAAATACAACAACTAATCATCGTTTGTGTCCTCGCTATCCTGTGATTCATGTATAGGCTCTTGCTTCTTCTTTTTTTTCTGATTTTTAGCTCTATCTGATTGCAGCTCTGCCTGCATCTCAGCTTGAATCTATCTCATCTCCTCTATCTCTTTGTCATTGCAGCAACCCTCTGGCTGACAATTTTTTTAGCTCCACTAACATCATAAAATACTGAAGTATATGTACTTCCCTCATAAGCATATCCCTGCGAACCTAAGCTATAAACCCTCCCCCTCTAGCTTCGTCTAATAACTTCTGACCATGTGTGGGACTCAGAATACTGGTCGATTCTAAAGATGATCCCTCACCAGTAGACTGTTGACTATCTCGAAGTCATATAAAATTATCCTACGAGAATAAATTTATAAAATAAAATTTCTATCTATTTCTTATTATTACTCAAAAAATTATACTCACGTGAGCTTTTCTTGCATTCTCATTAACCCACTGATGATCAGCTTGATGTTGGTGAGTCATCGTATGCAGCTCCAGTGGTGTTAACTCTCGACTAAGATACTCTTCCTACAAATAGAAAATATAATTAAAATAATATACATATATTTATGAAACTAATTAAAAAATCTTTTACTAGTCATCGTCTATGCTTTAGTATGAGGCACTAAAACACCCTTATGAAGAGAGCTTCCTAAACTCCTATAGTCAGATGCTTTATTTTGGTTATTCTGCTCTCTCAATTTGGTGAACTCAGGGCTTGCCCAAGCTTTTCTCAAATCAGCCCATACTCCCTCGCCAATCCATAATGGGTGCTACCTAGACTTTCTAATGTCCGTGAACATGTCCCTAAGATGAGTAGAGCCTCTCCTCTTAAATTTTATTATGATCCTCATTCCATGCTCTAGCCACCACCTAAAATGTTTTTGTAAAATATAGATATAATAAATAATATTAATACAAAAAAAAATTAAGTAATGTCAAATAAATATACCTGAAATTCTCTTAATCACATATCTCTAACTTTCTTTGAGATCTTCTTCCATGATAAGTAAGGAGGATCATATTTTCTCCGTATGATGCCATGAATCTTGTGGGCAGGCTACCTTAAGGGATTGAAGCTACAGATAAAATTTTTTGTTAATTATATAATAGATCAAATTACAATAACTTTGTAAAAGAAATTGAACTTACGCATTACCCTCAGGCTCTATGCATACACGCTTATCCTCTATTAATGCAGGCCCCCCAGGCCCATCCTCTGCTTGTGTTGATCATCCACCCTATTTTGGCTGCACAAGAGGTGAGTAATAATAGGGGTGATTGTAAGGAGGGTAAGGGTAGGTTGATGGAGCTATTAATGATGTTAGTTGGGGGTAATATGGATAGAATGGAGTTGAGTGTGTCTGATTTGGAGAGAAAAATCAAGGACTAGTAGACGTAGGAGTCAGGAAGTACCTAGGATGGGGTGGTACTCCAACTGCAGCTGGATCTATCAGTCCCTGACCCTGCTCAGTGGGGGACTAATGTTAACTTCCAGGTGGTGGTGATGGAATCACTGGTTGAACTCTCTGGCCCTGACCTTCATCACCTTGTCTAGACCCAGTTAGTCTAGTGCTCAACTTTTTTCTATGACCAAATATTTAAGTAATAGATCTACGAGGAGGATCATTACTTAAAGCCATATATAGTAAAAGAAGAAATTAGTTTATATTTCATGAAATTACATTAACACTTAAAAATGATGTTGTAACATATATGAAATTTACATATTTAGAAATAAGAAAAATATAATTATATTTACAAAAAAAATAAAAAATTTTCATTTCATATAAATCAATTATAAATATATAGTTACAGAATATATAAATGATTTGTATAATAAAATGATTTATAAAATGTATAAATGATTTACATAATTATAAATGATTTAGAGACAGTTATCAAGAACATCAATTTCAAAAACTTAAGCTACATTGCAAGAAATTTGCTTGCCAACTTATTTTTCAAAAACATTACAATAAATAAAAAAAACTGCATTCAAAAATTGCAATTGCCAATTTGTTCTTGCTAAAAATTCATGATACAACATTAAGTATATTGCAATAAATTTGATCCCTTAAGCAACAAGAACTATTTTGAATCAAAAATATTTTCAACGCTCTCTAAGGTATCTTCAATTTCTTTCACATTCTCACTTGAAGAGCTCATCAAATTATTCATATCCTCTAACTGCATTTCAACATTATATGTAGTAGTTGACATCTCATCAATTTCAATAGACCTACAATCTGACATCTCATCCTCTTGATGTGCAATAGATACGATGCATTATTGGTCAACAATCCCTCATGCTTTGGTTTTTATGACAGCTTGCCAATCTTGCTTATCTCTACGATAATTGGGATATTTATTGAAATAAATTTGAACATCTTAACTTGCTAGCACAAATAGATTAAACTTCCCATAACTTCTACTAAATCATATGAAGGATGAACCCTTGTGACTCTATTTGATACTAGATCATACCATTGATAGTTGAACAAACATAAAAGATTCTCATATTCTTTTGGGTACTATAGCTAAAGAACTTCATCTAAAATACTGTAATAATCACACTTATGTTCTTCATGAGTGTTTACTCTAACAAAAACTCTATATTTTTTAGTTTTTCTTCCTTCACTCCATGACTTGGAATGAAATCTAAACCCATTAACTATATATATTGGCTAGTTTTTTTTCACATTAGGCCCCATGCCAGTGCTTGCAGACCTTTATTAAAAACTTTATTACCAGGGTTATGTACCTAAGAATATTTTAAAATTTTAGAGCTTCTAGTATTCAATAAGATATAAATCAATAAAATAATATAGATTTTACTCACATAAGATATAAACCAAGTTGAGAATTCATTTGCAACAAGTTGCTCAATATATGTAGTATCTATTGGAGATAAATTGCTTACAAAATAATACCTGGTAATAAATCATCCAATTAATAATTGAGTATTACAAATTAACATGATTTCTTTGCACATTATGGAAAAACTTACATTAAGATAGTTTGGACTTCATGGCAGTTCAATAATACATATAAAGTCATTATTTTGATTTCTAAATCATTGAGGAATCTTTCAACACATTTATCACTAGCCTTTCCATGACTTCTAAAGACTGATAGTGTAGATTATGATTGTTCTTCGATATCGAAGTCCATGTTATGACCAATCTTTATTCTAGTACTTCTCACATGGGGCTCAAAGTAGTAGGATCAGAAGTGGGTGATTCTTGAGCCAAATATGCTTCATATATCGATCCTTCTCATCGTGCTTTATTCTTAACATACTTTTCAACTTGTTTAAATATCTACTAGATGATTAGAATTATTAGTTATGATTAGAAATATTTAAGATAACATATTAAATAGATGTGTTACCTCTTAAAAGGGTACATCCAATGATATTATACAGGTCCACCAACTCTAGCCTCATAAGGTAGATGGACTGAATAATGTTCCATAGAATTAAAAATCTAGGGATTTTTTTAAACTTATATAGGATGATTGATATATTCTCCTCACTCCTCCGTAAAGCATCTTCGCTTAGTTCAGATGAATATAGTTCTTTGAAGAAAAGGTTAAGCTCTGTCAATGGATTCGATATATAATTTAGTAACAGACATACTATAATTGAAAGGAGCACTTCCATAATTATGTGATAATCATGACTTTTTAGTCCAAATAATCTCATAGATTTAAGTTCTACACATCGGCTTAAATTTGATCCATAGCCATCAGGCATTTTTAAACCTTGAAATCACAGACAAATTGATCTTTTTATTCAAACGCGAATGAGTAAGGTGCTTTGGGCTTCATTATTTTACTGTTGCTGGTTGTTACTAACTTTAGATTTCTTTATCGATAATACTCTTTAATGTCTATTCTAGCTTTCATATTATTCTTACTCTTGCCTTTAACATCCATGATTATATTAAAAATATTATCGAGAAAGTTCTTCCCAATATGCATAACATCCAAATTACGCCTTATCAAATTTGTACTCTAATATGGTAATGTCAAGAAAATACTTTTTTAATCCAATTATGTTAAAAATCATATCCTAAAAATTTATACTGATAATAGTGGGAAATTAATAATTGATGAAATGTCAGAAAGTATCTATAATATGTCATATCCACTTAATATGGGTGGAGAAGGTGACCTCTCAACTCTATTTTTGATGAATGCATTCGTATTTCTGCTAAATGGATGATCAGAAGGTAGAAACATATGATGACAATCAAACCAAGTATTTTTTTCCTATATATTTTAGTGTAAAAGATTAGTATTCTTCATGCAGTAAGGGCAAGCTAATTTTTTCGCTGTGCTCCAACCCGATAACATACCATGAGTTGGAAAATTGCCAGTGATTCAAAGCAATGCAGCTCTAAGGAGAAAAGTTTATTTGGCTGAGATGTCATATGCGAGGACACCTTCTTCTCATAAAAACTTGAGATCATCAATTAATAGTTGTAAAAAAATATTATTTTTTGCTTTTGGATTATGTGATTCAAGTATTATAAGTATTAAGAATATATACGATACACATCTCTGGTGGAAGGTTTTATGGTGTTAGTATAACTGACCAACAAGAATATGGTGAAGTTGCTTGACCGTATGTAGTAAAACCATCAGCACATAATCCTAATCTTATGTTTACGTGG
This sequence comes from Dendrobium chrysotoxum, assembly GCA_019925795.1. Lineage (NCBI taxonomy): Eukaryota > Viridiplantae > Streptophyta > Magnoliopsida > Asparagales > Orchidaceae > Dendrobium > Dendrobium chrysotoxum. The sequence continues at coordinate 69,818,755 of CM034314.1, forward strand.
CTCAAAAATAAATAAAGTATATGTTCGATCAAAATATTTTCACGCTTCAGCATCTGATGGATGAGAAAAAATACCACTATATATTAATTTCTCCTTATGCCATCTCATATGACCTGTTGAACTCATTGATGCGTAGAGCCACTGAAGTCTTGGAATAATTAATAAATAAAATAAATAGGAATATGGAACATCTTTCTTTTGATGCCACTATTTTTTTGAGTTGGGTTTGAACTGAGGCGTATTACAGGTGCGATAATAAACTTATACCGCATCATCCTTGTAGTATAACATACAAGCATTTTACAATAAATAATTTTAGCAGTGGTGAGACCCAACTTGGATACTAATTTCTTTGTTCAATATAATTCTGTGGGGATTAAATTATTCGTTGGATTTATTTCTTTGAGAAGACCAATGAAGTTATTGAAGCACTCATGAGAAATATTATATTCAGTTTTGATACTTAGCATCCTAACAACAATCACTAAATTTGAATAATTTGTGTAACCATCCCAAATTAGTTTTTTAGCAACATATAGTAATTCAAAGAACTTTTTGATTTTTGGGTTTGGTGGCTCTTTCATGTTTGCCCTTAAATTAGGACCTGCTGCATCAAAAATAAGTTCTTCATACGGTTCTACTCATTTAATCTTCATTGATTTTTTTAAAAGTTGTGGATGGACCGACATGAGTATCTCTATGTGGCTCGTACTCGCCATGTGAGGTCCAAATCCAATATCCTAGAATAAATTCCCTACGATATAAATTAACATTTACATCATCAAGCTTAAGGAAAGCTTGATTTTTGTGCTTCAAGCATGAATATCTAAATATTCTATCGAACTTAAACAAAGGTAGTTGACATGCGACTCGAATGAAAGTCTCAATTCCTTCCATAAATTCATCTGTCAATCCTTTTCAACCTGGTAACATTTTATTATACATGCAATATCTCTCTTCTTGGATAGTCATTTGGATGTTAAAGCAAACGTTCCATACATAGTTGTGGAATGAATTATTAAGAAAGGTACCTTAAAGGTGCTATAAATGCATCAATAAAAGCAATATAAGCCTTCTTCTTGTGAAGGATGTAGCTTCTTGGTTGTATCTCAATTATATTTTGTTTATTATTGATAGCAAACGATTCACTTGATATATAATGAAAGCATTGAATTATAGACTTATTATATCAAGAAATCAATATCACCATTTCTTTCAGCTAATTTCCAAAATTCATAGATGAAATTATATGCAATATGCAAGACATTTTATAACTCATCACAAGAGACACAATCTTTTAGATAACATACACCTACATGATTTATTGAAGGACAAAAATTGTTATAAATTTTCAAATATATTAGATATATGTGATCATTTGCTAAAAATGACTGAGCAACTTCATGTCTTATGATTAATTTGGCAAAGAAATCTATATACGATAAGGAATAACAAGGTAGAGGGCAACAAATGTATTTTATTTCACAAATCAATTCATGCAAAATGTTATTTGTTTATATATGTATATATTTCAAAGATTTTATTTTCATCGCCTTTTTCTATCTTCTCTGATTCCAATTCAAGGGGAGAATATTTGAAATTTCTCAAACTCATATTATGCAATACCATTCTCATGGAATGAGAAGGATGAAGAGGAGGGAATAGGAAGAAACAAGAAGCATTAGTGCTCAATCACCTATTCAATAATCTAAAGATCTCTCATAAAAGTTTATATCACTTTTTTTAGGCACCAATGAATAGTGAAAAAAATGCTTCAGGCTTTTCAGTTTAAAGATTATGTATCTACAACTTTTGAACTAAATGAGAGCATTAATATACATAAATGGAATTTTAAAAGCCCATGGGTACAAAGATTTGAGTATGCTTTTATATATCAACCTCTCTAATCAAGCATGAAATGAAAGATAATTATGTTCACTCATCATCTCTTTTTATCAAAGCTTGTACCATTTATTAATAAAAATTAACGCAAACCCCTTGAATGTGTTTGGTAAAGGATAGTATAGCTTCCAAAAATCTATACATGAAGCTATGAACGGCCTATTATGTGGTATAGATTCAAGAAATATTTGATGTAGTTGAAATTTAAAAAAAAAATTAAGGAGATGGACATCACCTTCGGCAAAGCAAATGGAGATGAAGGCCGGCGGGCAGAAATAGGCTAGGGTGGAAGGTCGGCTAGGGCTTCGCATAGGCTAGGGAGAAAATCGACAGCAGCAGGCGTTCTCTGAACGAACAAAATAAGGCAGACGAAATGAGGAAGAAGGAGAGGGGGAGTTCTGTTTTAGGGCACTTACTGGTAGAATTTTCGGTGGTTAAAACTGCTAGAAATAAGTTATTTAAAAATGTCGGCTAAATCGCCGGTAATTTCGGTGGTATTCAGTTAATTTCCTGTAGTGATATCATGAGCTATCTATGCTAGAGTATATGGTCAAATAAATAATAAAGTGGCGAGAGAAGATATCATCACAAGAATTTGTAGGGATTAAGTATGTAAAGAGGACTGATCATGGGTTTTTTTAGAAGATTGAAAATAAGATAGGGTTGATGCACCAATAACAAAAGTATTTCCTAAACTACATAGAACAAGAACACACTAAGGGTTGAACGCAATAGGGTTGAAACTCTATGGATTACTGATCACCAAGATACTTCTAGTTGGACTACTTGCCAATCGAATTAATCAAAAGTAATAAGTTTGTTGTAATTAGATCCAAGAGTGTACCTTAACATTCTCTCAAAACCTATGGTAGCTAATTCATCAATACAACTTACTAACTTCTATAATGCTGATTCAATACTGACAAATCTCTTTGAAAATGAAGAAGGGTTTAAATGATTAAATGACTATAATACAGATATCTTTATGCTATGTTTGTTTGAGACAATTCAATCATCACAAATTAATTATTTACATACTAATTTCATAGAACCTCTAAAACATGCAATTTATGACCGATTAATCACAAGTATATTAAGTGTAGATTGAAACTACACATCAAAATTTAAACGCACAAAAATAATTAATTTTATTCAATAATAATCTAACATATATATATATATATCGATTCATCTAATCCTTAGAAAGAGAATATAGTTCATGCCAAATTTTTTTACTATTAAGTGTGAATAATATGAAACATATAAAGACCTAATTAGGAAAATACGTACTAAAATCTCACTTATCAAATGCCCACAAACGAAAATTATTGTAGAAAAAAGAAGAAGATATAACATGCAAAAATAATAATAATAATAATAGAAACTATTGTAGAGTTCAAGACTCAAATATTAGGGAAAAGGTTTTTCTCATAGTAAGTGCAGTGCTCAGTTGTTATGAAAATTATATTGACTATTATGTTAGGATAATCAGATATACCATTCTTTTTCATAACTAGTCACATAATGTAGGGATAATCTTACCAAACCACAATTGTAATTTTCACAAAATTATACAAAACTTAATCATATAACCTCAAAAATTTTGTATAACACAAGGGTCTACTCGAGCATTGCTTTGCATTTAAAATCATTTTCATAAGAAAAATAAAGAATATCTAGTTTGATGTGAAAGGACATATCAAGGCACCAATTATTATTCTACTAGGTAGATGATAAATCTCATCCCCACTCTCCCTCCTTTTTTTAGATGGATGATAACTCTCATCCTTTCTTTTTTAGTCAGATGATAACTCTCGTCTTTATTATTATTATTATTATTATTATTATTATTATTATTTTTATTTTTATTATTTTGCTGACATGCTCATCTTAATAATGTATGCTCTTCCTTTGAAGATTTGTTAGATGTTATTTTCTTGCTTAAGGTTGTTCAAGAAACACTTAATATTTACACAAATTCAAGAAGCATATAGATATATTTATAACTTTTTCACGAAGATCAGGAGTGTGTTAAATGAATAATGGATAAATATAAATTGATTACAATGCAAATTAGTATAATAGATATGTAGTGCAATAGTACTAATATAATTGTTTAAAATACATGATTACCAAGAGGTAATATAATAGTAATTCTTCCTAGATTTTCAAAAATTAAAAAAATTTAAGTGTAGCTAAATGAATTAATTTTTTCTAGTAAAGCATAAATTGTATAAACTAGAGGACTAAGGCCAATTATAGAATTTTCACACCCAAACTTAATTCCATTATTATGGTCAATGTTTAAGAAAAGTATTAAAGTAAAAATGTGCTTTCTCAATGTGTGGCTAAATAAAAGTATTATTCATAAAATATTTATTTATTTTTATGAGCTCCTTCAAAAATTCACAACTCACCAAAGGAGCAGGTATGAGATTAATAGTGAACGAACTAAGTTGCTTCAAGAGAAGTAACCTAAGTGGTAAAGGCTAAAATTGGGCTTACATCATGAACTACATCCATAGTCTTCTTGGGAATTCTCCAGTCACATGGCCACCAATAGTTATTCATGGTTATTTTCTCCAAAAAAATGATATGTTTCCTCCAAGATTTTACTCAAAAGTACACTAATTGATGTGGTATCGATCAATATTCAAGTTGCTTCTTCAAATTCATTATAAAATATCTGCACCTATATCAAATTAAGTAGCCCATAATATGGGTATTTTATCAATAAATCCTTTAGAGTCTCAGTATTTAGTTGTGAAAATTTTGAGAGATTAATTCTTGTCCTTGTCATTTTCACTAGTGAGAAGTATTTTATGAAAATTTTTGCGAGATCATCCCAAGTAATGACTGATTCATGCAGTATTGAATTTAATTAACTTTTATTTCAATTTCAAATTAGAATAGGAACAAGGAAAGGTGAATAACATCATCAAATATGTCATTGTACTTAATCTATCATAAATCTCTATAAAATTTGAAATAAACTAGTTCAAGTTATCTACCACTAAAGTCCCTAACTTAAACTTTTGAGCCATCTATAAGGTGTTAAGATTGATTTTGAGGTTGTTTACCTAAAATTTAGGCTTAATAATAGCCGGGGAATGCCATGAATAGTTACCAAAGCATAGTCTTATAATTCCTAAGTACCCATAGGGAGGCTCATGATAGTTTCTTCCAAAATTTTCAAAGCATGTGATGCATACTTGATGACTTGATTCCACTCCCTCAAGTTTCTCAACAAACTTCTCTCAATCTCTATGTTAAAAAGGAGTTGTGACTCACTACTAAAATGGCTCATATAATTTAATTTGAAACTAAAAATTTAAATTAAAAATATAATTAATAAAATAAACTAATTTAAATTAAAGATCAAACCAATTTAATATTGATATTAATGATTAAATAATTAACACTGTTGTTGCCAAGTCGCCTTGGATAAGAAAAGTGATGGGTTGCATTACATAGTCAATAGCTAGTGTAAAACTCATCAAATAATCATGATATGAATCTTTTCATATATTGTGTTAATGCTAAGGTGTTCCCTAGAAGCAACGTAATGTATGACTTGAATATAACAAGAAGTGTGCAAGGGCCATATTAGATTATTAATAAGTGTTCTAAGAGGCCTACAGACAAATTCATGAAATTGATAAATATCTTTTTATTCATAGGAAGATAAATATTTTATGCATTCAAGAAACTAAATGGGTTGGAGAGAAGGCTAAGGAGATTTATAGTTTAGGATTTAAACTATAATATTCAGGTAGGAGTCACACTAGAAATGGTGTAGGTATGATTATAGATAAGAGTTTGAATGATAATATCATAGAAATTAAATTAATAGAATTAGAGATATAATTATAGCTAAATAATATTTTTGATGCTGATATTATTAATATTATAAGTGCTTATGCTTCTCAAGTTGGTTTGGATATGTATTCAAAATTTAAATTTTGGAATGACTTAGAAGAATTAATATAAAAAATAACTCTTGATGAAAGTGCTTTAATTGGAGGAGATTTAAATAGACATGTTGGTAAAGAGGTAGAAGATTTTTAAAATAATTATGGTGGCCATGGTTTTAGAGTGAATAATGAAGGTGGTAGGACCATATTAAATTTTTCTCTAACTTACGATTTTATAACTGCTAATACCTTATTTAAGAAAAGAGGGGAGCATCTCATCACTTATAAGAATGGATATAGTAAAACTCAGATACATTATTTTCTTATAAAAAATAGGCCATTTAAATCACAAATATTGTAAAGTTATTCCACATGAAAGTTTGTGTAATCAACATCACTTATTAGTTTTAGATTTTAAGATGAAGAGGAATATGAAAATAAAATAAAATATTATTCTAGGATTAGATAGGGGAATTTAAAGAATACAAAAAAATTGGTATTGAGAGTAAGATTCAAAATCGTTAGATTTTGTCTGTGCATGAGGAAGCTAATATTATATGGGAAAAAATAACTAGTGATATTAAGAGTGTTGAAAAAGGATGTACTTGGAGTATAAAAAGGAAAAGCCCATAATAGTAAAAATAGTTGTTGGGGGAGTCAAAATGTATAAGAAATGATAAAAAATAAGAAGTTTTCTTATAAAAATTGGTTTAGATGTAAAAGCTAAAAAGTGGAAAGTAATAAAGAGGCCCATAAGGAGTCTAAGAAAGCAATATGCAATGCAAAGAATTTAACTTTTAATGATTTATTTAATAGATTAGATATTAATGAAGGTGAAAGATATATGTATAAATTAGCCAAACATAGAGATAAGAGAAGTAAGGGTTTAGTTCTTGCAAAGTGCATTAAGGATAATGATTAAAAAGTGCTTTTATTAGAAAATGATATTCAATAAAGGTATATGAGATATTTTATATAAGCATTTCAATGAAGATTGCAACAATACAATTGCTTTTAATGACCTTAGCACCCTAATTGAAAATATAGTTTTTATTTTTATTTTTATCAATGTATTAGTGAAACCAAGGTTAGAGAGGCTTTAAAGAAAATAAGTGTTAAAAAGTTGTTGGACCTGATGATGTTCCAGTAGAGGTGTGGAAATGCTTATAAAACTTTTTAACATTATTTTGAAGAGTAAAAAGATGTCAGATGAGTGGAGGAGTGTGTTGATTCATATTTTTAATAATAAAGGTGATGCATAAGAGTGTGCAAATTATAGATGAGTTAAGTTAATGTGCCATACTTTAAAACTAGGGGAGAGGGTTATTGAGGATAGGTTACGACGTGATACTAATGTTTCTCAAAATCAAATTGGATTCATGCTATGTGGGTCTAATATGGAAATTAACATTTACTTAAAGGTTTGATGAAGATGTATATAGAGAATAAGGAGGATTTACATATGATATTTATTGATTTAGAGAAAGTTTATGATAATATTCCAAGAGAAGTCCTCTAGAGAGTATTATGAAAGAAAGGGGCTAATAATGCTTATATTCAAGTCATTAACGATATATATGCAAGAGCTGTTACTTGTATTCAAACATAAGGTAGTTTGACCAAGTATTTTCCTATTTTAGTTGGATTACATCAAGGATCAAGTTTAAGACCATATCTTTTTTGCTTTAGTCATAGATTTCTTACTAGTCATTTACAAGAGGATGTGCCCTGGTGTTTGCTTTTTGCCGATGATTTTCTTCTTGTTGATAATACTAGAAAGGGAGTTGAAAAGTAAACTTAAATTATGGTGGTCAACCTTAGAGACTAAAGGTTTTCATTTGAGTAGATCTCAAATTGATTTTGTAGAGTGTAATTTTAGTAGTAATAGATCTAGTGGGGGGATTGTGACTTTGGGTAATCTAGTCATTAATAAGAGTACACCTTTAGATACTCATGTCTATTATTCAAAGTAATGATGAAATAGATAGGAAAATTATTAGTAGAATTCAAGTTGGATGGTTGAAGTGGAGGAATGCATCACCTGTTGTGTGATAGAAGAGTACCCCCTAAAACTTAAGGGGAAAATTTTATAATATGGTGGTGTGACCAGCAATGCTTTATGGCGTAGAATGTTGGCCATTAAAAGAGATGCATAAAACTAAGTTAAGTGTTGTAGAGATAAGGATGCTTAAGTGGATGGTGCATAAAACTAAGTTAAGTGTTGTAGAGATAAGGATGCTTAAGTGGATGGTGCATAAAACTAAGTTAAGTGTTGTAGAGATAAGGATGCTTAAGTGGATGGGTAGCTTCACTCTTACAGATATAATGTGAAATGAGTATATACGTGAAAAATTAGAGTCACTCCAATGACATATAAGATTAGAGAGAGTCGACTTAGATGATTTGGTCACATAAAACGCCAGCCTTTTGATGACCTTGTTAGGAGAGTATATGTAGTAGATTTGTCCTATGTTAAGAAAGGTAGAGGTGGACCTATTAAGAGTTGGTTAAAAAATATTAAAAATTACTTTTTTTTATTAGATTAAATGAGAATTTGACTTTAAATAGGACACAATGGAGAAAAGGATTCATGTAGTCGGCCCTATGTAGTGAGATAAAGGCTTGATGTTTTTGTTATTTGTGATTAAATAATTATTGATAATGATGTCAAATACTTGATACATTGAACGGTACACACAAGAATATACAGTCAAATAAGTAATAAAATGATGAAAGATGATATCATCCCAATGGGACTATAGCCACTAAGTATTAAAATATGATTGGTTTTAATCTCATTTAAAAGATTAAAAAATGGATAATGACAATGCATAAATGAAAGAACTACCTATGACATATGAATGCATATCTTAAATATGGAAATAAGAACAAACTAAAGGTTGAATGCAATATGGTTGAAGCTCTTAGGATTATATTTCACCAAGATACATGTAGTTGGCTTACTTGTCAATCAAATAAATTAAAAGTAATTAGTTTCTAATGATTAGATCTAAAAGTTTACCATTCTCTTAGAAACCTAGGGTAGCTAATTCTAAAACAAAAGCACTATCAAAATCTCTGAGATAAATTTAATGATGATAAGTATCATTGATTACAAATAAGGGATCTAAAAGATTATGTGATTTTAATCCATATATTTATATATCCTATGGTTGATCAAGATAGTTCAAAAAAGATTAATTTGTTATTCAACTCTCAATTTTAAATGAACATTTAAAACCTATAATTGGTGGCAAATTACTCATAAGTATGTTATGTGTAAATTAAAACTATAGGGAAAATATTAAAATCTAAAAATAATTGATTTCATTCAATAAGAATCCAATATAAACATATTTGACTAATCTAATATCTAGAAAGGGAATTTAGTTCATGATAGAATGAAAAAAAAAAGAATAAAATGCATGGTAAAAAGAAATAAAAAGAAATAATGATAAAATAAAAGGAAACTCAATTATTTAGAGTTCTCACTCTAATTTTTGTACTAGTTACCTTCTTTTGCTATCCAGAACCCCCAACCTCTATTTTTTATTAAAATATTATAAAAATTTTATAAGTAATTTACCCCCACTAAAAGCCTAATATTTTGCACCAAAAAGCATTATTATAACACCTAGCAGCAACTCTAGAGTTTGGGAGTTTGCTTATAATATTTAACTAGAAAAATAACTACTAAAATCTTAACTATTAAATGTGTGAGGTGGGAAGAGATATAATCATAGTAGATACATCTATCATCTTGACAGAAGTAAAAAAGATCAATGATATATCAATACTAAGATAAGAGAAGCCCATTGCATAGACATTTCACACTACGAAAGTAATGTAGCAGCCCCATGTCCTTGATGAAAAGTTATTATACAATATGAGCAAAATCATGTTACATTATGTTATACAAAAATAATAAATTGATTTAGTGAACCAAAGATTGATCAACCTTTATGGTGCTTTTTGAAAGTTTGTTAGGGATGTTAAGCCCTTATGAACTAGCACGAGGCTAACCAAGATGGGGGGTGAATTGATAGTTTTAAAAATTCTTAAGCAAAAATGATTTTGAAAACCTTTTTGAATATTTTAAAATAATTACAATTTAAGGATGATGTGAAGATGTTTAATAAAATAAAATAATAACTTTAATGACATGATCATCAACAGAAAAGTAAAGTACAAAAAATAATCAGAAAAAATACATCAGATTTTATAGTGGTTTAGTCAACTTGACCTACGTCCACTCCCCGGAGCCTCTCCTCCAGGTATTGCACTAAACCAAAGTGACTCTCCTTCTGCTCCCATAGTAAGGCGGAGAAGCTTTTACAAAACTCCTTTTCATCAACCCGGTGAGGCAGAGAACCCAGACTCCTTTTTCTTCCTCCTGAAGCAGGCAGAGAACCTTACCTCCTTTTGCTTCCTCCTGAAGAAGGCAAAGAACCTTGATCTTCTTACGGACGATCCTTCCCACAGAGACACCAAGGAACAAAGGACGATGACTGGAGACGATGACTTAAATCCTTGCTTGGAGTAAACTTTGTGAACCCCTTACAAACTCCCCCTCATAAGATTCTCTCTCTCTCCAAAGCTCACACTCTCTCCCTCTCAAGAATCTCTCAGGTGAGGACATCGGTAAAAGATTTCAATAGTAGCAATAAAGAGTCCTTAAATAGAATGGCTCAAAAATTGCCCTAAATTTTAACTTGTCATCAAAGATCATTCAGGATGATCCTTTGATCATCCTGTACGATCAGTGTAAATCATCACCTTCTAGCCTAGACGATTTGGTTCCTATGGATGATTAGAAGACATGGTTTGTTCAGATCATCCGGGATAATTATGCGATTGTCCTGGACTATTAGTGTAAATTAGAAATGTAGTCCAGCAGATAGTTTAGGACGTCCAAGAGAAAAGCCTAGACAATCAAAAGAAAATGACTTGATCGTCTAGGATAATATGTATATCGTCCTATACGATTAGTTCAAAAATGACCAATATCGTCAAGCTCACAATTCAGGTCATCCAGGACAACTGGGCTGGACGATTTCAAAATGACCTGTTCGGCCAGGACGATATTGCTATCATCCCGTATGATTAGTTCAAAATTGGGAATATCGTCCGTCAGACTGTTCAGGTCGTCCAGGTGAAATACACTAGACGGTCAAGATTTCTAATTGATAGTCCAAGATAATCTTGCGATCATCTAGGATGATATAATTGACTCAATTAAACATTAATTACTTTCTTTAATCATTTAACTAATTTAGGCATGATTGTAATGAATTATCCAGGATGATACACGTATCGTCCAGGACGATCAAACCAAAATACTAAAAATAAAAACTTGCCTAACTTAGTCTGGCGGCTGAGAATATTTGATTTGAGCATATCATCCTATACGATGGGAGTATCATCCAGGATGATCTGCTTAATCAGACTGACTTAACATGGCTGCCCTATTTAGGGTTTCTATTTTCAACGGATCGTCTAGGATGATATTACTATCGTCTAGGACGATATGAACAAAATCAGAATAGAAGCTCTAACTCACTAAAACTCTCCCCCTGAGTATATGTGTATAAGTTCACTTAGCTTGGGGATCCATTATATTACATTTGAATTAAGAAACGTGAAAAAAATTACATTAAATGTGAAACAAAAATAGAATGACTTGATCTTGAGCTGGCTTGAATTTCAATTGATTTTGTGAACCTAAAAGATTAGGCACTCAAAAAGAAATAGAAATTTTTACTATCTTCAAAATCATAATCCTTGAATCTAGATTTACAACACTTTTTGAGTAAAAAAATTTATCAATGGGATATAATTTTAGCATAAGTGGAGTTTGCATATAATCATTCCATTAATAAAACTATCATTCACAATCCTTTTGAAATTATCTATGGTTAAAATATAATCATATCTTTGGAGATGCTCCCAAGGCCTATGGCTGATGAATTCAATCCAGATATCAACAAAAGGGTATGTGAAAGATAATAAATCCATGCTCAGGTCCATGACATGATTGCCAAAAAAAATTGAAATATGTTCTAACTAAGGCCAAAAATTTTATTTTTATTGGGAATTAGCTTTATTTTTTACTATTTAAGGTGGGTTAGGGTGATTAAAAAAATAATAAAAAAATAAAAAAATAATAAAGGTTGGTTAGGGTGTTATGTCCTTCCTATAATAAATAACATGTTATTTTAGCCTGAAATTATATAAGAAAGATTTCTAAATGTAAGAGGGAGATTTTAATTTTGGAATATATTTATTCAAAAGATAATTTCTCAATTTTTGTATCCTAATTATGATTTGAGGTGGTGGTTTTAGGAAAAAAAATGTAGTCAAAATTCATTTTTGAATTTCCTATAATTTTTATGTTCATTCTTATTTCAATCAACATTTTCTTTGATTATGTAATGTTTTCTAGGTATAGTCTAATTTCATGATGTTGTAAACATCACATATGATAATTATATAGTCAATATATGTCACATTCAAAGATTTAAATCGGAAGAATTATATATTTTATCTTTTTAACCATTTACCAGAGCTTTTATAAAAAAATAAAATAAATCAATATATGTAGCAAAAGAAATTAAATATCATACACATTGAAATATTTTACTATATTCATTCATCAAAATTATATTTTCAGTAGCTAGGAGCTCACTAACAATCACTAACCTATGAATAACTTCTGACTACAATAGAATAAAAAAAATATCGAACAAATCAAAAGAAGAACTTGAAGATCTCAATCAGTCTCACTCCATATGATTCTGACTCCTTTCCTGACCTTAAATTAATAAAACTATATAATGAGCTTACAAAATATAATTAAAACCCAAAACTTGTTAAAGCTTTTATTACAAGATCTAAGAAATCAATATACATGCTCATTTCAATCAATAGAATCAATAGTATTCAATATCATCAATGCTCAATCATCATTGGTATGATTCAATATGATCAATAACAAAAAGTGAGAATCAACATGCGTATATCCATAAATTAATAACATGTGTGAAGACATAAATATGCAAAAATTTAAATCATCTGAAATCAACAAAATCAAGTATTATTGAATTAGTACCTTGGCATGAACATACATGTATGAATATCATCTTTCTTGTCCATCTTATCAATTATATATTATATGAACTCAGTATATGTAATGCACACACACTTCTCCATCTATATATTAATGCTATCAATGCTATTAATGTTACTAATGCCATCAATATTATCAATGTTATCAATACTGTTAATGCTATCAATGTATGGATTGCATCAGTATATAATTTAACAAGAAAGGACATCCAATTATTATCATTACATCATCTTTAAAATTTTTATCATTATAGGTGGTTTTTAATAAATCATTAAGAGCCATCACCCTCTACTCATCGGTGTAATCAGTCATCAGTTATAGGCTATAACTAGGATAACACCACAAACTATTTTTAAAGGAAAGCCTATCAGTCCACCCTCCTGCATAGGGTCTTATATTTTAACAACCAACCTATACGAATTATAGTATTTTAGGCTAGCCTTCCTTACTTGAAAATACTACATTTATTTTATATCAGTTATATTAATCTATTTTTAATACATGAAATGTTTAAATATATTAAGACAAGAAAACTATATAATATTCGATAACTTTAGAAAATCATAAATTTTATTTTATCTAATAAAATTATATAATATTATAATCAAAATATCCATAAAGTCTATATTTATCATATACAAAAAGTTACATGATAAAAGTGCGATAAATAAGGAGAAAATATATTTTTTCTTGATTTAAGAGAGATTACATTCGTCAAATTCAAAATTATTGAAAATCATAATGAGATTAAGGTTACTTATAACTATTAGAAAACTTTTCCTAACTGATGTAATATATGATATTAATCAAAACTAGCTTTCTCTCACTTCTTCATCTCCCTTTCCCTCTCTTTTTAGTAAGTATCTACATTCCTTTGACTCACTTTTTGCTCATATACAATCAAAGAATAAAGAAGGTTATCAACAGCGTAAGCATTTAAACCTTTATATTCAAATATGGTCGTCACCTTGGCATCCCAAAACACACATAAATATTAGTTATGCTGGATTTTAATTTATTAATTTAATCAAACACTTAATTTAATTTTTGGGATAACTAATCATACATTATGATATTGACCATACAGTATGATTTAACATAGAAATCAAGTGTTCACATTTTTATGCCCACTCGTGAGTTTGTGCTAGATTGTCTTCCAAACATACACTTGAATACAAAAAGGCTCAAGAAAAGAAAACTATAGACTTGTATTACTTATTTAACCTTTCTAAAAATTGTAATTCTTGAGTTCCTCCTTTTTTCTTAGCTTCTTATATGTTGTGTGCTGTTATAGTCCTTATACCATAAATGAAATATTAGTACCACAATAATGTTTGACATTATCAACACTTGAGGAATAGATCAGGCTCATGGGTTCTAATAGCTCACTTTGTGGTTTTAATGTTTCAGGTCAGGGTAAGGATCCAATGGAGTGAGACTAATTTGAATTCAAGATTTAAGATTTATGTTTGTTTACTATTTTTTACTTATTCTTTTGTAGTCAAGAGTATTGAAAGATGGATTGATGTACTGATTAAACTTCTGGCTAGTGTAAATGAATTTAGATGAATAATGATTATAGTGAAATTTTTTGATCTATATGCCTTTCTGGAATATTAAGTTAATATGCATTAGTTTTGATAAGTTGCATAAACTTTATGATTGTTTGAGATTGCTAGTTAAGATTCTTCAGTTGATCCTTGATTTGTTTATTGTGTCTTTGAATAAGTTTGAAATGGGTAATGGATAGGATATTATAAGCTTCATGGGATGTGGTGAAATATATGGCAAGAGGGATGAGGGTTGTGGAGAGAGATCTGATAACATTGTTATAAGTTAGTTTATCGTGATAGATCAATATGTTAAAGGCAATATTGGGACATATTTTCTATCAAAAATGTGATAAATATATCCTTGGTGTTTAAGCCCACTAAGGATGACATAAAATTGAAACTTCCTTGATAAATATTTAGGGAGGTGAGTTAAATCAAATTGTGAGAAGAGAGGTTGGTAGGATTGAATAGATGATTGGATTTATGTTGGGATTTAATTGTTACTAGTTTACTTAGGAATTCATATGAGAGAAAAAAAGATGAAGAGATAGGTAGGGAAAATATTATCAAGAATAGTTATTTAAGATAAGGAGCTTTACTAAAGGGATCAATACATGCATGGTTGGCAACAATTGTAAGGTCATGTGAGGAAGGGTAGTAGAGCTGGAGAGTGGATCGAGTCAATATCAGACAAGCACATATGAGCTTGGGATGAAGTCCGGGACAAACAAATAAGAAATAATGGTTATGTGCAAACAAATCCACAAGTTGATATTAAGACACCAAGTTAAGATTAGATGTGGTGTGGAGAATTTTGCATGGAAAGAAGGATAAATGCTCATTGTGGGGATTTGCATAGGGTTTGTTGCCATGTTTAGGAATAATGGTATACCTTTTTCCACTTATTGAAGGGAATATATTATAATTATAATATTCAAATTAGATAAGTACCTAATCCTACCAAGAAATAAACTAAGCATATTTAATGTATATAAGAAAATAAAAAAGGTTAGTATACAAAAACTAACAAAATAACTACATTATTTCATTACACTAAGTATTCCTCTATTTGTGGCTTAACCAATGCAAGCTTCTAATCTCTCCTCTCTTAACAAGTGTATTGATTAAATTATTGAGATTGTGGAACTTGGCAATTAACTTGGGAGAATCTCTACTTTGAAATTTTCTTATAACTTATAACCATAAAAACATATAATTCTCAATTAATTAAGGAGATTCATTGCTTATAATTTATAACTTATTTTCTCTCTTATTATCTTCCACATGTTCAATACTTGTATGTAGTAATATATTTTATCTCCCATGAAAACATTGGATCCTACATATAGGGATGTAATTGAAATAATACGCTCTTCAAGCTACTTGTAACTCAACTTAATTAGAGCTTGTTAATGATCATTTAATAAACAAACTGAACAATTATGAACTATTTTATAAATACTTGATTGATAGGTAACTTGATTTGTTTATGAGTGTAGACAATATTATTTAAAGTTTATTAAGAAGCTTACTTAAAGCTCGATAGTATGCTCGTTTAAGATTTAGGTTTTGTTTGGGATAGCTTTCTTACAGCTGCTTAAAACAGTTTTTTAGTATAAAAATTTTAATTTTTAAACTAGAAAGTGGTTTTAAGAAGCAATAAAAAAGCCGTTACAAATGAAACCTTAATAGTATGCTTTTTTGGGACTTGATCAAATTTATTAATATATGATAATACATGAGTCTTATTTTTTCTCTATTACGATCTTTGTTCATGCACGCAAGCTGCTTATTTATAATCTTTAAATTGCTTATTTATTTAATAGATCATTCAATTGAAGTCTCATTTTGAGACTCATAGTCTGCTCATTCATTGGTTCCATAAGGCCTTTCTCGATTATCTAAGAAGCTGCTCGATATTGTTGTTTATTATAACTCCAATAAGACTTATTTGATTAGCTAACATACTGCCTGATCGTATCCCTATTTAATTTTACCAAACAAACTGCTTGATAATTACAACTTGAACCTAACTCAAGCCACGCTCAAACTAAGTTGACCTACTGTTGTATTAAAGGAGTTGAGAGAACACCATTACAAACATTTGAATTGAGCTGTCACTACTAAAAAATTTGGTTTTTCACAGCACTTATTAGGGCGGTTTGAAAACCGCCGCCAAAACGAGATATTTGCAGCGGCTTTGACCGCTGCTGTTTGCACCGGTTTTAAATGGTACAAATATCATCGGTTTTAACTGCTGGTATAGCTGATTGCTTATTGATGGATTTTTCTTCAAATGTTATCGATGGATTGCCCATCCATAATTACAGGTAGGCAATCAATGTTGCTGATATATATTTAAATCTGATCAATTTTGATTAATTAGTTATTGATGTATACATATACTGGATCATCATATGCATTCCCGTTCTGTACTTTAAAAAAAATTCTGTAGAATTGTGGTGGTTGGAAATCAGTTTGTTTTGAAGATATTCATTGCGGTTATGATTGCTGCAAATCTGTAATTTTGCACCGGTTATAACCGCTGCTAAATCTAGCACTTCGTCCAATCTATCCCGCCGGTATTTAAACCGCTATGAAATATCGTTTCACCGCAAAACAATTATAGAGGAGGTGCAGCGTTTTAAAACCACTGTGAAAAAATTAGTGGCAGTTATAACCGCCGGGATTACTCAAAAATAATACTGCCATAATCATATTTTTTGGTAGTGGATCTTAGTTTGATCACAAAAGAGATTTTAACTAACAAGCTCCTCAGCTGAACTTATTTTCAGCCCAACCCACAAGCAACATAAATTTTGAACTAATAAGATTCAAAATAATTAAAAGGATAAAAATCTTTTTTTATTATTATTTTTTCTTTTGAATCTCAGCCATTAAAAATAATTAAGAACATGTGAAAATCAATTAGTCAATCCTTTGAAGATTTTTGACACTACTGAAAAAAAGGAAGTTGTTGGGAGGTCAATATTGTAGAACATTTGCACATAATTAGTCTGCCGTCCAAAACCTTTTTATTTTTCTTTTTTCTGTAGCAGCATAGCGAAATGACCAGTCAAATCCCACAGAATAAGACAACGACAGCGCGGCCACCGCTGGCGAGCAAGCAAGCAACCACGGCAGCGGTATTGATGACTCAGTGACGGAGTTGTGTGAGTTCTATTAGTTCTGTCACGAGCTCAAGTTCTTCGTAGCTGTACGTCGTCGTCACTGCTCTTAGGTCTCGAACTAGTCTTCACCTCACTACAACGCAGGCGTAATTCTTAACAAAACATTAAATTAAAACAACTAATTAACACGCAACCATATTTACAAACTCTAAACGTTACACGTACGCAAGGCTAAAGAAACCCCAAAGCCCAGCACTTTCAATGAATCTGGAAGACATCAATCCTCATGAATCTCTTTAACAGTACTCAACACCCTGCGCAGCCAAGGAGACCCTTTATTATCCTTCGCCGCTTCACACCGCCCCGTCAAAGGCGCCACTTTTATTATTCCTCGCCGCCTCCCCAGCGTCTCAGCGGCCTTCTTCAAAGCCGCGCTCGCCCGGAAAGCAAGCGCAGCCACATCTGCGCCTGTGAGGCGACGCCCGAGCTCGGAGAGGGGAAGTAGAAAGTAGATCTGACCGGGCTCTAACACCTCTTCGGGTGCCGTTACAGGTGGGTAGGCATCGAAGAGGAGCTTGTCTGAGTTACAGAGAATGCAACCCTTCCCATTGGCTTCGATCACATTAGCTGTGGTTATACCGACGGTGTATTCGATGAGAGAACCGTCGACAGAGATAACCATCGCCGTTGGAGGGTCGACGGAGTAGGCGTCGTCGGAAAGAGCAGAAGGGGATGTTTTGGGGAGAGATGAGAGACAGCAACCCATGAGAGAATGTAATAGACTATTAGGAGAGTAGAGCGAGAGAATGGAAAGAGGTAACCGTTTATATAGGGAGAGAGAGAGAGAGGAGGGAGGGATGACGTAAGGTTATAGCGATCGAGGGGAGAAGCTTAGGCTCGAAGCAAAGAGACTGGACTGATTTAGCGAGGTTCTTTCCTGTGATTTCGACGCTGCTAAAATTTGAAGGATTTCATTTTTTTTTTCTTTATTAAAATAAAAATGAACCAAAAGCCTCTAATATGTAATGATAAAAATTATAAGATAATTTTTATAATAATTAATGATATATTTTTATATAAATTATAAGTTATTTATATGAAGAAAATATAATTTTTTTTATTTGTATTAATTGCAAGGTAACAAATTATATTTATAACTTTTTTTTTTTTGAGAAATATTTTACACTTTTGATTAGTTTTGTACAAGGAGGGCCTCATCTATCATTTCACATCAGAATAAGGCCTCGTTTGGTTGAATGATGTTCATGAAACATTTGTTTTATAGCTGTTGTGGAGAAAATGGAGTTTCAAAAATAACATTATATATAATAGAGTTATTATATAATATTATTTGTTTAAATTACTTTTTAAATGCTTATTCGAACTTTAAAATGTATATTTAGTGTTTGGTACGATTAATAATTTTAATTTTTTCATCATAAATGACAAAACTACCCCTATATTAAACTCAAATATACTTAATATTTTTTGCAAGTATAATATGGCTCACCTACTCATTTTCTACTATTTTTATCTTCGTTAGAGATGGTTCTAATTTTTTAAAGATCAAAATGCAAATCATGGTCCGATAGCAATGATTATGATTACTTGTTATTGCCATCAGTTCTTTGAAGCATCCATCTGCATACGGTGAACTCATCATTACTAGCCGCAATTAAATTGCCATCAGTTCTACCAAGTGCCAACAATCTTGACATTTTTCTTGCTTGCATGACAAGCACATGTTGCAATACACATAATAGACATAACACAGCCTATCAACATGATATACATTACTGCTTCAAAATATAATTCTTAAGATACTACCCCTTAAACAAAACACCAACTTACATCATTTAAACACTCAATTCATTACAAGAAAAGTCAAACAAATAAGTCAAAGTAGATGAAAAAAATCTACCAAACAACAAAACTAAACTATTGTCGTCTCATGCTTTACTTTGGAGTAACTCATATTTGTCGAATCTCAATTTTCATCAGGAAACCTGAAATAAAAGAAAATTCTATTATAAGTATATAATCAATCATTTATTATTATATTTCTACTAGTTTTACTAATAACTATTTATAGTATATTTAAAATAAATAAACTTTAAGATAAATGTAATACCTATTACAAGTGTATAATTGCATTGCAATTGTCTCTCTAACTTCAGCCATATTGTTCGCACCTTCGCCATCAAGCAACTCTACAGAACAATTTTTACTTCCTAAGGGCTCAACTTCTTCTTCAACTCGGAACTCATGTGCCTCCGGATGAACAAAATTTTCAACAGCATCACATTCCTCGAATTCTCGATCAATCCTTGAGTGATGTCTTCTTATGTAGTTATGTAATGCCATTGTAGCCACTACAATAAGCCGTTGTTTTTTGAAAGAATAGTTCGACATATCTCGTAGAATTCTCCATTTCTTTTTCCATATGCCAAATGCACATTCTATTACACTTCGTAACGATGAATGCCTCCTATTAAACACCTAGCGAGGGCCTGTAGTAGGTCGACTTCGTAGTAAAAAATCTGGTATATGATATCGCGTCTCTGGATATGGCTTAAGAAAATCTCGTTGCAGTGGGTATCCAACATCTACTAAATAAAATTTACCTGTTAACAAATATGTTAATTTTCTCAATACCTTTAATATAAAATAGGCTTACTAAAATCATTATTACTTAATAATTAAATATTACCTGATGGCGGTGCAGAAAAATTATATAGCCGACTCCTTAGAACATGTTGGAAGATACGAGCATCATGAGCTGAAACTTCCCATCCTGCTGCCACAAGTGTAAAGCACATATTAAAATCACAGACTGCCATCATATTTTGTGTAGGTGAATGATGTCGCCTTATATACGGAATTTGATCTTCAACAGGAATATGGGCATCTACATGAGTCCTATCAATTGCCCCAATGCAGTCCTTAAAATATGGCATGTACCTGGTATCGTTTCTAATATGTACAGGAATGTCATGAAATTCTTTATCTTCCGGCACAATATTATCCATTGTTAAATTAACTAATGCTCGAACTCCTAAAGAAAAATACCTGCTTATTGTTTCTGTAGAATGATGGAATCTTTCTGAGGTAGCTCTTACGGATTCATTGTGACTCAAAATAAATAAATTATTCCAAGAACTTCTCTAGTGGTTGTTCTATGTGGACCACATAATCCATAAAGTAATTCTAGCTTGCAAAGTAAGTCAGTAAATATAACTTGGGACATCCTAAATATATTATGAAAACTAACGGGATGACCACAAAGTAAATCTTGTACCCATATATCTCTACTTTTATCTGATATCATGCAAGGCCTTTTGTTCAAATAAAGTGAAAAGTAATCATTTTGCAAAAAATTTGAGGCAACCATTATATTGCTAAATTGTGTAATTGCCTTTTTTATCAATATTTCGCAATTTTCCATCATTACACTCGTCACTTGAGCAAATCTCATTATCCTCCGACATTGTGTATCTGCAAACAAAATAAATATTATAAGTTCTCCAATAAATGCTTGCATTGATCAGTAAAATTCAAAGTAAACTTGTCTGAACATTGAAAAGCATATTCCAAGTAACCAAGTTGATACACAGAAGATAGTGAGGAAGATGAAAAAACTTTTACAATAGGCAATCATGAAGTTTAGTAGGTTGTCTTTAGCCATCAAGAAAATAAAGAACAACAATTGCTATGTGGCTCGATATGAAGCAATCAATTAACTTACGTTAGAGAAAAATTTTAAAAAGGATTTAAAGAAAATATCTAATAGGTTGACTGACTTTGTGAAAGAAAAAAAAATAATCCAGAGCAATTACGCATACAGAACATAAGAAATCACAACTATGGAGGCATTTACTAAACAAAATCTCATAATTTTTAACGGTATACAATTATATATAGAATTTTTAAGTGTAAGATAGCATCATGACCTTTGTTGAAGTTGGAAGTTTCAAAATAAAATTTTTTCTTAAATGTATCGTTGAGACCTCAAATGGATTAGATACCAGTAGAAATTTATTTGATAGAATATGGAATAAGTTTGAAATTTATCATTAGATAGAGAAATTGAAAGAAAATATAAATATCTTTTTTGGTATATTTAGTTAATGCTCATAACTTGAAGGTCCACGTAATGCAATAGAAAGAAAGAATTCATCAAAAAAAGATAAGGGAACTACAACATACAAGGCAACAATTATGTAATTGTGCTGGTAATTCAATAATTTCAGAATATTTTTCAATGAGAAGAACTAAAGATAAATTATTAAACAAGTGCAAAGAAAATTAGCAAAACTTATGGTGGATTAGATACCTGAACAATCTTCACAGTGCGAATGGCTTCAACTATCTTTGGGGCCAACGAATGGAACAACTAAAATATATGATACCAAGGTGAGAGCGTATATTAGTTGAGAGCAGATATTAGTTGGAAGAAAGAAAGTGTTATATATATAATGATAATACCTCATAAATCAAATATGATGTATCATTAGAAGCAGCTGTTTTATCCAGACAGCATTGCAGTTTCGAAGAAAGCTCTTTAGCTGCCGATAAAACTGACAATTTTACTGCACACAATCCCAAATACACAAGCATCAGAAGTCATACTTGCTTTTGCAGCCACAAGCAATCTAGCATTCGAAATAAACCACATTAGGAAAGTACCAGTCCAGTTAAATACAGGTAGCATGGCACATTTAAGGATATGAATGACTCTTCCCGTTTCTTTGAGAAGAAGGCAAAAAAAGTCGTAAAATAATTAAGAAGGAATTCAACTTCTTTTCTTTGTTAGTAATAGAAGTCCTTTGTTGAGTTGGAACATGGAGTTAGTATCCAGCAAGCCTTATGTCTATACTCCTCTAGTGTTAATTGTGATTCATGAGCTTGCTTATATTATTCCGTTATTTTCATTATTAAACATATCATATAACTACTAATCACTTGTTCCTACTAATGAAAGTTATAGTAATGGTTCTAACTCCTGCTAATCTGAAAAATCAAATTTCTACCTTCAGTTTTAGAATCAGATAGGATGGTTCAATCTCAATCACCTCACACAATTCATGGTAATAACTGTATAAACAGGCAGCATTCTCCAGCAAAATAAACCATGGATGATATAGGATTATAATTGTTGAATTTGCCCACGTTTCTGTAAATTTAAATCATATCTAAGAAATTATTATTCTATGACAGCATAAGAGTACAATATTTACTTATAAATCATTCAGACTCAATAAATGATTTAACAGAAACATAATTGGTAGCCACCAAGCCTGCAGCTAAGATAAAATATTACCATTATTATAGAAGACAGTTTATTCGTAGAGCATTGACAAAAACACTTGGTTTTGAAGCAACAGTGCAAACTTCAACAGCCTATGATTGTGAAGCTTCTACTGGTGATCCAAAGATGATGAATGGAAATGAGTTTAACATTAAAACAGAGAGATAAACGTTGGCCCATTAGCTCTAGGTAATCAAGTGATAACTATACTGTCTTGCTAAATTTATATAACTTGTTTGGTTATTTATTTTAGGATTTAAAATTTATGAGCGTTAGAAATCTTTAGATCTGCTAAATTCATGAGTGGTCAGTTTAAGAAATCCTGAATTTAACCAATAACAAAATTGAAATGAGATCTATCAAAATAATAGAATTGAATGCCTAAAAGATTGCAAACAAACTCCTTAGGGTTGTATGCTTAACCTGAAGATGCACGTTTTCATCATATTCAGAAAGACTAATCTTATTTGTCGTGCTTGTACATTAGCAGTTAACATTGATCAAATAATATGCATAGATCTTAAGAACACCATTTGTGGTGGTTATAGTCAATTTTCATCAAGAAAACTATCGAAATTTATAAATTAATCAATGTGATCTTTTTCAGCACTCTTAGCAGATGGCGAACTAATTTATTGATCTTTTTGCCCCATTTGTGCCATTTTATTATTGCCATTACCACCAAGTACAAGATCTCTCTTTGAGATCCTTACAGATCTTCAAGTTAGTAAAGCTGGAATTCAAGAATGGAGTTTAAGTGACCTTACAGTTGGTCTATACCTTATCCACCTAAGTCAAGCATCGACTGTGAAGGTTGAAGATTTAAAGGGTGTCCAGAGCAATTGCATGTAATGCATATTTGTAAGGTTATTCATGTCCCTCGGTAAGAAATTGTGAGGAATAAGCTGCCCAGATTCATATATTATTTATTGCAAATGATATAGCTTGCTTAAAGATCTTGGTAGTAAAGTTTGAAAAATATTCAAGTATCAAAGATGCATCAGATATCCAATAGCGTCAGGTATCATAGTAGTCAAACCAATGAATGTTGTAACATTAGTTGAAGTAGGCAAAGCAAATTTACTTGAACGTGAAACTCAGGAACAACTTCATCTTAAACAAACTAAAATTCATTACACATAAGTTCACGGATTAACATTAGTAGTTGTGATTAAGCACAACTACTTGTTCATAATAAAAACAAGTACACATAATTTTTCTAACAATTGACAAAAAGTACTAAATACACTTGAGAAATTTTCAAATTTAACAACAAACTGTGATCTATAATAAAGATGTGAAACTTCTGTTGTATCATCTTTTTAAAAACCAAACTTTCCTATCAGTTGGAAGTCCCATGAAAGCCTCCCTTTGATTCCGATCTTGTATATATTGAACGGCAAAGTCAAAAAACTCTGGATCATCAAAT
Organism: Dendrobium chrysotoxum; assembly: GCA_019925795.1. Taxonomy (NCBI): domain Eukaryota; kingdom Viridiplantae; phylum Streptophyta; class Magnoliopsida; order Asparagales; family Orchidaceae; genus Dendrobium; species Dendrobium chrysotoxum. Next base: position 69,843,118 of record CM034314.1, read on the forward strand.
ATCTTAGGCATTGTAGATATTTCTTCCAATGCATCTGCAATTGTCAGACATTTCCTTGAAGCAGTTGATGATGATAGTGCAATACTAATAGATTTAGCAGCGCTTACGAGCTCCCCAATATGATCAATGAACATTTGTCTTCCACCTGGTTTGGTTGTTCTAATTCTTTGTTTTTTATGTGTAATTGGTCGAGTATTATGTGATTTTTGTGAATCACCTATAGTAGGATCATCATGGCTGTCCGTATTTACTGTATTTATCTCATCATCTTGTTGTTCTTCTTCAGAACATACAACTTCTACATCTCTGAGTTCAGGAGGCAATACACCTGAATTTGAGACCCATACATCAGCACCAGTAGCAACAACACGACCAAACATAATATCTAATTTTTCCTCAAGTTCAGGCATTATTCCATTATACCGAAACTTCTTTGCTAAAGGAAAAGCCTACAATATAGGAGGACAAGTTGATTGATAAGTGCATTATGTTTTTTTGAATAATATAACTTAACATAAATATACATGCTACTGTACCTGTAATTTCTCGATCCACCACTCATTTGAAGCATCAATTGTTTTCTTCAAAGGGTTCCATCCTATTCCAGTTTCACCTTGCATTAAATCTTTCCAAAGCTTCCACTCCTTCTTCAATTGATCCCATTTATTTTTTAGTTGACTATGATCATAGGTTCGACCAGTACGTTCATTAAAATTTTTGCTTAAGTTTCGCCACCCTTCCTTACTAAAGTGAGTAGTTGGTCTGTTTTCCAATTCTATCTCCTTAATACATATGTCACAGTAGATTAAAGTAGTTTCCATCTCCCATGTTGCTGGGGCACCTCCTTCTTTCCCATTTTTTTTTAGGTTACCTATATATTTGTAAGTTAGTCAATTGTGTTAGAATTACTTCAAATAATAATGCACATAAATAAGAATTAGTCAACTCATTATTTTATTTTATTTTGTGACATATTAAACTCTTTAAGAAGAATTTTTTAACAATTAATTCGTTACATAGTTGTATCAGACATTTGAGATAATGCAAAGTAAAGGATGGCACATGAACATGACAAGGATAAGAAAATATAAAGTAGAATGAGTTAGTGCAAATCATACGGTAATGTACAGTAAGATAATATTTTGATATTAGATTTTGCACTCAAACAAATATCTATCAAGTACCTTTAGTTAAAATAAGAAGTGTATATCAAACATTATAAACATAAAAATGAATCAATTGCAAGTCATAATTAGCAAATATTTACATCTAATAGAATGATATTGCCTCCTTATTACTACTATTCATATCCTCAGACAATGACATTAGCCTATATTTATACATAAAATTTCCCTATCTTTACTCTTTTCTTTAATGCAAGCTCCTTAACCATTACTCTTTATAACATTCCCGTTGAACATGAACTGAGGTGGATTATGTGATACTTTTCTAGAGAAGAGAGATCGGTGTGAACTTACCCTAAGATATCGAAACTACAAAGAAATTGTAGAAGAATAATAGATGAAAACATCATTGCTTCAGTTCTACAATAACGCTTAGAAAAAATCTGAATCTTCTTAGCTAATTAACCTCTCCTTGTATGGATTCTCAAAGAAAGGCTTGATCCTATTTTTTTGAAATCTCCTTATCTAATATATTTGAACCTAAGAGATTTCAACAAGCACAAAATTAATGAGATTTGAAACTATGAATCCAATTTATGTTTAATGGAAGCTCAGATTATCTGTGCAGTGAGTTCAATAGATTTCAACAAGCACAAAATTTTCAAGAACCTCATATTCCCTTCAATCAATATTTATGAACTTCATGTTCCTTCATGAAGATTTTGTATTAAAACAAAAGCCTCGTATACCCAGCCTCAGCTTTGAAGATCCTGTTTGGTTAGCTTAATTCGCAATCAAGCAAGCTCCCTTTCCGATCTGACAGGCAAAATGTCGTTGAAAGAGGAGGACGTTGCAGGTAGGGCAAGGAGATCGGAGCTCTTACGTGGGAATGGCGGTTGGTTCGTCGAAGTATCGGCTAGGGCTCTTCAATTGGGAGGCTATGCAATGGCAGGAGGAGGCGGTGGAAGCTGCTGTAGATCATTTGTATCCTCGCGAATGGGATCTGATGTTGAGCACTCGTTGAAGGCATAGTGGCCGTTAATGGGATGAGAATTTTTTCATCTCTATTTATTGGTTTGTGAGGAGGAATTGTAGCGGCGAAGAAGAAGACGCGTGCGTGCAAGGGTAAAACAGAAAAATAGGAGAGGAGATCGCCGACCGCTCTGAAAAAGGCGATCAGTTATAGCTTTCACGTTTCTGCCTAAAATGACAGTTTTGCAAATGTGTGAAGGAAAAGTAGTTTTACCAAACAGTAAATAAAATTTAATTCTGTGGTTTTAAAAACGAACAAGTAGTAAAATCGCCGAATCAAACGAAGCCTAAATGGTTGACGAGGTGGCTTTCTCAACATTGTGTTGATGGAATAATATGTATATATATATATATATATATATATATAACGTGGATCAAGAGAGTGTGGTCTAAAGAATTTCATGGACACTCACCTTAGTTAAAGAGGCACTCACACCTAAAAAGGTCACTTGCCTAAGCTAAAAGACAATAGCACTAGAAATATTTAGTTTCGTTAGATAAAAAAGCTAAACACAGATAAGGAGACCCCACTCATCCCATAAATCCTATTGTCCTCCCCCCCGATTGCTATCTGGAATATCATGGGTTTCAACAACCCTGATAAGGTTTCCAGCAATAGAAAATTAGTTAGTGATCATATGGAAATGGTCTTTCTTTTAGAGAATAGAATTCTTCTTCACAGCCTAAATGATCCTTGGTTTTGTTCTGTTCATGAATTTTTTGTCAACGAACAAAGCTATGACAATTTCTATTTGGCTAGCCTAGTACGAAGCTGGATCAAATGGAACTAGAAAGGATTAGCTTTACTCCTAATTTTTTCTCTAACCAAATGATCTTTGGTATGCTTGCCTTTGCTTCCCAACCCCCTCTCCTCCTATCTATCATCTATGCCTCTAATTCCTTTGACGAGCATTCCATCTTATGGGATGACCTCAATACTCTTAACGTTCATAATGCATTTCCCTAGGTGGTCATAGGTGACTTCAACTGCTGCCTCTTCACCTTTGAAAAAGTGGGTGGGAACGTGGTGCCTAAGTCTAGGCTTGCCCCATTCAATTCCTTTATCCTTGACACCAACCTGAAAGACTTGACTTCCACCAGTTCCTTCTTTACCTGGCTTAACCAATGTGTGGAGAATCCTATCCAACTTAAACTCGATGGTGCCTTAGTTAACAAGAATTGGATTACCACATTTCCCAACTCCTTGTACAAAGTTCTCATCACCTCTATTTCTGAAAACTCCCCTCTCATGCTTAATGCTAATGAAAATCGGAGATGCTCCCACTGATTTATGTTCAAAAATTATTAGACCCACTTTTTTGAGTTCTAGGACCTGCTCATCTCTATTTTTGCAATGCCTTGTCATGGGAACCATATTGTCAGCTTTTACCAAAAGCTTTGAAGGCTTAAGGAAATGATTAAAGCCAAGAATTGGAGATCCTCTAATACCATTAACCCTATGATCTCCAACCTATCCCAACAGAAGTATGAATGTCAGACGCTCATTGACTCTGACCCCCTCAATCCTGACCTATGCTCCAAGCTTAAAAGTATCAATTCCAAACTTATTCATTATACTTCCATTTGGTCTTCATGGACTATCCAGCGATCTAAGGTCAAATGGCTAACACATTGGGAAGAAGACTTAAAGTTTTTATATTCCAAAATTCACCGGAGGAACTCTGGTAATAGGAGTGCTATTCGACTTCTTTACTTGGGACACCTTAAGAACATCAAACTAAAAAGCAAGAAATCATATCCCACTTCAAGGAAATTCTCACTCCCCCGCCTCACACATTCAGGATCTCAACCATGTTCCCAAGGGAAACACCTTGTCGGATCACCTAGTAAACTCCCTGCTTCTTCCCATCTCTTATGAGGAGGCGTGATCTTCTATATTTTGGGTTACTCTGACTCCAATCCAGGTCCTGATGGCTTTAATTTTGAGTTTTACAAAAAGTGATGGCACGTCATCGGGCAGGAGGTTTTTAAAGCTATAAAGTCTTTCTTTCTCAAAGGTTACCTTCCCAAATTCGCAAAGGCTACAACTCTTATTCTTATCCCTAAAAAACCTCATGACAACTAAATTACTGATATTAGTTCCATTGCCCTTCGTAATGTCATCTATAAGATCATTGCAAAGATCTTAATAGCTCGTATGAAACCTATTATACCTTTAATCATTCATAATATCCAAGCTGCCATCATTTCCCAATTCCACTCAACCGATAACACCATTTTGGCTAGTGAAATCCTAAATCTCTTTAAAAGAACAATAAAAGCATGTTCTTCTGTGCTAAGTTTGACATTAAAAAGGCATTTGATACGGTACCACGTGAATTCCTTATCTCCAGAATGACAAAAAAGGGGTTTCCCCAAAACTTTGTTAGATGGATCAAAGCTTGTATTACTAATGTTAATTACTCCCTTTGCTTTGATGGGGCACTTGAAGGTTATTTCTCATCCTCTTCAGGTTTGAGGCAGGGCTTCCCCCTAAGCCCCTATCTTTTTTGTATCATCATGGATGACCTCTCCTGTTTACTAGATAATCGGTAACAAAGAGATAGCTTTGAGGGATTCAATATGGATGGCTTTTATCTGTCTTACCTCCTCTATGCTGACAATTTAAGAGTCTTTGGGAAAGCTAATGCCCCAAATTATAACCACCTTATGGGTATCCTGAATTATTTCATCCAGCACTGGCTTACACCTTAATATGCAGAAGAGCTCCCTCATCATATCCCCTCATACTCCAAACCCTTTAAGCAATTTCCTTATCTTTAAACATTTCCAGCATTACCATAAAATTCACTTATCTTGGCATCCCTATTTCTTCCAAGAAATATAAAATTTTTTATTTCTCTCCTCTTATGGAGAAGATCACTAACCTACTAAGTGGCTGGAAAGCAAGGTTACTTGGAGAAGGTATTTTGGCATAATATGAATGAAATGCAATTGTTAGGGTTAAAGGGGCCTTTTGGGGAACTTAGGTTGACTTGGTCAACAAGGCTTTACTAAGGTGTGGGTTTAGGTTCAATCCAATCCAAATGTGATTTAAAGTATCTTGGAGGTATTCTTGGGTTATAGTATGGTTAAGGTAAGAAGGCTTTAATCAAAAGGTTAGTTTTAGGGTTCTTAGAGTTTATGTGTTTCATGGTCAAACATGATCAACCAAGGCCCACCAAGGGTTTAAGAGAGTTCAGATCAATATGATTATGATTATGAACCTATTTGATGGGTTTTTAAAGCTTCCTGAGGTGATTTGCAAAAAGATGCCATGACCAATGGCATGGGCTATACATATTTAAAAGTTTTGTAGGCATGGGAAATACTTTGTGTTTAAGGGTTTAAAAGTATATAGAAGCCTCCAAAATGGTTAGGTAGACTCTAGGGACATGCTTGATGGATATGAAAATGAACAAACACCATACCAGAGCCTTTACATAGGGTTTTGAATTTGTTGAAAATTCCTCTAAAATAGGGAATAGTCCATTGGCTTTATGTTTTAGATTTGACCATTGGATTTTAGGATTTAGACTTTTAAGTTGGATTTAAATTTGAATTTGATTTAGGATTGAGATTTATGGTTAATTGAAGAATTTAGCATTTTAACATGACCAAATCATTAATAATCATTGGGTGATTGATGGTGATTGAGTGACTGATTAAATGACCATCAATGGTAATTATCAATTGACTGCTTTAGGGTGGTTCAATGATTGAATCATCATGCCAAAGCACACTCGAGAACTAGATTTAAGCTTTGAAGTGGAGTTCAAGGAATTGAAAACCCTGTCTGAAGCTTTCATTTATGATTTTAACCTTAGAAAAAAATGAGGTCAACACACCAAATTTCTTCAATGTCTTGGCACAGTAGTTGGTTTGGTTATACAGTGAAATGATAAGTTGGTTCAGACTCTGCATTGTAGTGGTGACTTTTAGAAATGTCATAATGCTAGTTCATGTATGTAGTGACCAACACCAACTTTTTCAATGTTGCGGTGCTAGTGTTAGTTAATGTACTAAGTATGAATAGTTTTATTTTTAAATTTGGCTTGGCTGACCCTTTATATTGTGAATAAGATAGTGATGGAGAGAGTGGAGTGTGTTGATAGTTTGTACGTAAGGGAAATCTATCTAAAGTGCAAGGTGTATTTGTATTTGATTTTAAAAGTTCTTCTGGGTGACATCCTGCACAACTATAATCTTGTACTCATTTTTGCTGGTTAAATGAAAACTATTTTTGTGTAATTTAAATTTCATTGCTTGCTAATTTTCGAGTTTTGAACTTATGATGTGTGATGATGCATGTTTTTCTTAAGTTGATTCTAGAACTTGACATGCTTAATGTTATTTTTATTGCTCTCATACTTTTTTTAGTTATTCCTTTGGTTATACTTTAACTTAATATTTAGTGTGAATTATTATCTCAATGGATGAATACACAAATAGGAGAATTAAAATGGAAAACTACCATGTCTAGACATAGGATGGATAGGGTTTTGGATTCTAAGGAGATAAAATAATTGTAGTAAGGTGAACATTTTACTTTAAGCTCATATAAGGCCAACAGATATCTAAGAGAGCATTTGCTTTGAGTCACAACATAATTTAGAAGAGTCAAGTTAGGTAAACATTACTTTCATCAACATTTATAATAGTTACTTTAGAAAACTAGGTTCAATTGATTTGGTTGGATAAATATTGCAATTCAATTAGATAGTACTTGGATATTAGAAGATAGTTATGTTCCACGTGGCATCGACACTTTACACTAAACATTATTACTTGAACGCAGATGTACTTGTGTATTATTCAGACTCAACTTAATTTACATTTTTAGCTTATATTTACATTATATGCTAAGAGCCTGTCACATAGATTAGAAGAACAAGGTAAAGAGAGTGAGGAGAGAGGAAGCAATAGAGAGATAAAAGAATATAAAGGCCATAATAAGGGCAGGCACTTGAATTTATAGAGAAAATATGATAATTTTTAGTATATGTCACAATCATCATAAATAGAAAGATTTAGAATAGATCTTTCTTTATCATTATAATGGGGAGTGCATTCATATTTTGAGAAAGATAAAGGGTAATATGTCCAAGATGTATGATGTGAAATTAAAACTCAACATACAAAAATTGAATACAATAAGCATAAATGAAATAACCTAATAATAATAATAAGTGAGTATAAGAAATATAAGTATAAAATCCTTCAAAAATATTTTAAATTCGTGAAAACTCTCCCCTTATTTTCCACCAATAAAGAAATTTAAGATAAAGTTAAACACACATTAGAAAAGATAACCTTTCCACTAACAAGCTATTAGAAGATGAGATTACCTTTGATTAAGAACTAGCTTGACTTGAAATATTCCATGTACCTATGAGTAGCCATCACTTCTACCTTCAATTCACAAGTTTATACCTTATATATCCTCAACTATAAGTTTATACCAACAAAAATGAAATATTCCCCCATGGAGAAACATTATCATGCACTAATTTTTACCATAAAGATGCTGAAACATTATATGTTGTTGTATAAAATTAGCCTAATTTTTTGAGTTAATCCTCTCTAGTACTTGATGATTAAACAATCATTATGAGGTGTCTAGCTAAATAGGCAATGATTTTACTTAATTTAATATGGCATATGTACTAAGCCTTAGTCAAATTAATAAAAAACTTTTAAATCTTGGAGAGGATCCTATATAAATTCTTATGCATATAAGGCATATTTTATCTATAGCTTACTTGATATTATCAAGCCTTCACACAACAGAGACTAGAACTAGTATTGTGTCCATCCACTAATTAAGATAAAGACTAGAAACAAGCTTTGGTAGAATACCTTAGTTAAGGAAAATTTTCTTTTGATCATTCATTTGGCCCTCAAATCCAAAAGAGATCATTCATTTACCTTGATTAATGATCTTCTATATCATCACTCATTGAAAAAATATGGCTTAACAAATGAAGCCTACAAAGTCACGAGGGTGTATGTGGACCTCACTAATTAGATTCTAAAATGAAATTTAAAATCAAGAGGTTAGGATATTAGTATCCCACTAACACATACGGCTGTATGAACTTCCTAAAGAAGTGACATAATAATTGCTTCATGGAAATTCAAATGTTAGGGAACATATATTGATGTTCCAATTAACCCATTTTTTTCAAAAGGGCATATATTCGTATTGGCTGCCATCAATTACTTTTCTTTATAGGCTAAAGCCATTCAATTGAGGGAAGTCAAAGTAGATAATGTACTATACTTTTTTGGTAATAATATTATTTATCTATTTGGAATATATTTTTATGTTATATCTAAGAATGGAATGTCTTTCAAGACTACAAAAATTAATACTTTTTCTTAATGCCATCACATTGAATGCTTGTATTCAACAATATTATGCTTAGGCCAATGAATTAGTTAAGTCTTTTAATAAGACACATGTTAATATACTAAAAAGAATTTTTTACAATCAATAAGCAATAATAACATGATCAAAAAATAAAGGCTTTTTCTTATAGAACTCCAACTCAATAAACTTCTTATGCCTTGAATTTCAATTTAGAGGCAATCCTTCATTGGGAAGTAGAATTTCCATATCGAGCATAGTTGTAAGTGCATGATTTAGTTATGATCAAAACATCCATCTTCAACTTAAAGTATTAAATAAAATCATAAGCTTAGACATGAAGATCATCAAAGTTTGAAAGTTTATCATGATTGTATGATTCACACTCACAATAAGTTGGCCAGATTGAGAACATTTTTGGTTGGTGACTCAATGTTAGTACTACATCAACCTTCTATCACTTATGGATTATAAGGTGATAATTTTAATGTACTTCAAAATTGTTATGATTTGTGTAAATCCGTTTGTTCAAGTGAATTCTGATACAAGTTATTTTTGATGAATACAAAAGCTTATTGTTTATTTTATTCTTCTCCTAACAAATACTGGAGTTTCTTTTTTGTGTGTACTAACATGTTTTTCAGGAAATTCATACTCCAGTTTGCTGAAGACTTCAAGTTCATTTGATTAATGTTTACTATAAGTGAAGTCTGTATTTTCTTTTTCTTGAGTCTGAGAGAGTGTGATTATAAGTTGGATAACTGTGCACACACACACTAGGGGATTGAAAAACTTAATTTTTAAACTGATCGTACTATACGATATTGGATCGTACGGGACGATCTGTATTATATGTTCTCCTCAATGAACCTATCTGTCTTGAATTTTTTTTTAAGTTTATTTCATACAATATGAAACATAATTTGTATAGGAGATTTTGAGGTATGAAATGCTCTGAGTTAGGTTCATACAGGATCGTACGGGATGAATCATTTAATTTTTGAACTATTCGTACAGTACAAAATATAGTTCGTACAGTACGAAATATAGTTCGTACAGTATGAAATATAGTTCGTACAGGAGATTTTGAGGTACGAAATGCTCTGAGTTAGGTTCGTACAGGATCGTACGGGACGAATCGTTCAATTTTTAAACTATTCATAAAATACAAAATAGAGTTCGTACATGAGATTTTATGGTACGAATGGCTCTAAATTGGGTTCGTACAGGATTATATGGGATGAATCGTTCAATTATTGAACTATTTGTACAGTACGAAATAGATTTCATACACGATATTTGGAAGTATGAAGAGCTCTGAATTGGGTTCATATGAGATCGTACGAGACGAATCGTTCAGTGAGTTGAACTATTCGTACAATACGAAGTGAGATTGTACGGGACGATCGGCACGCGTGAAACTTAAAATTTTCAATTTTTGGATGATTTTTCGTGTCATAAGTACTTAAAGGTCTCAAAATTAACTGAAGGTGAGTTCCTTCTACAAAAATCTCTTTGAGAGTGAAAGGGAGAGTGATTAGGAGAGTGTTTGGGAGTAAGTTTTGAGAGATCTTTGAAGAAAAAAAATTGTGAGGGGATTCACAAGGTTATCCAATAGTGAGGATCTCATTGTTTGTACTTCAAGCATCTTCCTAATCTCCTTAGAGGCTCTTGCAAGAGGATTGTTCAAGAGGATTCTGGTTCTCTGTCATCACTTGGAGGGTGAAAAAGGACAATCGGTTCTCTGTCATCACATGGAGGGTGAAAAAGGATGATTGGTTCTCTACCTTCACCAGGACAGTGAAAAAGGATGATGGTTCTCTGCCACACCGAGTTGGTGGAAGAGAGTTTGTAAAGGCTTCTCCGCCTTACTGTGGGAGCAAAAGGAGAGTCACTTGAGTTTAGTGCAATACCTAGAGAAGGAGTCTCTAAAGAGTGGAAGTAGGTCGTGTTTTACCGAACCAATGTAAATATTGGTATTTTCTATTATTACTGTTTACTTTTCCGCATTATTACTTTTACACATTTTATTTTTCTATGGTTGAATTTCTGTGGTTGAAGAAAGCATTAAAAATCACTATGTTCGTACTATACAAATTGGAATTATACTGTACGATTTGCTTAAGTTTTTAAATTAAAAATTTTCCAAAATTCCACGAGAAATCTTTAAAAAAAAAGGACCAATTCACCCCCCCTCTTGGTTAGCCTAGGGATGTAAGCAATAGGTCTGACAACATATTCGCACTTTCAAGTGGTATTAGAGCCAATTTCAAAAATCACTATTTAAAATACTTTTTGAAATTCGATCATGGCTAATTTTAGAATTGAAACACTTTATAAGGTTACTCGATCACTAGACCACCTTTGTTTGATAATATCCCATTTCATTTTTAGAAAACTCGCATGTCTATATTTCTACAATCTCTTGATTATCATATGTGGATGTTAGTACATGGAGGTTATACTGAACCCACTAGAATTATAGAAGGAATTAGAGTTCATACACCTTTTGCTGAATGGACTATAAAAGAATGTGATTTAGCTCAATTGAATGCTAAGTGTTTGAATAGTTTCTTTTGTGCTTTAAAATCGGAAGACTACATGCGTATTTTTACTTGTAAATCAGGAAAAGAAATTTGGGATAGACTTTGCATTACATATGAATGTACAAATGAAGTGAAACAAATTAGGTTGAACATTCTTTTTCACGATTATGAACTATTTCGCATGAAACCGAATGAATCAATCTCAGATATGTATACACATTTTACACATATAGCCACTTCATTACATGCTTTAAATAGGGAATTAACGAATGTAGAAAAAGTTAACAAGATACTTTATTGCTTACCTACTGCTTATGATGCAAAGATAACTGCTATAACTGAATCAAAAGATTTAAATGTCTATTCTATTGACAATATTCTTGGATCATTAATTGCTAACGAGCAATCTGTGACTCAAAGACAGATTGATGCAGGAGACAAGCGGAAGGAGAAGAACATAGCTTTGAAAGTGGATAATTCAGATAGTGATCAATCACTACTTGAGGATGAATAGGATATTGCCTTAATGACAAGGCAATTTAGGAGTTTCTTAAAGAGGAAGTAGAGAAGACGCCAATAATGGAACAAAGGTAAGTTCCATAGAAATGCAAAGGCTTCTAACGATGTTATTTGCTATGAATGCAGGAAGCCAGGTCATATAAAGATTGATTGCCCCAATCTCAAGGGAAATCTTAGCAAGGAGAAGGTCGAGGAGAAATCAAAGGAAAGAAGGGGTAAAAAGAGACTTCAACGAGCATTTTGGGCGGACTCAGCTTCAGATTCCTCAAAAACTACACAAGAAGTGGAAGTCATAAATTTGTGCTTGATGGCTGACAATCTTGATCAATCAGATCAAGAAGAGGTATGTGACTTAAGTTATGATGAACTGTTTGAAGTTTCTGAACGCATACATTCAGCATATAGGAAACTGAAAAAACTGCATGCTAAGTTGAATTTAGATCATTTAGAGCTGCAGAAAGAATACGAGATCCTTAGGAAAGATCATACTTTAATTGATAGCAACCACATGACTCTATTGGATGAATATGATGATTTGAACAAACAGCATGAACTTTTAAAATCATCACATACAGAACTTGAAAATGATTTTAAAACTTATATGGATGAATCGGATACTAGAGAGCATAATTTGAAGATTGATAATTCAATTCTAGAAAGTGCTAATGCTTATCTTAAAGTTCAGTTAAAAGTACTTAAAGAAAATAGGAAACCATCCAAACTTGAAGATTTTCACAAAATTTATCACAAGTCAATTGGTTTGAAATCAAAGAGAAAATCTTATAGGACAAATAGATTGGTGAATCCTTTTCCAGGAGTGAAGTGTTTTTCTTGTGGTATGATTGGACATATATCCCACACTTATACTATTCATCATAGAACATATTTAGTGTGGAGACCTAGGATGCATAATATACAGTATATCACACTGCATCTTTTTTAAAATTATCTAGAGGTAAACCCAAACTTGTTTGGGTTCCCAAGTCTAATGTTTGATATTTTTGTAGAAATGCTCTCACACAAGATCTCGTGAGAGTATTTGGTACCTGGATAGCGTCTGCTCAAAGCATATGACTGGAGATACAAATCAATTTATAATGTTAGAAGCCAAGAATGGAGGCAAGATTACACTTGAAGACAATACCACCAAGAGAGTGGTAGGTAAAGGTATAATTAGAATTTTTAAAAATTTTGTGATTGAAAATGTATTATTGGTTGAAGGCTTAAAACATAATCTGTTGAGTATAAGTTAATTGTGTTACAAGGGTTACCATATAAAATTTTTGCCTACTAGTTGTGTTATTAGTCAAAATAGAACTGTTGTGTTAAATGGTGATAGAGTTAATAATGTTTACATGCTAGATTTAAATTCTATAAAACCTTCTACTGCTCTTTGTTTGAAAACTGTATCTGATGAATCATGGTTATGACATAGAAGGCTTTGTCATGCTAGTATAAGAAATTTTAGGAAAATCACCCAAAAGGAGCTAGTTAGAGTAGTACCCAAATTAGACTTTACTAAAGACCATTTGTGTGATGCATGTCAATTAGAAAAATAAGTTAGATCCTCCTTCAGTTCAATCAAGAAAATTAGGACTAGCAAGCCCTTAGAAATTCTTCATATGGATCTTTTTGGATATGTTAGTACTTTAAGTTTAGGAGGAAAAAGATTTGGGTATGTAATTGTGGATGATTATTCTAAGTTCACCTGGATTAGATTTTTGAATCATAAGTGAATCATTTGAAGAGTTTAGAGATTTTGCCACTTGGATTCAAAGAAAACTAGGTTTTGAAATAGTAGCTATCCAAAGTGATCATGGGGGAGAATTTAAAAATGAATTGTTTGATGATTTTTATAAATCTCATGGGATTGAATACAACTTCTCAGCTTCTAGAACACCTCAACAGAATGGAGTTATAGAAAGAAAGAACAGGATATTAATTGAAACTGTTAGAGCCATATTGGCAGAGTATTTACTTCCAAAATATTTCTGGGCTGAAGCAGTTAGCACAGCGTGCTATGTACTGAATAGGGTATACATAAGGTTTAAGTTAAATAAGACACCCCATGAACTTCTTAAAGATAGAATTCCCAACCTCTCACATCTACATGTTTTTGGATGTAAAGTGTTCATTCATAATAATGACAAAATTCTCTTAGGAAAATTTGATCCAAAATCTGATGAAGGAATCTTTTTAAGTTATTCAAGTGTTGGAAAATCCTATAGAGTTTTTAATAAAAGAACATTGGTAGTTAAGGAGACCACTTATGTTATTTTTGATGAATCTTATAATAGTGAAGGGTCTAAGTTGGATGAAGATGAGGTTAAGGTAGTAACCCAAAAACTTAAAAATCAAAAAGTTGAAGAAAGGGTTGAAAAGGAAGAAGAAAACCAATTGCCTAAAGAATAGAAATTTATTAGAAGCCATCCTAAAGAATTGATTTTAGGAGAACCAAGTGAAGGAGTTAGGACTAGGCATGGTTTGAGAAAAGAAGTAAATCATTCAGCTTTTATTTCAATGATTGAACCCACTAATATAGATCAAGCACTTATGGATAAATTTTGAATTTTGGCTATGTAAGAAGAATTAAATCAATTTAAAAGAAATAATATTTGGGAGCTAATTGAAAGGCCAAAAGATCATAGCGTAGTTGGGACTAAGTGGGTATTCAAAAACAAAATAAATGATTCAGGAGTTGTTATAAGAAATAAGGCTAGATTAGTAGCTAAGGGGTATAATCAAATAGAAGGGATTGATTTTGAGGAGATATTTGCCACTGTAGCAAGACTTGAAGCAATTAGGATGTTATTAGTCTTTGCCTGTTTTAAAGATTTTAAATTATACAAAATGGATGTTAAAAGTGCCTTTTTGAAAGGGGTAATAGAAGAGGATGTTTATGTTAAGCAACCTCGAGATTTTGAAAATTTTAAATTCCCAAATCATGTTTTTAAATTAAAAAAGGCATTATATGGACTAAAACAGGCACCTTGAGCATAGTATGAGAGGTTAAGCACTTTTCTATTAAAAGGATCATTTGTTAAAGGATGTGTGGACACCACTCTATTTTTGAAAAGAATTGGAAATGATATTCTCATTGTACAAATATATGTGGATGACATTATTTTTGGATCAACTGATAAAAATTTATGTGATGAATTTTCAAAAATAATGAGTAGTGAATTTGAGATGAGTTTGATGGGTGACTTGAGTTATTTTCTTGGTTTTAACATAAAGCAAAATAAGGAAGGAATTTTTCTTTGTCAATCGAAGTATGTTAATGACATCCTCAAGAAATATGAAATGGATAATGCTAAACCTATAACTACACCCATGAGTTCCTCAGTATTATTAGATAATGATCCTAAAGAAAAATCTGTTGATCAAAAGAAGTTTAGAAGAATAATTGGATCATTGCTTTATTTGACAGCTAGCCGACCATACATTATGTTTAGTGTTTGTTTATGTGCTAGATTTCAATCTGATCCAAAGGAATCACATTTGACAGCAGTGAAAAGAATATTAAGATATCTTTTGGGAACTCAAAATTTAGGGATTTGGTATCCTAAGAATAGTTCTTCATTTGCAAAAATTGGATACTCATACTCTGATTTTGTTGGCTGTAGGGTTGATAGAAAGAGTACTTTTGGGACTTGTAAATTTATTAGAAATTCTTTAGTATCTTGGTCCAATAGGAAACAAAATTCAGTAGTACTTTCTACAGTTAAAGCAGAATATATTATTTTAAGGAGGTTGTGTTGCACAGGTGCTTTGGTTGAAAAAATAAATGGTTGATTTAGGATTTTCTATTGGTACAATTCCATTCTTTTGTGATAATACAAGTGCCATTTGCATTTCAAAGAATCCTATTCAATATTCTAGAACAAAGCATATTGATATAAGGCATCATTTCATAAGAGATCATAAAGCGAAAGGGAAAACTGAACTATATCATGTTGCTACTAAAGATCAATTTACAGATATTTTCATAAAACCCTTAGCTTTTGACACTTTTAGCATATTAAGGATAAGGCTAGGTGTGATTGATCTTAATGCTTGATTGAAAATTTTGCAAATTTTGTTTTGTATATGTTTGTTAGTTTGTTTTTAGTCTATTATGTTTTGTGGTTATCTTATGTGTCTTCTTTAAAAATTAAAAAAAATTTTTGTCTTGTGTTGGTTTTTATTTGAGTATTGAAAATCTGTAGAGTTGAAGTGATGAAACTTTATTTTCTTTATCTGTTCGTACTGTACGATGAGGTCATTGTACTATACGATTGTAGAAGTTTTGTCTGTACGAATGGGAGGGGTTCACAGTTAGTGTCAGTTATTAGTGTTGATCGTCTCGGACAAACTCATTTTTGTCTGAACGATCCATGTGTCAATTTAGATAAGGACGAACCTAACCATCGCCTGAATGATCCTTTAATATTCTGATCGTCCCGGACGAACATGTCATTGTCTGTACGGTCAGGAAGTCAAAAAGCTTGTACGAAAGGATGCCTCAGGACGAGTAGTTTATGAAAAACTGTTTCATTTTTTATCGCTTTCGTTCATCCCGAACGAAATTTGATTCATCCCAGACGAAATTTATTTCGTCTTGTACGAAATGGTTTCGTATAGTACGAAGTATTACTTTTCTATAAAAAGGAGGATCATTTTCTTTCATTTCACTTTCATTTTCAAACCTTTTAGAGTATAGAATAGAGATGTCAGACAGTGGAAAGAGAGTAAGAGTAGCTAGGGGATCATCATCCAGGAGGGATTGGGATGACAACTTTTTGAGTGCTTAAAGCGAGGAGGCATACCTTAGGTATGCCGCATCTAAAATTACCCCTTCCCGCATTTTACTGCAAGATAATCTTCACTTTGTAGTAATGCCACTTTTTGATTCTACCCAGTTTTCTATTTTTCTTACTCTTATCTATGCATACAACAAAGATTTCTTCCACGTGTTTTTGGCCAATATGACTTTTAATCAGGCCCATAATATCATCTCTTCTTATGTCCTAAAATAAAGAGTCAAAATTATCAAGGAGGACCTTGGAGAATATTTTCATTTAAGAACCCAAGGGATACGGACACACACTCTATCTTCTCGATCGGACTATGATTGGTCCAAAGTAAATCAAGTCATTAGAGGTGTAATCCAACCTACTCACGTTCGTTGAGTTGACTCCTTAAATCAAAATGCTCGAATAATCCAACATGTTCTTAGGACATCCATCATTCCCAAGGCTGGAGATAGAATAAACATGACCCCTCTTCTTTCTTTTGACACTTACCTGATTATGTCTGGTCAACCCATCGATGAAGCTCAATTAATCTTGGACTATATCTTTTATCTCATCGATATTGGCTATTCTAGTGTCAAACGAAAGAATAACATTGCCCTAGGACATATTATCTTTTTCATTCTTGAGAAGAAGTATAATTTGGTCCATCCTGACGGACCTTCTGAACTCCCACTCTATTTTACTGATGCTTCTTTTCAGGCATTGTTTGGGAAAGATGGAAATGTTGATAGTTCTGAGGATGAACCTGCACCTGCACTTGGACCAAATCAAGACTTCTTTCATAATATGGTCTAGCAGTTTGATAGGCTTGATCAAAGATTTGATCATATGGAGGCGCACCTGAAGCAACAGGATGATCAGTATAAAGAGGATATGGAGTGGATTAGAGGACAGTTTGATTCTATGAACACTAATATTGCGACACTCAATAGCTATTTTGCTATGTTTGGTGTTCCTCCACCTCCTCCAGATGAAGGTCCTTCAGGCTTTTAGATTTCCTCTTCTTGTTACTTGGCTTGGTTGTTATTTTGATGTTCTATGAGCTGTTATTGGTTGTGCTTGTTGTTCTTGTTAGTTATCTTTGATTATTATATGAACTTTAGCAAGCTTATTCTTATGAGATGTGTTGAATATAAAGCTTGCTATGTTATATGTTATATGTTTCAAGGAATGAAAAGGTTCAGTATTTTTGTGCATATTATTTTGTGAAAATAATTATGACTGGAAATTTACTAATATTAAAATACTTGAGTGTAGTTGATTAAATTTTTAAAATGTTAATTGAATTTATATTACAATAGAAAATTTTGTGCATAATTTTAAATTATCAAAATATTTAGATTTCATTATGATTTGGTGTAGATTAAAAGATCTTATTTTATCTTATTTATACATGTGTTACTTAGCCTAAATTGTTGTATATTTGATGTCTTAATATTACTCTTAAAATCTATATCAAAGTGTTCATTATTGTGATTGTGACCAAGGATTAATGTTGTTGGAAAGAATTTTATGAAATGAAAATCAAAAGAGCAAAGCTTGAAAAGATGCACAAAGTGTGCCATACAATAAAGCTTGAAAAGATGCGCAGTATCGCTAAAAATTATAAAGAGGCACAAAATTAGCCCAAACATTGACTAAGTGCATAAAATGTGTCCCTTCATTTTAAAAGATGCACAATGTCGTCAATTGTTCTTTCCTTTAACATTTTCTCCAAGTCCACTAATCAATGATTGCCACTTTTGACTTAGAAATTTTGGTAATTTTATTTCATCTTTTGTGCAAAAATTATGGTTACTTAATCTGTCTAATACATTACTGTCATAGATCAACTTTTCTTGTCCTTATTATAGTTTGCAATCTAGACCTTTTTGAGTCTTTACTTTTTGCATTTGATTTTAATATTGTAGTTAATCTTCTTTTAATATTATTCAAATCCTCAACTCTTTTGAGTGTCTTCCCTTTTTGTTGTTATCAAAAGGGGGAGTGTTGTATTATTTGACTTAGTTTGAGTTATTTGACTTGTTGCATTTGGCTTAGCATTTGGCATTGTTCTTATGTGCATTTGATTTTATTATTTTTTATTATTTTTTTGTTGCGTGTGTTTGTACTTGTATGTGCTTATGTATGTGCTTGTGTGCTTATGTATGTGCATGTGTGTCTTATTTATTTTTCCTGCTCTTCCCTTTGCTTATTTCGGGTTAGATCATCTAACCTCCGTTTATTTCTTGTTTAGGATAGGTCATTTCTTTAGGGGGAGCTTAGGAGATCATTTATTTAGGAGGAGTGTACATTTAGTGGAAGCTTAAGAGACATGGGAATTTAATTGTTAAATCAAACAATAAATATTTTACCATCATAAAAAGGGGGAGATTATTATGATTTGTGTAAATCCGTTTATTCGAGTGAATTCTGATACAAGTTATTTTTGATGATTATAAAAGCTTATTGTTTGTTTTATTCTTCTCATAACAAATACTGGAGTTTCTTTTTTGTGTGTATTAACATATTTTCAGGAAATTCACACTCCAGTTTGCTGAAGACTTTAAGTTCATTTGATTAATATTTACTATAAGTGAAGTCTGTATTTTTCATTTTCTTATGTCTGAGAGAGTGTAATTGTAAGTTGGATAACTGTGCACACACACACTAGGGGATTGAAAAACTTAATTTTTAAACTGATCGTATTGTACGATATTGGATCGTACGGGACGATCTGTATTATATGTCCTCCTCAACGAACCTATCTGTCTTGAAATTTTTTCTAAGTTCATTTTGTACAGTACGAAATATAGTTCGTACAGAAGATTTTGAGGTACGAAATGCTCTGAGTTAGGTTCGTACAGGATTGTACGGGACGAATCGTTCAATTTTTGAACTATTCGTACAGTACAAAATATAGTTCGTATAGGAGATTTTGAGGGATCAATTTCTTCATCATTAGTATTTATTCCTCATAAATGGCCAATCAAGAAAAAATATTGAAGATGTATCTAAATACACAACTATTTTGCAATAGCATATTTACTACATTCTACACATAAAGCACCCATTATAGAGGGTTGATGTCTTTGAAGACTTAACCATTACAACCCAATAGTTTGACCCAAGATGTCTAAAACTTGGTATTAACCCAAAAGCTTGGGCATTAGCTCTAAAGACTTGGGAATCCTATGTCTAACACCTAATATTCAAGATTGGAGCCTAGTCCTCAAGGGTGGGGTCTGCATGCTAGAAGGTAGTGCTTTTGTGATGAAAGAAGGGTTTTAGACATCAAAATAACAAAAAAAAAACCTCCTCAAATTACTCTATTACTTAAACTTCACCAAATTTGACTTTGAATGCTTGTAGAGTTAATGAAATTAACACAAATAATTTTGTGTATCAAATTCCTATAACGATAAATATATAAGAATTAGTATAATGGATTTTTTAATATTAAACTAAAATAATATAAAAATTTTAAGATCTAACTAGATAAATAACTTCAAAATATCACATAGTAAATAGCTAGAGTAAATGTGAATACTATTATGGTGGCAAGAGATATAATTATAGTAGTGACATCTATTAGCTTAGCACAAGCAAGAAGATCAACAATATACAAATATTTAGAAAAGAGAAGTCCACTGTAGATAACTTCCATGTAGTCGCCCAAGACCATTAATGAGAAGTTATATTATAGTAAGAATAGAAAAGCGTTGCTTGATATTGAACAATAAGAATAAATTAGGCTAGTGAACTAGAGCTTGGGTAACTGCTTAAGATGTTTTTTGGGTAAAAGTATTTGTTAATGGGATTAAATTCAAGCTTAAATGAAGTTTTCATTTCCATTAATCAAATAATCACCCTCACTCATTTTGAAATTATTTATGGCCAAAATTCAATCAAGTCTTTGGTGCTACTACCAAGGTTTACTACTAATGAATTCATGTATGAGACAGACAAAAATGCATGCAAAATTATATAACTCCATACTCAGTTCGTTAACATGATAGACAGAAATTTTGAAGTATCAACAACATGCAAAAAAGATAAAAAGTTGAGCTCTTCTTAAACAAGGTGATGTAGTATGGATTCATCTTCAATGAGAAAGATTTCCAATTGGATCATTCGTGAAACTTAAGCCAAGGGTGTATGACTATTTTCAAGTGATCACATGTAACAATGAAAATGCATATAAGATTGAGTTATTAGGTGATTACATTATTTAGGCTACTTCCAATATTACATACTTATCTCCCAATCATGATCTAGATATCAACTCCTCACATAGCCTCTATATTAAGCCTCTTCCATTTAGGTAAACATGATGCTATTTGCTAGCTAAGAACTAAAATCTCTATTTCTTTGAGGCTAGTAGCTTTATTTGTATTGTTTAATGTGGGTTAGGGTGTGATGTCCTCCATGTAATAAATAATAAGTTATTTTAGCATCTAACTATGTAAGGAAGATTTCTAAATGTATAAGGCCATTTAGTGTTTCTTAATAATATTTATTCTAGAGATAATTTCTCTATTTTAGTATCCTGATGGGGCTTTTAGTTGGTGATTTTGGAATGAAGTGTAGTGGGAAAATTTAGGTTGAATTTTTTCATGGTATAAATTTTTGTTTTTGTCAACATTTCTTGTATCTTATGATATTTTCCTGACATGATGTCTGCCATGATAGTATCAACATCACATGTGATAATTGTGTAATCAATATAAATTATATGGATAATGAGAACACAACTTAAGTTGAGAACAAAGGTTGATGCATCCTTAATTGATTTGGTGAATATTGCAGAAATTTAATTTATTATAGCCTATTATACTAGATAAAGGATGGTTTCTTTAGGCCGTAGATGGCTATTTGAAGTTTGCACATTTTGGTAGGATGGTTTGTGTTTATGATCCCTAGTAATTGTCAAAAAGATGCCCTAATAAGGGTGCCATTAGATAAAGGATTTATTAATATACATTTGATGTAAAGATCACCATTAACTGATTACTATGCTCCAAATAAACCATATAGTGTCATGCTTAACCAATGAACTAAAACTGCCATGAGAACTAACTCTCAATAATTGTGAGAACCTTTAATAATAAGAAATGTTGTGTATTTATATATATATATACAACCTAATTTTTATATTATATTTTAAAAATGAATATCTATTCATTTGATGTAGTCCAATGCTAGTTATGGTTGCTAAGATCTTGGGTTCTGGTTATTAGTTGAGTTTGATTGTGAGATTAGTTTTCAAATTGGTTTCCAAATGTTATACTTTGCTTAGGTGACCATTGAATCAATGTTGTTAGAGTAGGAAGAAGGTTGGATGGGTGGTTCTACTTTTCAAGATATTCTTTTGTTTCTTTTAGAAGGAGTTGGGAATTTTTTGTTTCTATGGTTTTATCCATATGATTGCTTGAAAAAGCATTTTACATAGAAGGAGATAGAAATGGAAAAAAGAAAAACCCAACAAACTTGGCTTGCTAAGAGACATATTTTGAATGTTATGATGTTGATACATAAATATGCACTTAAGTGAAGTAGTAGATAAAAAATACATGGTTTGAAGAGAGAGTCAAGTTTGTGTATGACGTACGGAAAAAGACATGGATAGCATATGTAATCAACTTTTAAGTAGTTGTGAAGAGAGCCAAAATGCTGTTTATATGGAGGAAATATGTGAAGCATGGGCAGTCTTTATGCTTCAAGGATGACTGTAGTAGCAAATATATACCCATTTTAATAATTGATAAAAAGAGAGATATACCCATTTTAATAATCTATTTATTATTTCCTTTAAAGAATTCATTATATTTAGATTTGTATAATGGGCTAGTGAGATAAGATGCACCACTGGTGGGGTGAAATTTGGTAAAAGCTTGATACACTCCACCATTATTTGAGTATTAAGTGATGTTTCCATCAAAGTATTTTTTTTAATAAAGATTTTAAATTTAACGAAGACATCATGAACATGAGATTTTTGCTTAAGTGGATAGTTCTATATGTATTTTGCATAGTGATTAATGAAAATGATAAATTATTTAAAATTGCATAATATTACAAATGTAAAGCCAACTCTTCATAAAACAATATTTCTAGAAGTTGAGAATACATGATAGTTGAAATAAAAAAAATGTTTATGGCTTCTTTTTTTTAATAAAAAGCATTAATATTAAAGTTTGACTTTTGTAGAGAATATCAATCTAAATTGTGATATGAAATAATATGTTTTTAAGTATTGCAATAGATAGATTTCTTAATATATGATGCCACTTTCAAAAAGTGATCTCAACACTAGAAAAAGCAATAAATAGAGGTAACGTGACAGAAGATATTATCTTTCTTATTTTTTTGGAAAATTTAAGGGGATTTCCCCACTTTCATTAAATGAAAAATATAATTACAGGAAGGAGTAAGCAATCACAAGAAAAAATAAACTAAAACACCTAAAGGTTGTACATAACAACCTTAAAAACCCTAAAGACCAAAACTAATAAGGCAAAATTATACAAAATGTTTAAAGGACTCAGTGAAGGCAAGCATTCCTGCAAAATTTCCTCGAACAAGAAAATCCCATCTGGTTGCCAAGGCAAAGGGCCATCCATAGGAAGCAAAAACCATAGAAAAAGAAAGTAAATTAATAGATCCCATTACAAACACAATGAAGACTAACCAAGACATCCGGTATAAAGAAAGCATCAGTGACTAGAGGACAAATAAACATACATCAGTAGTAAGATGGGAAAAATAGATCAATTGAGAAAATAACATCCATAATAGAGCATAATAGCCCAATGTGCCTCTTAGGTTGTCAAACATAATGATGTCCATCCATAAAGGGGGAGGAAGGCCACCACATCACAGTCCAAAAAAAAACTCAAGAAGAAAAAAAGGAGTAAAACCAACACATAACAACCAAAGCTCTAGTAATAGAAACCAACAAATCCAAAGAGAACATAGACAAGTAGAAACATATCCAAAAAGAAAGAACAAACCAAAATCAGAACAAGGCCTAACGTTAGTGCCTTAAAAAGCTATCATGATTCTTCCAACATAAAATTTTAGCTTTGATAGCCCTCCTAATCAGAATCAAAGTAGTGTTAAAAGAGGAAGGGGAATTGCCATACCTTTTGTTGTTACACACATACTGGATGTTATAAATGGAAGCACAAATAGTTAAATAGAAATAACATTTAGAATTCATAGAAAGCCTATGATCCTCATGAATGCAGTTAAAAACTTGGATAATATTGGGTCTAAGAAAAAAAATAGTAGCACTCAAATAGACAACATTTAAAATATTAAAAGAAAATCACATTCACAAAACATGTGAGAGATAGATTCATCACAGGTGTATAATTTGATCAATAGTTTTGAGCCCACCAACCAATGCAAGCCAAGTAAACTTGGTGAATCTTAAACAGTTGCTTTCATGCAAATAAATTTAAACCAATCAACCTCAGCAAAATTTTTATAAAAATCCAAAAGAAAGCTTTTAAAAGTGAGATTACAAGAATTACACCACATAGGAAAATAAGATTTAACATTGTAGATATTAATACAAGAAATAGAAATATGCAGTTGTTGACCTCATTTTTGTATGAGGTCACTAGGACCCACTTGGGTTTCTTTTTAGTGACCTAATGATGAGGAATGTTCACCCCTCAGTCATAAAGGTCCTAATAAAGACCCAATTCAATCCCAATTAAACCCAGCTCTACCTTTCAACTCAATCTTTAATCTAGCCTTCAATCAACATTCAATTAAATTCCAAATCATATCCAATTAATTTCAATCTTTTATTTGATTTCCATTGATATAGATGGTTCAAGGTCAATCATTTAACTCTTAAATCCAACCCAAATCCAATATTCCAAATCAAACCTTCAAGTTCAAGGACCTAGGTCCTGAAACCCTTTATGGGTGAACTTTATATCACCTAGAAACCCAATCAAGTGACCTCCAAATCATGATCCGTTAATTGCATATTGTCCAGACATGTCTCTAAGACCAACCCTCCAAATTTTAGCTCAATCTGACACTTCTAACCCTAGAAACTAAATCTTTTCCCAAACGCTGCAAAGCCTTCAGTTATTTACAGTCTGTGCCACTAGACTTGCCATCCGGTGGAATTTGACCTTGGGACGCCTTCCAAACCTTTCGACCACATCCATGACATTTATTATGACCTTTTGACTAATAAACTATATTTTGCTGGACTCAGTTTGACCCAGTGTTGACCAGGGGTCAAAATGACCAAAATGCCCTTTATAGGGATTCTTGGTCTTTTCCCCAAAGTTCAAAATGACCTTCCCATATCAACATTCAAAACCTATTCCAATGGATCCTAAATATCATTAGGAACACATTGCACATAAACTCAAGTCTTGATTTGACCTGGTTGACCAAGTCAACCAAGGTTGACCAAAAATATCCCTTAAGGTTTCAAATGTCAATTTTAGTCCAAATGACCATACCAATGCATGTCACCATCTCCATTCATATTAAAACACTCATTTGAACCTTTTGGCCCAAAGTCAACCCATGATTTGACTAGGTTGACCAAGTCAATCATGGTTGACCAAATCAACCCTTTAACTCAACACTTGTCAAGTTTAACTATTCAAGCTATTTTAAACCAATTTAACCCATCAAAATTATTCAATTGGACACCCTTGGCATATCCAAAATTTATCCGAGTCAAGCTCCCCTTGAGTTGACTTGGTCAACCCGTTTGGAAGGGTCAAACCCCTCTCCAATCTCATGCATTTCTTCAAAACTTCAACCCCTTCACTCCAAACCACTTGATATGATTTTCTACAAGACCCTTAACCCTTTCAAAGCTTAGCCCAATCATAATTGACTAGTCAATGGGTCAATAAGTCAAAAAAGACCCTTTCAAGCTTATGAAAAGAGGCCAAATCATGGCCACATCACCAAGCCACCTTGGAAATCCATATATTAATCTCAAACATGATGGAAAGTGACCATTTCCTCTCTTAAGAGGCCTTAAGCCAACTCTCTAAACCAAGCCAAGCTTTGGTTCACCCAAATGGGGGAAAAGGTGTGGTCCCTTTTCCCATGGACCAAGAGAGGTCACACTCACCACCAACCCTATTCCCTAGCTTTGGGTAGCTTCGGGGACACTGGTCATGCATCCAAACTCCCTCCAAACAAATCAAGACCATCCAATCCAAAAGCCAAGGGTTAAAATGGGAGAAACCTAACCTAAGAGAGATTATTCATTGTTCACTGTCCCTCAACTCTCCCTTAACTCTCCTCCAGCCTCCAACCTTCCTAGAGCCTTCCCCATCCTCTCCATCCATCTCCAAGGCTTTCCTAAGCTTCTTCCCATCATTTCCAAGCCTCAAATCACTATTTTAGTGAGGAGAGAGCATTCTAGAGAGACAAAGAGGATTTTCCAACACAACTTTCTATCCAAAAAGATCTAGCTCTTGGTGTCTTCATCAAAGTTGTAGAGGATCACTGCAGCATTCCAATGAGCCCAAGATCTCAAAAATCCAATAGTTGGATTGTAAGTTATGCTCACATTAAGTTTAAATTTTAATTTGAAACTGCTCAAAAGTTTCATTGTATGGGGTCTCCAAACTCTAGGCAATGAAAGTTCATGTTCCTATAAGCCTATGTTTCAAATTTCTTTAAATTTCGATGAGTATTTTGAAAGTTATGAGTATTTCAATTTTCTAGTTCATTTTGAACTAAAACGGCATTGATCGATCTCGGCCGTCCGATTTTCTTTCTTTCTCGATCAGAAGGCTCGGGGTTAATGATGGCATGGATAGGTGGTTGATAAACATCACTTTGCATGTCAAAATGCCACAAGCCGCCGCCGTTTTGGCGCCGATCATTGCCAATGATTGGCGCCGGTTATTAATGGACTTAAAAATTCAAAAAATAGTCATAACTTTCAAAATTCATAGTAAATTCATTTCTCCATCAAATTAATTGTTTTTGGGGTCGTTGGAAAGATAATTTAGCCTAGTATTTATTAAAATTAATTTTGAGTTGATTTGATTACTGAATTCTGAGATATTTCTATTTCTTTGAAATCGGTTTTTTGTAATTTTATCATAATCCAGTGGTTAATTGAGCCCCAAATTTTGGTGGAAGGTATTTGGATATCTTAGACATACACTATAATTTTCTTAGATTCAGATACCCATTGAATTGCTGTGATGTGAATTTTAAAAGTAATGGATCTATTTTGGACCCAAAACTTTGAAAATTTATAACTCCATTTTTTTGTAGAATTAGTTGCATAATTTGTGTGGTATGATTGCACATGTATCAGGGTTAGACACACCAAATTTCAAGCCTATTTGAGTAGTAGAGACACCTAGAGAAAATAATTAAGGAAAAGTCTAGAAAATTTAAACAATTCCTAGGGGATTCTACACACACCCAATAGGGGTGAAACTTGAACATAGAAAACTTAGTGACATGATGAACCGTAGATTCAAATTTCATTGAATTTGGAGGTCATTAAGTTAGAAAATTAATTACCCAAAATTTCAGCCCTTTTAAGGACCCAAAAATTTTAAAAATGTAATAAATCCAAATTAATTCAAAAAAATACAAATAATATGTCAAATTGACCAAAACGTAGCCCTCTAGCTAGGAAAAATAAAAGCCTCTTGACTGGACTCCTAATTCAACTTTAATTTGACTTTTAATGAAAATTAACAATTAATTAAATTAATTAATTAAAAATTATTAAAAATCCCAAATAATTTCCAAACACTTGGAAATACTATCATGGGTCATCTATGACCTTTGGGAGTGATTCTAGGTAGTTTGGGATGAGTTTGGGTCAAAATGATTAAAACTTTCTTAATTAAGCAATTTTTAAAATTCAATAATTAAGGAAACTTTAAAAATTCATAACTAATTACAAAAAAATCCAAATTGAACAAACTTAGTATCTATCAACTCTAATTAAGGTCTAGTATTTTCTAAAAATTTCAAACCTCCAAAATCTGGTCAAAGTTAAAAAGTCAACTTTTTGGTCAATCGTAGTCTAAATTTAGGCCTAAACTTCAAAAAATCATAACTTTTTTATAGAAAACTCCAAATTAAGTGTGCTAACAGTCTAACAACTCATCATAAGGTCTAATATGTATTAAAAATCTAAAACTTATAAAACTAACTTTAATGTAATAAGTCAAGTTTTGACCCTTAATTAACATAATTAAATAATTCTAATAAATCTTTAAAATCCAATAATTCATCAAAATTCTGGAAAATTTTGATTTGATTAATAAAACATTTAACCAACACTCAAATGCATAACAACCACTCCAAAGATGAAGTTTATTGAATGGACTACTCTGGGCTGCGGGGCTAAGTGTCCCAAGCTTAGTGGCACAACGCCACGAATGGATTCAATGGAGTGTTAAACATCAAAATAAATTACTTTTAGTTACTTAACAAAATTAAAATCTTTAATTTAACTATATCAGCAAGATTTTTAGGATGGACTACTCCGGGTTGCAGGGCTAAGTGTCCTAAGGAGGCATGGTTCCTCGAGCCTGGTGGCACAACGCCACGAACCTGTTGATGAAAAATATAAAATAATTTAACTTTTAAATTCAATAATTAACTAACTTAATTAATATTAATTGATCTTTAATTTCTAACAAATTTAATCAACTTAATCAACCCCGATTGCTACTAGGTAACCTAGGCCTACGAGGTTAGGTATAACTTAGCCCCAAGGAAGGTGAAATAAACTTCATGGCCTTGGTGAGCAACAAAGGTAGCAATCATTTAACAATTAAAATGCATTTAAATCAAGATTTAACATAGTAATACTTAAATTCAAACATAAAGTTCCCTTTTAGCCTTTAACAAACTCAAATATTAAACAACTTCAACAGATTACCCAGCTTAGGATCTACCCCAGCCACACGACCTACTACACACACTTTAGATGATTTGCTAGGACAACCAACTCTAGATTTAGGCTAGGCCAGTGTTTACTTTTCTGCTGTGTACCGGGTTTTTCGAGTTTTCATTGCATGTTGTGATTGAAATTGATTGATGTGTTTGTTTACTTTTACTGCACTCTGTGGATTGATGTGATTGGCGACTAGATTACCCTTAGGTTAGGAACGATCTGGATGCTCATTAAATTTTCTACAGGTGGCCACGCTCGTGCAGGGCAATAAAGGGGGCTATATAAAAATATAATATATATAAATACTACAGGTGCTTCAACTGCTTATCCCCCAAATAAAAAAGAGCGTGGCCAAGTGTGTTTACTTTTCTGCATATATACAACTACTTGGGATGTGATTTAATATTTAAATGTTTAGGATAACCCTGCAGGAGAGTCTAGAATTTTCATTTTCATACTTATGTAATTTATTTTAGGATTGAGTTGTGAAAGTAGCACTTTGAGTTTAGGATACATAGATCCAAAGATTGGATTCCAAAGAGGAAAGAATACCCCTTTGGGGGATAGTCCTTATCCATTTGAAACTCCAAATTTGGATTACTTTACTACCCAAAGTGGAAAGAATAATCTCCCCCTCGAGGGAAGAATTCTCTTTTCCATTTGGGTATCCAGTCATGAAGAATCCAAGGAGCTCGAAGAGGAGAAGATCGAGGAGTTGAAGGCAAAAATTATCCCACTCAAAGTCACTTGCGTCTGTCATAGGATTAGAATCTAGGTTGTTGTTAGTGGTGCCCGACCACTTTTAATTTTTGTAAATCTGGGTTGTAATAAATAAGGCAATTTGCCTATGGACATTTATTTAATTAGTTTAATTATTTAATGTGTTTTAATTTGATTTGATTGCCTATAGGGTTGCCTATTTTTCTTAGTTTTTTTTGTCGATTGCATGTCGTTCTTTTAGATTTAGCCTGGATTCGATCGGAGGCTCATGAGGACACGAAAAAATTCTTCTACTTAAATTTTAATAAAAAAAATTTAGGATAACATAGAAACTCTAACGCTTTTAAGAAGTAAGCCCGGGACCGCCGGGAGTTCTCATTTCATAGTTGCCGCATTATTCTTTTTCTTTGTTAGGCACCTCCCCGCCTGAGGGTTCTGGCAGACCACCTGGCCTATGAGGGTGCAGTTCTGTCCAAGGGGATCTGTACATCTTTAGGATAAAATCTATTTTTAAGCCTTTTTAAAACTACTTCATCCCATTTTATGCATTTTAATCAAGCCAATGAGCTTGTATCGCATTAGAAATCAATTAAAAAATGTGTCTAAATCATTAATTACATTTTTAATCTAAGCATTTCACCCAACATAAGTCAAGGGGTCCAATTAGGAGCCTACTCTAGATGTCGACCCCAACTCTTTCAACTAATCTTAAACAACGTCCCTGATCGCTCTGCATCAAAAGACCGGACTCATGGTTTTGAAGTGCTTAGGTGGTTTAGCTATCTCCCCAATCCAAGCCGGGATAAGTCCAGATTTTACACTATATTAGTTAGGTTCGGACTACTGTGTTCCAGTGTCCAAATTTAGATCTAAGATCTGGGGAAAATTTTAAGTTATAAGACCCCAACATCTGGGAATATAATCCCAAATTTCTAATAAAATGCTCAACACAAACTAAATCCTCTTTCAATCTAAAATTTAAAGCCCAACACCTAGCTTAGGTTGGGACATTTCTGAATTACTTTCAGAATCCTAAAGTGTCCCCTACTCTTCTTCCTTTGATTCCAAAATAAGTGTTCAATCTCGCACCTATCCCATTTGAAATTTCAATTTCAGCTCTTTGATATCATTCCTAGAAAATCTCTAAAAAAAATTTCTGTCGTTATTTTAATCGAGAGTTTTCATAGATGTAATTAACTATGAGGGCTTGAGCTCATAGGAGATTTAGAACCCACATCTAATTTTTCAAAACTAATTTTCAAAACTCAATTAGTCCTCTTTGGGAAAGTTAAATTACTAATGATCGTTATCGTTATGTTCGAACGATTATTAACAAATGATATCTTCTCACTTCAGGGAGATATATCTTTTGTTAAAATGATTTTGAATATGAAATTAACGATCATTTCTCTTAATTATCGTAGCTTAATATTTGACTGAACTTTATTTTGACCCTTCGGGGCTATGCAAAGTTCTCTCTTAAATCTGGTTATGATATTCAAGAGAGAATTTATAATTCTAAATCTGAACCCCATCCTAAAATTTTATTCCCACCTCCCGAGGTGGTATACTTTTTCTAATGGGATGTTCGATTTTAGAATTGAAAATTTTAACATCAATTTAAATTTTCTAAAGAAAATTAAACTTTTTAAAACCCGCTTTCAAACACCAACAACAGTAAAGGGGGAAGAGCCTGGGGTAAAGAACTAACCCCATCATATATGAAATCAGCCAATAAAGAGTTAGAAGGAAGAGGATTAACAAAGCTTGGAGGGATCTCAACTAGAGATTTTCCAACACACCAATGATCCCACCAGAAAGAGATATTAAATATTAGATTTAATCAAACTTGTCACCTTAACCAATTGCTTCCAATAGGTAGAAACTTTCCCATTGAAAGGCTTCTAAAAGAAAATATAAGTGTTCTTAAACAATTTGCTAATTAAGGACTCACAAGAGATGCATCTATAAATTAAAGAAGAAAAATAAGCATGTATGAGAGCATATAAAGAAGGGAGACTAAGACCCCCAAAATTTTTGGGAAGGCAAGTCTTCCTCCAAGAAATAATATGAAGTTTCTTACCATGAATATCACCATCAAAAATGAATATTGCATAAAATTTGTTAATGAATTTGGAATAAGACTTAGGAGTAATAGAGCCCCTTATCCAGAAGGAGATGGAATTCCAAATGCTAAATTTAATAAATTGAAGCTTGCAAGAAAAAAAGATAACAACCTAGCCTTATGAAACAATTTTGAAATTTTTTCCATTAATAGAGAAAAATCTGTAACTTCAAGCCTCCTGGCAGTAATAGGAATACCAAGATATTTAAAGAAACCGTCACCCAAAGAGAGCTTAAGTAAATCAACAATATCCCTGAAGTTACCAGTCTATAGAGGAGAAAATAACACTCTTATCATAGTTAATGCTAAGACCAGAAGCATTTTAAAAAGAAAGCAACATGTCCTCTAAAATTTGAGCATTATCTAAAGAAGCTTTACCAAAAATCAATAAATCATCAACATAAAGTAAATGGGAAATAAAAGAGCCAACATGAGTGAAACCTTGGAAGGGAGATGATTCATTACAACTATTAATAAGATTAGAAAATGCATCCATGATGATGCAAAAAGGATGAGAGAGAGAGAGAGAGAGAGGACAGCCCTTCCACAAGCTAGATGAATAATTTAAAAAATCATATAAATTCCTATTGAGGCAGATAGAGAAAGGAACATCAAAGATGTAAGCTTTAATCCAGGAAACAAAAGACTCCAAGAAACCTTACTAAAGTGTCCTAATAAGAAGGAAGCTTCTAGAAATAGTATCAAAAGCTTTGAAGATATCAACCTTGGCACAGAAATTCTTAGGGTTGCCATGGATATGAAATTTAGAAAGAATTTTAGAGACAAGGATAATGTTATCAGTGAAAATTTTACCATTGATAAAACCAGGTTGATTAGAATGAATAATGAAGAACATAGTAGGTTTAATCCTCTAAGCTAAAACTATAGTAATAATTTTATAAAAAGTATTACAGACGGAGATAGTCTTGGAATCTTTAATATGGGAGGCTTGAGGCCCTTTTGGAAAAAGAGCCAGAGCAATAGCTTTAACTTTATTTGGGAGGGAAAAAAGTGTTAAAAAGGTGCTTGATAGCTTTACAAACTTTATTACCAATAATAGTCCAAGATTTCTCATAAAAGTGAAACCATTAGGTTCTGGAGTAGAAGAGTTAGGACTGGATAAGATAACTCTTTTGATTTCATCATCATTAACACAAGTAATTAAATTAGAGATAAGATAAATAGGGATGGAAGGGTCAATAGGAAGATTACCTCAGAAGATAAAGTCTTGGGAAATAGAATTAAAAAGATTAGCAAAATTAGTGATCAAAGCATGATTAAAGGCCAAAGGAGAAGAAAGGCTCAAATCAACAGTATTAATATTTCTAATCGTATTACAATTCTTCCTCACTCTAATTTTACTATTGAGAAATTTCAAAACATCCTCATCATGATAAAGCCACTTGGCTTTGGCCCTTTGAATAATACAAGAGGCCAAGGAGTCATGATGAAAAGAGAGCTTATCATTGATAGAATTCAACTTAGAATTAAGAGAAGGAGATGAAGGGTCTTCATTAAGTAAATCTAAAGCTGCCTTTGCTGATAATGCAACTCAGAAATAGTAGAGCAAGAAGAGAAGAAGAAGACCAATTCATAGATTTAATCTTCTTCTTGAGGTTAGTGATAATATTATACCAAATATTAATAGGATCACTAGTGCAATTCATAGAAATAGAAGAGATATGAGCTTGCCAATAATAATTATAATTGAGCCAAAAATAAACCCTAATAAAAATCTTTGCTAATAGGCAATTTGTTATTAAAAACTAAAATTAAAGGAGAATGATCAGAGTATAAAGGGATCTCTACTTTATAAGAGGAAAGAGGAAAATTCTCAAGCAAAAATCATTCACCAGCACTCTATCAAGTTTAATGGACTAGCACTCCATCAAGTTTAAATGTGGTTATCAATCCTATGATTATGCTAAGTATAAAATAGGCTAGAAGAGGCCAAATCATGCTGACCATTCTCAAAGATCATATTATTAAAAGTCTAGAGCTTACTTATAACCATCTGATGCCACCAGCCTTACTATTAGGGTACTGACAGCAATTAAAATCTCCTAAAATAGCCCAAGGTTTGGAGATGCACTCCCAATGTTTAAAAGTTATTACCATAGTATATCTCTATCTCACGGAGAATTCGAAGCATAAATAAAAGTTAAATAACAAAAAAAAAATTCCATTAAACCAAACTTCTCCATGAATGAACTGGCTATCAATGCAAATAACAATAAAGTTAATAGAGAGAGAATTCCACTTAACCCAAATACAACCTAGACATTTCAAAGAACAATATTAGGATTGTTCATTAAGTTTTAGAGCTTTGTTTGGGGACCTTTCTGGCCCCTTTGGACTAGTATTAATGGTCGCTTAGCCTTTAATAGGAGGGTTCGATACGTCAACAATTATAGAAGAAATATCATAATTATTAAGTAACTCGTATTTATTAGAAGTGTTCAATAAAGTATAATCCTTAACACCAGCAGGAGAAGAAATAGAAGATGAATGAGGTTCCCTGGAAGGTATATTTAAGTTGGGGATAACATCTAGAACCTCTGAAGAAGAGGAAGCACAATCTTTGAAAGAGAAAGGTTTACTAAAAACATTAGAAGCCACAAAATTTTTAACAGAAAGAGAAGGATTAGCAGGAGACACATCCAAATTCTCAGATATTTCCTAGGAGTGTCCATATTAATTGCCACATTTTACTCAAAAAGGTCAAAAGGAATTTGTTTAAAACATTCATTGAGAGTATTTAGAGTATCAACTTCAACAACAACTCCCAATGAGCCATTCACAAGCCCAGTAGGAATATTCTCAATATTAAAATATTAAATAACATTAGAATTATCAACATTTTCCAAAACACTCACATAATCATACAAAACCCCATATGGGTTAGCTCCATAAAAGATATCAGATTGATTAGCAAAAGGTTTAGGAACATAAACTTTAGAAGTTTTATATTTAGATTAGATCTTAGACCCTATAGGATTCCTACTGGTGCTTCTTCCCCGAGTCAGAATATTATCAATAACTTTAGGGATAGGGTTTTTGGGGCAAATAATAATGGAATGAGCAAATGAACCATAGAATTCACAAGCCGATGGTTTCCAGTCATATTGGAATTTAAGGTTAAATATTTAACCATAAAGAGAAATAGGGATTTCATCAGCAAGTTTCGATTTCCTATCAATCTGAACATAAATATGGGCAAAGGTGAGATGGGGTCTCTCAGTAGTAAGATGATCTATAGGTAAAGGTATCCCAAAAAAGCTGGCAATCATGGAAATGCCCTCAAGATTCCACCACACTAACAATACATCATGGATCTTAATCGATAGAGGGATCGATGTAATGCCTTCCCATTTAGGAACAGAAAAGGAGACCATTTTTGCAAGATAAATGGCTTCCCAAGTAAAAACTAAGGTCCCCTAGACCAAATCATATCCTAGTTTTTAGATTGAGAGAAATTTAACTAAAAAAAAAAATCCATCTGATAACCCTACTAAAGCAAGATTACCTTTGAGGGGCCAAACTTTTGTCATGCTAGCAAGAAGAGCTTCATAGTAAGAATGCTTACTAAGCAAGTAACCGATTAAGGTAAGATTCTAATATTTCTAACCATTTGCAATCAGATTTAACATAAATTTAATCACAGACTCCTTAGGTAAACAGAAAGAGATAGGAAAATCCTCCATATAGGAACTCCAAGAAGAAAGAAATTTTTCCATTTGAGAGCAGCTGCAGCAGTCTCAATATTAGGAATCAATGATTTCAAAGAATGAGGCCCCGAAGGTAGAGGAGGAAAACCTAAAATAGAGAGGGGGTCAGCCGACTCAATAATGAAGAGTTGGGCATCCGATAGAGATGAAAGAGGAGAGAAAATAGGTAGAGGAAATCAGAGAGGCAGCTAGGGTTTCATAGACCCTAGAGAGCTCTCCTCAAGTTCATCTTAAAAAATGATAGAGTTTGAAGTCTAGCCTTCGAGAATATATTATCCACTTATACACATTATCAATAATAAGTAGACTGTAATTTCCTTCGTTTAAAATGATTATTCCTCTCGGTGGATCCTTCATATGAAAAGTAATATGTATGAACTTAATATATACCAGATTAGACATATAGAATATCATCTCTATATGTTGAGACTTCATATGAAGAATGTTACACTTGACAATAATAAATAACATCAAAGTCTTTATCTCACTATATGGGGTTATAAATTAGAGTCTCTTTAAGGGGTTGTTTGGTTGCCTAAAAAGGGCTAAAAAGGGAATGTGGTATAAAAAGAATACTTTGGAGTTATATGGCTTATTGTAAAAGGAATGCATGACTACTTTTTTTTATTTAATTTGAAGTAAAGTGAATGCAATATAAAGTGTAAAAAGGAGGTAACTGATGGTCGGCAACCAGTGGTAGAAGGCGGTGACCAGTGGTGATGGTTGTTAGTGGTGAACTGTGGCTGGCAATGGGTAGCCGACGATGGTGATTAGCGAAGGGCGGAAGCTAACAGTGGTGGCGATGGGTGGCTGATGATGGACGATATAGGAGGAAGGCAGCCGGTGGTGGTGAGTAGTGGTGAAGGTGGTCGATAAGTGGTGGCAAAGGCGGTACGTTTATGGTGTATTAAAAAATTGGCCAAATCTGAAGAATTCCAAATACAGCCAAAATGAACTAACTGGTGTATTTGTAATAAACTTCTTTTACACCATACATTTCTTTTACTTCAAATCAAATGCAAATATTTTAAAATTCAAATATTTATACCATCAAACCTACAGCCCATATGTAAGAGAAATTATTCGGTACGGAATTCGGATGTTGCTCTACGTTCGAACACAAATAAAATTGTGACCCATGGATAGCTTATATGGCAATTGTTGACGTGGATTGCCCTTATGGAATGATGACGTGGCTTCAACACTTAAACCCCGATAAAGGTAAAAAGTGAAATTGGCAAAAAAATCTCATATTTCAAGTAGCTTTTTTATTTTCAACCTCCGGCATTCGTTCTCCAAAGAGAAACTCCTCCAAAGCTCCTGCATTCTCTTATTGCAATTTAAGGCATTCACTTAGTTCCTTCTTAGATGGCGTCACCTACAAAAAGAAAGGTAAGTTGCTTGCATGTTTTATACTCAAGTTCTGCGTGTTTTATGCTCATGCTATATGTTTCTTCTCAAAACCTTTTATTGTATTTAATATTTTATAACTGCATAAATGTTTGATGCTAGTTATGGCCCATCGTATTTTATCTGTATTTAGGGTTTATGCTGAAACCTAAACCCTAACATGCTTTTAATAATTAAACTCTTTAGATCTTAGAAAATTTAAAAAAGTAAATAGATAAATGTTTTATGCATAGGTTCTGAGTAGTTGGTGCATAGGTTGTGCGTAAGCACTACGTATATTGTGCATAGGCAAAAGTATATGTTATGCGTATGTTGTGCTTTTATTGTGCATGTGTTGTGCGTGTGTTGTGGATGTGTTGTGCGTATGTTGTGCGTATGTTATGCATGTATTATACGTATGTTGTGCGCTTTTTATGCCTATCTTTTTTACTTATTTTATATGTTTTTTAACCTTGATTTTTTAGATTTATGTTCGCCTTATTACCTATCGATGCAATATTTTGACATTTTAAATAATTTATGATACTTTTGCTTAACAAATTTCTCCTAAAGTTATGGACAGTTTAAAGAGATTAAATATCATACAATTTCTATAATTTTCTGGATTCAAGTAAAATGTCCCACTTATTTATGAGCTAGTTTCAAGGTGGAATATTTCAAACCAATATTTATTCTAAAAGGTCATGTTGTACCTTTCACTACTGATGAAGTGACCCTTCTTACTGGTCTTCCAAATAAAGGTGAAAAAATATTCTGGCTTTCCTTAGCACCTATAGGAGTTACATTATTGGAAATTAAGGTGGACATGCTAGAGTTGAACAAGCATGGCCCCTAGAGACTATGTTAAAAATATTTATTATATATTTATGCTTAAATTTATTATTTCAAATTAATAACTTTAAAATCCCTCGGTTGCTTCATAGAATAGCAAATAATATAGATTAGTTTTTTTTCAATAAATTGGGTGGGCTCGATTAGGAAATATTTAGTTGAAGAGTTTAATAAGGTCTCTACCAATATTTCAAATAAAAAGCCAGCATGCTACATCAACGGTTTTATACATTTGCTAATTATGAGTGCTAAAATCATTCTTATTTTTATTCAATTTTTTTAATTCATTTGCTAAAATTTTCTTTGATCTTATACAAATTTGGTTCCTAGAGCACACTACTATTCATGCTCCTATGTACACTAATAGAAGGCCTCATTTTCTTCGATGGGCTGATGATATTATATATTTAGGTTTAAGATTTATGTAACTAATGATTTATTGTATAAAGTGTGTAGACCTTTTTATGATTTCTTTTAATATTTTGATAAATTACTTATAAAGTACACATTAGACACGCACAATATACTCATCGCATACGTACTTCATACGTACAACATATACTGGTAATACGCATACAATTTAGTATTTTAACTTTTTTTATGATTTTATTTAATTTATTGTAAAAAAACTTATTAAATATTCGATACGCATAAATTATGCAGAACATACGCATACATTATGCACAAATCATGCAGAATATACGCATTATATATGCACAAAATACATAGAATTTACGCAGAAATTATGCACTAAGTATGTAGTATTTACGCACTAAATACACATTAAAAATACATTATTCACAAATAATTGTACAAAATGATATATTTCAAAAATCTATAATCATAAATTTATTTATTACATTTATA
This sequence comes from Dendrobium chrysotoxum, assembly GCA_019925795.1. NCBI lineage: Eukaryota > Viridiplantae > Streptophyta > Magnoliopsida > Asparagales > Orchidaceae > Dendrobium > Dendrobium chrysotoxum. The sequence continues at coordinate 69,881,100 of CM034314.1, forward strand.
CAATTATTGCTCTCATTCAATAATATTCATAATCATCCTCATGAACTTAGATGATGGCTATCTTGAGGGTCTACCGATTATGAATTCTTCAGTATAGCATTTCGGCATGCTTCTAAAATTTATCTTCAAAGCTGATGGGTTTCTAATGAGTTTGTCGGTTATGAATTTCTCGGTGAAGCATTCTAGCATGCTTGTGAAATTACACTGCTAAGCTGATGGCTGACTAGAGGGTGGGCCGGATATGAATCCCTCTATAAAATATTCGGGCATTCTTGTAAAATTACACTGTTGAGTTGATGGCTGACTGGAGGGTGCGCTGATTATGAATTCCTCTATAAAGCATTCAGGCATTCCAATGAAATTACACTGCTGCGTTGATGGCTGACTGGAGGGTACACTATTTATAAATTCATCTGTAAAGCATTCGGATATTCTAGTGAAATTACACTACTTTGAAGGTGAGCACATTTGTGATATTTTTTCCTTCACGCGTGATTTCCCTATTAATAAAAATTAATCAAAAGAAAACTTAGTTACAATATGTCATAATATAAAATAAAAAAAATTAGTAAAGAAGTTAAATCATACTCTTCCTCTTTTTCTTTTCCTAGTGGCTTTTTAGCCTTGCATTCGATACACCTTTAAGCCTACGCTTTAGAGGATCTTTCACTTTTCCAATGCCACATATGAAAACTTGTGGTTCTTTCTCTTCCCATTAAGAATCAAATCGATATTTTTAGATATATCATTCATTACAGCCAATATGTATTATTCAGCCTCCTTATTCAGCTGCGATCGTGTGCAAATTTGATATGCAAACCTGCTAATATAATTTTTGAATATGAATCCACAATTAGTTTCAAAATTATTTTGAGTAGATCCTTTCAATATTTTGCCAGAATATATCTCTTTTCAAGCTCTTACTAACCAACACAGTAGTAAGTACTTCTTAGGGATTTTCACAATATCCATCTACCTTAAAACTCTCATGCAATGAGAATATAGTAAACCCATCATTTCAAACTTCATGCAGGTTCATTGAATGCTTTCATCTTGTGCACAAAAAATTAACAACCAAAGGATTAGAATGATCATTTTTTTCTGTGCAATAGACAAAAAACTTTGAAGAATCACATGACACAAACTCTATGCTCATTCCACCCACACCCTATTAAAATTCTTCTTCGAAAAATGAATATAGTTTCCTTGAATAAAATTGAGTAGATTGCTTTAGTATTGGGCTGCTTTTTATTACAGGTTCTATTTCAGACTGGCTATATTTGTAATCCTCATCCTATTCATTCCGATGCCAATTCCTCATAACCTTCTCTAAACCCAAAAAATAATCAGTTATAGAACTTGGGGGCTTAGAAATGCCATGACAAACATTATTAGTAGACTCGCTATGTTGTGTGAATAGAATGCCCATGTTAAAATAATTCTTATTGAATGTGGTAGACCACTTATTCCTTATCTTATAAAGATCATCCACCCACCCATGATTGTGGAGGTTCCCTTCTGTGATCATTGCAACCCATATTTTCTCAAACTCCTCTTCAGAGTCGCATTTGCTCAAATACTTATGGAAGAGGCCCTGATTTTGTTGTTGCTATTGAAGTACGACATTTTTGATGGTGCCTTTTTTACGAATATTCCATTGGCACAGTCTATGGTGAGTGTGAGGTAATGCAACTTCTAAGGCCCTTGCCATTGCCTGGTCTTGATCCGTAAAAATTATTTTTAGATGTTTATCACCCATTAATCGTACAAAAGTTGTAAACAACCACATAAAAGATTTAATTGTCTCTTCTGACAATAAGGCCACCCCAAGTAAAATATTTTGCCAATAATTATTGACCCCGACAAATGGTGCGCAAACCAAATTATACTTATTAAGTCTATAATTAGTATTAAAAATTATTACATCACCAAAGTAGTCATAATCTATCCTACCAATCTCATGAACCCAAAAAAAATTAACATTATATCAAATTTATCAATTTGGACATCCCAAATAAACATATTGCCATCAACTTGACGATCTTTAAATAACTGAATTAAAGAATTAGTGTCTCTAAATTCAATTTGTCCTCTTTTCTCTTTGTGAATAAAGTTGTATGCATCCCTCTTAGAGAATCCAATATTCTGGACACCTCCAACTTCATCAACATGGTAGGTATATACATCAATAGTTCTTATCTCGGCTTCTGTTATTGACTTAAGAACTGAAGCTTTATCATCGCACACATTCCTACAATGTCTAAGAAGATGCCAGTCTTCTGGCCCAGATAAATCATAATTGTGGTTTTCAATAAAATTTTTCACCTTCCAATATCCAGCTTCATCCACTATAAACCTAATCATTGTTGGACAACTAGTTCTAGTATCTGATTTCTGATATTTTAATTGGAAATTAAGATCAGGCATCTTCTTGAAACTAGCTTTTGAACAAACAAAGTCCTTGTATTTATTTTTTTTTTGGAATTCGGCCAGTAACTATGATGATCCTTGCGAACACTAAAATCAATATTATGGGCATGATTATAATAAGCCTCGTATGTCTCTTTCTCATTCTCATAAATATCCGGATAAATAAATAGTAAATAAAAAAATATAATTAGTAATTAAGCAAAAAATACCAAGAAAAATAAGCACAAAATTAAATATGCACTTAATAAGCAATAAATAAGCACAAAATACGCAGTAAATAAGCACAAAGTATGCATAAATTACGCACAAAGAACTCATTAATTACACATACAATTTAACGCAGAAATTCCTCTACAAATTAAAAATGAAAGAAAATATAAATTAATTTTTAAAATATGTATAATTACTACCATGCTGTAAAGAAATGTGGAAAAATATGAATTAGCGGCTACAATGCTTCAAAGAAAACTTAGAGGGATTTGAACTTTACCAATAAGTTGAAGCCTATGTTTTCTAAATTTATCTTTTTCTCTGGTTGCACTTCTTTTAACTGTTCTGCTTCCTCGACATCTTCATACTTGTTTTCGGCCCCCGCATCCTTTGAGAATATTGTCTGGTCGTAAAAAAAAATGTTTTCCTGCAGATCAATCTTTATTTTCATTGACATTTTTTCTATTCTTTCTTACTTTCTCAGCTTGTCCGAAAATTTTTGCTAAACTCTTATATATTGCAGAGCTTTGAGGCTGAAATCTTAAAAAAAGAAGTGCCAACCCTAATTTAAACTGTATTCAAATTTCGGATGCATTCTACGAGGATAATCCACGTCGATAATTACCACATAGGCTATCCACGTATCATAATAAAATTGACATCCGAACATAGATCAACATCTAGATTCCGCTTGAATAATTTCCCTATAAGTAAATAGCAAGTAAGGTAGCGTTGCTGTGCAATAGTTGGACAGGGCGATTTCAGTTTGCTCAGATCTCCACTTGCTAGATTTGTAGCAAGTGACGCCCAATTTGAGTGTGGCGATGGCAGCGAGAAAAAGGAAGGGCCCGCTTACCGTTGTCCCGGGACGTGACCCTCTGCGTTCGGACGATCCTTTGGAGGAACTACAGGAGCATCTTGCTCTACTTGGCGACCATGGTTTCCCAATCTCCACTTGGACGGCCAATGCTATCCGCGCCCTGCCCATGTCCGTGCCCCGCTTAATCAAGAAAGTGCGCATCGTGACTTCTGTCACTGATGGTGATCAAGGGTTGTCACTGAATAAGGATTGACCCAAATATTGGAGAAACGACGATTATTTCTTTCCCTCCATAAATGATAAACAGTGCAGCCAATCAAAAGGTAACAAAAGTTTTTCTCTAAAGAGCTGTAATGACTATCATTATCCAGAAAATCAAAAACTTGCAATATATTTAGCCGTAAAAAAAAGAGCTAAAAATCGGTAGCAAATCTCTCAATACCATAAAAGACAAATTGCAATATAAAAACAGATGATGATGCATTTCTAAAGAACTTTGACAAAAAGAACAATCAGGAGAAACTGGGATACTCCTCCTGATCAGTAGATCCGCACACTTCAATTTTCCAAGAATTGTCATCCACGAGTAACAAGCAAATCTAAGAGATCCCTTTTCATGCCAAATGTATTTAAACCAATGAACCTTCTCTAAGTGAGTGATAAAGATCAGTAAACTGCTTGAAAGAAGGATGCTTCGAGCCATCCAAAGCTAAAGTTGGTTGCTCAAAGATATTGACATTAAGAATAGCCACACGTAAAGTGTCAGGAAAATCAGCCGGGATAACCCACTATCCATTAGAAATGAATTCATCAACCGTTTTATGAGCCAGGAAATTCCAAGAATGAATTTTGGATAAAGAATGGACATTGCACCAAGGGTCCCAGAGCATGGAGAATTTGCACATAAAAGCCACAGAAAAATGTATAGAGGATTTAATATTATTAGTAGTGGAGCATAGCATCTTCCAGGTCTTGGATGCATGAGATGGGGGAGTCTTCCAAGGGGATTCATATTTAGCTCTAAACCAAGAGCTAAAAGGTGAATTCAAAATGTAAAACCTCCAAATGCATGAGCAATTTACACCAAAATAAAGAGAGTCAAAAGATGGAATGCCAAGGCCGCCATTGCACTTAGGCTTAACAGTGGAGTTCCAAGAAATAAGATGCATCTTTTTATCAGAAATGTTCCCATGATAAAGAAATTTTGAGCAAAGTTTTGAGATTGTAGTATGACAAGCTTTGGGTATAATAGAACCCCTGATCCAGTACTCAATGGTGTTTGCAATAGTGAACTTTAAGTATTGAACACGACCTGCAAAAGAAAGGAATTTAACTTTCCAACCATCAAGTAGAGCAGTAACTTTGCTCAATATGGGTTGGAAGTGAGAAAATTTAAGCCTGTGGGGGGAAATAGGAATGCCCAAGTAGGTAAAGGAAGAATCTCTATGATGAATGTCATGCAAGTTTGCAATGCGGGAAGCAGCACTAATATTAGGGGAAAAAATAATGGAGCTTTAAGAGGGGTTGATGTGAAGTCCAGAGTTGGCGGCAAAAAGTTGAATTGAATTTTTGAGGTTATTGGCATTGGAAACCGAGGCAGTCCCAAAAACCAGGAGATCATCTGCATACATCGAATGATTTATGGTAACCCTATTAGAGCAGATCCCCAAGAAATTTAAGAATTGAAGGCAGCAAGAAAGGCCATCCATGGCAATACAGAACAGTAGAGGAGAGAGAGGACAGCCTTGCCTAAGTCCAAAGGTGGAATTAAAGAAGCCTGCGAGGGAACCATTCAAACAGATAGAGAAATAAACATCTGTAATGCAGCCTTTAATCCATTTGAAGAATAAATCAGGAAAACCTTTCATGTGAAGCCTATCCAATAGAAAGTCTCTAGATAGAGAATCAAAAGCTTTTTTTATGTCCAATTTAGCATAAAACAAGATGTTACCCGTTTTAAAATCTTTCAGAATGTCAGCAGCCAAAAGGATGTTTTCAGTGGAGCATCTGAAAGAAATGAAACCCGCTTGGCTATTATGGATGATATGTGGCAGTATCATTTTGCGTCTATTTGCCAACACTTTGGCAATAATCTTGTATAGAACATTATAAAGCGAGATGGGCCTAAAGTTAGCATTGTGGGAAGCATGAGGATTTTTTGGAATCAAGGTGATGGCCGTGGCTTTGGCCCCCTTGGGTAGGTAACCAGTGCAAAAAAAAAAAACTTTTAACAACATTAAAAACTCGAAGACCAATAAGGTGCCAAGCCTTTTTGTAAAATTCAAACGAGAAACCATCAGGACCCAGGGCAGAAGAAGCTTTCCAAGAAAAAACAATAGCTTTAGTTTCCTCATATGTACTCAAAGCAAGAAGAGAGCAGTGAAAGGATTGAGGGAACATATTTCCCACAGGGAGAGAATCAGCATCCCTAATAGCAGGAGGAGGAGAATTAAAAATTTCCTGAAAATGAGAGATAATAGCCTTAGCTACCTCAGGAGTGGAAGAGAAGTGGTCGTTGTGAGTAGTGATCTCCTTTATGTTATTCCAATTATTTCTAGACTTGATTCTAGCATAGAGGAATCCAAGGTCATCTTCACCTTGAATGAGCCAAGAGGCTTTGGCTCTTTGAGAGATCCAGGAGGACCAGGCCAATTGGTAAGAGGCCAAATTTTTATTCACATTCTTTAACAAGGTGTTAAGGTCCTGGTTAAGAGGTTTGTTTTGTAGCTGAATCAGATATCTGTTTTGCTGACTTTTTAACTCAAGGATAGCTTAAGAGAGAAAATTGGAAGAGGCCCATCTCATACCCTTAAGAGATCTTTTAAGGTACTTTAAAAGAAGACATAAAGCAACAATTGGGCTTCCAGAAGTAGGCTTATTGAAAGCATTGAAAACAACCTCCCAAAAACCATTCATGTAAATCTAGTAGTTCTTGAACATAAACCTAGTAGGAGGTCTGTTAAAATTAGAAGACATAAAGATGAGAGGGGAGTGATCTGAGTAAGAAGGGGGGGGGGGGGGGGGCACTTTGTAATAAGCATGTTGAAAACAAACCAGTAAGGCAGAGTTCACCAGCATACGATCCAATTTAATGTGGATAGAGAGATCTACCCTTTGATTGAACCAGGGGTAAAATAGACCCACTAAAGCAAGATCCTGAACCCCACAATCAAAGATGACTTTATTAAGCTCATCCAGTATGTTAAAATGAAGCGAGTTCCCACCTGACTTCTCAAAATCAAATCTACAGCAGTTGAAATCCCCTAAGATGAGCCAAGGATGATCCGGGGGAGGGACCAAGCCCCTTAATTGATTCCAAAGTTCTCTCCTATCCTTAATATTGTTAGCAGCATAAATAACAGACAAGAGAATAGGGGGACATGATCAAGCCGAGAGAGTTCCGTGAATAATTTGCGAAGAAGAGAAAGTAGTGCAAATGACATAAGCAAGGAATCTCACTTAATCCAAATTCTATCAGGTGTAGAATAATTGAAATTATCATAGCTGCCTTCATTCTCAAAGATAGAATGGGATTTAACAAACCATGGATCAAAAAACATATGTTGAAGCACTTTGGCTTCAAGAATACAAAAAAGCTTTAAGTTAAAAGACTTGACCAGATCACGGCACATCTGGACCTTGTCGGCGCTATTGAACCCCCTCACATTCCAGCAAGAAAAAGGGGAAACATACATTAATACCTAGAAGATTTTTCCTTCTTAGCATTTTTGGACTTAGTTATTTTAGACTTTTGAGGTAGAGAGGGGCTCGGTGTGTGTTGCTTAGAAGGTGAGGGGGAATCCCCAATAGGATGATTGGATTCTTTAGAAGAAGAAGAAGGGGAGGTGTTATCTTCCATAGGGTTGGTAGAAGAAGAAGGGATAGTAGCAGATGGAGCTAAAGAAGGTTCCACTGTTTGCAAGGAAGCAAACATATTAGAGGTGTGAACACTAGAAGGGAGATCAGTGCCATGAAGAACAACAAGTTCTGAGGATGAGGGATCCTCCAAGGGTGAGTTGAGGTTAGGAATAATCGGTTTACTTGAAGAGTTGTGCCTCTTCCTCCAGGTTGACCAAGTTGGCGGAGTAGTGGATTCGGTAGTATGATGCTGCATATGACGTAAGGCAGGCCAGTCACTTTCACCAGCTCCTGGCACTCACAAGTGACAGAACGCCTGCTGTGGTACTCCACTAGAACTTTGGAAGAGAGGACACACTTGACAATAATCAATATTAAGGTGATGAGGTAAGCTATCCTCAAGAGTTCTTACAATTTTTTTTTATTATTTACAAAGAAAACTTCTAGATAAGAACAAATTTTCATGAAGTTATTTATGAATGGCTGATTTCATGAGCATAAAGTTTATCATTGATAAACTTTCAATCATCACCAATTCTTTAAAGAATGATGTCATTGTTGTATTCTTCATCCATAGGTTTTTCTAGAATATAAAGTTGGTTAGTATACAACAACAACATCATCAAGCCTTTGTCCCATTACGTGGGGTCGGCTACATGAATCCTTTTTCTCCATTATGTCCTGTTAAAAGTCAAATTCTTGTTTAAATCTAATAAAGATAGATCATTTCTAATATTTTCTAACCAAGTCTTTTTAGGTCTACCTCTACCTTTCTTAACATAAGTCAAATCTAATACCTCTACTTTTCTAACCGGGTCATCGGAAGGCCGCCGTTTTATGTGACCAAACCATCTAAGGTGACTCTCTCTAATCTTATCTTCCACTGGAGCTACTCCAACCTTTTCACGAATATTCTCATTTCGTATCCTATCTCTAAGGGTAAAGCCACTCATCCACCTGAGCATCCTCATCTCTATAACACTTAACTTAGTATTATGCTTCTCTTTTAATGGCTAACATTCGGCACCATAAAGCATTGCAGTTCTCACCACCATCTTATAGAATTTTCCCTTAAGTTTGAGGGGGACTTTTCTATCACACAACAAGCCGATGCATTCCTCCACTTCAACCATCCAACTTGAATTCTGCTAATAATATCCCCATCTATTTCACCATCACTCTGAACAATAGATTCAAGATATCTAAAATGTGTACTCTTATTAATGACTTGATCGCCCAAAGTCACAATCCCCTCACTGGGTCTATTACTAATAAAATTACACTCAATATATTTTGTTTTAGATCTACTCAAGAGAAAACCTTTAGACTCTAAGGTTGACCTCCATAATTCAAGTTTATCTTAAACTCCCTCTCTAGCCTTATCAATAAGAAGAATATCCTTCATGTAAGATTATTGGGTAAGATTCTTGAGTTAGTATGAGATACATAAATAATTGATTTTTAAAGATTTTTTGGGTAAGATTCTTGAGTTGATCCTTGATTTGTTTATTGTGTTTTAAAGTGGGTTTAACATAATTTTCATGGGATGTGGTGGAATAGGTGAGGAGGGATGAGAGAAGTGAAGAGAGATCCAATAAGGGTGCTAGAATCCAATAAGGGTGCTAGAATTGCATTTATCATGATGGATCCACATTTTGTAGGCAATATTAGGATATCCTTTTTCATTGATGGTGATGGTGGTGGGTTAGCAAAGCTGGGGGCCTTTAATGTATCCTTCATGTTTATACCCAACAAGGATGACATAAAATAGAAGCTTCCATGATAAGTAATTCATGGAGATGAGTTTAAGGAGATTGTGAGAAGAAAGGTTAATATGTGTGAATATATAGATAGTTAGATTCATGTGTTCATGTGTATTTGGTATGGTGGGTGGGATATAATTATTTCTAGTTTTACTTGAGAATCTTTAAGGAAAAAAAAAAAGGATGGAGAGAGGTATTGGGAAAAGATAACCAAGAGGAATTGTTTAAATTATTTATAGTTTGTAAAGAAGATTGATTATGGCATGTTAAATGCTCATTTATGACAATAATATGTTCATTTGAGACTTTATTATAAAATTCTTAATAGGCGATTGTATGGGAGTCTTTTTTTACACAATTATACTATTTTTGTTTATGAATGAAACCTACTTGTTTATGCTCGCTAAAGTACTTATTTATTTAATGGCCTATTTAGTTATAGTTTCATTTTAAACGCCATAGCCTACTCATTAGTAGGCTACATAAGGCCTTTTGCAATATTAATAAGCTGACTATTCACAAATAGTCAATTCGTACTCAAGCTTGAACATGACTAGGATTTTATTTTTTGGAGCGGGATATCCACCCGCTGCCACCCCCAAAAGGGCGCTTGGCAGCATGACTAATCCTCGGCTAACTTAGAAGAGGCACCCACCCCAGAAACCTCCTGGCCTGCACTTGATTGGGCCCCACTTAAGAGGCACTACCGCTCGAGGGGAATCGAGCACGGGTTGGGGGATTCCCATCCGTACTCGCCCACCAACCAAGCTAAGCAACGGTGGATATGACTAGGATTTTAACAAACTACTTGAAAGACCCTCTTACGCAGCTCAATCCATTTTCAATGCTAACTACATCCATCATAAATTTTATTAAAAATAGCCACTTTTTTTATTTTTATTTACTTTATATTTTAGTCATTAAAAATTATGATGATTTATTAAGGAAGTAAGAAAATAAATTATTCAAATCTTTGATGACCTTTGAATACTTAAAATCTACTAACAATAGTTGGAAGATTAGCTCTTGTTGAATTTTTTCACAATAGTGAAATGGCCGTCCTATCACCTCCATTTAGGAAGGTCTCAACAAGTCTTCACCTATATTTTGGTGTTATCTTGTTATGGGTTCTTCCTGCACCTATATGGCATAATGGATTGAAAAAAAATTGTGTTGGAATATTCTGATAAAAATAATTAAAATAAATTTTAAAATTTTAAAATTATAATAAGATAAATATATTACATAAATAAATTATTTTTAAATTATTTTAAAGAAGATTTAAAGGCTTCTTTTTCCTTCCGTGGTGACTACAACAAGCATCTTTTTTTCCAAACGAAGCATTAACATATTGGTGGTAATACATTAAAAATTTAGAGTTCATTTGGAGTAGTTTTCTTACTCTTTTTAAAGTAGTTTTTTAGTATAAAAATTTTTAGTTTAAAATTTTTGTACTTGAAAGTTTCTTTAAAAAGCAGCAAGAAAGCTATCCCAAACGAAGTATTAATAAGTGAAATGAAGAAAATAGTTCTATAAGATTCATCACCACCTTATTGTAATTGAACTGATAATTACAAAATAATTTCACAAGGATCATTCTCATCTTAGAAGGGGAATTTTGAGATAAATGACAAAAAAAATATAAGAATAATAAGCATAATGATGTAGAGAAGATATAGACTTGTAAATGAATCACATACGAAAGAACACATTATGATGGCCAGGGAGGTTGATAGATTATTGTCCACCACAGATGGACTTAAGGTTGTTGGTCGGTCCCAGCAACAAGAGGGGTGCTATGATGGGGAAAGCCATCCCTAATTAATTATACTCCTCATACATATGATTTATATGCATTTTTTTCTGGACTAAGATCTTTGATTATCGTGTTTATTATAACTATAATTATAAAATTCATTACAATAATAAAAATATTTAAAATTATATTGGTGAATGTTATATTTAGCGAATTTCATGTATGTGAAATGCAAAAGAGAAATTTTAGTCAGCTCGATCATCATATAGAAAAATCAACACAATCAGGGGCTTTTGGAGCCTAGGCACACAATCCTGGTACCCAGTTACATAACCAAAATTTTTTAGCCAAAAATACAAAGTAAAGGACCTAGAGTCAATGCCTAGTCACTAGTCTCCTTTTCCAAGAACATTACATCATGTAGAGTTTTGGACAACAAAAATAATGGTGCTTGGGCACCAAACATGGCATCTTAGCACTAGATGGGGGGTTGAAACCATTTTGACCTATTTAAGAGTAAAAAAAAATGCCTATTGTGGTGCGTATACATAGATGAGTATGTAAGATTCATTTTTAGGATTTTAAGGGGCATTTTTCTTAACTTTTCATAAGGCTTTTTCCATCTTGCATGTAAACCTTATATCAACTTCAACATGAAGTTCTTGGACCAGATTTTGACATTGGCTAGGACAAGAAAGAAGGAGACAATGGTGGCTAAACTGAATTACCAAACCCCTAAGTTTTTCTTTCTTCTAGTTTTACTACTTATGCTACCAAATTATTGTTGCAATCCGGGATCTTGAATTTGTGATTTTGATGATAACAAATATTATTGATTGAATTTTCATTTCTTCTAGCATTTGTATTGTATATTTATTTCTATGTGTACTAACATTTCAGGTACATCATACACCGTTCAAGATCATTTTGGGCTCAAGATTGGGTAGAATAGGATATGTTGAAAGAGTCTGTACTTTTAATTTCTTCAATTTTATATTTCTTGAGTCTAAGCCATATAAGGGTGTAAGCTATTTTGGTGATCGTACACACACACTAGGGAATGTGAAAATGAATTTTAAAATTTTTAAACTAATTGTACCGTACGATCCAGATTATACTGTACAATCAGTTATTCGTAAAACCTTTAATAATATCTAATTCTATAATTAATATTTTTAACATAATCGTACATCACGATCAATATTATACCAGACGATCCGTTTAAAACATAAACCCTAGTCGTCAATCAAATTTAAGTATGTATTTTTAATTTCTAATTGTGTGCTGTTCGTACTGTATGAATAACTACGTATAGGACAATACTTGAAAATTTAGTTAAATTAATCTCCATGATTAGTCAATCAAATCAAGGTTTAATTAATTTGGCAAATTGTACGGTATGATGTTAACTGTACAGTACGATAGGCCGAGATGATTCCAATCATCCTAGAGATCATCTTGTACAAACTTAAGATAATTGAACTAATTGTACCATATGATCTAGATATTACACTGTATGATCAGTATAAAGTGAAAGTATGAGATGCACCAAGAGGAGGGGGGGGGGGGGGGAATTGGTATTTTAAAAATTATTCCTAAACAGGAGTTCTAAATTTTTTGAATTTTTAAAATAACAATACAACGAGTAGAATGCAGAAGCTAATGATACGATCACAATGATGATATTGGTAAAATAATTACAGATCTCACAATACAAAGAAAATACAACCAGATTTTTCACCACACAGATATAGTAGTATGCAAGTATGTGAAAAATAAAATGTGGTAAAAAATGGAAAAAGCACACCAGAAATTTTATAGTGGTTCGGTCACTTGACCTACGTCCACTCTCTGGAGTCCTCTACTCCGAGAATTGCACTACTAAAAATTGACTCTCCTTTGGCTCCCACAGCAAGGCGGAGAAGCCTTTACAAGACTCCCTTTCACCTCCCCCGGTGTGGCGGAATACCAGATGCTATGCCACCCTCAAGGTGACGGCAACGGACCTTCTCCTTTTTCTCCTCCTGGAGAAGGCAGAGTACTCAGATGGTGTTGATCTTGAAGCCTCTCTTCCCTAGAGAACTTTCACAAGACTCCCTAAAGCCACAAGAGGAGCAAAGCATGCAGCTAGCTTGGAGCCAACGTGTGATCCCCTCACACTCTTTCTCCCTCACGCTCAAGCTCACCTTTACCTTCCTCTCACAAGCCCTGGATCTCTCCAAAGAAAGCTTCTCTCTCAAGAGTTCCTCCTCTCTCAATGCTTCTCACAGCAGCATGACAGACCAACCACCCTTCAATTGAAAAATCAAAGTCCTTTTCAATCAGGCTTCAGAAAACCCTAAAAATTTAACTTTTTTGTCTCTGTTCGTACAGTACGATATAACATCGTACAGTACGATCAGTTCAAAGACAGCTTCATCCAGTACGAGCACAGACGAGCAGTTTACAAACTTTATGAATATCGTACTGTATGATCTGGAGATCGTACAGGACAATCATGTTATTTTTAACTGTTCGTACAGGACGATCTGTGGGATGATCTCTGGGATGAGCAAATTCATCTCTGACCATCATCAAGCATTGTACTATTCGTACAGTATAATTAGTTCATTTTCAGGACATCGTCCGGTATGATATGAATATTATCCGGAATGAACAAAACAAAAACCTTGGTTTCACTGGTACGATCAATGGGATGAATAAAATCATCTCTGACCATCGTACAATACGATACACATCATACAGTATGATCAAATGTAATTAAGAAACCAAGATTTTATTTCCTGATTACGGGAGATAATTTTGGTAAGTTTTTAAATAATCGTACAGTATGATATATATCGTACAATACGAATAGTTCAGAATATCAAAATTAGAAACTTACCAAACTTATTCTGGCGGCTAGGGTTTTTGAATTGAACCTCATCGTACAATATGATTAGTTCACAAAACTAATCATTCAGGATTAGCTATTAGCCTGAGTATTAATGACTCATCGTACAGTATGATTACAAAATCATACAGTATGATCAGTTTTTTTAAAAAAAATTTGACTTAAAAAAATCTCCCTCTATGTGTGTGCATGGTTGCTCCTTTTACGTTCATGCTTTTGTGGCAGACTCAAGAAAATAAAAAATAAAAAAAATAAAAATACAAGTTTTTGAATATCCTATTCTACCCAGTTTGAGTCTCCAGTAATCTTGAGCGATGTGTATCTGACCTGAAATGTTAGTGCTCACAGACAAAGATAAACATTTATAATCTTTAAGAAAGACCATATAAATTCAGTAAGTATTAGTTGTCACCATCAAAATCAAGTGCTCAGGATCCTGAATTTCAATAATCTCCCCCTTTTTTATGGTGTCAAATAATATTTTCTGATGGCCATAATTGTTATGTCTTCCTTGGCTCCCCCTCAGTAGGATAATTGATTGTAAAATAGGAGGAAAGATATTTTTTATTATTTTTATTATTATTTATAAAAATAATAGAACGAATATAACAAGAATAATAGATAAACAACAGATAACATTAATATTAAGGATATAACAACACAGAAACTTCTCCCCCTTTTGGCAGCAACAAAAAGGGAAGAACAACAAGTACAAATAAGAACTAAAAAAAATAAGAACTATAAAAGCAAACACAAATACAAGCAACTAATAGGGACGATAGAACATAAATAAAAGAAAACATTCAAAAATTAGGATCCTAATCCAGAGGTGGTGGTGGAGGTGGTGGAACCACTTAAAAGTACTAATGGAGGGACGCGAACTGGAGATCGATTAAGGTGAAGCGTTCCCCAAACCATTTCATGTCATTTTCATACTGTTGATGTTGTTGATTAATGTGGGAATCCAGTCTAGTTTCCAAATAATCAAGGCATTAAATAATGTCATCGTTAGGGTAGGCAGGATAGGCAGGTCCAGGCGGGTGTATTGGTGGTGGTGGAGACGCGTCGGCAGGAGCAGCAGCCTCTTCTTTATAAAAATCAGGATCAGCGTGAGCGGCCCCCTGATGGAATAGAATACGAAAAGAGATGTCTAAATAGAAGATAGGATTATTGTCTGGAGGGAGAGGATAATGAAGTTGATATTTTACATCTAGGATGTAGCCTATAACATGTCCTAAGGCAAGATTTAGTTTTCTTCGGGCACTGGGATATCAAAAAGTAGCCAAGGCATGAATATAGTCTAAGATCATTTGAGCTTCATCAAATTTGGTGTCTGACAAGATTAAGTAAGTGACCACAGATAGAAGTGGGGTAATGTGTATGCGGTCTCCAGCTTTGGGTATTATGGATATGTGAAGAACATGCTGGATAACGCGAGCATTTTGATTAAGAGTTTGGACAACATGTAGGTATTGATTGGAGGGTACATTTCTAAGAAGCATGTTCACAGATGTCCAATCAAAATCATTTGTGAGGAGAGATTGGGGATGAGGTCCTTCAGTGGATAGGCCAATGTGTTCAGCTATGTCATCTTTAGTGATGAAGACATTTTGTTTGCAGACATAGGAGGTAAGGGTTGTCCATTCTAAGTCAATCTTAAGGTTTGCTAGGAACTCATAGAGGAGTTCAAAGTGGAATGGAAAAGCTAGTGTAAGGAGGAATTGGAGAGTCGTAGAGGCAAATAGATTTATAACCTCAAAATTAAGTGCAGCTTGATTAAGCATGCGAGAGGGAGTAATCTTGGCCTCTTTGAATTTGTTATAGGCTTTCTCATCAGCTGCAGAGAGAAAGCGATCATCGAACCACTGAGAGGAAGAGCTTCCCTCGATCAGTCGTCCTCGCTTGGTTCCACCAGCCATAGAGAAGAATATGTTCAAGGGAGTAAGGATTGCAATGGGGTGAGTGAAATGAGCCATATAATCCCTCCTTTTTATAGAAATTCTGATAATCGTACAGTACGATATGGTATCGTACAGTACGATCAGAGTATTTAATTCGTCTGGATGACTTTTCAAAAAAAGATAGTCAAATCATACTGGACGAATGTGAGTGAGAGGTTGTTCATCCCGAGGAGTCGTTTGAATGACTTTTGACGAAATCGATCATACAGTATGAACAGGTCTTCGTATAGTATGAACCGCAATTATTTTCATACCGGCCGAGTTTAAATTTGTCCCAATCCAGATTGACACATGGATCATATAGTACGATGGGAGGTTCGTATAGTATGATGACCAATAATGTGTATCGTACAGTACGAGTGGTTCTTCTTACAGTACGATATATAAAAGACAAGATAGATCTGGACCGTGGATGGAGTGGAAGGCTGTGATTTGTGTATTTGGGATAATCGTACAGTACGATACTGAATCGTACAGTACGATGTGCAGAGAAATTCAAGGTTTGGGCATCAGCAAAATGAATGTGAGAGGATAAGGAAAGCCCTTTTTTTATTTAAAAAAAATAAAATAATAAACACATAATTTTTTTTTAAATTTTTGATTTTTTTGTTTTATTTTAAGCTTGAATGTCTATGACACCTAATTTTATTCTCAAGATACTAAAGGTGTCATAAGCTAACGGTTTTATGAAAATGTCAGCCAATGATTTCCAGTAGCAATGTGGTGTAGTTCAATATCTCTTTTGGCTACATGATCTCTTATGAAGTGATGTCTAATGTCTATATGTTTTGTTCATGAGTACTAAATTAGATTTTTAGATATGAAAATTACACTAGTGTTATCACACATTATTGGGATTGTTCCTACAGGTAGTCAAAGATCTAAAAGTTATTATTTTAACTAAAGGACTTGTGCAACATAGCTTCCTACCGCTATATATTCTGCTTCAGCTGTTGAGAGGGATACCAAATTCTATTTTCTACTAGACCATGAAACTAATGATTGTCCAATGAATTGATAGGTACCAGAGGTGCTTTTTCTATCTACCCTGCATCCTACAAAGTCTGAATTTGAGTACCCTAAGATTTCAAAACTAGTGTTGTGTCTAGGATACCAAATTCCTAAGTTTGGAGTGCCTAGTAGATATCTAAGAATTCTTTTGACAGCAGTCATGTGAGATTCTTTTGTATCTGCTTGAAATCGAGCACAAAGATAAACACTAAATATTATATCTGGTCTGCTGACAGTTAAGTAGAGAAGTGATCCAATTATTCCCCTATACTTCTTCTGATCTACTGACTTTCCATTTGAATCTTTATCTAATTAGAGCTCATGGGAGTATTCATGGCCTTAGCATTTTCCATTTCATACTTTTTAAGAATATCCTTGATGTACTTAGATTGGCTAAGGAATGTTCCACCTTCCATTTGTGTTACACTAAACCCAAGAAAGTAATTAAGTTCTCCCATCATACTCATTTCAAACTCATCACTCATTATTTTTAAAAATTCATCACATAAGGTTTTCTCTGAAGATTCGAACAAGATGTCATCTACATAAATCTGAACAATGAGTATCTCATCTCCTACCTTCTTCAAGAATAAGGTGGTGTCCACACTACCCTTAACAAAGCCTCTATCTAGTAGGAATGTACTAAGTCTTTCATACCAGGCCCTTGGTGCTTGCTTTAATCCATATAGTGCCTTTTTCAACTTAAACACATGATTTGGAAATTGTGAGTTTTCAAATTCTGGGGGTTGTTCAACATTGACATCCTCTTTTATTACCCCATTTAGGAAAGCACTTTTAACATCCATTTGATATAATTTGAAACCCTTGAAGCAAGCAAAAGTTAAGAGTACTCTAATGGCTTCTAGTCTGGCCATAGGTGCAAAGATTTCTCAAAATCTATTCCCTCAATTTGGTTGTACCCCTTTGCTACTAATCCAGCCTTATTTCTCACTACTATGCCAGAGTCATTCATCTTATTTTTAAAGACCCACTTAGTTCCAACCACACTTTGTTCTTTAGGTCCCTTGACTAATTCTTATACATCATTCCTAACAAATTAGTTTAACTCTTCTTGCATTGGTAGGATCCAGAATTCATCTCCTAAGGCTTGATCTATATTTATGGGCTTAATAATAGAGATAAATGCAGAATAACTAACCTCTTTTCTAAGTCAATACCTAGTTTTTACACCTTCTGATGGGTCTCCTAAGATCAATTCTTTAGGATGACTAGGAGAATATTTCCAATCTCTAGGCATTTGCTCCTGAGGCTCTGCCCTATTTTTTATGGCAATGGTTTCAACTCCCTGAGTAATCTCAACTTCTTCTTCTTCATGATTAGATTCAGAGATCTTATTGGATTCATCAAATACACATGGGTAGACTCTTCTGCTACCAGGGTCCTCTTATTAAAGATTCTATAGGCTTTACCTACAGATGAGTAGCCTAAGAAGATACCTTCATCAAATTTAGGATCAAACTTTTCTAAGGGTGACTTACCATTGATTAAGATGAAATATTTGCATCCAAAAACATGTAAGTGGGAAAGATTGGGTATCCTACCCTTAAGCAATTCATAGGGTATCTTATTAAGTTTGGATCTAACATTTACTCTATTTAGAAAAGCAAGCAGTATTCGTTGCTTCTACCCAAAAATATCTAGGAATAGTGTATTCAGCTAACATTGCCCTACCAGCTTCAACTAAAGTTCTATTCTTTCTTTCTGCTATTTCATTTTGTTGAGGAGTCCTAGGGGCAAAGAAATTATGTTCTATTCCTATCTCTTGACAAAATGATTCAAACTTATCATTCTCAAATTCTCCACCGTGATCACTATGGATTATCGTAATTTCAAATCCTAATTTTCTTTCAATCCAAGTGGAGAAAGTTCTAAACTCTTCAAATGACTCACTCTTATGTGCTAAGAATTTTACTCAAGTAAACCTAGAGTAGTCATCGACTATTACAAATCTATAAGATTTTCCTCCTAGGCTAACGATACTAACAGGTCCAAATAGGTCCATGTGTAGAATTTCTAGTGGCCTAGTGGTATTGATATCTTTAATTGAATGAAATGATGATTTCACTTATTTTTTTAATTTGCAGGCATCGCATAGATGGTCTTTAGTGAAGTCTAGCTTAGGTATGCCTCTAACTAGGTCTTTCTGAGTGATATTCCTAAGTATTTTCATACTAGCATGGCATAGTCTCCTATGCCATAGCCAGGAGTCATCAGCTATTATTTTTAAACATAAAATGTTTGATTTTTCCATGCAGTTTAAATCTAACATGTAAATATTATTGATACATTTTCCTTCTAACATAACTTTATCATTTAGGCTAATCATGTATTTATTAGAAAGAAACTTTATGTCAAAGCCCTTATCACATAATTGACTGATACTTAACAAATTATGTTTTAAACCATCAACTAAAAGAATATTTTCAATTACTAAATTTTTAGAATTTCTAATGATACCTGAGCCCACCACTTTCCAGGTGGTGTTGTCTCCCAAAGTCACATTGTCTCCTGACTTGGCCTCTAGTGTCACTAACTGCTGCATATCTCTAGTCATATGTCTTGAACAGCCACTGTCCAGGTACCACATGCTCTCACTAGATCATTTGTGAGAGCATCCCTATAATGTCAATCATGGATTAGTTTTGGGAACCCAAGTGAGTTTGGGTTCCACCTTATACTTGTATGAATGAAATGTATGCATGTTATGCTGTGATGAATGCAACTTAGGTCTCCACACTAGATGTGTCCTATGGTGAATTATGCACGTGCGGGCTATGTGACCTAGCATGCCATAAGAATAACACCTAACACTTTGAAATGGGTTCACTAATCTACGGGGGTGATAGTGCCTATTTCTGGATTTGGATGATGCATGCTGTGATTGTTTTGAATGAGATAGTTCACATGGTGGAGGTTTATAGAACTCAGCAAACGTGTGAGTTGTTTTGTTATTTTCAAATACATGAAGTTTTTCATTTAGAAATTCATTCTCTTTGTTAAGACTTGTAATTTTGAATTTCAATGTATGCTCACTTCTATCTAGTTCACATGCAAGTTCTTCAAATTCCTAAAATGCATTCTCTAGTTCAACATGTGATGATCTCAAGGTAACGTGTGCAGTAGTTAATTAAATATGCTTCTTATTTAATGCATCATATTCATCAAGCAGGGATATGCGATCTCTATCCAAGTTAGAAAAATCTTTAACTACACTAGCATGCTCCTTTTGTAAAGTACTAAACTAAGTGTTAAGGCTAACATGCTTTTTCCTTAACTTTCTATACGAG
Organism: Dendrobium chrysotoxum; assembly: GCA_019925795.1. Taxonomy (NCBI): domain Eukaryota; kingdom Viridiplantae; phylum Streptophyta; class Magnoliopsida; order Asparagales; family Orchidaceae; genus Dendrobium; species Dendrobium chrysotoxum. Next base: position 69,901,110 of record CM034314.1, read on the forward strand.
TCATGAATTTTTTCAAAAATAATTAGTAGCTCATCATAAGAAAGTTGATAAACCTTATCTTGATCTGATTGATCAAGCTTATCATTATCCATAAGATATAAATTTGTTACCTCCTCCCCTACTTCTTCTTCTGATGATTTTGAGGCAGAGTCGGCCCAAAATATTTTTTATGTCTTAAATTTGCCCTTCATGAACTTTGACCTTTCCTCGCCCTTTTCCTTGGTTTGATGAGTCTTAACATTGGGGCAATCAGCTCGGAGATGCAACTTAGTATTCATTGAGCTTTTACCTTTGTTACAATTGCTTTGATGATGGCGTTGCTTTCTTTTCAGAAAATTCTTGAACTGATGAGTTATCAAGGCTATGTCGTCATCTTCCTCCGCTGCAGAACTGTCACTTTTAGAATTGTTCACTTTTAAAGCCATCCGTTCGCTCCTTCTACTTTTCACATGCATCACTTTGTCATTGACTGACTCCTTGCTCGTAGGCAATGAGTGACCCAAGCAAATTGTCAATTGGATAAACATTTAGATCTTTCGACTCAGTTATTATAGTAATTTTTGCATCATACGAGCTAGGTAAACATCGCAGTATTTTATTCACTTTTTCGGAGTTAGACAACTCTCTCCCTAAAGCATGCAAGGATGTCACAATCTGGGTGAATCTAGTGTACATTTCAGAGATAATTTCACTAGGTTTCATGCGGAATAGTTCATAATCATGTAGCAGTATGTTTAGCCTAGATTATTTGACCACACTAGTTCCTTCATATGTGATACAAAATTTATCCCAAATTTGCTTACCAGTACTACAAGTAGACACTCGCATATAATCTTCTAATTTTAATGAGCAAAAGAAATAATTTAAGCATTTAGCATTTAACTGTGCAAATTCTCTATCCTCATTGCTCCATTCATTAAAAGATAATTCATTTTTGACTCCATTCAACATACGAAATGGTGCAGTGTAACCTTCTTGAACCAACATCCACATGCGATAGTCTAGAGACTATAAAAATATAGACATACTTATTTTCCAAAAATCAAGCTGTATATTCTCAAATAAAAGTGGACGGGTTATAGAATAGCCCTCCGCAGTATTACAGTTACCAAAATGTGCCATGGATCTTACGTTTCTAGGTTTTCTAAAACACTATTTTGAAACCCCTCTCTGATACTACTTGAAAGTACAAGATGCGCCAAGAGGGGGGGGCGTGAACTAGTATTTTAAAATTTATTCCTAAACAGGAGTTCTAAATTTTTTGGATTTTTAAAATAACAAAACAACGAGTAGAATGCGGAAGCTAATGATACGATCACAATGATTATATTGGTAAAATAATTACAGATCTCACAATACAAAGAAAATACAATAAGATTTTTCACCACGCAGATATAGCAGTAAGAAAGTATATGAAAAATAAAATGTGGTAAAAAAATGGAAAACGTATACCAAAAATTTTTATAGTGGTTCAGTCACTTGACCTACGTCCACTCCCCGGACTCCAAGAATTGCACTACTAAAAGTTAACTCTCCTTTTGCTCCCACGGCAAGGTGGATAAGCCTTTACAGGACTCCCTTTCACGTCCCCCGGTGTGGCGCAATACCAGACGCTATATCACCCTATCAGTGATGGTAGTGAACCTTCTCCATTTTCTCCCTCTTGGAGAAGGCAGAGTACCCAGATGATGTTGATCTTGAAGCCTCTCTTCCCTAGAGAACTTTCACAAGACTCCCCAAAGCCACAAGAGGAGCAAAGCATACAGCTAACTTGGAGCCACCATATGATCCCCTTACACTCCTTCTCCCTTACGCTCAAGCTCACATTCACCTTCCTCTCACAAGCCCTGGATCTCTCCAAAGAAAGCTTCTCTCTCAAGAGTTCTTTCCTCTCTCAATGCTTCTCACAGTAGTAAGACAGACCAATCACCCTTCAATTGAAAAATCAAAGTCCTTTTAAATCAAGCTTCAGAAAACCCTAAAAATTCAACTTTTTTATCTCTGTTCGTACAGTACGATATAACATTGCATAGTATGATCAGTTCAAAGATAGCTTCGTCCAGTACGAGCATAGACGAACAGTTCACGAATTTTATGAATATCTTACTGTACGATCCGGAGATCGTATAGGACGATCATGTTATTTTTAATTGTTCGTACAGGATGATATGTGGGACGATCTCTGGGATGAGCAAATTCGTCTCTGATCATCGTCTAGCACTGTACTATTCGTACAGTACGATTAGTTCATTTTCAGGACATCGTCCAGTACGATATGAATATCGTCCGGGATGAATATAACAAAAATCTTGGTTTCGTCTGGTACGATCAGTGGGATGAATAAAATCGTCTCTGACCATTATACAGTACGATACACATTATATAGTACATTCAAATGTAATTAAGAAACCAAGATTTTATTTCCTGATTACAGGAGATAATTTTGGTAAGTTTTCAAATAATCGTACAGTACGATATATATCGTATAGTACGAATAGTTCTGAATATTAAAATTAGAAACTTACCAAACTTATTCTGGCGGCTAGGGTTTTTGAATTGAGCCTCATCGTACAGTACAGTTAACATCGTACAGTACGATTAGTTCATAAAACTAATCATCCAGGATTAGCCGTTAGCCTGAGTATTAATGACTCATCGTACAGTACGATTATAAAATCGTATAGTACGATTATAAAATCATACAATACGATTAGTTTTTTAAAAAAATCTTTTGACTTAAAAAAATCTCCCTCTGTTTGTGTGCATGGTTGCTCCTTTTACATACATGCTTTTGTGGCAGACTCAAGAAAATAAAAAATAAAGAAAATAAAAATACAAGTTTTTGAATATCGTATTCTACCCAGTTTGAGTCTCCAGCAATCTTGAGCGGTGTGTATCTGATCTGAAATGTTAGTGCTCACAGACAAAGATAAACATTTATAATATTTAAGGAATACCATATAAATTCAGTAAGTATTAGTTGTCACCATCAAACTCAAGTGCTCGGGATCCTGGATTTCAACATAAAGATCTTGAACAGTTTGTCCCATGACTGTTCCACCATGCTGAATAATCTCTGTTTTTTTGAACTAATCATACTGTATGATCCTCAATCATATTGTACGAACAGAAGAAACATAATTAAAATTTTATGATTTTTTTGAAGCCTTACATAAAATCTCTTATGTGATTCTTAATAATCTTTTGGTTGTTGAAGAAATTATGAGAGAGCTTTGTGAGAGGTTCTAGAGCATTGGAGACGGAGAGGGTGAGGTTGTATGAGTGGGAGGAGTGTGAGGAATTCCACACGGTTGCTCCAAGCAGGCTTGCACCTTGATTCCTCTAGTGGCTTTATTGATTTCTTGGGGTTGCTTTGGGGAGAAAACTTCAAGGATAAAGATCGTTGGATTCTTTTCTTTCATTAGGAGGGTAAAAAAGCTTCTAGGTTTGTTGCTTTTACTAGGAGAATGAAAAGAGCTTCCAAAGTTCTCTACCTCATGAGAAGGGTGGAAAGGATTCTGGTTCCCTATTGCACCGGGTTAATGGAAGTGATTCTTGTAAGGGCTTCTCCACCTTGCTATGGGGTCTAAAAGAGAGACACTAAAGGTTTAGTGTAATACTCAGAGAGGAGGACTCTATAGTGGATATAGGTCATTATTTGACCAAACCACTTTAAAATTTGATGTGTTCGTTCTGTGTTTTTTCTTTTACACATTTTAATTTTTGCACTTTATATTTCTTGTGATTTATTTTGTTGTAAATCTCTTTTGTGAATATTGTGATTAGTTGGACTTATTTTATAAAAAAATATCTTTTTTATCTTGTGGTTTCTACTAAATCAAATTAAAAAAAAAATCCGTACATTGACTACTCTATATTATTAGATATCTATTTAAATTTTAAGATTTGAATTTGGTAATTAAGTTTTCAAAAGTATTTTTGAAAAATAAAAAGTTTTTAAAAGCACCAATTCACCCCCCCCCCCCCCCCCCCCCCTCTTGGTGGTCTTAGGAAGTTCAACGAGGTTTAACACCCTCCCTTGAACTTTCATTTGGTATCAAAGAGGGTCTCAAAAGTAGTATTTTAGAAACCTTGAGAAAAATGATCCATGACACACTTTCAAAATAAAAACACCACGAAGGGTTATTCAATAACTCGTCCACCACTTTTTAATAATATTTCATTTGATTTTTAAAAATTTTACATGTTTACTTTTCTGCAATCAATTAATTTTTGCATGTGGAATTTGATACAAATTGGTTATTCTGTATCATTACACATAGTTAATAGAGTAAAAGTTGATATATCTTTCACTGAATGGAGTATTGAGGATAGAGACTTAGCTCAACTGAATGCAAAATATTTAAGCTATTTTTTTGTGCATTAAAATCTGAAGACTATATGAGAGTCTCTATATGTACTACTGGGAAAGGAACTTGGGATAGGTTATGTATCACCTATGAGGGTACTAGTGAAGTTAAACAATCTGGGTTAAATATTTTGTTACATGATTATTAACTCTTTCACATGAAACCTAATGAGAGTATATCAGACATGTACACTAAGTTTACCCAAATAGTGACATCCTTACAAGCTCTAGGTAGAGAACTATCAAATTCTAAAAAGATCAACAAAATTTTGTGTTTCCTACCTAGTAGTTATGATGCTGAAGTAACTAATATTTATGAATCTAAGGATTTGAATGTGTATTCTATTGATAATTTGCTTGGCTCACTCATTACCTATGAGTAAGGTATGTGTCAAAGGTTACTTGATGCATGTGATAGGAAGAAGGACAAAGTAGTGGCACTGAAAATCAATGAATCTAAAGTGATAACTCTATCACGGAGGAAGATGATAACATAGTACTGATGACCCGACAATTCAAAATCCATTTGAAGAAAAAGCAAAAGCATCATTAATAGTGGACCAAAGGTAAACAAAATAAAAATTTTAAAGCCTCATCTGATACTATTTATTTTGAATGCAAGAAACTAGGGCTCTTGAGAATAAACTACCCCAATCTAAAAACTCACCCTGCTAAGGAGAAGGGTGAAGAGAAGGCCAATTTCAAAAAGGGGAAGCATCGAACACAAAAGTCATTTTGGGCTGATCCACCTCAAAATCATCAGAATATGAAGCAGAGGAGGAGGTAACAAACTTGTGTCTTATGGCTAATGATAATCTTAATCTTTCTGATCAAGATGAGGTATATCAATAATCTTATGATGAGCTATTTATTATTTTTGAAAAAATCCATGACTTGTATAGGAAATTAAAGAAAATGTAAGCTAGTTTAAACTCTGATTTTTCTAATTTGCAAAAAGAGGATATAGTCTTAGGGTTGAACACGTTGCTTTAGATAAGGAGCACCTCTCTTTACTTGATGATTTTGATGCATTAAACAAAAAGCATCTTGATTTAACTTAAGAACATAATTCTTTAAAATCTTAGCATACTGAGTTAGGAGAGTCATACAAATAATTAGAAATAATCGCAAATGAATTAGACCATAGTGAGTATATATTGAAATGTGAAGTTCAAAGTTTTTAAAGTGCAAATGAGTTTTTGAAAGATAAATTAATGCACTCCAAAATAATAAATCACCTCATACACTAACCTAATGGTAGAACCGCACATCATAGTATGCATCATCTCATACCCCTAGGAAGAGGCACAACACCACACATAGATTAGCAAACCCATTTCCAGGTGTTTAGTGTTACTATTGTGGCATGTTATGACACATTGCTTGAATTTACCCCATACATTATAGAACACATTTAGTGTGGAGGTCAAAGTCAAGTGCATCACAACATAACATGCATGACATTCATTCAGGTTAGCATAAGGAGGAACCCAAGGTCACTTGGGTTCTGAAATCTAACCCTTGATTGACTTTGTAGGGGTGCTCTCATAAAAGGCCTAGTGAGGGCATGTGGTACCTAAACAGCGGATACTTTGACACATGATTAGAGATATGAAGTAATTCATAGTGCTGGAGGCCAAGGCGAGAGGCAAGGTTACACTTGTAGATAACACAATCAAGAAAGTGATGCGCTCCGGTATGATTAACAATTCTAAAAATTTTAACATTGAGAATATTTTCCTAGTAGAGGGTTTAAAACACAATCCGTTTAGTATTAGCCAATTATGCGATAAAGGATTTGATATCAAAATTCTGTTTATTAAATATTTAATTAGTTTAAATGATAAACTTATTTTAGAAGGAAAAAGGATTAACAATATTTATATGCTTGATTTAAATTATATTGAATATTAAAATTTCTTATATTTGAAAACTATTGCTGATGAATCCTTGCTATGGCATAGAAGACTACGTCATTTAAGCATGAATACACTTAAGAAGATCACCCAAAGATCTAATTAGAGGCATACCTAAGTTAGATTTCTAATGATCATCTTTGTGATGCTTACCAACTAGAAAATAAGTCAAATCATCATTTCATTCCATTAAAAACATCATCACTTTTAGGGCACTAGAAATCCTTTATATGGACTTGTTTAGACCCATTAGTACAACTAGCTTAGGAGAAAAAATATATAGATATATGATTGTTGATGATTATTCTAGATTCATATGAGTTAGATTCTTATCTAATAATAGTGAATCATTTGAAGAGTTTAAAATTTTCTCCACTTGGATTTAAAAGAAATTAGGATGTGAAATTTCAACTATCTATAGGGATCATGGTGGAGAATTTGAAAATGATAAGTTTCAATCTTTTTGCTAGAAGTTAGAAATAGAGTATAACTTTTTTGCCCCTAGGATCCCTCAGTAGAATGGGATAGCTGAAAGGAAGAATAGAACCTTAGTAGAAGCTGCTAAGGTTATGTTAGTTGAATACTCACTCCGTAGATATTTTTTAGTAGAAGCAGTGAATATTGCTTGTTATGTGTTGAATAGGGTTAATGTTAGATCCAAACTCAATAAGATACCCTATGAACTACTTAAGGGTGGGACACCCAATCTCTCTCATTTGCATGTCTTTAGGTGTAGATGTTTCATTCTTATCAATGGTAAATTTCCTCTAGGAAAATTTAATTCAAAATATGATGGAGTCTTTTTAGGATAATCCTTTGTAGGTAAAGCCTATAGGATCTTTAATAAGAGGACCTTAGTACTAGAAGATTCTAATCATATTGTATTTGATGAATCTGATAAAACTACAGAGCCTAGGTTAGAAGGAAAAGAAGAGGTAGAGGTTACCAAAGGAGTGGAATCCCTTAACCTAGGAAATAAAGTAAAACCTTTGCATCCATTGCCTAGAGATTGGAGATATTGATCTAGTCATCCTATGGAACTCATCTTAGGAGATCCATCTATAGAAGTTAAAACTAGGCATGGACTTAGGAAGGAGGTTAGTCATTCTATATTCATCTCTATGGTAGAACCCACTAATATAGATCAAGACTTATCAAATGAAATCTGGATTCTAGCTATACAAAAAGAATTAAAATAATTTATTAAGAATGCTGTTTGAGAATTGGTTAGTAGACCTAAGGACCAGAGTGTTATAGGAACCAAGTGAGTGTTCAAGAATAAGATGAATGACTCTGGAGTTGTGATTAGAAATAAGGCTAGATTAGTAAAGGGGTATAACCAAATAGAAGGCATTAATTTTGAAGAAACCTTTTGCTTATGTAGCTAGGTTAGAATCCATCAAAGTGTTGTTAGCCTTTGCTTGCTTTAGGATCTTGCTGGTAGTAAGTTGGCATGGGTATTGATACTACTTCGAGCACCTGGCTTTATTGGTAAGGAAAGCTGTTGTCATTCCTTGGAGCCTGATTCTCTTTATCTTCAAGCTTTCATTCCGAGGATTAGGGTCATGGGTTGGTCAAGCCACGGGGTTCAAGTTATATCAAATGGGTGTAAAGAGTACCTTTCTAAATGAGGTTATTATGGAAGATGTTTATATAGAATAATCCACTGTATTTGAAATTTTAACTTTTCTCAATCATATTTATAAATTAAAAAAGACATTATATGGGTTGAAGTAAGTTCCTAGAGGTTGGTATGAGAGGCTTAACACATGTCTCCTAGATAGATCGTTTATTAAGGGTAGTGTAGATATCACCCTATTCTTAAAGAAAATAGGAGACGATCTACTCATTATTAAAATTTATGTGGATGATATATTATTTGGATCTATAAATAAAAATTTTTGTGATGAATTTAAAAAAAAATAATGAGTGAAAAATTTAAGATAAGTACGATGGGAGAGCTTATATATTTTCTTGCATTTAGTGTGAAACAAAGAGATGATGGAACCTTCCTTAGTCAAAATAAATATATCAAAGAACTTTTAAAGAAAGTATGAGATGGAAGGTGATGAGGCAATACACGCACCCATGAGCTCTACCATTCAATTATATAAGAATCTAAAGGGAAAATTAGTGGATCAAAAAAGTATAGGGGGATAATAGGATCACTTCTATATTTTATTGCTAGTAGAACTGATATAATGTTTAGTGTATCTCTATGCTAGATTTTAAGATGATTCCAAGAAATCCCATATAACTACAGTTAAGAGAATTCTTAGATACCTTTTAAGCACCCAATATTTAGTTATCTAGTATCTTAAGCATAGCTCTTCCTTTGAAATTGTAAGATATTCTAATTTTGACTTTGTAGGATGTAGGATAGATAGAAAAAGCACCACAAAAACTTGTCAATTCATAGGACAATCATTAGTCTCTTGGTCTAGTAGGAAGCAAAATTTATTTGTCCTATTCACCGCTGAGGCAAAATACATAATTGTAGGAAGCTGTTAAAAAAAATAGCTATAGGAAGATGTGTTGCCCAAGTCTTATGGTTAAAATAACAAATCCTAGACCGTGGACGATCTGTATGAACTATTCCTATCTTGTGTGATAACACTAGTGCCATTTGCATTTCTAAAAATCCAATTCAACACTCTCGTACTAAGCATATAAATATTAAACAATATTTTATTAGAGATATGTAGTGAAGGGAGATATATAACTACATCATGTAGTCACTCAAAATTAATTGGCAGATATTTTCACCAAACTCCTATACTATGACACCTTTAGTACACTGAGGACTAGACTATGTGTCATTGATATTCATGCTTGACTTAGGACCAAAGTGAAATCAACATAAGGTATAATTAGTTAGTTTTATGTATTTTTCCTATTTGTGTTGTTTTTATCCTTTTTTGTTTTTTACTTTTTATTACTTATTTTGTGTTTTGTATGCTTGATTGTGCTAATTAGAAAAAGCTTCATAATCTTCAAATAACACATAAAAAAGGAAGGAAAATAAAAAATTGCTCACATCATACTGTATGAACTCATTTGTAATGTATGATCATCCTTTGTACTGTACGAACAACATTTGTATTATACGATCTTCACATGTATGCACATGGTTACCACTCGTGAAATTAACGGCCACAATCTAATCAATAATTAGTGATCGTACTATATGACCACCTCTTTGTACAAGACGATCCTCATGTCGATATCCATTAGACAAATTCAAATTGGTCTGTATGATAATAATTGCACTAATGTGTTTGGTGTTGAAAGTGGTTTTTAAAAAATCTAGTTTTTTTTTTGGAATTTTAATTTAGGGTTTTTGTCTCAAAATCAAATATGTTATTATAAACGATATATCATCTTAGGAGGTGAAAATATAATTCTCTGGTGGGTTCAGATAATGAGGCTAAAAATTTCATCTAGGCCAAAGTAGTCAAATTTAAGGGAGGATGACACACAACCCCGAAGGATTAAAATGGCATTCTATCAAGCATTTAACTATAATAGTATGGATGGGAGATCATTAATTTCATATTCAGGAGTATAATAACAAAGGATATATCCTCCGAAGGGAAGAAAATATTATGTGTTATCGATTATCCGAATATGACGATAACGATCATTGTTGATTTAATTTTTTAAAGAAGACTAATTAAGTTTTAAAAATTAATTTTAGAAATAGTTATGTGGGTTCTTAATCTCTTATGAGTGCAAGCCCTCATAGTTAATTATATCATAGGAAATTAGAGTCTCATACGAATACTCTTGATTAAAATAACGGTAAAAATTATGTTTAGAGATTTTTCTAGGAGTGATATCAAAGGAGGTGAAACTAGATTTTTAAATGGGATTGGAGCAAGATTGAGCACTTATTTTTGGAATCAAGGGATGAAGGGTAGGAGGTACTCTAGTATTTTGAAATAATTTAGATGTACCCCAACCTAAGTTAAGTATTGGGCTTTAAATTTTAGACTGAAAAAGAGAGTTTAGTTTGAGTTGATTAATTTATTAGATATTTGGGATTATATTCCTAGGGGTTAGGGTCTTATGATTCAAAATCTACCCCAGATCCTAAATCTAAATTTGGCACCGGACCACAATGGCCTGAACCTAATGAATGTAGTACAAAATCTAAACTTACTCCGACCTGAATTGGGGAGCCAGCTAACCACCTAGTCAATTTTAAATATATGAGTCCGATCATGTTATGAAAGAGTGGTATGGACGTTATTATTAAAGTTTAAGGAGCTGGGGCCGACATCTAGAGATTACCCTAAGTGGCCCCTTAACTTATGTTGGATGAAAATGCTAAAATTAAATGTAATTAAAATTTAGACTCTTTTAAATGTGTTTCCAATGCAATGCATGTTGATTGACTTTATTAAATGCATGAAATAGAGTGAAGCAATTTTAAAAGGCTTAAAAATAGATTTTATCCTAAAAATTACATAGATTCTCCTTGACAGATCTACAGCCTCATATGCTAGGTGGTCTGCCAGAACCCACAGGCGGGGAGGTGCCTAGCAAAAGAAAGAGAAGATGCAACAAAAATGCTTATGAGAACTCCCGGTAATCCCGGGTTTACTTCTTAGATCATTAGAGTTTCTATATTATCTTAAGAATTTTATTTAAGTTTTAAGTAGAAAAATTTTGGCATTCCCTCACGAGCCTCCGCATATCTAGGCTAAAATAATAACGACATATAAATGCCAAAAAATTAAGAAAAATAGGAAAAATCTAATTGCAATCAAATTAAAATAAATAAATAAATTAATTAAATCAATTAAATAAATGTCCATAGGCAAACTGCCTTTTATTACAAACCAGGATTTGTAGAAACTTAAAGTGGCCAAGCACCACTGACTACAACCTGAATTCTAATCCTAAAACTGACGCAAGTGACTTTGAGTGGGATACTCTTTGTCTTCACTTCTTCATCCTTCTACGAGCTCCTTGGGTTTGTCATACCTAGATACCCAAATGGAAAAGAAAAAAAAACCCTTCCCTGAAGGGGAGGTTATTCTTTCCACTTTGGGTACTAAGGAGGTCCAAATTTAGACTTTCAAATAGAAAGGTCTATCCCCCAAACGGGTATCATTTCCTCTTTGGAGTCCAACCTCTGGATCTGTGTATCCCAACTTAAATGTACACTTTCACAACTCTTAACGTTTAACAAATTACATTTATATGAATCAAAATCTAGACTCTCCTATAGGGTTATCCTAAATAGTTAAATATAAATAAAATATCCCAAGCAGTTATATATTTACAGAATGGTAGAATCTCAGCCACACTTGGCCATGCTCTTTTATATTTAGAGGCTAAGAAACTGAAGCGTATATAGTATTTTTATTTATTAATTTAGCCCCCTTTTTATATTGCCTTGCATAAGCGTGGCCACCTATAGAAAAGCTTAGTGAGAAACCAGATCATGCTTAACTTAAGGGTAATCTAATGCCCATCATATTAATTCACAGAGTGTAGTAAAAGTAAATAAACTCATCAATCAATTTTTACACAACATGCAATAAAATCTCAAAAAATATGGCACACAGTAATAAAGTAAACACCATCCTAACCTAGGTCTAAAGTTGGTTGTCCTAACAAATCATGTAAAGTGTGTGTAGAAGGCCATGTGGCTGGGGTAGATCCTAAGCTGGGTAATTAATTGAAGTCATTTAGTGTTCGAGTTTATTAAAGGTTGAAGGAAAGGTTTATATTTGAGTTTAAATATTAATGTGTTAAAGCTTAATTTTGGTATATTTTTAATATTTAAGTGATTAATACCTTTATTGCTCACCGAGGCCATAAAGTTTATTTCATATTCCTTGGGGCTAAGTTAATAGCCTCATAGGCCTGGGTTACCCAGTAGTAATCGGGGTTAGTTAAGTTGATTTAGTTAGTTACTGATTAAAAGACAAAAAATTATTAATTGGATTAATTAGGGGATGATTTTAAAGATTGAATTAACTCATATTTTTTATCAACCGGTTCGAGGCGTTGTGTCACTAGGCTTGAGGAACCGAGCCTCTTCAGAATATGTAGCCCCGCAGCCCGGAGTAGTCCATCATAAAATTCTTGTTGATGTGATTATTGTGTTTTAGAATATTGGTTAAGTGATTTATTAATCAAATAAATATTTTTTGGGATTTTAATTAATTAGGGAATTTGGAAAATTAATGGAATTAATTAGGTTAATTAAATATGTTAATTAAGGGGGTTAAAAAGTGACTTTTAAAATTAGGAAGCTTTATGGAATTTTAGCATTTTTATTAAATACTAGAGCCTAATGTAAGCAATTAGAGCATAAGTTTGCTGGATTTATAATTTCCTGGATTAAGTTATAGATTTTAGAAGTTTTGATCCGATTTTGAATTACGATTGACCGGATTATTGACCCTTTGACTTTGACCAAATTTTGCAGGTTTGATATTTTTAGAAAATAGTAGATTTTAAATGGAGTTGAATGCACTTGAGTTTGATTAATTTATATTTTTCTAGAATTAGTTATGATTTTTTTAAAGTTTGGATTTTTTATTTAAATTATTTAACTGATTTAATTAAGGGGCTTTTAATGATTTAAATCCAAATGAATTTCAAACTTCTTGAAATCACCCCCAAAGGTTAGAAATGACCTAAGGATGGATTATCAAGTGGTTGAGAATTTTTTGGAACTTTTAATTATTTTTAATTAATTAAAATAAGATGTTTAATTAAAATTGAATTAAGCTTAAGTTTAATGTCAAATCAAAGGGATTTTATTTTTCTTAAATTAAGATTTGAATCCTGTCAGTTAGAGGTATTATGTGTAATATTTTGATTTAATTGAAATTTATTAAAATTTTTAGAAGTTTTTGATGCTTAATTAAGGATTTAATTAATTAAATATTTTAAAGATTTTTAAAATCAGTGAAAATTTTCCCATGGGCTATATGTGTCACTAAGTACAAGTGGTTTGAATTTCATGTTAACAGGAGGTGTATCCTAATTTTTAGAATTATTTTAAGTCTTCTAGACGTGTCCTTAATTATTATCCTTAATGATGTTGCTAAGTTAAGTAGGATTGAATCAAAGTTTTGCTAACCCTTGGACAAACATATATAAACATGCACAATCACACTCAAGTCCTTAAATCTTGGAGAGCCTAAACTAAGTGTGAGTGTATGCATCCTAAGCATGCATAAATTAATAATGATTGACACATAGAAGATTTTGATTAGTGAATAGTTGGAAGAAAACTATCCACTAATCCTTCTCAATGATTCCCATTCACATTGGCTCAACCTATGTTTAAAATTCCAAATCACCACTCAAAGTTCTCAGAGATTTAGCATATGTAATTTTAAATTATATATATATATATATATATATATATATATATATATATAGCTTGATTTTAAATCAAAATTAAAAAGAAGATAATTTTGAAATAATTTCAAAAAATAGACTTTTAAAATATTTTAATAATATAAAAATATTTTAAAATTCAAATTTGTGATTTTGAAAAATTATTTAAGTTGAAATTCAATTAAAGATTAATTAAATGCTCCAATATTTGAGTAATAGAAATTAATTAAAGATATTCAAAAAATTTTTAAATTGAATTTAATTTTCAATTTAAATAATATAAAATAAGCCTATGCTTTCTTAAAATATTTCAAATTATTTTAATTTAATGTTTAATTAAATATTAATGAAGTATTAAAATAATTAAATAAATAGAATTATCTAAAATAAAACAAATTTTTTTATATTCTAAAATTAATTTTAGATTAAAGTACTCAAAATTCTAAAAAAAAAATGATACATTATATTAATTTTTATGGTTTAAATGTAATTTCCTTTGAATTTTTAAAGTTTTATATTAATTAAAATAATTTAAAATAATTTAGAGTTAATTAAAATTTAAAATAATTTTTAAAATAAATTAAATTAAGACTTAAATGTTTTTTGAAATTTTAAATTATTTAAAATAAATTTCTTTAATATTTTTAAATTACTTGAAATTAATTTTTATTTAAATTTTACTTAAATGTTTAAATATTTTAAATAAAATTTAATTTTAAATCAAAGTATTTTTTAATCTTAATTAAGTTAATATAAAAATATTAATTAAAAAATATTATTTAAGTTAAACTTTACTTAAAATATTTAAAATTGATCTTAAATAGCATTTGAATATTAATTAGATATTGAAATACTTAATACTTAATTATCTAAAATATACTTATGATTTTAAAATTATATATAAGTATATATATATATATATAATATTAATCAAAGTACTCTAAAATTTTTTTGAAAATATTAATATTAACAACTTTTATTAGACTTGAATTTTCTTGTATCATTTGAATATTTTAATAATTAACTATATGTTTAATATAATTAACATAAAATATAATGTAAATCAAATTAATATAATCTATAAATATCATATAAGATTAGAGAAAGCTTTAAGGTAGATTAAGTAAAATATTATATAATCTATAAATTATTTTATATTAAAATATTAATTCAAAATACTTAATATTTGATATTTAAAATAATTTGAAATATATAAAAAAATTAAATGGTTTTAATTTTAAATTAGAACAATTAATTTTCTAAAAAATTTAATATATAATATGTATTTTATGATTTTAAAATAATTTTTAATATTTTTTAGAAGTTTTCTGCATTTAAAAATAGCAATGATTGGCGACGGCGGGACACGCGGCGGGCCTAATTCACTGGATCATACCGCGGATGTGGTATGCCAATCGTAGGCAATGATTGCGTGGCGGTGCAATCATTGCCATATGATTAAATGGCGGCGAGCCACTTAACCACATCAGTGTGGATCTATAGCCGTTCGATCTTCCGCCATTTGAAATGAACGATTAGGATCACGTTAACGGCCATCCGATGCAAAAAGGACAAATCGCGATTGACAAAGAGCATGGAACGGCAAAATCTTGATCGTTGATCATAAGATCAACGGTCAAGCTCTCGTACATCAATGATAACACGTAAACCGGAACCCTAAACACAAAAATGACTCATTCTCATACTCGGATCAACCATTTGCAATGAAATTTTAAACATAGATATTGAGAGTGAAGAGCATTAATGTGGGATGATTCCTATGGTGTAGAACACACTTTATAAAAAGCTAAATAGATCTATGTGTCCTAAGCTAGGGGTGGGGATATACCGAGATTTAACCGATGGATTTGGATGTTCTTGGGCTTGTTGAACTTGTAGACTATCCACGAATCTTTTCCTTGAATAAAATAATGGCTGAAATGGTCCAAATCTTGAGCTATAACGCTTGGACAGAGTTGAAGCTTGGTTGGCTAGAAATCTCATCATCGGCGAGGTTTAATTGGTGGGATTTGAGTGGGGGAGTGGAGAAGAGAATGTTGGGAGCTTGAAGAAAATAAGACAGGGCTCTAGGAGGACTTGGGGGCTGAGATGATGATTCCTACTTGAAATGAGGTCATTTGGCTCATTTCAAGTCTAGGGTTTAAGATAGACGGATCTGGTTGACTTGGCCACTCCCTTGGATCATTACCATGTGACCTAGATGGTTAGGAGGGTAGGAGGAAGGCTGGAAAAGGCTCTAAGGCCATTGGGTGCGTTGGGTATGGGGGGACCACATTGCCATTTAAGGCTAAACCAAGAGCTGGGCTTGGTTAGAGAGCTCTTAAGAGAGCTTTAACTCTTATTTGGGATTAACCCAGCAGCCAAAACCAGAAGGAGATAGGCTAGCATGTGAGCTTGACCATGAAACCCCTTTTGAACCTCTTGTTAACTATTTGATTGGTCAAAGTGGTCAAGGGTGCTTAGGTGGAAGGTATATAAGTTGCTGGTTAAGGGGAGTTCAAAGCCTAGAGTTAACATATTTGAAGTCAAAAGGAAGGGTTGGCCACCCTTTAAAGAGGGATTTAAATGTATGGTTGACTTACTTTGACTAGTCAACAAGGTCAAGGGTAATGGTGTAACACTTAGGGGACATAAGGAGTCACTTGAGATATGTTAGGAAGGGATCAAAGGTTTAAGGTCAATGGGAGAATAAATGAGGTTATGTAGAGTGAGGTTTGACCAAGGGTCTTGAGTTGACTTGGTCAAAGCCAAGGGGTTTTAGCTCACTCATGGCCTACATGTTTTTAAGGCATGCATTAGAATGAGAGTGAAGGATTGAAGGGCTTGATTGGGTTGAGCTTGATTGAAATAAATAATTTGACTCAATGGGGTTAGATTTGACCAAACTTTAACTCAGTTGACCAAGTAAACTATTGATTGGGTCAAAGTGTTCAGTCAACTCAAAACCACCAGGAAAGGTGATCAATGGAATTTGGATGAGTTTGATGTTGAGTTGACATTAATTTGATTAATCATGAGGTTTATGGTTGATCTGGATAACCTGGGTTGACTTGGTTAACCAGGTTGACTTAGAGGCAGGGGTTGGACTCAATAGATTTGGATGGACATTTGGAGTTCACTGGGGTAGTTTCAAGGTCTGGGGAGGTCACTTCAACCAAAATGACTGTTTTGACTCCTAAAGGGCTTTTGGGTCAACCTAGGTTGACCTGGTAAACTAGGTTGACCTATGGTCTGGGTTTGGGTCCAATGGATCCTAAATGATTCTTGAGATTGATTAGAAGAGGTTTCAAGAGTTGAAGAGATTGAACCTTGTTGAGTTTTGGCCAAAATTTGAAAAATCCTCTTTAAAGGCATTTTGGTCATTTTGACCTCTAGTCAACCCTGGGTCCGACTGATTCTGGAAAAGTGTCGTTCACTAGTCAACAAGTCATACTAGAGGCCATGGACATGGTCAAAGGTCTAGGTGAGGGTCCCAAGGTCAATTTCCATAAGATGGAGGGTCTAGTGGCACATGCCATAAATATTTGAAGGTTTTTTAGCTTTCAGAAATAGAATCAATTTTGGGGGTTAAAAAGGTCAGATTGAGCCCAAATTTGGAGGGTTGACCCTAGAAATATGTCTAGTCAACATGCAACTAATAGATCATGAATTTCAAGCCAGTTGATTGGATTTCCAGGTGATAGAAAATTCACCTAGAAATGATTTTAGGACTTAGGCTTCTGGCCTTGGATTTGGACTGGATGTCTGGATTTAAATTGGATTTTGGATTTAAATAGTTGAATTTGAATTATCCAAGTCATTTATGATCATTTGGATGATCATAAGTGATTAGATATGGTTGAAATTAGATTGAAGGTTGGATGAAGTGCTAAAGTTAGGGTTGAGGACCAGATTGTCTTGAAGTCTGGATAGGTTTGAAGTCTAGATTGATTTGAGATCTGGATCAACTTGAGGTCAGGATTGGTCTAAAACATCGATTGACCTTAGGGTCTTGATTGGCCCTAGTGACCTCATTCAAAAGTGAGGTCAACATAACTTATTATATGAATACCTGTTCGTACAGGATGATCCATTAGTCAAAAATTTGTCTAAACGACTCCTAGGGATGACCGCTTTTTAGAAGATCATCTAGTATGATCCTGATCATACTGTAAGACTTGATCATTTTATCTGGAAAATTGTCTAGATGAATTAATTTCCTCTGATCATCTAATATAAACCTCGATCATATTGTACAATCTGTTAAAAACTCTATAAATTGAAAGGAATTCTAAGGATTTCATTCACTCAACTTCCATTTCCCTTCATTTTCTTTTCCTCTAATCCTTAATCCTTTAAATGGTGGGAGGTAGCAAGTAAGCACGTCTCCTTCAAGGGAGTTCCTCTCATCGTCCCATGGATGAAAGGTTTCAAACTATAGAAGATGAGACTACATATCATTGCTTCAAAATTGCTCATATCACACCCTCTCATCTCATAGACTAGCCTGCCCTCCATTATCAAGTCACGAATCTTTTTATGTCCACTACCATACACTTTCTCCTTAGACTCCATGTTTCATTCCATTCTGAACTCCTCTTTGAGTTCTTTTCTAGTGTTAGGGTGAATGCAGACTTCTCTGTCATGTACTCATATGTCTATAAAATACATGTAGAAATTACTAAAGAGGGCCTAGCCCAATACATACACCTATCTACTGAAGGGTATAAACCCCACTTGCTCTCATCTAGGGGTGACTATGATTGGACTGCTGTGAACCTCACCATTAGGGATTAACTCTTGAATCAACACCAACCCTTAGTTTATTCCTTAAAATAAAATGCTCGAGTCATGAAGCACATCCTTAGAACACCAATCCTTTTTAAGGTTGGGGATAAGCTCAAAATTACTCCACTTCTATCTTTGGTAACATATTTCATTATGTCAAAAACACCTTTTGATTAGGCTAATATGATTATCAGCTATTTTAGAATCTCACTGCTATTCGTCGACCTTCCTCCCGATGAAAGCAAAAAATTTTCTTAGGACATCTGGTTGCCTATATCCTCAATCAAAAATATTAGCTTATCTATCCTGACACTATCAATCACTTTCCCATCTTTTATACCGATAGCTCATTTCATGTTCTTTTTGCTAACACTGGGGAGATGATATAGCAGATTAGATAGATTTTGATGCGGAAGGGGGAACAACACCACTACGACCTCAACCACTAGCACCAGCTGCAACACCTACTCATGAGTTTCACGCCTACGACTCGATTGTCAAATGATTAAATCGTCTAGAGTTGTAGTCAACCCAACAGTATCAAGAGTCTGCTCAGCAGTTGGCCTGACTTCATTATTAACATGAGCTACATTAATAACAATTTTAGTGCTCCAATAATAGTATCAGTAATAACAAGATCTGATCCAACAGTACCACCAATAGTGCCAGTAGCAGCATGAGGAAAATCGTGCTTGGTTTGGTGAACAATTCTCTTCCCTTTATAAGTTCTTCCAGCCACCTCCACCACCACTTGATCAGGGGCCCTCTTACTTTTAGATGTGTCTTTTGTTTTATATTTCTATATTATGCTTGTATTTCTACTCGTTATTTTGTTCATCCTCCTTTTTGTGATGCCAAAAGGGAGGGGGGGGGGGGGGGGAATATTTGGTTGTCGCTCATTCTTATTTTATTTTAGTTCTATATATTTCATATATTTATGTTCCATTTTGTTGCTTTTTTAATTTTTATTTTATTAAAAAAATGTGTGTGTTTTGTTCCCCTACTTTTAAAATATTTCACTTAGTAAGGGGGAGCTTAAGAGAAAGTATAATTAACTTATTTTTCAACCAAAAATATTTACCATCATAAAAAAAGAGGAGATTGTTGTAATCCAGGATCCCAAGCCTATGATTTTGGAAATAACAAATATTATTGATTGAATTTTCATTTCTTCTAGCATTTGCATTGTATATTTATTTCTATATACTAACATTTTAGGTACATCATATACCATTCGAGATCATTCTGGGCTCAAGATTGGGTAGAATAGGATGTGGTGAAATAATATGAACTTTTATTTTTTAAAATTTTATATTTCTTGAGTCTAAGCCATATAAAGGTGTATGATATTTTGGTGACCGTGCACACACACTAAGGAGTGAGTAAATGAATTTTAAAATTTTTGAACTAATCATACCGTACAATCCAAATCTTATTGTACGATCAAGTATTCATAAAATCATTAATAATTATTAATTCTATAATTAATATTTTTAACCTAATCATACAGTATAATCAATATCATATTGGATGATCCGTTTAAAATGGAAACCCTAGCCGCCAATCAAATTTAAGAAAGTATTTTTAATTTTTGATTTTATATTGTTCATACTATAAAAACACCTTCATATAGAATGATACTTAAAAACTTACTTAAATTAATCCTCATGATTAATCAATCAAACCAAGGTTAAATTAATATGGCAGATAGTATCGTATGATGCTAATCGTATAGTACGATAGGTTGAGGCAAAATTTGATCATCCCGGAGATCATCTTAGATGAAACCTTACTTTTTGAACTAATTAAACAGTACGATGTCAATCATACTGGATGAGTGGCTGAGACAATTCCAATTAACCCGGCGATCATCCTGTATGAACTTAAGATAATTGAACTAATCGTATCGTACGATCTCGAGATCATACGGTTTGATCAGTATACATATCTTAAATAGTTTGTCCCATAACTGTTCCATCATTCTAAACAATATCTAGTTTTTTAAATTAATTGTACTATACATTCCTCGATTGTACTGTATGAACAAAAGTGACATAATTAAAATTTAAAATTTTTTGAAGCCTTGTATAAAATCTCTCTTATTTGATTTTTAGTAATCTTTTGGCTATTGAAGAGATTCTGAGAGAGCTTTATGATAGGTATTAGAGCAATGGATAAGGAGAAGGTGAGGTTGTGTGAGAGGGAGAAGAAGCGTGAAGGGATTCCATATGGTTTCTCCAAGCAGGCTTGCACCTTGATTCTTCCAGTGACTTTGTTGATTTCATGGGGTTGCCAAGAGAAGAAAAACTTTAAGGCTGAAGATCATTGGACTCTTTGCCTTCAATAGAATGGTAAAAAAGGATTAGAAGGTACTCTGTCTTCATCAGGAGGGTGAAAAAGCTTCTAGGTTTGCTACCTTTACCAAGAGGGTGAAAAGAGCTTCCATGATTCTCTACCTCACTAGTAGGGTAAAAAGGATTAAAGTTCTCTATCGTACTGAGTTTGTGAAAGTGATTTTTGTAAGGGCTTCTTTGCCTTGCTGTGGGGGCTAAAGGAGAGACACTAAATGTTTAGTGCAATTCTCAGAGAGAAGGACTCCGGGGAGTGAATGTAGGTCATTGTTTGACCGAACCAATATAAAATCTTGTGTGTTCATTCTGTATTTTTTCTTTATGCATTCTAATTTTTGCACTTTATATTTCCTGTAATTTATTTTCTTGCAAATCTCTTTTGTAAATGTTATGATTGGTTTGGACTTATTTCATGGAAAAATATGAAATTTATTTTTATGACTTGTGGTTTCTACTAAATAAAAACACAAAAAATTTGTATATTGACTAGCTTTTGTATTGTTAGATATCTATTTCAATTTTGAGATTTGAATTTGGTAATTAAGTTTTCAAAAAGTATTTTAGAAAAATAATAAGTTTTTAAAAGAACTAATTCACCCCCCTCTTGGTGCATCTTGGGTAGTTCAATGAGGTTTAATATGCTCCCTTAAACTTTCAACTATAACACCTGCCATTTTTGAATCTAGGTAATTAACTTGGCCTTGTACAAATTATTGATTAATCTTGATTTTGTCATCAAATATAAGCCTTGTAGTGTCTAAATTACCTCTCTATTATGGAAGATGATTTAAGGGAGTGTTGCAACGTTGGGTAGCGCCACCGCGATGCTCAGCTCTTAGGTTTGAGGAATATGGGAGAATTTGGAATATTCTAATTGAACATAATGACATTGTGGGGGTGAGTGTTATAGTGTTGGACTTAAAATTATATTTTTTAAAATATAAAATATCTTAATCTCTTTTAAACCCTCACCCCAATCGCAATTACTGAAGAAGGAAGAGAGAATGAGAAGAAAAAGAAGAGAGAGAAAGAGAATAGAGAGTTTTGGAGGTTATAGCTCGGGTTTCATCCATCAAGCTAGTTGAGGATTTAGTAGAGCATGAGGTAGACTTCTAAGCACCTATCTTTGATTTTAATTCCAATAATTTTATAATAATTTAGGGATGAAAATGTATTTTTCTTATTTTTATGTTGTTTTCACCATTTAACTTTTCGTATATTATCGTATGCTTTAATCCAAACATTTTAATTATAAAAAGTTGAATTTTCACAAACTGGTTTTCTTTGTGATGATTTCTGTGTATTGAACAAATGAAGCATTTCTAGTTTTTGTAATAGTTCTTGAAAAGTATTAAAATAATGTTTGGATATTCCTTTGAAATTATTATTGAAATAAAAAATATTCAGTGGATAGGCTTTTTCACATGCAATGTTTCTTAATATTGGCAATTCTGGTTATTTAGGCATCCTCATAGTCATGTGTTAAAATCATAATAAGCTATTATGCATTCAATTTGCATAATTCATAGCATGGCATTGGAAAAGTTTTGATCTCTGAAATGTGACAAGTGCACTCTCTTAAATGATAAAAGGGTCGTGTATGTTCTGTTATGGCCCTATCTATCTTGTGTGATATGGGAGGGATTATAGCTCTGAAAGTACGAGATGCACCAAGAGGGGGGGTGAATTGGTATTTTAAAAATTTAACCCTACACAAGAGTTCTAATTTTTTTTTTGTATTTTCAAAATATAACTTAACGAATAATGTGCGGAAGCAAATACAACGTTCACAACGATGATATTGATAATTCAATTTTAGATTTTACACCACAAGGTTTAAATAATGATTTTTCACCAAGCAATTAAACGTACAAATTAAAAGCATGAAAAGTAAAGTACGATAAACAGGAAAAAACACACCAGATATTTTTATAGTGGTTCGGTCACTTGACCTACGTCCACTCCCCGGAGTCCTCTACTCTGGGATTTGCACTAGTAAAAGTTGACTCTCCTTTTGCCCCCACAGCAAGGCGGAGAAGCCTTTACAATACTAACTTTCACCTCCCTTGGTGCGGCGGAATACCAAACGCTATGTCACCCTCCTGGTGACGGCAGCAGACCTTCTCCTTTTTCTCCCTCCTGGAGATGGCAGAGTACCTTGGCGATGTTGATCTTGAAGTGACTCTTCCCTCGAGAACTTTCTTGAAGCTTCCCAAAGCCACAAGAGGAGCAAAGCATGCAGCTAGCTTGGAGCCACCGTGTGATCCCCTCACACTACTTCTCCCTCACGCTCAAGCTCACCTTCACCTTCCTCTCTCAAGCCCCGGATCTCTCCAAAAACTTCTCTCTACCGAATCCCCTTCTTTTTCCTTCAAGCCTCTCACAGCAAAAGGATAGATCAACAACTCCCTAAAGAAAATTTTAAGTTGTTTTTATATCAGGCTTCAGAAAACCCTAAAAGTTTCAACTTTTGCGTTTCTGTTCGTACAGTACGATCTATGATCGTACAGTACGATCAGTTCAATTACAGCTCCGTCCAGTACGAGTACAGACGAACAGTTATCGAATTTTATTCATATCATACTATACGATACGTATATCGTACAGGATGATACTGTTGATTCGTACTATTCGTACATGACGAACTGTGGGACGAACCTCGGGACGAAAGAATTCGTCTCTGTCAATCGTCCAGCACTCCTTGAATCGTATAGTACGAATAGTGTTTTTCAGGATATCGTCCTGTACGATATGAATATCGTCCAGGATGAATAGAACAAAAATTCTTGGGATCATCTGGTACGATCGCTGGGATGAAGGAAATCGTCTCTGACAATCATCCAGCACTCCACCAGTCGTACAGTACGATCAGTTCATTTCTTGATATCGTCCTGTACGATATGAATATCGTCCAGGACGAACAGAACAAAAAACCTTGGTTTCATCTGGTACGATCTCTGGGACGAATGAAATCATCTCTGTTAGTCGTATAGTACGATATAGGATCGTACAGTACGATTGACATATAAATTAGAAACCAACGTTTATTTCCTGATTAGGGAGATAATTTTGGTAAGTTTTAATTAATCGTACAGTATGATCAGTATCGTACAGTACGATCAGTACAGAAAATTAAATTCAAAAACTTACCAAACGTATTCTAGCGGCTAGGGTTTCTCAATTATATCTTATCATACAGTACGATATGGATCGTACAGTACGATTAGTTTGTAAACTTAATCATTCGAAAATTAGCCGTTAGCGTGAGTATTTTTAATTAATCGTACAGTACGATACAAAATCGTACAGTACGATTTGCTTAAAAAAATTTAATCATTTTAAAAAATAATTCTCCCCCTGTGTGTGTGCATGGTTGCTCCTTTCACATGCATGCTTCTGTGGCAGACTCAAGAAAATAAAAATAAAGAAATAAAAATTACAGACTCTTCAACATCCTATTCTACCCGGTTTGAGTCTCCAGTAATCTTGAGCAGTGTGCATCTGACCTGAAATGTTAGTGCTCATATACAAGTATTAAGCATTTGTAATCTAAAGGAAGTCTATATGTACTCAGTAAGTATTAGTTTTCACCATCAAAATTAAGTGCTCGGGATCCTGAATTTCAACAATCTCCCCCTTTTTGATGTTGTCAAATAATATTTTCTGATGGACAGATGTTCTGACTTCTTTAGCTCCCCCTCAGAAGAGTAGCTTATTAATTTTTAAATAGGAGGAGAAGAAATAGTTTTTTTTTTAATTATAACATAAATAAAACAATAAGATAAAAAAAAAGTAAATGTAGTGAAACCATAAACAACCAATAGCATTTAACAGTAAGCAAAAATAGAATATAGAACACACAGAAAAGTCTCCCCCTTTTGACAACACCAAAAAGGGAAGAAAAAAAAACAACTACAATGATAACAAACAGAAAACAAAAACAACTACAACAGCTCAAAAATCTGGATCCTGATCCGGAGGTGGTGGTGGAGGGTTGGGAAACAACTGGTGGTACTGATGGAGGGATGTGAACTGGTGATCGATCGATGTGAAGCGCTCCCTAAACCATCTCATATCCGTGTCATGCTCCTAATGTTGCTGAGCAATGTGGGCATCTAACCTAGTCTCCAGACGATCAAGTCATCGAATAATGTCATCGTGAGGGTAGTCGAGAGGAGCAAGGCCAGGTGGTTGGATTGGTGGTGGTGGAGGTGCGTCAGCAGGAGCAGCAGCCTCTTCGTCATCAAACTGGGGATCGGCGGGAGCGGCCCCCTGATGGAACAAGATACGAAAGGAGGCATCCGAGTAGAAGATAGGAAGGTGATCAGGAGGGAGCGGATAATGAAGTTGGTATTTTGCATCTAGGATGTATCCTATGACATGCCCTAAAGCAAGGTTCAGTTTACGACGGGCACCGGGATATCGGAAGGCAGACAAGGTATGAATGTAGTCAAATACCATTTGGGGTTCATTGAATTTTGTGCCAGACATGATTAGATAGGTGACGATAGAAAGTAGTGGAGTAATATGGATGCGGTCTCCAGCTTTAGGTATAATGGATGTGCGTAGGACATGCTGGATAACTCGGGCATTTTGATTTAGGGTTTGGACCAGGGGTAGGTGTTGATTGGAGGGGACACCTCTAAGGGTCATATTTACTGACGTCCAATCATAGTCGTGGGAGATCATGGATTGGGGACGAGGGCCGTCAGTGGACAGCCTGATGTGCACAGTAATGTCGTTGACGGTGATAACGACATTCTGTTTACAGACATAAGACGTGAAGGTAGTGTTTTCAAGGTCAACTCAGATATTGGCAAAAAACTCAAACAAGAGTTCGGAGTGAAACGGAAAAGCAAGAGTCAGATGAAATTGAAGGCTAGTGGAGGCGAACAGATTCATCACCTCGAAATTTAGGGCGGCTTGATTTAGCATACGGGATGGAGTGAACTTGGCCTCCTTGATTTTAATATACGCTTTCTCGTCTGCAGTGGAGAGAAAATTATCATCGAAACTCCTAGAGGAGGAAGAGCTCCCGACGATCATTCGACCGCGCTTACTGGACCCAGACATTGTGGAAGAAAGGATTGGAGAAAGAATGAAATTCAGATTGATTGAGGGTGAGGAGAATAGGAAAAGAATCCCTCCCTTTTTATAGAATCTGAGATATATCATACAATACGATTGAGTATCGTACAGTACGATATGCGCAATAATGACGTCTGGACGACTTTTTAGAAAAGTTAGTCAAATCGTACAGTACGATCAGTATCGTACTGTACGAACGTGAGTGTGAGGCGTTCGTCCCAATGAGTCATCTGAATGACTTTTGACAAAAGTGTTCGTACAGTACGAACAGGTGTTCGTACAGTACGATAGGCAATAATATTCGTACCGACCGATTTAAATTCGTCATAATCCATTTGACATGTGGATCGTACAGTACGATTGGTATGTCGTACAGTACGATGACCAATAATTAGTATCGTACGGTATGAGTGGTGAATCGTACAGTACGATAGGTATAAGACATGAAAGATTTGGACGGTGAATGGGAATGGACGGCTGAGATTGGAGTGATTTGAACATTATCGTACAGTACGATAGTGTATCATACAGTACGATTGTCAGAGAATATCAAAGCTTGTGAGCAACATGGGAAGAGGATCAGGAATCCAATTTTTATTTTTTATTTTTTTAAATTTTAACAAAACAAATCATAACAAATACAAACCCATTTTTTTTATTTTTTTTTTGTTTGTTTTTTTTATTGTTTTTTTTTTAATTTTACATCAGGCCTGAATGTCTATGACACCTAATTTGGTTCTTAAAGTGCTAAATGTGTCATAACCTAATGGTTTTGTGAAAATGTCAGCCAATTGATCTTCAGTAGCAACGTGGTGCAGTTCAATATCTCCTTTGGCTACATGATCTCTAATGAAATGATGTCTAATGTCTATATGTTTGGTTCGTGAGTGTTGAATTGGATTTTTGGATATGCAAATAGCAATAGTGTTGTCACACATGATCGGAATGGTTCCTACAGGTAGTCCTAGATCTACAAGCTATTGTTTTAACCATAAAACTTGTGCAACACAGCTACCTACCGCTATATATTCTGCTTCGGCTGTGGATAGGGCTACTGAATTTTGTTTCCTACTGGACCATGAGACTAATGATTATCCAATGAATTGACAAGTGCCAGAAGTGCTTTTTCTATCTACCCTACACCCTGCAAAGTCTGAATCTGAGTATCCTAAGATTTCAAAAGAAGTGTTGTGTCTAGGATACCAAATTCCTAAGTTCGGGGTGCCTAGTAGATATCTAAGAATCCTTTTGACAGCAGTCATGTGAGATTCTTTCGGGTCAGCTTGCAAACGGGCACAAAGACACACACTAAACATTATGTCTGGTCTACTGGTAGTCAGATTGAGAAGCGATCTAATTATTCCCCTATACCTCTTTTGATCTACAGACTTCCCACTGGGATCTTTATCCAATTGAATATTAGAGCTCATGGGTGTATTCATAGCCTTAGCATTGTCCATTTCATATTTTTTCAAAATATCGTTGATGTACTTAGACTGGCTAAGAAACGTTCCACCTTCCATTTGTTTAACACTAAATCCAAGGAAGTAACTAAGTTCTCCCATCATACTCATTTCAAACTCGTCACTCATTATTTTTGAAAATTCATTACATAAGCTTCTCTCCGTCGATCCGAACAATATGTCATCTACATAAATCTGAACAATGAGTACTTCAACTCCTACCTTCTTCAAAAATAAGGTAGTGTCCACACTACCCTTTACAAAGCGTCTATCTAGTAAGAACGTACTAAGTCTTTCATACCAGGCTCTAGGTGCTTGTTTTAACCCGTATAGTGCCTTTTTCAGTTTGAACACGTGGTTTGGAAATTGTGAGTTTTCAAACCCCGGAGGTTGCTCCACATACACATCTTCCTTGATTACTCCATTCAGGAAGGCACTCTTGACATCCATTTGATACAGCTTAAAATCCCTAAAATAAGCAAAAGCTAACAGTACCCTGATGGCTTCTAGTCTAACTACCGGAGCAAAGGTTTCTTCAAAATCTATTCCTTCAATTTGGTTATACACCTTTGCTACTAACCTAGCCTTGTTTCTTACTACTATTCCAGAGTCATTCATCTTATTTTTAAAGACCCACTTAGTTCCAACCACACTTTGTTCTTTAGGCCTTTTCACTAACTCCCATACATCACTCCTAACGAATTGGTTCAACTCTTCTTACATTGCTAGGATCAAAAATTCATCTCCTAAGGCTTGATCTATACTCGTGGGTTCAATCATAGATATGAATGCAGAATGACTAACATCTTTCCTGAGTCCATGCCTAGTTTTTACCCCTTCTGATGGGTCTCCTAAGATCAACTCTCTAGGATGACTAGAAAAAAATTTCCAATCTCTAGGCAGATGTTCCTGAGGTTCCGCTCTAGTCTCTATGGTAATGGTTTCTACTCCCCGTATAACCTCAACTTCTTCTTCGTCATGATTAGGTTCAAAGGTCTTATTGGATTCATCAAATACCACATGAGTGGACTCTTCTACTACTAGGGTTCTCTTATTGAATATTCTATAGGCTTTACCTACAGATGAGTAGCCTAGGAAAACCCCTTCATCAGATTTAGGATCGAACTTTCCTAAGGGTGACTTGCCATTGATTAGGATGAAGCATTTGCAACCGAAAATGTGTAAGTGAGAAAGATTGGGTGTCCTACCCTTAAGCAACTCATAGGGTGTCTTATTAAGTTTGGATCTAACATTTACCCTATTTAACACATAGCATGCGGTATTTACTGCTTCTGCCCAAAAGTATCTAGGGAGAGTGTATTCAGCTAACATAGCCCTAGCAGCTTCAACTAAAGTTCTATTCTTTCTTTCTGCTATCCCATTTTGCTGAGGAGTTCTAGGAGCAGAGAAATTAAGTTCTATTCCAACCTCTTTACAAAAAGATTCAAATTTATCATTCTCAAATTCCCCACCGTGATCACTATGAATTGTTGAAATTACACATCCTAATTTCCTTTGAATCCAAGTGGAGAAAATTCTAAATTCTTCAAATGACTCACTCTTATGAGCTAGGAATTTCACCCAAGTAAACCTAGAGTAGTCATCTACTATTACAAACCCATACAACTTCCCTCCTAGGCTGGTTGTACTAACAGGTCCGAACAGGTCCATGTGGAGAGTTTCTAGTGGCCTAGTGGTGCTGATATCCATGATTGCATGAAATGAAGATTTAACTTGTTTTCCTAATTGGCAAGCATCACAGAGATGATCCTTAGTAAAGTCTAACTTTGGTATGCCTCTAACTAAGTCTTTCTGAGTAATGTTCCTAAGTGTTTTCATACTAGCATGGCATAGTCTCCTATGCCATAACCAAGAGTCATCTGCTATTATTTTCAGACACAAAGAGTTTGTGATTTCAATGCAGTTCAAATCTAACATGTAAACATTATTTATACGTTTCCCTTCTAACACAAGTGAATTATTTAAGCTAATCATGCATTTGTTAGACAAAAATTTTATATCAAAGCCCTTGTCACATAGTTGACTTATACTTAAAAGATTGTGCTTTAAACCATCCACTAAAAGTACAGTCTCAATAATTAAATTTTTAGTGTTTCCGATGATACCTGAGCCCACCACTTTCCTGGTGGTGTTGTCTCCCAAAGTTACCTTGCCTCCTGACCTGGCCTCCAGTGCCACGAACTGCTTCATGTCTCCAGTCATGTGTCTCGAGCAGCCATTGTCCAGGTACCACATGCTCTCACTAGATCTTTTGTGAGAGCATCCCTATAATGTCAATCACGGATTAGCTTTGGGAACCCAAGTGAGTTTGGGTTCCACCCTATGCTTATATGAATGAAATGTATGCATGTTGTGCTGTGATGAATGCAATTTAGGTCTCCACACTAGATGTGTCCTATAGTGAATTGAGCACGTGCGGGCTATGTGACCTAGCATGCCACAAGAATAACATCTAACACCTGGAAATGAGTTCACTAATCTACGAGGGTGGTAGTGCCTATTTCTGGGTTTGGATGATGCATGCCGTGCTGGTTTTGAATGAGATGATTCACATGGTGGAGGCTGAAAGAACTCAGCAAACGTGGGAGATTTTTTATTATTCTCGAATGCATGAAGTTTTTCATTTAAAAATTTGTTTTCTTGGTTAAGACTAGCATATTCGAATCTCAATGCATGCTCACTACTACTAAGTTCCCCTGATAGTTCTTCGAGTTCCTTAAATGCATTCTCTAATTCAACATGTGATGATTTCAAGGTATCGTGTGCAGTGGTTAACTCAATATGCTTCTTGTTTAATGCATTGTATTCATCAAGCAAAGACATATGATCTTTATCTAAGTTAGAAAAATTCTTTACTACACTAGCATGCTCCTTTTGTAAAGTACTAAACTCAGTATTAAGACTAACATGCTTTTTCTTCAACTTTCTATACGAGTCATGGATTTTTTCAAAAATAACAAGCAGTTCATCGTAAGATAGTTGACATACCTCATCTTGATCTGATTGATCAAGATTATCATTAGTCATAAGACACAGATTCGTTACCTCCTCGTCTGCTTCTTCTTCCGATGATTCTGAGGCAGAGTCGGCCCAAAACGCTTTCTGAGTCTTAAATTTGCCCTTCTTGAACTTTGATCTTTCCTCACCCTTCTCCTTGGTTTGATGAGTCTTGATGTTGGGGCAATCATCTCGGAGATGACCGAGTTTCCTGCACTCAAAGAAAATTATTTCAGATGCAACCTTAGTATGCTTTAAGTTCTTACCTTTATTCCAATTGCTTTGATAACGGCGCTGCTTTCTTTTCAGAAAATTTTTAAATTGACGAGTCATCAAGGCGATGTCGTCATCTTCCTCCGCTGCTGAGCTGTCACTTTCAGAATTGTTTGCTTTTAAAGCCACCGCTCGCTCCTTCTTCTTTTCACCTGCATCACTTTGTCGTTGACTCACTCCTTGCTCGTAGGCAATGAGTGACCCAAGCAAATTATCAATAGAATAAACATTT
This sequence comes from Dendrobium chrysotoxum, assembly GCA_019925795.1. Classification (NCBI taxonomy): domain Eukaryota; kingdom Viridiplantae; phylum Streptophyta; class Magnoliopsida; order Asparagales; family Orchidaceae; genus Dendrobium; species Dendrobium chrysotoxum. Next base: position 69,931,976 of record CM034314.1, read on the forward strand.
AGGTCTTTTGACTCAGTTATTGCAGTGATTTTAGCATCGTATGAGCTAGGCAAACATCGCAGTATTTTGTTTACTTTTTTCGAGTTAGACAACTCTCTTCCTAAAGCATGCAGTGATGTTACAATCTGGGTGAATCGAGTTTACATGTCAGATATAGTTTCACTAGGTTTCATGCGGAATAGTTCGTAATCATGTAGCAGCATGTTCAACCTAGATTGTTTGACCTCACTAGTTCCTTCGTACGTGATACACAGTTTGTCCCAAATTTGTTTACCAGTAGTACAAGTTGATACTCGCATATAGTCTTCTAATTTTAATGCGTAAAAGAAACAATTTAGACATTTAGCATTTAGTTGTGCAAAATCTCTATCCTCAATGCTCCATTCATTAAATGACAGTTCAGTTTTAATTCCATTCAACATACGAAATGGTGCAGAATAACCTTCTTGGACTAACATCCACATGCGATAGTCTAAAGACTGTAAAAATGTAGACATGCATATTTTCCAGAAATCAAACAGTATGTTGTCAAATAAAGGTGGACGAGTTATAGAATAACCCTCCGCAGTGTTATGGTTACCAAATTGAGCCATAGATCTTACGTTTCTAGGTTTTCTAAAATACTATTTTGAAATCCCGCTCTGATACCACTTGAAAGTACGAGATGCGCCAAGAGGGGGGGTGAATTGGTATTTTAAAAATTTAACCCTACACAAGAGTTCTAATTTTTTTTTGTATTTTCAAAATATAACTTAACGAATAATGTGCGGAAGCAAATACAACGTTCACAACGATGATATTGATAATTCAATTTTAGATTTTACACCACAAGGTTTAAATAATGATTTTTCACTAAGCAATTAAACGTACAAATTAAAAGCATAAAAAGTAAAGTATGGTAAACAGGAAAAAACACACCAGAGATTTTTATAGTGGTTCGGTCACTTGACCTACGTCCACTCCCCGGAGTCCTCTACTCTGGGATTTGCACTAGTAAAAGTTGACTCTCCTTTTGCCTCCACAGCAAGGTGGAGAAGCCTTTATAATACTCACTTTCACCTCCCTCAGTACGGCGGAATACCAAACGCTATGTCACCCTCCTGGTGACGGCAGCGGACCTTCTCCTTTTTCTCCCTCCTGGAGATGGCAGAGTACCTTGGCGATGTTGATCTTGAAGTGACTCTTCCCTCGAGAACTTTCTTGAAGCTTCCCAAAGCCACAAGAGAAGCAAAGCATGCAGCTAGCTTGGAGCCACCGTGTGATCCCCTCACACTACTTCTCCCTCACGCTCAAGCTCACCTTCACCTTCCTCTCTCAAGCCCCGGATCTCTCCAAAAACTTTTCTCTACCGAATCCCCTTCTTTTTCCTTCAAGCCTCTCACAGCAAAAGGATAGATCAACAACTCCCTAAAGAAAATTTTAAGTTGTTTTTATATCAGGCTTCAGAAAACCCTAAAAGTTTCAACTTTTGCATTTCTGTTCGTACAGTACGATCTATGATCGTACAGTACGATCAGTTCAATTACAGCTCCGTCCAGTACGAGTACAGACGAACAGTTATCAAATTTTATTCATATCGTACTGTACGATACGTATACCGTACAGGATGATACTGTTGATTCGTACTATTTGTACAGGACGAACTGTGGGATGAACCTCAGGATGAAAGAATTCGTCTCTGTCAGTCGTCCAGCACTCCTTGAATCGTACAGTATGAATAGTATTTTTAAGGATATCATCCTGTACGATACGAATATCATCCAGGACGAATAGAACAAAAATTCTTGGCATCGTCTGGTACGATCGCTGGGACGAAGGAAATTGTCTCTGACAATCGTCCAGCACTCCACCAGTCATACAGTACGATCAGTTCATTTCTTGATATCGTCCTGTACGATATGAATATCGTCCAGGACGAACAGAATAAAAAACCTTGGTTTCGTCTGGTATGATCTCTGGGATGAATGAAATCATCTCTGTCAGTCGTACATTATGATATAGGATCGTATAGTACGATCGACATATAAATTAGAAACCAACGTTCTTTTTCTTGATTAGGGAGATAATTTTGGTAAGTTTTAATTAATCGTATAGTACGATCAGTATCGTATAGTACGATCAGTACAGAAAATCAAATTCAAAAACTTACCAAACTTATTCTGGCGGCTAGGGTTTCTCAATTATATCTTATCGTACAGTATGATATGGATCGTACAGTACGATTAGTTTGTAAACTTAATCATTCAAAAATTAGCCGTTAGCCTGAGTATTTTTAATTAATCGTACAGTACGATACAAAATCGTACAGTACGATTTGCTTAAAAAAAATTTAATCATTTTAAAAAACAATTCTCCCCTGTGTGTGTGCATGGTTGCTCCTTTCACATGCATGCTTCTGTGGCAGACTCAAGAAAATAAAAATTACAGACTCTTCAACATCCTATTCTACCCGGTTTGAGTCTCCAGTAATCTTGAGCAGTGTGCATCTGACCTAAAATGTTAGTGTTCATATACAAGGATTAAGCATTTGTAATCTAAAGGAAGTCTATATGTACTCAGTAAGTATTAGTTGTCACCATCAAAATTAAGTGCTCGAGATCCTGGATTTCAACAAGCTCCACTTGTTGAATGTAGGTGTGAGAGTCTATTCAATTTTGTTAAATTTTGGCCTCACTATAATCGGGTGTGGGAGGTTAAAGAGAGTAATAAGTAGAAGTAGAGTTATAAGAAGATATTATGACATGTGTATTATATCATGCATTGCATATTCAATTCTTTTTTTTGAAATAAGCACAAATAATATTTTGAATACACTTTCATAACTCTAAGACCTCTGAGTACACTTTGATGAAATAGGAAGGTTCAAGTACAAACATTGTTCTAATAGTAAGTATATTTATGAACATTTGTAAAGTTTACTTGTGAAAGTATAAGCGATGACTCTGCAACCAAATACATGGTGATAATTGTTAGAAGTTTACATTCTATTAGCATTTCCATTACACCTTAGTAATTAACTGAAAATTAAATAAATTGTTCTTTTATAATGTATATTGATATTTCTTATAGGGAAGTGAAAGAAGTCTACTGAGCTTGTTATGCTCACTCTATCATATTTCTTTTATATTTTAAGGAAAGGGAAGGGCCCTACGAAGTAGAGACAAGAGGATAAAATCATCTAGTTAAGGACATTTGAGGTATTCTTTTGTAATCAAATATTAATTTTGTTGTTGTATAGTTTGCATGTAAGTTGGATTATTGTTTATTTATTTTGTGAAATTAAATCAAATGATGTTTATATTGACACTATTATTTTGGATTTTATAGTTAGCTCTGATTTATTATATTTTAGTGAAGTTAAAATTTAGGTTTAGGGATTTAATACTTACATTAGATCTCTGGGCATCATGCAAACATGTATTTTATACTTTCTTTCAGTCTAGTATAAGCTAGACGCCTTTTCTAAGTATTATGTATAATCAGTTATACTTCAATAGATTTATGTTAAATATAATCTATCAAGTTTTCATGGTTAAATCTTATTATTGTGTATTTCATCATGTTTACATTTAATTTTAACTAGCCACCAGTTAGAAGTTTAGAGGGTTTATTTGAAATCGAGAGATGGAGAACAAACTCATCATGGATGAAATATAACAATTGATTGTAGGATAAAGATATCATCAATTAGCTTATGTAATATGATAAATCTATTATGCTATAGAAAAGAAATCTTTATGTATTGAATCTATCATTGAGAAATGAGGAGGTTACAAAGAGAGGTTAGAGACCCTAAGCTTTTAAGATAAAGTTATGTTACACTGTGGACCTAATTATTGCAAACTCTTTTATAGTTTTTTTATTATATCACAATCAAATCTATTGAAGGAACCCTAGTGAAGTCTAGCCCTAAACCTAGTCCAACTAATTTGTAACACAACCAAGGCACCCTTTATTTTCATTTTAATATATATATAATTTTTTTCATTTTACATAAGTATCCACTTTATTTTAGTTGTTTGAATAAATTTTAAATCAACTCAATTTCAATAATTAGTTAAAATAATTTTTATGAGATAATACTTAATATTCATTATTTTATTACTTGTGCAATCATCCATTCCTGTGTGTACATCCATTACAAAAACAAATATTTAGCACCATTTTTCAGGAATGATCATTAATATTGATACCAAGTTGATTTTCATCAAATTCAATTATAACTTTATTTTACTTATTTTTAATTCTATTTTTATCTTTTTTTTTAGTTTGCTTTTAATGTATGCACAAATCTAGTAGTGATCCATTGCTTCTACTAGATCAAGATATTAAATGAGCCATCAAAAAAGCTAAGGGAGAAGAGACAAGCTAAAAGTTTTGTACCATATATTATGGAGAACCCTGAGGAGGATGTTGCAATCCTGGATATAAGCACTCAGAACAAGCTATTGTTAAGTTGGGATCGAGGAAAATAATTTTGACATCAAGATGACCACATTGTAGATGATGCATCATTCTATGCTTGGAGGCCTAACTATGGTAGATCCCAACTATAACATTACAATTTTTCAAGAGATTTATAACACTTTTAAAACTATAGGGTGCTTATTTGATTGAGATTATTTTTATTCACTCAAATGTATCAATATAAAAGTTGGCTTAATTAATTATAAAATAATTTATCACCAGTAGGAATGACCTGGCATAGAAGTTCCTTTCAAAACACTTTCCACCAATAAAGAAAACTAGAATGCATATATAGTTATCCAATTCTATGTAGTTGGATAGTGATACCTTGTTTTATGCCTAGGAGCCCTATATGGATCCACTAAGGGGGTGCTCACATTATGACCACTAAAGTGGATTTAGGTGTAGACCTTATATAATGGTTTGGCAAGAGATACAAGGATGTTAATTGATGTTGCATCTTGTTGCACTTTTATGAGAAAAAATATAGGAGTAAGGTGATGGTCTTTTGGAGGAGAAGAAAATAAACATATATTAGTGGCCAAGTTAGTGATATATGATAAAGAATTCTATTAGAATAGTTCAAGAATACAATCTTATAATGGCAATCAATTCATAGCTTCCTTCACTAATATGATAACACTTAGTTATGCAATTCGTATGTCCATTATGTGTTGTAACTTTATGGAGGTGACCACTAAAGCACTACTTGTATTGTGAATAATCTATTTGCATAACCTTACCTTGACCAGTCACACTATGTGAGGCATTAGTAGCCTAATAATCCCAAGGCCAATAAGTATAATCTAGGGTGGAGAAACTACCCAAACTTTTATGAAAGAACTATTAGGCTAGATGTTAGCCAAGTGGTTTATAGTAGCCACTGATATTTCACCAACAACCTAAATTTTAGAAATATGATTATCAGTAGTAAAAATAGATTAAAGGAGCGGTCTCACTCATATATGCTCTTGCACAACAAACTTTAATCATGACATAATTATGACACGTCTAAATGCTAATCTATATAGATAGGATGTGTTAATTTAGTCTTAGGAGATAGCTATAAAAAAATATTTAGGTGTAAGTTAGACAACTATCACATCAAATTATAGTAAGGCAGGCAACTGCTCTCTTGAGTTATATAGATACAAATCCACAGGAACATATTAAGGCTATCACTTCTCAAAGTGGCATAGAGCTAGTTGAGCCTTTAGGCACTAAAAAGCCAAACTATGATCATTCTAGAATTGAGTCTATGGAGACTAAGAAGTTGGTGTCACAAAAATCAAAATTATTCCTTCATAATCCGCTAGTATTTGTCCCTCCATGCATTGGAGAATATATTAAGTTAAGTGAAATTCATGAGGAGATCATCCCTATTAAAAAGAAATTGAAGGAGTATGAAACTATATCACTCACTGAAGGGGAGCAGAGCAGCAAAGGAAGCTACAAACAGAACAAAATGAAACCATTAATTTAACTATTCTTTGTGTTATTGGTAGTGAAATTTTCAATAATGCAATTTGTAACTTAGGTGCAAGTATAAATATCATAATGCTATCAATCTACAATAAGTTAGACTTTGGAAATGTAAAACCTACCACAATATCCTTGCAACTAGTTAATATCCTATTAAATACACTAAGGAGATTAAAAGTCTAGTAAAGGTTGAAAAGCTCATTTTCCAAAATGATTTTATTATTCTATAGGTATGGGTTGTGAGTTGTTCTTATCAGATGTTCAAAAAAAAAAAAAGAACAGGAATCATTATTCACATGAAAAAAAAGAATGATGAAAATCATCCCCAATGTAGTAGAATAAAAATCAATGCTCTAATATATAATTATCCATCATAATAATTCATGTAATTATTAGAAACCTAAAAAGTTTATTTGTATGTTGAGTGGCATTTGGATGAAAGTTTGAGGCATGTGCACTATTGTGAGCACATATGTATTAACTAGTTGCAATCATGTAAGTATGAAAATATAATAGTTATATGATCTCTACACCAAGTGTAATTTAGTTTGACAAAGAAAGGGAAGTGATAATATGTTCATATACTTACTAATAAGACTTTTTAAACATTTTGTTGATCCCAACTAATGTAAGAAAGAAATTTGACTTTCAAAACACCTTAAGCAAATGAATAGGTTGTGCTATTACTTTATGTACTTCATGAACTTTTTTAGTATTGACTCTCTGGAGAAGTTTTTTTTTCTTTTGTCAGTGGTAAATAAAGATCTAAGTGTAGGGATATTTGATAAACATAACTTTTTTGTATTTTTATCCTATACTAGATCTTTGATTTTTTTCATTTATAATTACTCTAATTCAAAAAATTCACTATATTGATGTAAATATTTTTAATTATGTAGGTTATAGTGATCTTTGGTGGATTTCATGTACTTGAGGTGCAAAATGAGCAATCTAGATTAGCACAAATATCATACAATAAAACTGACACAATTGGGGGCTTCTATAGCCTAAGTACCGAGTGATATAGCATATTATGTGAATAAAAATAATCAAGCTAAAAGCTATATAATAAGAGCTAAGACCAAAGTTCAAGGAAAGGATCAAAGAAAATGTCTAGTTACAATTGCCCAGTCAATAGCCTAATAAAGAGCCCATAGTTTTAAACATTTTAAATGTAACTTAAATTTTATTTTTCATGTAGAAACTTGTATGGTCAGCCATGAAATGGTTAGATAGGAATGAGGCATTAAAAAAATGAGTAATTAGAACTCCTCTTTAACGTCCAACAATACCCTCTTTCCCTCCCTTTTTTTCTTATATTTTTCTCCAAAAGTTAGTCTTGTAATGCCTATATATATTGGTTGATATATATTATAATTTTCAGAATGAAGTAATCTAATAGATAAATGCTCTTTATTTGCTTGGTTCTTTGTGGCTTAAACCATTTGTCTTTTCTTGATGAGATTACATAGTTATCTTTACTTTTTTATGTTATTCATAACTCCTCTTAAACACATGTTCTAAACTTTTCACAAATCTTTTTTTTTTACTTCATAAGCATCCATTAAGACAAAAAATCCAGCAACTAAAATCATAAAACTATTTTAAACCCTTCCACATAGCCATCGGCTAGTATTAGGGAATGCTTGGATCTAGTCTTATTCTCTATACTTCAACGCTCTCTTAAACTCCAGAAAACACTATCATCAACTCAAGATCATAATTTCACATCATAAGTTAACCTTGTACTATCATTTCTAGCCATTTATTTTACATAAAAGCCACTATCTTAGGTAATCTTACAAATAGCTCAAATTGGACCAATCTTATCATTCCTACTAATATACTCTTCTAAACCTCTCATCATTCCACCATAAACACCATAACATCCTTCTAAATATTAAGATAAATATTATAGCATTTTCTAGCCATTAATCTCACCAAAAAACTACACAAAACTACCATATTTCATATCAAAATGAATCTGGGAATGAGCAAATCTAATCATAACTTTTTGGACAACAAAGGAGGTTTTTTCTCTTGGTGGGATTTCCTCCAAAACATTGGGAGTTGTCTTATAAAGTTTGAGGTTAGCAAATCCAACTTATGATAAATTTATTTCATATTAATATCTTGAATATATTGTATATTTCTTGCAAATCTATGGTGTAAACAAAAAAATTCAATTAACAAGCTTTACTATAAAGCCTAGCCAACATTCCCATGTGAACCTACCCAAAAACTTTCGTCTTGAGTGAAAATCTTGGTAAGGGTGTGTTCCACCTCAAGAAAACAACATCACCTTGATGCAATCAAAACTTTATGTTATCTTCTTTATTTTTAAGTAAATTGCTTATGAAAATACTGGTTTTCTATTTATTAAAATTTGAATAATTTGCCATCTTACGGCTTAGGCCTATAGATCTAGACATATTTTTCTTGCATTCAAAATTGCATGCATAAAAATGTGTAAAAAATTTAGTGTTTTTGAAGTTAAAAGGAACTTTTATAAAAAGGCCTAAATTACCTAAGAAGAGCTTGGGATCTAAGAGGATTTTGTGCCCTTCTCCTCACCTAAAAGTTCTTTTAACTTAAATTTTATTTTATCTTTACATTTGTATTTTAAATTTCACTATCTCTCATATATAGCCCTTTCTCTCTCATTTCTTTCTTCATATTTAAAAAAAACAACTCATCTCATGGCACCGAAATCAATTTCCCATGATTGAGATTATAACTTGAATAGTTGATTCCTTAGACATTAGAATTGTTGAAAATAAAATTAAGACTAAAGAATTATTTGATTAGAATATAACCCAAATGCAAGAACTTAAATATCAAATATAAGCTATCTTGTGTTATTTATAAAATAATAGAAATAATGTCCCACATCCTACCCAAAATCATAATATACCTTTAGATGATGATGCACCACCCATAGACTAAGGAGAAGACATATCTAATAGGAGATAACCCAACCTTTCAAAAGGAGGTAGAAGAGACCATCCTCATAAGAATGTTGATGAAGTTAATGATCCCTTTATTTGTGTTAAAGTTGAAGCTCCCAACAATAATGGCACTCATGACCCTAATAGGTTCTTGGACTGGTTAGTCCAGATGGATGACTTTTTTAATTGTTATAAGATGGATGATTGCCAACTAGTTAATTTTGTAAAATGAAAGTAATGGATGTGCAAAAATCCATTGGATAAATCCTTTAGTCGAGGAATAGTGGCTATGAAGAACCACCCTCACATGTATAGAAATAAAAGAAATGTCAAGAGCTAAGTATTATTCTAGACATTATGACAAGAAACTACATGGGTAATGTTTACCTTTTGGCAAGCTAGTCTTCCAGATATCAAATATCTAAACACACTTGAAGACCGAATTTCTAGGACTGATTGTAGAGATAATGATTGGCAGCTTACTAACAAATTTGTAATTGAACTTAGGATTGATATTAGGAATGAGGTTGAACTATTTAACTCCCGGACCTTAAAATAACCTTTTATTATATTTTTTTGGTTGAGAAAAAAAAAACAAAATTTACATCTATCTCTAAAATTAGAACTCAAACCGCCTCCACTTCATCACACAAATCTGTTGTTAGACCCATAGCACCTACTGGCCCAACCCAATCAAACAAAACTTCTACTAAAGGAAGTTTAAAAAATAACTGAGAAAAAAATGTGTTGTAAGTGTCTTGAGAAGGGTCACATGCAAAATAAATTTAAAGCCCAAATATTATTTTTAGAAGAAATTTATGACACCCTATTATCTAATGAAGAATTAGAGCGTATTCACATCTCAATGTAATGAGATATTTAACTATAGCTAAGAATGAGGTGGATGACTAAAGAGAAGAATATTTTTAATATGTATATGATATGTAATGAGAAAAGATGTAAATTAGTTATAAATAAAGGAAGTGCAATAAATGTCATCTAAACCCACACCATCATTAGAGCCAATCTCAAAGCCAAACCACACCTCGAACATTTTCATGTCAGTCAGGTCAATCATACCTTTCTCCACATTACACATACATGTCCAATTCCTATCAAGATTGATAGCTATGAAAATTAAATGTGGTTTTATTTCCTCATAGACATTTCTCACATCTTCTTAGGAAGATATAGGTTTTTTGACATGAGTTTCACTCATTATTGTAGAAAAAATACTTATCTTCTCAAATATAATAATAAAACTATTAAACTCCTACCAATCAAACTTCTAGAGAAAATACCTATCATAGCACCTCATAAGATAAATTTTGATTTGCAGCTCAAACCCACTCCAAATAAAGGTGTTAAACTTCAATTGATTGTTATAGGAAATATTATAGCCAGGGATAGTATTATCAATTCTGATCTTAATTCAAGCACCACTACTATCCAACTTCTATAACCTCATCAATAGAAATTGTAAGATGTGAAACTCTAAAAAATATATTTTTTTATTTAAGTATTCTTCTATTATTACATGTAAACAAAGTAACCCCAAACTCAAATGAGACTCATATACCTGTTGTGGTCTCTCCACTCCTATCTGATTTTAGTAATATTGTACCTAAAGAACTCTTTGATTAATTACCCCCTCCTAGAACTATCCAACATGCTATTGACTTAACTCCAAGTTCACAATTTCCAAACCTTCCTTATTATAGATTGAAATCCATTGAACTAGGTGTGTAAGTGAGCCGAGCTAGCAAGCTCATACTCGACTTGTTAACCAGCTAATGAGTTGATCTTAGAGTTGGAGCTCGAGCTCAAACTCAAGCTCGAATGTTAAATGAGCTCAAGTTTGAGTTTGACGAAACTTGACTCGTACGCTCATGAGCTCGCTTCATTAGATAAATATTTGGTAGAAAAATATGTTATTATTAATTTAAGTAATATATAGCTAAAAAGGTATAAAAATGTGTTAAAATTTTAAAAATAGCATTATTTGAAGAATAAATAATTTCTTTTTTAGAAGCAATTAAAAAAGTTGTCAAGAATAATTTTTATTTAATGACCTACCAGCTACTTTTGAGATTTAAAATTATTATTATCTTCTTTCTCTAGAAATCAATTGCATTCAATACTTTGTTATTTCCTCTACCAAAAAAAAAACATATCCTTCTTCAACATTTCTTCTTCTCACTAATGTCCTCACTTCTAAGTTCAACCTGACATAACTTAAGCGAGCGACTGGCGTAACTCCAAGTTTGAGCTTAGCGTAACTCCAATGACCATGCGTCCTCACTAACTTTTCTGGCGCATTAAGCTTGTAAGTCAAGCGCAAGCCCATTGAAAATCCACTGAGCCGAGCTCGAACTCACCATATGAGCTCAATTTGAGCTTGAGCTCGAGTTTAAGCTTGCCTTTGAGTTTAGGAGTCGAGCTCGAGTAAGCCCAAACTCGAGCTCGACTTAACTCATTTACAGCCATATATTGAAAACACCAAAATCTAGAGACAAGTTGGGGAGTTACTTAGGAAATATTTCGTACAAGAAAGTCTTAGTCATTATGCTGTCCCAGCTTTAATAACTCCTAGGAAAGATGGAATATGGAGAATGTGTGTTGATAATCAAGTTATAAATAAAATCAATATCAAGTAAAAATTTCTTATTCTTCGACGATATGACATGTTAGATTTTACATGAGGGGCAAAGTTTTTCTCCAAAATTGATATGAAAAGTGGTTATCACCAAATTAGGAGTCATTCAGAAGATGAATGAAAAACTACTTTTAAAACTCCTGATGGGCTTTATAAATGGATAGTCATGCCTACTGGACTTTCAAATGACCCTAGTACATTTATGAGGTTCATGAAAATTATCCTTAAGCCCTTTATAGAAAAGTTTTAGTTGCTTACTTTGATGATAACTTAATTTTTAGTTCAAATGAGAAAGATCATCTGCAATATCTTAGACAAGTTTTTAAGACCCTTAGGAAAAGAGAAGCTTTACATTAATTTGAAAAAATATTTATTTTTATAAATTAAGGTGATATTTTTTGAATTTATTATTTCTATTACTAGAATAAAACATAATCTTGTCAAAGTTAAAATAATATTATACTAGCCTACACCTAAGAGTTTCAATGATGTTAGGATGGCTTAGCAACTTTCTATAGATAATTTATTAAATATTTTAGTGCCACTCTAGTTCTAATCACTAATATACTAAAATTAGATAAATATATTAGACTCCAACCGCACAAAAAGCCCTAGATCAAATTAAGGTTCTTTTGACTTCTACCCCAATCCTTAAGTTTTTTTACATCATAAAGCCTTTCAGGTAACTTATGTTGCATCTGAAATCGAAATTAGAGAAATATTTAGCCAAGAAAATCATCCTCTAGCTTTTTTTAGTGAAAAATTATTTGAAAAAAAGGCAGAGATATTCAATATATGATAAGAAATTTTATGTTGTCATTCAATATTTGAGATACTGGTGACATTACATTTTACACAAAGAGTTCATTCTAAATACAAATCATCATGGCCATAAATTTATTAATACCTAACAAAAGTTAAGTCATAAACATGATAAATAGGTTGAATATCTCTAGGATTATTCTTTCGCCCTAAAACATAAACCTAGATTTGAAATAAACATCTTGATACTTTGTCAAGGGTAACACTAACAATCTCTTCTTAAGAAATTAAAATTTTAAGATTTGAATGAATTAGATATGAGTATTCAATGCGTCTTAACTTTAATCTCAGTTATACCAAGCACCTAGAAAAACCTTTAACCTTACAAGGAATATTCTTAATAATTAACAGATATCTCTATCAGGGAAATAACTCTGTATCTATGGATCCTATATTAGGGAGTTCCTACATTCTAAACTACGTTCTGAAGGAATTACTTGTCATTTTGAAATAGATAAAATAATATGTTTAATGATGTGTCGATTTATTTGGACTCCACTTAAACGAGATGTTAAAAAATTAGTAGCCCAATGGCTAACTCATAAGCAAGTCAAAGCTACAAAACAAAAGTCTGGTCAATATATTGCTTTGCACATATCTTATAGGCCATGGAAAGATATCTTGATTCATTTTGTCTTAGGATTGCCTCGTACAGCTCGATGGCATGATAGTTTGTTGTAGTTGATATATTCTCCAAAATGGCTCATTTTCAATAATGCTCCAAAACTAATGATGCTTCCCATATTGCTAGAATATTCTTTAACAAAATTTTGCATCTACATGGTCTTCATTTAATTATTGCTTATGATCGTAATGTTAGGTTTGTTTCCTACTTTTGGAAAATCTTATGAAAAGTATTCGACATCAAATTAATATATTCATCTACTTTTCATCCTCATACTAATGGACAAATTGAAATTATAAATTGAAAATTAGAAAACTTACTAGGATATCTTGTAGGAAAAAGCCTAGAAAATTAGAGCTTATATTTTCGTATATCTAAATTTGTATGTAATAGTATTATCTCTGGAACAACAAATGCTTCACCTTTTGAAATAATGTATGGTCGAAACCCTAGGCGACCAATTGATATAACCAATTTCCCATCGCAGATATTTTATAATTATGCATTGACATTTGTTAAGGAATTTCAAAGCCTACATGATACCATAAGAACACAAATAACTTCATGTAATGATAAATATGCTTCTAGGATAAACAATAATCAATCAGTAAAAAAATTTAAATAAGGTGATTATGTCTTGATTCTCATCTATCATGAGCATTATTAAACATCTAAGTTTAAAAAAATACATATAAAAGCTTATGACTCATTCAAAATTATTAAGAAAATTAGATCTAATACTTATCACATTGATCTATCTAATGATATATTAATCCATCATGTTATTAATATTAAAGATGTGTTATCAAATGAGAGAGTTAGTAAAACACCACTTGTTTAGTCTAGCTCTTTAGTAGGAAAAATAATTTCTCATTCGTAGAATCCATCATTTTTTGATATTGATTATATCATTATTGAGGAAACACTAACTGATCTAACTATTAAGCATTACTTTTTAGTTTATTGGAAGAATAAATGGCCTACGGGTTATATTATTTCTAAAGCTATTGCTTTGAAAAGGTGCAAAGCGATTGAAATTATAGTTTCTTTTAAAAATTTTAAAATTGATTTTGAATTTTAATTCAAAAATGGAACATACCATTAAAAATGATATATCATAATGAGAGATGGAAATAAGATTTCTTAATGAGTTCAGATTTAGAATTATAAATTTCATCATGAATATCGTAGTCAAATTCAGGAAGGAACTACATATGATCCTGAAGGATCAAATATTTAGCTATGATAATCTAGATGTGTTATCGTTAATTTTATATCCGAGGTCATAACAACAAATGATATATCTTCCTAAAAGAAGAAATTACAATTTCTTATTAATTACTCGAATATGATGATAACGATCTTTGTTGATTTTCTTGATTTTTCCAAAGAAAATTAATTAAATTTTAAAATTTATCTAGGGTCTTAAATCTCCTATGAGGATAAGCCCTCGTAGTTAATTACATCGTAGAAAACTTGAGTTTCCTACGAATACTCTCGATTAAAATAATGGTAGAAATTTCATTTAGAATTCTTAAGGAATGAAATCAAAGGAGTGAGGTTGGAATTTCAATTGGAATTGGATCAAATTTTGAACACTTATTTCTGGAAGTCGATGAAGGAGTAGGAGACATTTTGGGATTTTGGAACAGTTCAGAAATGTCTCGATCTATCCTATGTGTTTGACTTTATATTTTAGTTTAGAGAGAATTTTAATTCTAGTTATCATTTTATTAGAATGTTGGTTTTATAATCTCAAAATTGGGGTCTTATGATTTTGGTTCCACTCTGGATCCTAAGTTTATTTTAGGCACCAAATCATGGTGACTCAAACCTAGCTAATGATGTGGAAATCTGGACTTATCTTAGACTAGAATAGGGAGCCAGCTAACCATCTAACTCTTCAAAATCATGAATATGATCTTTTATGAAATATTGAAGGGCTATGTTTTAAGTTTTGAGAAATTGGGACTGACGTCTAGAGAATGTCCTAATTAGCACCTTTACTTATGTAGGATAATTATGCTCGAGGGTAATTAAAATTTTATTAATTAATTAGTTTCTAATACAATGCATGCTGATCGATCTTGTATGCAAAAGTAATATGAAGTAATTTTAAAAAAAGCTTAGAAAATAAGTTTTTCAATAGAGATTGCACAACATCCCCTAGAAAGAATTGTACCATAATAGGTCAGGTGATCTGCCACAACTCTCAGGTGGGGAGATTTCTAATAAGGAGGAGAAAGTATAATATGCATGCATGAGACCCTCAATGAGCCCGACCTTACTTCTTAAAATCGTTTAAATTTCTATATTGGCCTAAATATGTTATTTTACAAGTAGAAAAAATTTTAGTCCTTAAATAGCCTAAACGCTGCGAGGTAAAATCAAAAATGGTATGCAAGAGTAAGAAACCTAGATAGATTTCGAAACTCCTACTACATAGAATTAAACACATCAATCAAATCAATGAATCAAAATAAATCAAAGAAGTGTAAAAAGTCCATGTGGTAATGCCACTTAATTACAACCCAGGGTGTAAAGAAATTAAAAGTGGTCAAATACTACTAACAACAACTTAAATTTTAGTCCTAGAAATGGCACAAGTGATTTTAAGAATGAGATATTCTTGAGTCTTGCCTTCTTCATCTTCCTCCCTCCTACGAGCTCCTTCGATTCTTCGGATCCAAGCATCTAAATAGAAAGAACTCCTCCCCGAAGGGGTGTTTCTTTCCTCTTTCGATTTTTACAACATCCTAATTTGAATCTCCAAATGAAAGGAACTCCCACCTAAGGGATGTTTCCCTTCTCTTTGGTCTTCAAATCAGATGATTAATATCCCACCTTAAAATTCAACTTTCATAAATCAATTAAATTAAATTACATCTCACAAAATTCAAAAAACTCTAGACAACCTGCACAGTTATCCTAAGCAATTATAATCAAAATCATCCCAAGAAGTTATATAATTTAATTTGCTCAAATTTGAATCATAATCAAACTTGGCCATGCTCTTTTAATTCTGAGGGGGCTTAATATATTTAGCATGTGTAAAAAATTTTTTAATTAAATTTAAATTTTGACCCATTAATTTTAACCCTACATGAGCATGGCCACCTTTAAAAAATTCTATGAGTATCCAGATCGTTCCTAACATATGGGTAATCTAACACTAATCACATCAATTCACAGATAATATAAAAAAGTTAACACATTAATAAAATCACTTCAATCAATTATAACAACCAACATGCAATGAAATCTATAGAAAACTCAGCACATAAGCAGCACAAAAAAGGAAACACTAGCCTAGCCTAAAATTAGGATTGGTTGTCCTAACAAATCATCTAAAGTGTGTGCATCAGGCTGTGTGGCTTAGGTGCATCCTATGTTGGGTAATTATTAAAGTTATTTAGTATTTTAATGTTTGTTGTAGGTCAAAGGGGATTTTAATTTGAGTTTAAATGTTAATGCTTTAATGTTAATTTTAAGATGAATTTTAAGTATTGAACGATTATTACCTTTATATACACCATGGTCGTGAATTTTATTTCACATTCCTTAGGGCTAAGTTAATAGCCTTGTTGGCCTGGGTTACCCAATAGAAATTAATATTATTTAATTAATTTAATTTATTAAAATTAAGGGGTTGATAATATTTAAATTAATTAATTGGTTATTGATTTGAAATTATAAGTTAATTAATTTTATTTGCCATCAACCAGTTTGTGGCGTTGTCATGGTGGGCTCAAGAAATCAGGCCTCCTTAAGATACATAGTCCCGCAACTCAAGGCAGTCCACCTTAAAAACTAGGTTGATGTAATGGAATTAAAGATTTATTTATTTTTAAATAATTAATAATCAATTATTTTAAAGTTTTACACTCTGTTGAATCTGTTCGCGGCGTTCCCATAGTGGGCTCGAGGAATCAGACCTCCTTAGGACACTTAGCTCCATAGTTCAAGGTAGTCCATCCAAAATACTTCATTAATGGAGAGTTTGTTATGTATTTGAGGGTTGGTTAACTGATTTTAAAGATTAAGTTAATGTTTGCTGGAATTTTGATCAATTGTTAAATTTTTTGAATTTTGGTGAATTACTTTAATTCATTAAATTAAGAGGTTCAAAATTTACCTTTTTTTTTAGATTAAACTCTGAAGTTTTAACATTTTTAATAACTACTATACCCCAATGTGAGTAAAAAAACACTAAGTTTGTTGGATTTGGATTTTTCTAAATTAAAATATGATTTTTTGAAGTTTGTGTGTATTTTTGAACTAAAGTTCACCAAAGATTTGACTTTTTGATTTTAAGTGAATTCAAGAAGTTTGATATTTTTAATAAATATTAGACCCTTATAGGAGTCTAATACCTCTTTGTTTGATCAATTTGGAGTTTTCTTGAATTATTTATGAATTTTTGAATTTATCATATTTAATTGAATTAATTAATTACTTAATTAAGGAGGTATTGATGATTTTGCACCAAACTCAATCCAAACTCCTTGAAATCACTCCCAAAGGACGGGGATGACGTATAGGAGTGTTTTCAAGGTTTTGAAATTTATTTAGTATTTTTACTAATTTTTAATCATTTAATTTAATTAATTATTAAATTTCCTTAAAAATTAAATTAAGCTCAAAATTGAAGACCAGTGTTGGTGTTTTTAATTTTCTGAAGTAGAGGGTTGAATTACAAGAAATTTGATATATTATTTGTATTTTTTATTTAATTTAAATTAATTATGATTTTTTAAAGTTTTGAGGTTCTCATAAAGGCTCATTTTTAACTTGATTAATTTTCTAAACTAATGAGATCCAAATTTAATGAAATTTGAACCTAAGGTGTGTAATATCACTAAGTTTAATGTTGCAAAGTTTCACCCTTATTAGGTGTGTGTAAAATTTTCTAGGAATTTTTTAAGCCATCTAGATATTAGCCTTAACTATTTTTCCTCGGTGTTACTAATGTTCTAATGAGTCTAAAATTTTAGTCATTTAACCCTGACATATATGCAAGCATACCACAGAAAACATATAACCTAATCCTATCAATTTGAAGAGTTATAAATTTTCACAGTTTTGGGCCCAAAATATACCCATTACTTTGTAAATTCAGCCCACAGCAATCCAGAGAGCATCTTGACCTAAGAAAATGCAGGTGATGCCTAACATGCTAAAAAATCTTTCACAAAAAAATTGTGTCCAGTTGATAATTTTTACAAAGTGCCAAAAAGACCAAAAAATTTTTTGATAATTTTTCACCAGAAAATTGTCAAAAAGCTATTTTAAACAAACTTTAAAATCTCACAATTCGCTGAATGCGTGATCGGATGGCTCATATTGAATCTGAGCCAATCTATTTCAAATAGGACCAGAAATTTCAAATGCCCATAACTTTCAAAATACTTGTCCAAATTATATGAAATTTGAAACATAGACTTGATAATATAAACTTTCATTGTCTAGAGTTTGGAGGCTCTATGCACTGAAAGTTTTGAGCAATTTCAAAATGAATTTTAACTAAAAGTTGAGTTTTCTCACCAAGTTGTGGGTGGACTTTGATGATCTTAGACTCCTTTTGCTCATGATGATGTCCTCTCCAACTTTGCAGAAGACTCCCTAAGCAGATGATGGTTGGATTGAAAGTTTGATTGCAAACTTCACTTTCCCTCACTATGACCTTCTCTCTTCACCAATATGGTGTTTTGAGGCTTGGATTTAGTTGAGGAAAGCTTGGGAAGGCTACGAAAGGTGTTGGAGGAGTTGGGGGAGATGTTTTCAGGAGAGGATGCTGCAAAGAGACTAAGTTTGAAAGAATGAACCTTAGGTTTAGGTTTTCCCCCATCTTAACCCATGGCTTTTTGAATGGATGGTCTAGAATAAATTGAGGCAAGCTTGGATGCATGCCAAGTGTCCCAAGGCTGTTAGAAGCCAGGGGGAAGGCTAGTGCATGAGTGTGACCCCTTGGCTCATGTGTTGAGGGGACCAATTGCCTTTTCCCTTATATGGTTAAACCATGGCTTCAGCATAGGTTAGGGGCTGTAATAAGCCCTCTTTAGAATGGGAATGGGCTGCTCTATGGCAGGTTAGAGTAGCATTTGGTGGGTTGGATTGCCAAGGTGGCTTGGCCACTTAAGCTCATTTGAAAGTTATTTGACCATTTTATTGGTAAAACCAGTCAAAAAGGCTGATGTGGCATTCATAGGAGTGCATTTAGCTGTTTGGATGACTACCAAGTGTTTGGAGCCATGGCCTTAGAATTTTGGTAAGTGCATGAAACTGGAGTGGGTTTTGACGCCTCCAAATGGGTTGACCAAGTCAAATTAAGTGGGATTTGAGTTAAAGAAATTTAAGACATGTTTGGAATGTCCAATTGAATGATTTTGAAGGGTTAATCTAGTTTGAAATGGCTTGGATCATTGATTTTGACATTGGTGTACGTCAAGGATTGATTTGGTCAACCATGGCAACCCATGGGTTGGATTTGGATCCAACAAGTTTAAATGAGTGATTTGAGATTAATGGAGGTGATCACATGCAATGGAATGACCATTTGAGTTGAAATGACCATTTGGATCTTTAAGGGGCAATTTGGTCAACATCAGTTAACTTGGTCAGCCATGCATGACCAAGGCTAAAATTTGAGTCCAATGCACTCCTAATAATATTTAGGATGCATTAAAGGAGATTCCATGACCTGGTGTGGATTGGCCATGTTGAAGTTTAGAGAAAATTCCAATTTCCCCCTTAAAGGACATTTTAGTCATTTAGACCCCTGGTCAACTGTGGGTCAACCTGGGTCCACTAAAATATAGTTTGGTGTTCAACATATCATAATGAGGATTATAGACATGGTCAAGGGTTTTGAGAAAGGTCTTAAGGTCAAATTCCATAAGGTGAAAGGTCTAGTGGCATAGGCTGTAAATATTTGAAGGTTTTGCAACCTTTGAATTTCAATCAAGGCTTTGGGGTTAGAGGTCTCGAATTGGCCTCAAATTTGGTGGATTGACCCTAAGGACAAGCCAAATCAATATGCAATTGATAGATCATGAATTAGGGGTCATTTGATTGGGTTTTGAGGTGATCGAAAAATTACTCGAAAAGGGTCATAGGACATGGGCCTTTAACCTTGAATTTTGGTCTGAAATTTTGGATTTGAATGCAGTTTTAAATTTGATTGATTTAATTTGAATTATTCACATCACTGAAAATCAATTAGGTGATTATTGATGATTGGATAAAGGAAGTCAAGTGGTGATCACTAGGTGCCAGTGCACTAAGCTGGGCAGTGTAATGAGTCATCTGGCTACAGTGCAGGGCTATAGCTTCAAGTGATTTTAAATTGATATCAAATGGATGATTGAAGTTAATTGAAGTTTGATTGAAGTTTAGGTGATGGCTTGATTCAATTATTTTTCCAAATCAACATAGTTTTATATAGGGTGAAAAGATATGGAGCTCCTAGCAATTCCATGGGTGGCCTGTTGGATGTCAGACTTCAGCTCCTCCGCAAGCACCTAAATTCGAGAGCATTATATGCTGTGACTGAGCATATTTTGTGCTTCAGCGCTAATTATTTCCAAAGGACTTAAAAAAAATCTGAAACATCCAACCAGCTTGGAAAATTGCACCGAAATATTCAATGATGACTCTGGAGTTAGTAAATCCAATATATAGCAAAATAGAAAGGTTACTCCAGCTGCACATACTCAAGATGTTGCAGTCACAAGCATCAATAAGGAAGCAGACAGCAGCCACTCAACTGGAGGACCCTCCATCAGGCCTACACAATTATTGCAGGGAAACCGGTATAATGAGATGAGAAGGGCACCAAAAACTTAATGGCAAATGGTAAAGGGATCTATTCCTACAATGTTTCACTACAGAACGTGGTTTCTACTCATAGATCTATCCAAAAGGTTTAAAACAACTGTTCATTTATAATCATGGATGTTTTAACAGCAGTGCAAAAAACACTAAAAAGTAAGCTTTGATATATAGCAAAGAAAGTAAAAGAGTAAAAGACCAGAAGGAGCATAGATCTTCAGAATAGCAAATATGCTGAAGCACATGTGACATTTACAATAACAACAAAGATGGTAGCCATAATTACCCTTCTTCAAACTTCTCATCGAATCTGTCAAGAAGACTCAAATTTCTCAATTTGCCAAGTTTGCATTCACTAAAAGAATGCTGATGCCTTCAAAACCAGGGTGAAGTTAGTTTTTGTAGAGATCTCCGATTGTTTTCAACTCAAATTGCTTAATTTTATCAGCTAAACGCTTCATGTTATCATCATAGACATATGGGATCTTCTGATGCCATGTCAAATTGCCTTTGGAAGGCATTTGGATGAACTCTCGGCATGGCTCACCCAACACATTGATGGAGTTGTGGTAATGATAGTATTTGATCATGGATTCAGTCTTATGAGTGGTTGGGCCAATGACATTTTCAGACATGTGCACTCCAGTGGCATAGGCATTTTTTGCTTGGATTGCATATTTCCTATCTCTCCTCACTCCGGTGATTGAATTTCTGAATACCAGCTTCTCAAATCCCCATTCCCTGATAACATACAGCAAAAGAATTCAGAATAAGAGTTAAAAAATGTAGTTCAACCAAGACATTTAATGATAAATAGTAACTCAAAATTTCTCCCTTTGGTGTTTTAAGTTAACGCAATAAAGCCAATCATTAAAGGCAAATGGTCTAGGCAACTTTTACACAATTTTGCTTCTCATAAAGCTATCATAATTTTATTTTGACAACTTTCTTATTATTTCTTAGAAACTTCTGCAGGGATAATTAGTTTTTTACAATTAGATATATTATCATGTGATGGCTGTAAGAAAGTTCCCGTCCATTTTTTACAATAAGAAAAAAAAATTTATAATACCCACACCAATTTTAAAATAAAAATAACTTTATCATAGAATCTCTCCAGCCACTTTGGGCATCTACAACCGAACGCTAAACAAGCGTTTCCGGTCGCCATGAGCTCCAACTAAACGCCAAATTCAGTGGCATTTTGCGCAAGATTAACAGTGCGATGCCCTTTTTTTTGCCATTTCTTTCTTTCGGTTGGAGAAAGAATATACTCAGTATATTTCTTTTTGATGTTATAAAATGGAGTTTGATTGAAGATGAATTACTGCATTTTGAAGTGTAAAATTAGCTTTTCAGTTGGAAATGGTCACAGAAGCAGCAGCCCCAAATGGACTCTAAATGCAATATTTTCCAAGCTGCAATACTACATTGCACTTCATATAAAAAATGTCATATTACACTACTACTCCAACTTGCTTAAATAAAAACTATGGGCAGTACACTAAGAAGACGCTCCAAACTAAGAAAGAGGGCAATTAAAGAAAATATTTTCTTCAGAGTCCTGCATTGGGTACCCATGCCCACACCCACCCACCCACCCATGGGTATTGGAACACCCATGGCCTCATGAGTGGATACTCAACATCGAGGGATAAATAGATTTACTTTGTTAATCACCGTATGTCATGTATTGCC
Organism: Dendrobium chrysotoxum; assembly: GCA_019925795.1. Classification (NCBI taxonomy): domain Eukaryota; kingdom Viridiplantae; phylum Streptophyta; class Magnoliopsida; order Asparagales; family Orchidaceae; genus Dendrobium; species Dendrobium chrysotoxum. Next base: position 69,954,504 of record CM034314.1, read on the forward strand.
ACAACCCTCACTGTGCAGTGCTCAGCACTGAATCGTGTTGCAACTAAGATAACTGCTGATATGGGGCTCGAAAGTTTATATTCAAAGAACAGGGCAACAAGCCTCAAGGCCATCAGTCAGTGGCGAACTGTGTTAAAAAAGCGTGGAAAGTGGGTGGGTACGATGTCCCGAAAGCCCCATAGGTGGGGGTGGGGGTGGGGGTGGGGGTGGGTGGGCAGGGGTGGGGGTACCCAATTAGTACCCAACCAAGACCCCGTGCAAGGCTTTGATTTTCTTCCAGATTCCTGATGCTAAAACACCTACTCGTCAACAACTTCAAAGAATAACTACCATTCACTGGAATCACAAAAAATACACATTGTAAACTTCTTAATCCCTGATCCTCTGCTCAATTTGATACTAGATAGAGTAGCTAATCAGCATAATCGAAAAAACAGTTACTAGGCACTCCACTCTAGTCACTATTAGGATTCTCAGTTCCCAATAAGAATGCCACTTTTCAGTAATCTCAAGTTCTAAGTAATTCAAAGTCATACTGTAAACCCCAAAGAACCCAAATTGTCATGCAACAGAGAATAAAACCACATTAAAACAAAACAGAAAGTAGAGCAACGAAAATAAAGAGACTTCATCTTACCTTGAATAATCCTTACTGGGATCTCTGACGCAGAGAGTACTTGACATTGGATTTTGCTCAATCGTGAACTGCGTATATTTGGAAAGTTCACCAAGCACTTCCTCAAGTGTTCTCCCATCGGGCAAATAGATATACTCATCCACATCAAAGTAGAAAGTCCAGTTCGCCGCATGCCTGTAACGATGAAGACAGTCATTGACAACCAAGAATTGATTATAGTAGTAGCCATCATAGTCCGCCTGAGCCCTGATATCCTGAACAGTGGCCCGACCGAGCTTCACCCAAGGCTCCAGCATCGCCCTCACCGACGGGCTCACCCCGCCAGCGTCATGGAAGACAAAATGCGATTTTGGGCCGAAGAAGTGAGCGTGGTAAGCCATCCACTCCCGGATTCTGCTCGAGCTCAAGTTTCCATAGAGGGAGGAACCACAGTAGAGGTATTCGTACTTGTAGGGAGGATGGAAACGGGTTTCATTGTAAGAGCCAGGAGCTTCTTCGAGGGCGACAAGCTTCTCGTATCGGCGAGGTGAGGGGGAATAGTAGGCGTAGAGGAAGAGTCGGCCGCCGGCGTTGTCGGCGTTGGGGACGACGGGGAAGGTACAGTTCACAACGACCACAGTGTAGATGCGGCCGTAGCCCCAGTCAGGTAGCATCTTGTATGCTTTGGCGCGGATGGGTGGCGAGGTATTGGAGTTGGAAACCCACTCGCACTTGAACCACGGCTTGCCGAAAACGTGGGTGGGCTTGGAGGCAAGCCCGACAATGGCGAAGGTGTTGGGTCCGCCGCGGTAAGCGCCCATTTGGACGAAGAGTGCTGCTGCACTGCCATAAGGGCGGAACGTGCGTATCCTTGGGTCGCCTGCAGGTATGGTTGAGTTGAAGCGGGGAGGGATGCGTGAAAAGGAGGACGATGAAGTGATGGAGGATAAGGAGAGAGTTGAGATGCTGGAAGAAGATGCAATCTTTTGCTTGAGACCGGACGTGGAAGAGGAGGAGTAGTTGTAGATGGTGCAGGATGAGGAGAAGAGGAGGGGTTCGTAGGGTTGAAGTTGCCAAACGGCCAGCACCAGAGAAAGGACAACGAGGGTGACGACAAAGGTCTTGGCGTCGACGCAGGAAAAGGAAAGAAGAGAGGGGGCGGACACCACCGCGGCTCCAATGCCACTGCCGTCCTTTCTCATCAGGGTTCCCTCTCTCTCTATCTCCCTCTCTCTTTCTCGCTCTCTTTGCAAGGCTCTCTCCTTCGTTTTTATTGTCCCATCCACATTCACAAGGTTCTTGCCCTACTTTCTATTTTGGTTATTCACAGGTGGGATGATGCAGGACAAAGAAAGAGAAGAATGGAAGAGAAGGTACTGCAGATATAGGAAACAGAGGGAGGGAGAAGTTGTGAGTTTTGTTGTTTCTGAAAGTAGATGCGCAGGGAAGTAAGGGCTGGATAACGGAGGAAGAAACGGTAGATGAAGGAGCAATATGCCATTGATAATTCCAAAATTTACAGCTGCAGAACAAATGCAGGCAATCGGGTTATGCTTCCAGATTGGGTTTTGCGCAAATTCGAGGCCTTTGGTTGGGTTCCTTTTCCTTTATCGTTATAAATGCGGAAATAAAGTTTGTTTTAATTTTCTGTTTAAAAGACTAGTTGAGATGTATGGTGATTCCAATGCCTGAAGGCGTAACGCTAGCTATTATTTCTCTTACGCCGAGATTATTCACCACATTTATTGGGAAGTATTTATTATTATCATCGTTCTTTTAAAAGTCTCAAATTTTAAATTTTTTTTAGCGTCATCAACGGATTTGACATTTGCTTGAGTGTATCAAAAGCTCTTTTTAATCAAAATTTGGTGCCGTCCATGATAAATGATTCCTGATTATAAGGCAATTTTTACAATAACCTGAAAATAGCCGTTCATGTCAACATTCTGGACACGATTTTTGCAAGGTAGTCTATTTACCATGATTTGTTAAAAGGTCTGAAAATTGTCGTTTAATATTGAGAGCAACATAAAACAATATTAAACATGCGTTGTTCTATCACCTATAAATTAACAGTTATTGTTGCATCAATTTCATGAGAAAAAAATTTGGACTCGTGGGCAACCTTGGTTGCAATCTTGAATATGATTGTGGTCAAGTAAGTCACTCCAATATTTTTCATATTAAAAAAATAATCTTGCTGGAAACCATCTATTATATAGCTTCCAACAAATGCAAGAAAGCTTAAAGTGAATTTCAAACTTTATACTATCCCCAGCTGGACTTCTACTCCTTGGGCAAGGTCATAGTCTCAACCTCGGAAAGGCAATAATGGTATAATGAAAAACGAATCTTCACCTTCGATTTGGGATAAATGTGGCCTTCGCCCCCTCCCAATCAAGGCATAATCGATCCCATGAGAATTCGATTCGACCTCTTCCACACAGATTATCATCATTGAGCATCTATCTGATAAACAACCTCAGATAGATCAAACATTATTTGGGGATTCTGTTGACTCAGCCAAACATGTTAATGTCAGCAAGCAACACATTAACAAATAACCTCAAATAGGTCAAAAATCTTTGGTGGATTCTCTCAACCTCTTCCAAACAGGCTAATGTCATCAAGAAATGCTCCAACAAATAACCTCGGATATGTCAAATATCTTTAGTCAAATATTCTTAGTGGATTCCATCAACATTTTCTACATAGGTTAACGTCATCGAGCAACGCTCTAACAAATAATCTCAAATAGGTCAAACATTTTTAGTTGATTACTCTCAACTACTTTTATATAAGTTAATATCATAGAGTAATGCTCCGGAAAATAATCTCGGATATGTTAAAAATCCTTGGTGGATTCTCTCGACCACTTCCAAACAGGTTAACGTTATCAAGCAACGCTCTGGCAAACAATCTAAGATAGGTTAAACATCTTTGGTTAATTTTTTTCGGGCCACTTTCATGTAGGTTAATATCATCGAGCTATACTCTGATAAACAACTTCAGATATGTCAAACATCTTTGGTTGATTTCTCCTAACCTCTACTACACAGATTAACATCTTTGAGCAACGCTCTAACAAATAATCTTTGATATGTCAAAAATCCGAAGTGGATTTATCTCAACTTGTTAATGCCATCAAGAAATACTTTGACAAGCAATCTCAGATATGTCAAACATCCTTGGTTGATTTATCTTGACCTCTTATATATGGAATTTTAAAGTGTCTCTCTTCAACCCATTCTTCAAGGAAAGATCAAAGACCCATCACCATCAGGCCTCCACTCATTTGGCACTATAAGTATATCGCTATTATCAGTAAATCACCGATCCCTTTATTGGGCTATTCATTATCCTCCCCCATTAGCATAGATACCTACTACCTTCAATAGAATGCAACTCGACCATTGCCATCATATGTTATTCACTTGATGGCTACTGTTAGCCTTGCACCTCCTAAAAGGCATCATCAGCCCCTCACTCGATTAACATCACTGACACACCCTCAAAGTGCCACCATTGATACATCCCTAGTGTTATTGGCACAAGTGAACCATCCTTTAATCACTGCAACCAGTATTTAACTCTTGTCAGACAGTTTTCCACCACTAAGCAAGAACTAGAGCATGCATAAGAGGATCAAGTCTTGATCATCGCCACTAATATCCAAATCTTGATGAATAATTTTCCCCCATTGAGGTAGAATTAGAGCCTATGTAAGAGGGTTGGGTCTTGATTACCGTCATAGGTATTCAACTCTTGCTGCAGATTTTTTCCCCATCGGGGGAAAATTGGAGCCTAAGTAAAAGGGACGAGTATTGATTGCCGCCAATGATATTAAAATCTTGCCGAATTATTTTTCCTCCACCAAGGGAGAAGTGTAGCCTGCATAAGAGGGTTGGGTCTTGATCTCCGCCAGCTGGTATTCAACTCTTGCTAAACAATCTTTTCCCCACTTGGGGAGAGCTAGAGCCTACGTAAGAGGGCCAAATCTTGATCGCCACTAAAATCCTCCAAAGTTTTGCCAGTCAAATTTTTCCTCAAATTATGGGAAGATTTTAGACCATCTTAGGAGAATTATGCTCTCTCCCTAACCCATAAGGTGAGTATTTATAGATTCCTTAAGGAAAAAAGTATGAAAATATATTTTTTTGATATTAGGATTTTTTTAAGATTTTTTGAGCTAAAATAATAATTTCCTTTTTTAAATAATTTAAGAAGGAAATAAATTAAATTATTAAAAAATTTAATCTCCTTAAAGAGGCGGCACTATTGCCACCTCATAGAAGTAGAAACTGAAAATCAACTCAGGGGGCACTGGCACATGCGGTCAATAAGAGTGATTGTTGCGTGTGGGTGGCCTACCAAAGCCACCGGTGGCCAGCCGGTCAGCCATTTGGTTCGGCATCCAAACTACGTTTGGATTTGATTTTCATATCGGACAGTCTGATTCAGAGGTTTTTAGGCTCCCTTGGATCATATTTTGATGTTACAAACTCAATTTAGGCACTTTAAGAGTCTAACGGTGCCTCTACAATCAGTTTCAAGCCATTTAAAAAGTTATATAGCAAAATTTTTTTGATATTTTTGCTCCAATCGATGACTCGACTTAATAGAATGCTTAAATTATAGTTTAGGATATTTTAATTGGTTCATGACCCCAATGGGAGATCCATGTTGACTTTTAGGGAGCAGTCGAGCATCAAAATTTTTTAAAAATTATAATTTTATAACACAAATTTGAAGAATATTCAGAAACATATATTCAAACTCAGTGAGCTATGACATTTGAAAATTCAGGGGTAATTAATATGTCACCAAAAATTTCTTTGATCAAGCACAAATCTGAGCATTTGTGAGTTGGTGACTTTAAAATTAAATTCGAGATCATCTGAACTCTAATTTCAGTAAACTTATAGTCAAATTAAATGTCACAATGAGATGAACCTAACAACACCAAAATAAGTCCAATCTAAGCCCAAATGGGTCCAAATAAAGGGACCGAAGCATTTTTATGAATATTTAAAGCATTAATTGGATGATTAATTGATCTCTAAATATGTCATGCTTATAATTGAATCTAGCAGCTTGACTAGACAAATCCAACGAGTATATGATATCTTAATTATGACATTATTAAGGCAATCAAATTCTTGACAAACTCTCAATGATTAAGGGAATCAATATGAGCCCTCCCATGGAGTAATCCAAAATTACCCAAGATCTTCTTCATATTTACAGAGCATGCCATTCTCAAAATCTATAAATAAACCCCCTCTCTTTACATAAGAAGGACCTTGGCAACTCAGGGTTTGGGAGGCTTAGATCATGGGCTAGAGACCTAAGAGAGCTTCAAGACTTGATGCATCCTAAAACTCTACCTTAGTACCACCACCGATGAACCCTTGCCACCAAACCACCGTTGCTAGTCCTCTACCCAACTATTTGCATTGGATCTCCACCTGACAACCATCAACATGCTTTCATTCAACCTCCGTCGCCTACCAACTATAATCACTCTGACCACTATAGTTGGCCAACTACGGTCCCTTTGATCACCATCTCCCATCGACTATGGTCCCTTTGACCATAGTCACCCTCTAATTATGATCCCTCTGACCACCATCATTTGTCAACTACGATCCCTCTGATATTTATCGCTTGCCAATTACAGTCCCTCCAACCACCATCGCCTATCATCTATGGTCCCTCATACCTATATAACCTATCAATTATGGTCTCTTCGACCTCCATAACCTGCCAACTATGGTCCCTATGACCTTCATTGCCTATCGATTATGGTCCTTATGACATTCATCACATGTTGACTACGGTGCCTATGAACTCCATCGCCCATTGACTATGGTCCCTATGACCACCATCGCCTACCGCCTAAAATCCCTCTGATCAATGTTTCCCACCAGTTGTGATCCCAGCGACCCCCTTTGTCATCCAACTATGATCCCTTTGAAATTAATAGCTCATCGACTATGACCTCTCTGACCACCATCGCCATTCGACTATAGTCCCTCCGACCACCATCACCCGTCGACCATGATACCACTTACCACCCATCACCCTCTAACTATGGTCTCTTGGACCATTATTGTCAGCTGACTACAGTCCCTCCCACCACTGTCCCCCATTGATTGTGGTCTCTCTGACCTCTATCACCCATAGACTATGATCCTTCCAACCTCTATCGCTCGCTGATTATGGTCCCTCTGACCTTCATTTCTCACCGACTATGACCGTACGACCACCATCGCCCGTTGACAAAAATCCCTCCGACTTCCATTGCTTGTCGACTATAGTCTCTCTAACCACTGTTGCCTACCAACTACGACTTTCGTCGACCACAAACTATGGTTCTTCCAACCTCCATCACCTATCGACTATGGTCCCTTTGACCACTGTTTGCTGACTATGATCTCTCCGACCACTGTCATCCGACTACAGTCCTACCGACCAAACAAACATGTCAACATTCTTTTGAGAACAACTCTCATATCACTAGATTCTTCAAACTCTCGTCATGTGAAGTGCTCCACATTATATATATTGAGCTAATGCCTTCTCCAAATGAATGGCATTATTTGTAATTAATAATAAATATTAGTGGATTCATTTCAACTGGGCCAAACCCCATGATTTTTTCCCTTTTTAAGGTTTTCTACATAAAAATATTAGTCTCTCTTATGACTTTTGCGCTTCTCTCTCTCTCTCTCTCTCTCTCTCTCTCTCTTATCTATCTATGTGTTGAATCTTCATACAAATCTTGGATGTTAAACTATATATCTCTCTATCATTATGAACATTCCAGGATATAACAATATTGAGCTACCCTTCATGTCACCAAAAAGAGAAATTATAAGGTAACTAGTACTCTGTTAGTTGATGACATAGGATGATGGACATCAGGCTTTAGCAATATATAATAGCCAATGATGTTGGGCATCAACAATGGACATCAACAAGAATCGGGCAAAATATGGATGGGTGTTGGTGGCATTCAGTGGAGAATGATAGGCGTTGAGTAGTACAGTCTTTGAGTCTCATACATAATTCTCTCATTTAGGATCTCCCTAAGTGTGTAGAAGCAAGCCTTTTTATAATTTTTTGTAGGGGAATTTTATTCAATTAGACTTGAAAATCATGACACTACTGAATTGTTCATGTTATCATCGTTGATTAGAAGCTGAATTAAGATTTAAAGATGAGGTGGCAAAGCCAAATAGCAACTAAAATAAATCAAAATTAGAAGTTCAACTTTTTGAGCAGACATGAGTAAGAAAAATTCATAAATTAAGATAACTTACAAAGTAAATTAAAAAAATACCTCTTTTAATTTAGCTATAATGGTTAAGCATCTTAAATTTTGTCTAATACTTTTTTATTATATCAAAATTATCAACTATTAATTCAACATCAAACCTCTTTATAATGCCCTTCTCAATATATATTATCAATGAACTTGCAAGAAAATCATCTTACATTTGATTTCTTAATATTGCCTTGACAATCTTTATTATTTAAAATACAGTCAAAATATGTAGAGTTAGATCAATTTAATCAACTGATCAATAAGAGAACATATTATTGATTTTCTTGTCATTGCCATTATTTGATATAGATAAAAAAAATAGGAGAGAATATGAAAAAGTTAATGTTAAGGAGTTTTATTTTCAAAATGCTCCAGTTGAATTTTTCATATAGCTTTTCTTTATTTGTGAAGCCTTCAGCATAAGAATTATTTGCAAGTTGACATGGGCCTTGATTATTTGAGGGTTTTAGACTTCGCAATGCTTTTATGATATCGAATCAAGTGATATTTGGCTTATTGGATGTGTTTCAACTAGCTACTTATTTAGACTAAAACTACTAAAAGTTAGAGTCCATTAGTTCCTTCTAAGATTATCAAAAAGTTTTCAACTATACTTTTGAGTACTTGATTTTGGTCCATTTGAATTCGAATTAAAGCTATTAATACCCATAGGTTAGCCTCTTATTTTCTTACTAAAATATAGCTAAAAATAGAATTCATAAGGTCATAAAGTTGATTCTAAAAACTTTTAATTTAAATATTTGGGTGTTTAAGATCTAAAAATTACGCTGGCATTTTATGCTTGATCATATAATTTTTTCGTAAGGTCAATTTAATATCCAAAACAGCATCAATAATATTATATTTGGATAATAACAATAAAAAATCATCTGTGAATAAATTTTCTACACTCCAACAACTCAATAGATAAATTATTAGCATTCAATCTATAACAATTGAAATATAAGATTTGTTGAGCATATATACAATTGGAAAAAATGTAACCTATATTGGGAACAGTAACAAAGATTCTCAAGTGACTAATAAATTTGGAGGTTTTATGTGCACAAAATATTTTATTGGTGCAAAGTTGATGTCAATTACTTGAGGAAAACAACTAGAGTTATAGATAATAGGGCCCTTCTTCACGACTTGGGAAGAATAGAATGTATATAAAGAGTAATATAACGCCTGATTTATATACTTCTAATTATGAACATATTTTGAAATGGCATATGCTTTGTAAGTTGTTTAACTAAACCACATGTATTATATCCATTAGGGAAGAATAAAGTAAATTTGATGTGATGTCCTAAGATCTAAATTAGAAGAATTACATCTTTTATCCTATACACATTAACAAGAGCTTACTAATTTCATAAATAGATAATATAAATAGCATTAAATATAAATGCTTTACTATTCAACCAATATTTAAACATTGGTCTATCCAAAAAGATGATACGCAATAGCCATGATATACAATCAACAATAGCCCAACCAAAACATATCATGACTACAAAAGAACAAAAGACCAAGAGATGTAGAAAGAAAGCCTAAGCTTGCTGCCCATATCATCCTCACTCCACTAGAGAAAGAGTGTGTCTAGATTCTAGAGAGAGTGTCCTGATTAACAAAAGACCAATAGATTTTCCTCCTAATTCTAGAGAGAGAGTGTCCTGATTCTAGAGAGAGTGTGTCCTGATTCTAGAGAGAGTTTGTCATCATTTCGTTTTGTTTTGTTTTGTTTTTTTGAATTTTTGCTTTTTAGCGGGAGTTCATTAATGGCAGTGGATGGCCGGCGCCCATCTACATCGGTGACCCTGGTGGTGCATTTTCCTAGAGATTCAAGAAGCATGAACAAGTCAAGCGTTATTCGTCCAAGTGGTGATTGTGCCATCAAGGTGTAGAATAATTTCTCAAGAGGTTCTTCTTTGATTATTAAGGAAATTTTCTTTGGTTTTATGGAAGATCGTTCGCCAGTCATCGGGAAAGGTAAATCTATAGTCATTGAGAAGGTCTTTGTTACTCCTCGATCTCATGGTAACGACAGGGATCAGACAATGTTTTTTTTTGAAAATTCAATCGACCATAAGGCTTCGTCTTCATCAGGCATGAAGATTTTTATTAATAGATTTGGTAACAGTAATCCCAATTCGGTTTATTCTTCTATAGCTGATGATATTGTTAAGCCCGTTAATGGTTTTGTTGGAGCCGAGATGATTAATGATTCAAGTGGTATGTAGAATGTTTGTTTGAAAGCCTTGAACGGAAATAACATCTTGTAGGATAATGTAGAACCAGATGTTGGAAAAAATTTGAATATTGGGAATGCTAAACCTTGATCCAACCATCCTTATATTTAAGATGATTTCTCTAAGAAAGACTTTTGTATGACTGAAGAAGTGAAAGCTGTTAAGTTTTATGCTCTAAATGAAGTTACAAATACACAAATGTTACAATTTGCATTGGTAGTTAAAGTTTTTGGCAAGGAGATTCCTTTTCATATTATTGCGGCTGAATTAAGGCATCAATGGTCTTACTTTGGCAAGTTTCAGTTTACAATTCTTGGAAAGAGCTTCATTTTGTGTTCCTTCCAAAATTTAGAAGCCATGGAAGCAGTAGTTTCAGGAGGACCTTAGTTTGTTAATGGACACATTCTAGGCTATGATAAATGGAGTCCTAACTTTTCTCCTTCATCAATAAAAGGGTTGTCTTCTCCTGTTTGGATAAGGATGCCCCACTTATGTCTGTAATGTTGAGATGAGGTCAATGTAACTCAAATTTCTTCTAAAGCGTGAACCCCAATCCTGATTGACGGTAACATGTTTTAATGGGGTAGAAGAGAATTTGCAAGGGTTTGTGTGGATAACCAACTTCCTTTAGGAGTGTGGGTTAAAGGGTTGTCTAGTCATTTCTTTCAAAGAATTAAAAATGAAAAGGTTTCAACACTTTGATTTAAGTGTGGAAGAATAGGGCATGTGATTTCTAATTGTTTGACAAAATCTCCTAAAGTAAAAGATTCTTCTCTTGATTGATCTAAATAAATTTGCACTAATGATAGATCTGTTGAGTCAGAATGTTTTGAAGCTGACAAGCAATCTTCTTGTGGGCCTTGGGTGCATGTCAAGTATGAAATAAGGAAGAAAGGACTTCCTGCAAGGAGTTTGAGGAATAATCCTGTGAATTTCAATTCAGGTATGTGTTCTGTATATAGAAAAGTACAGCCGAAGGTGATTCCTAGCTTCAATTCTTTAGGCCAAGTGGATGTAAGTAATGTTTCGTCTAATGAAAATAAGATATCCAAATCCTTATCGAAAGAAGCTCCAACATTTTTTGAGCCTTCTAAAGATGGTGTAGCTATCAAGGACAATATAGAAGATGTAGGTCTGATTCTTACTGTTCTTTCAGAAGATGTAGCTATTGAAGATATGTTGGGTAGACTAGATGTATGTCTGATTTTTTGTAATGATTCCAATCTATTCCCTCTTGAAGTTTCGATAGTTGTTAATAAATTTAGCATTTTAAATAAAAATTTGGATGATCCTCCCATTGATATTATTGATAAGAATGGTGATGCTATTGTTGGAACAAAGGCAGAGGTATGTGATGGCTTGGGGAAGTGTAGTTCATGCACTAAAAAAGCTAAAATTCAAAAGGAACTTAAGTTCCTAGGCCCTTTGAACACATCTTCTCAGAATAAGAAGGTAGAAGTGATGAATAAGAAAAGGAGTGGGGGTCATTCCCCCTCAATGGGCAAATGCATTCCATAGCTTTTCAAAACTATAGAGGGGTTAAGAAAAGAGAAGCCTCTCTTTATTTGAAAGAATTTGTTAAAGATTTTGATGTATTCTTTGTTGGTATTGTTGAAACTAAGATATCTTCTATTGGTAGATGTGAGTTTAATAAATTTATGGGAGAAGATTGGGATTTTTTTCTTTTTCTGTCTGATGGTCTATTAGGTGGGATTATGGTTATGTGGAGGTCTGATTTGGCCTCTTTTTCATTGTTGGAAGCTTCTTCTCCATGTGTTATTGGGGTGTTAAACGTTACCAATAAAGGTGTATGGTTGATTTCTACTGTCTATGGTAGCAAGGATTTGTATAATAGAAGGAAGTTATGGGTGTTGCAAATCAGGAATGAAGTACTGTGATTTTGGTGATAACAAGCATTATTATTTCTTTGCTACTATCTCTTGACAATCGGTCTACTGCATATCTGTTTTGCCCTGTTCATTAACTTTTAGGTCCACCATTCACTTGCAACTTTGATCAGCTCAAGATTGGGTAGACTAGGGTTACAATCTATATTTTTAGTCATTTATATAATTTTTACCTTTCTTGAGTCAAATCATGTAATCTGATGAATATAATTACTGAGTAACCATGCACACACACACAGTGGGAGAGAAAAATATTTTTAAAGTTAATTTTATTGAACTAATCATACTGTATGATTTTCAATCGTACTGTACGATCAGTTATCTAAAAATATGCTTAATGGCTAATTAAAAAATTAGTTTCTGTGAACTAATTATATTGTACAATCTATATCGTACTGTATAATTTGTTATGATCTAAAAACCCTGGCTGCTAGATTAATTTAGTAAAATTTTAAATTTTGAGTTTTGAACTAATCGTAATGTATAATCTCAATCTTGTTATACAAACATTTAAAATCTTGCTAAAATTAACCCCCATAATTAGTCAATTAAATCATGATTTAATTAATGAAATTTATTATTATTGTATGATATTGATCATACCAAATGATTAACAAAGACAAAATCTGGTCGTCCCAGAGTTCATACCAAATGAATCATGATTTTTGAACTAATCGTACTGTACAATATTCATATCATACTGGACGACCTACATGGAATAAACTAACCATACTGTATGAAGTGAACACTATGGGATGATTAATAGAGATGAATTTCAGTTGTCTCAGGAATCCTATACAAATAGAGGAATTAGAATAAATAATACTAGATGACAGTTCGTTTGAATGACTGTTGACATCGTACTGGATGGGACTAGTTTTAAACTGATTGTACTGTATAAACTTGAATCGTACTATATGAATAGTGACAGTTAACTTGAATTTTTAGGATTTTTTGAAGCCTACTATTTAATCTCTTACATTATGTTATGAGAGATCTTTTATTATGGATCTAAGAGAGAGCTTAGAGAAGGAAGAGAGAGAGAGAGGTTTGGGAGAGAAGAAAGGGAGAGATCCTTATGAGGGGGAGTTGTGAGGGATTTATAAAGGTTACTTCAAGCAAGGTTTCCAACATCTTCTTCAAGCTGCTTTCCTAATTCTTTGGTGGCTCTGGGGGAGACTATCTTCAGCATTATATCAAGGTTCTCTACCTACTTCAGAAGGGAGTAAAAGGAATCAGGTTCTTTGCCTAGTCTAGGAGGGAGTAAAATAATTTAGGCTCTCTGCATTCATTGGGAGGGTAAAAAAGATTCAGGGTACTCTACCTCACTGGGTCGGTGTAAGAGATTTCTGTAAGGGTTTCTCCACTTAGCTGTGGGGTCTAAAGGAGAGACACTAAGAGGTTTAGAGCAATTCTTGGAGGAGTCCTCCGGGGAGCAGACGTAGGTCAGATTTGACTAAACCATTATAAAAGCATTTGTGTTCTTTTTTTTTTACTTTTTTGCATTTTTATTTTCACACTTTTCTGTGACTTATTGTGTGATCTAGAAAACTCTGATTTTGTTATTATGAAACTGATCTGCTTTCGCATCAAGGGTTTTTCTTTCTATCAAAGAATTTTTAAATTACTAATTCACCCCCCTCTTTATTAGTCTCTGGCTTGTTCTTAGAGGTTTAACAACTTTCACAAACTTTCAAGTGGTGTTAGAGAGGGATTCATAAATTAAGTATTAGAAAACTTTTGAAAGATGATCAATTGCTAACTTTGAAAATTGTAATACTACGAAAGGATATTAAATCACTCGACCACCTTTATTTAATAATATTTCTTTTGATTTTTAGAAAATTCATATATCTACCTTTTATAATATATAGATTATCACATATGGATGTTAGTTTAAGAAGGATATTCTACATATTCACGCCTAATTAATGGCATTAAAACTAAACTTTCTTTTTCTGAATAGAGTATAAAAGATAGAGATTTAGCCAAATTGAATGCAAAATATTTGAACTATTTTTTCTGTGCTTTAAAATATAAAGATTACATGCATGTTTCTACTTGCACTACTGGTAAGGAGATTTGGGACAAACTCTGCATAACTTATGAAGGAACTAACGAAGTAAAATAATCTAGGTTGAATATTTTGCTTCATGATTATAAACTCTTTCGCATGAAACCTAGTGAATAATTTCAAAAATATATACTAGGTTTACATAGATTGTTACTTTCCTGCATGCATTAGGAAGAAAACTCACTAATTATGAAAAAGTTAACAAGATTCTACGTTATTTTCCTTCTTCCTATGATGCAAAAATCACTGCTATTACTGAATCTAAGGATTTGAATGTTTACTCCATTAATAACTTATTTGGATCACTCTTTGCCTACGAGCAAGGAGTGAATCAAAGACAGCTTGATAGAGGACAAAAAAGAAAAAAGAAAACTGTAACCTTAAAGGCTAATGATTCTTATAGTCATATTTCTCGACAAGAAGATGATGACATAGCACTTATAACTTGACAATTTAAAAGCTTTCTAAGGAAAAATCAAAAGCATCATCAATAATAGAACAAAGATAAAAATAATAAAAATTCTAAAGTTTCTTCTGACATTATTTATTTTGAATGCAAAGATACAGGGCATTCAAAGTCTGATTGCCCAAGTTTTAAAGCTCACTCAAGCAAGGAGAACGGGCAAGCAAAGGACTCATAAGGCTTTCTAGGCAGACTCTAGTTCAGACTCATCTGAAACTAAAGTAGAAGAGGAGGTAACCAACCTATGCTTAATGACAGATAATCATCTTATTCATTCTAATTAAGAGGAGGCATGTGAGCTTTCCTATGATGAATTATTTAAAATTTTTGAAAGAATTCATATTGCATATAGGAAGCTTAAGAAATTACATGCAAGCCTTAAATCTGACTTTTCAAATCTGCAGAAAGAGCATGAATGCCTCAGGAAAGATCATTTCACTTTGGATAGTAATCATATGGCTTTATTAGATGAATTTGACTCTTTAAATAAAAAGCATCTTGATTTAACTACTAAACATGACTCCTTGAAAATATCACATACTGAATTAGAAAATACATTTAAGGAATTAGAAACTCTTGCAAGTAAATTAGATGGTAGTGAGCATGATTTGAAAATTGAAAATTTTAATTCTTGAAAGTGCAAACAAATCTTTATAAGATCAATTAAAAGATTTCAAAGAAAATAAAACATCCCCAACACTTGTACATCTTCATAACACATCATCACAGCATGTATTCAAACCTAGAAAGAGGCATTATAGCCCACATAGATTAGTAAACCATTTTCCTGGAGTTAGATATTTTTCTTATGGCATGTTAGGACACATCTCCCACACTTGCACTATCCACACAAAACGTATTTGGTGTGGATACCAAAATTACATAATTTATAGCATTGCTTATAAGTATTTATCCCATTTTTATAAGGTGGAATCAAAACTTATTTAGGTTCCCAAATCTGACTACTGATTAATTTATAGGGGTGCTCTCACAAAAGACCTCATGAGAGCATGTGGTACCAAAATAACGGATGTTTAAGGCACATGATTGGAGATACAAATTAATTCATTTTTCTAGAGGCTAAAGCAGGAGGCAAGGTGACACTTGGAGATAACACCACCAGGAGAGTGGTGGGCTCAGATATAATTGGCAACTCAAAAATTTTCATCATTAAAAATATTTTTGTAGTAGATGACTTAAAATATAATCTGCTCAGTATAAGCCTGCTCTATGATAAAGGCTTCAAAATCAAATTCTTATCTACCACCTGCATTATAAGCTAAAATAATAATATTATTTTTTAGGGAAAAAGGATCAGCAACGTTTATATGTTTGATTTAAATAGCATTTAATATACTTCTTCTCTTTACTTAAAAATAATTACTGATGAATCCTAGTTATGACATAAGAGATTGCATCATGCAAGCATGAAAAGCCTTAGAAAGACCACCCAAAAAGACCTAGTGAGATGAATACCTAAACTAGAGTTTACTAAGGACCACTTGTGTGATGCCTGTCAGTTAGGAAGCAATTCAAATCCTCCTTCCACTCAATTAAGGATATTTACACTAGCAAACCTTTAGAAGTCCTTCATATGGAGCTTTTTGGATATGTTAGCACTACAAGCCTAAGAGGGAAAGTCTTTGGGTATGTGATTGTTAATGATTATTCGAGGTTTACTTGGGTTAGATTCCTATCTCATAAAAAGTGAATCATTTAAGGAATTTAAGACATTCTCCACTTGGATTCAGAGGAAGCTAGGTTATGAAATTCTAATAATTCATAGTGATCTGGTGGAGAGTTTGAAAATGAAAATTTTGAATCTTAGTATAAGGAGCAAGGGATAGATCATAACTTTTTAGCTTCCAGAACCCCTCAGTAGAATGGGGTAGCTGAAAGAAAGAATATGACACCTAGTAGAAGCCACTAGAGCCATCTTAGCTGAATACACACTTCCTAAATACTTTTGGGTAGAAGCGATGAATACATCCTATTATATTCTGAATAAGGTTAATGTTAGATCCAAGCTGAACAAGATACCCTTTGAAATCCTTAAGGGTAGGACACCCAATCTCTATTACCTTCATGTATTTGGATGTAAAGTATATATTCTGAATAATGGGAAATCTTTACTAGAAAAGTTTGACCCTAAATCTGATGAAGGAGTGTTCCTAGGGTACTTAATTGTTGGAAAATCCTTTGGAGTTTTTAATAAAAAGACACTTGTGGTAAAGGAGAGCACTCATGTTATATTTGACGAATCTAATAATTATGGAGGGTCTAGGGTATAAGAAGAAGATGTTGTAAAAATCACCCAATGAGTAGAATCTATAAATCTGGAGGAAATGGTAGAACCTGAAATCTCACTGCCTAGAGAATTGAGATATTCTTTAAGCCATCCTAAAGAACTGATCTTAGGAGACACATACGAAGGTGTTAAAACTAGGTATGAACTTAGAAAAGAAGCAAACCACTTCACCTTCATCTCAATGGGTGAACCCACTAACATAAAGCAAGCCCTATCTGATGAGTTCTAAATTTTAGCCATACAAGAAGAGTTAAATCAATTTATGAGAAATGATGTTTGGGAATTAGTTGAAAGACCTAAGGACCAAAGTGTTGTTGAAACTAAATGGGTTTTTAAAAATAAAATGAATGATTCTGGTGTAGTGGTGAGAAATAAAATAAGATTAGTGGCTAAAGGGTATAACTAGATAAAAGGAGTTAACTTTGAAGAGATATTTGCCCCTGTAGCTAGATTAGAAGCTATTAGGGTGCTACTAGCCTTCGCTTGTTTTAAGGGATTTAAACTATACCAAATGAATGTCAAAAGTACCTTTCTAAATGGGATAATAAAAGAAGATGTGTATGTTGAACAACCCCCAGGCTTTGAAAATTCATAATTTTCTAATCATATATTCAAATTAAAAAAGGTATTATATGGACTAAAACAAGAACCTAGAGCATGGTATGAAAGGCTAAGAACATTCCTATTAGAGAGGACCTTTGTTAAGGGGAGCGTAGACACCATCCTATTTTTAAAAAGGTAGGAGATAAACTACTCATTGTCCAAATTTTTATTGATAATATTCTGTTTAGATCTTCTAATAAAAAAGCTATATGATGAATTTTCAAAAATAATGAGTAAGGAGTTTGAGATGAGTATGATGAGAGAATTGACTTACTTTCTTAGATTTAGTATAAGGCAGAAGGATGATAGAATTTTTTTTAGTAAATCAAAATACATTAAGGACATCCTTAAGAAATATGAAATGGATAAAGTCATGCCTATAAACACTCCCATGAGTTCTATTATTCAGTTAGATAAGGATTCAAATGAAAAATTAATTGATCAAAAGAAATATAGAGGAATAATTGGATCACTTCTTTACTTGACTACTAACAGACTTGATATTATATTTAGTGTTTATCTCTGTGCTAGATTTCAAGCTGATCCAAAAGAGACCCACTTGATTGTTGTTAAGAGAATCCTTAGATATCTCTTAGGAACTCAAGACTTAGAAATTTGGTATCTTAGGCATAACACCTCCTTTGAAATCATAGGATATTCTGATTTAGATTTTATAGAATGAAGAGTTGATAGGAAAAGTACTTCTAGAATATGTCAATTCATAGGACAGTCCTTAATTTCCTGATCTAGTAGAAAATAAACTCAGTCGCCCTGTCTACTGCTGAAGCTAAATACATAGCCTTAGGAAGTTGTGTGGACTAAGTTCGTTGGTTAAAATAATAAATATTAGATTTAGGATTACCTGTAGGTACCATTTCAATCGTATGTGATAGTACCCATGTCATCTTCATTTCAAAGAATCCAATCCAACACTTCAGGACTAAACACATAGATATAAGACATCATTTCATTAGGGACCATGTTATGAAAGGAGACAGAGTTACACCATATAGCCACTGAAAATTAATTGGCTGATATCTTTACAAAACCAAAGGCTTTTGAAACCTTCAGCATCTTAAGAACCAAATTAGGTGTGATAGATATTTATGCTTGAAATTGACACTTTCTATTTTTACTTTTTTCTGTTTTACTTATATATTTGTTTCTATTTTATGTTTTTATTTTATATTTTTTTTAATTTTTTGTTATTTTCATTCGTGTTTTAAGAATCAGATCACTGCTCACTTCTACTGATAAATTTATTTTTTAAATGATAATTTTGTCTTATTTTTATTTAGAAGTTTGTAAGCAGTAATTGACTCCTCTAAAAATAGTTAAAGGAAGAAACATTGATGATTATTCCTCTTCCTCTAACTCCTTTAGTGGTGTATTTTCTTTTTGAATCAAAATCTATTTCAAATTAAAAATTAGAATTTGAAATAAAGATCTATTTTATCCTTCCTACAGTAATCTATCTCAAATGAATAATATTCCAAGTCAATGAATCTCTTTCAAATTTTTTCAATCAAGTTGTTTGCATTTATCATATGGACAAGAATTTATTTTATTATTTATCCTTCTTTATATAAAAGAGTGAGTTTATCCTCTCTCGTATTTAGAATATAATCTCACGATTGAGAAGTTTTTAATGATTTAGAGAGGAAGCAAGCATGCAAAAATGAAAAGAGGCTTAAAATGAGCCCAAAAATTGAAAAGATGCATAATGAATGCCAAATAATTGCAAGATGCATGAAGTTCATCATAAATAAAAAATATATAATGTGCACCAAAAGTTGATAAAGAGGTATAAAATGATCCCACTAAGTTAGCTTGCCTTTCTTTTAAATCCTTAAAATCTTAAAAGACTCCCTGTGTCATTTAATATCTCCTACACTTGAATTTGAAAATCATGATTTCTAATTAATTACTTTGCAATATTATTCTATTACATATTTTTTTAAACGAAGGATTAAAGATCATGTTTCTAATCTAATTTCTTTTGTGATTTAGATTTTTGTTTAAAAAGGATTTTGACCTGTAAGGACTCCAGTCTAGGGTTAACAAAGATTGATTTTATATCCTTTCTGAATTTCAATGTTGCCAATTAATTTTTTACTGGTTTTCTAAATATAATAATGAGGTAAATTTATCATTTATTAGGAGCAAATTGATTATATATATATATATATATATATATATATATATATATATATATATATATATATATATATATATAAGTTTAATATATTTCATGATCGTCACACACATACCTCACTAAGTCCCAAGACCCTTTAAAATTTTACTCATATTGTATTATTTGATCCACATTCATACTGTACGATATGCACAGATGCACATATCATAACCCCTTGCTTAATCAATGGTCTAGATTAGATCACTGATATATATATCACACTGTATAAATCTCTATTCATATTATACGATCCACATGTCACAAACTGCTGAGCAATTCATTTCATTTAGTACAAAATTATTGTCATTTGTACTATATGATACCTCCCATCGTACCGTATGATCCATGTGTCCAACTATATTGGATGAATTTAATTCGGCTGGTATGATAATAATAGCACTTCATACTGTACAAACACCAGTTCGTACTGTATGATACTTTTCATCAAATGCCATACTAATAATTACTTGGGATGAATAGTGTTCCTTAAGATCGTTTAATATGATACCCTGAACATACTATATGATTTGACAACTTTTTTAAAAAAGTCACCTAGATAAACTAACTCCCTGATCGTACTATACAAACCTCGATCGTACTGTACGATCATCCAGAAGTCTATAAATTGGAGGGTATGAATGGTTCAATTCACTCAACTTCTTTCAAACTCCTACTCTCTAAACTTTCCTCTTCATGGCCGGTGGAAGAAAACGTGGCATAATGGCTTAGGGGAGCTCCTCCTCTCGTCATTATGACGATCGTTTCCTCTCTACCATAGATGAAGACACCTACCACAAATACAAAGAGGCCAAAATAACTCCCTCTCACTTGTTAAATCTACCCACCCTTAACTTTGAGGTGATGAACCTCTTTGCAGCCACTTCTCTTCAATTTCTCCTTACTTTGGCATTTTCCCTACAACTCAGAGCTTCTATATGAATTATTAGACAATCTTACGATAAATCTTGAAGTCTCTACCATGACCTTATTTATTTTCCATCAACATGTTGAAACCACCAAAGCAAATTTTGAAGAACATATAGGACTTTCTACCCAAGGACCTCATCCCCAATCCCAGATCTTATATGATTTTGCCTAGACTTTCATCAATCTGCTACTTAGGAAAGTGCCTTCAAACCAACACCAGCCCCTAGTCCAAACTTTAACTTAGAATGTCTGTATCAGCTAGCATATTCTTAGAACATCAATTATACCCAAAGCTGGGGATTAGATTAATATAACTCCACTTTTTTCTGTAGTCACTCATTTGATTATGTCGAACACCCAGTTTGATGAAGCCCAAATGATCCTAGACTATTTCCACAACATGACTCATATTCGACATCCAAGTACCCGTAGAAAATATAATGTTGCCAGGACATATAATAGGATATATCTTATACCACAAATACCAAATCAAATTTCTTGCTCCACCTGATAATGTTCTTATTTTCTATACGGATGCCTCCTTCCATATCCTTTTCCATTGGGGATAAGAGCATGCTAAGCCTGAATTTGAAGAAGGGGAAGCTGCTCGTGTAGGTGCACCTCCACCGCCACCAATTCCACCACCTGCACCAACTTACCCTAGTTACCCTCATGATGACATTATCCAGCAGCTCGAGCGGTTAGAAACCAGACTTGACTACCACATTGAACAATAGCAAAAATAGCACGAGGAACATATGAGATGGTTTGAAGAAAGGTTTTCCTCGATAGATAATCAATTTGTCTTCATCCATCAATTCTTTCAGCCACCACCACCACCACCTGATCAGGACCCACCTTACCTGTAGTGTTTTATCTATTTTGTCTTAATATTTTTTTTGTACTATTTTCTTTATGTGTATGTTCCTCTTCTTTTTGGTGATGTCAAAAGGGGAGAAATTGTATGTTTTTGTTATGTTTTTAATTTAATAGAATCTAGTGTTTTAGTTATCTTATTTTCTATTTTTATTTATTATTGTCTATTAAAAAAAACTTTAATTTTCTCTTATGGTTGTTTTTGTTTCAAGTTGTATTCAAATTTGTGTGTTGTTATCCTTATTATGCAAATGTTTTTATGTTATGTTTTATGTGTACTTCTTGTATTCTATTGATTAGTATTTCTTCCTTCTTTTTATGATGTCAAAAGGGGGAGTAGTAGGTTGCTGTTTGTTGTTATTAATAGCTTCTAAACTATTTGTTAGTAGTCTTCTAAATTATTTGTTAGTAGTTTGTTATTTTTTTAGTGCTTGTTGATTAATTGCTCACATATTAAAATTAAACTCCCCTTACTTTCAAAAATTCACTTTCTAAGGGGGAGATGATAAGATAGCAAAGAATCTGAGTATCTTTAAACAATAATATTTATCATCATCAAAAGAGAGAGATTATTGCAAATCAGGACTCAAGTACTCTAATTTTGGTGATAACAAATATTATTGTTTCCTTGCTGCTATCTCTTGACAATTGGTCTACTGCATATCTATTTTGCCCTGTTCACTAACTTTTCAGGTCCACCATTTACTTGTAATTTTGATCAGCTCAAGATTGGGTAGACTAGGGTTACAGTCTGTATTTTCAGTTATTTATATAATTTTTATCTTTCTTGAGTCAAATTATATAATTGGATGGATACTATTGCTGAGGAACCACGCACACACATAGGGGGAGAGAAAAATATTTTTAAAGTTAAATTTTTTTAATTAATCGTACTGTATGATTTTCAATCAAACTATATGATCAATTATCTGAAAATAGGCTTAATGGCTAATTAAAAAATTAGTTTCTATAAACTAATTATACCGTATGATCTATATATATTGTATTATACGATTCATTATAATCGAAAAATCCTAGCTGCTAGATTATTTTAAGTAAAATTTTATAGTTTGAGTTTTGAACTAATCATACTGTACAATCTCAATCGTACTATACGAACATTTAAAATCTTGCTAAAATTAACCCCCATATTTAGTCAATTAAATCATGTTTTAATTAATAAAATTTGATCGTACTATACGATATTGATCGTATTAAAAGATTAACATAGATAAAATATGGTCGTCCCAGAGTTCGTATCAAACGAACCATGGTTTTTGAACTAATTATACTATATGATATTCACATCATATTGGACAACCTACTTGAAATAAATTAACCATACTGTATGAAGTAAATAGTACGGAAGATTAATATAGATGAATTTCAGTTGTCCTAGGAATCATCTCGTACAAATAGAGGAAATAGAACAAATTGTATTGGACCATCTATCTATCATACAGCACGGTATATTCATATCATTTAAACAGTTCGTTTGAATGACTGGTGACATCGTACTGGACGGGACTAGTTTTGAACTAATTGTACTGTATAAACTTGAATCATACTGTATGAACAGTGACAGCTAACTTAAATTTTTAGAATTTCTTGAAGCTTACTATTTAATCTCTTATATTATCTTGTGAGAGATCTATTGCTGTGGAGACTATTTAAGAGAGACCTTAAAAAAGGAAGAGAGATAGAGAGAGAGAGAGAGAGGTTTGGGAAAGAAGAAAGGGAGAGATCCTTGTGAGGGGGAGTTATGAGGGATTCATAAAGATAACTCCAAGCAAGGTTTCCACCATCTTTGTCAAGCTACTTTCCTGGTTCCTTGGTGGCTCTAAGGGAGATTATCTTCAGCATCAGATCAAGGTTCTCTTCCTACTCTAGAAGGGAGTAAAAGGATTCAGGTTCTCTGCCTACTCCAGGAAGGAGTAAAAGGATTCAATCTCTCTATCTTCTCTAGGAGGATGAAAAAGATTCAGGGTACTCTGCCTCACCAGGTTGGTGGAAGAGATTTCTGTAAGGGCTTCTCCACCTAGCTGTGAGGGCTAAAGGAGAGACACTAAGAGGTTTAGTGCAATACTCAGAGGAGTCCTTTAGGGAGTTAACGTAGGTCAGGTTTGACAGAACCATTATAAAATTCTTTGTGTTCTTTCTTTTACTTTTCTACATTTTAATTTCTACACCTTTCTGTGATTTACTGTGTGATCTAGAAAACTCTTATTTTGTTATTGTGAAATTGATCTGCTTCCGCATTAAGGGTTTTTCTTTTTATCAAAGAATTTTTAAATTACCAATATATGGCCCCCCTCTTGGTTAGCCTCTGGCTTGTTCTTAAAGGTTTCACAACTTTCACGAACTTTCCGTGGGACTATTTGGAACTACATTCTAGCATGAATCTTCCTTCGGTAGTGGGAGGAGATTTCAATTGTATCTTATCTCAAGAGGATAAAAGGGGCGGAAAGAAGTTTACTTTTTCTCAAGGACCTCAGGAGATGAAATCATTCAAGTTCAATAATGATTATCATGAAGTGGGATTGTTGGGACCAAAGTTTACTTGGTGCAACAATAAAAGTAGAAGTGCTCGCATTCTAGAGAGACTAGATAGGTGTTTATTGAACTCAATGGATTTAAATATGGTTCATCAGGCAATAGCCAGGCACCTAGCTAGGGTTACTTCTGATCATTATCCTATTATTTTGAAGATCTTCAACATGAATTTTTGGAAAAATAGATTTTTGAGATTTGAAGATGTCTGGGTGTCTTATCCTGCTTCGGCAGCAGTGATGCTTAAGTCTTGGAGTAAATTAGTTGGTGGTGATGCTCTAAATGTCATTAACAAGAAATTTTTTAGAGCTTTAAGAGCTCTTTATTTTTGGAGTAAACCTAAACTCCAAAATTTATTGGTTTTGAAGGAGAAGCTTAAAAAGGAGGTATTAGAACTTCAGTTGGAGGAAGCAGATGGTGGTGGCCTATCTGAAGATAGTCTTCTATTTCTTAGATCGAAGATTAATTAGTTGAATGTTACGCTAGCTCGTTTGAATACTTGGTGGAGACAAAGGGTGAAAGTTAAGTGGGTGGAAGAGGGAGACATGTACTCTAAGTTCTTTCATGCTTATGCTAATGGAAGAAAGAATAGTAATTAGGTTAATCAAGTGAAAAAGGAGGATGGAGATCATGTTAAGGATTAAGCAGTTATTGAAGGGATCTTTTTTTAATTTCTTTATCAATAAGTGGAGGAATAGAAGCTGTGTTCTAAAGGGCTGGCCGACAGCTCTGAACACATTGAGTCAGGAGGACTGTAATCTCTTGGAAGCTGCCTTTTCTTTAGAAGAAGAGTTGGATGTTGTTAAAAGTCTCGGCAGGAATATTTCTTCAGGATCAGATGGGATTTCTTATTCATTTATAAATGCTTATTGAAATATAATTGGTGAATATGCTTGGCGTGCTGTCAAATAGTTTCTATCTTCTAGTGAGGTGTCCTCAAAGTGGAAGGAAAATCTTGTAGTGTCCTTATTCCAAAGTAAATAATCCTTAGGTCCATCTAACTTTCATCTTATCAATCTTTGCTTGTCAATTTACAAGATTGTTGCCAAGGTTTTACTAAATAGATTGCTGAAAATTATTCATAAAATCAGTTCTGATGAACAAGTGGCTTTTATCAAAGGAAGGACTTTATCTGATCATATTCTTCTTGCTCAAGAACTCTTTAATAAATTTAGATTTTCTAAGGCTAAAAAAGGATTGGTGGCTGTTAAAATTGATATGGAGCAAGCATATGATAGTATGGCTGGGGCTACTCTAAGATACATTTTGGAGTATTTTGGTTTTCCGTTAAAATTCTCTAAGCTACTGATGGAGTGTGTGGTGGATCCCAAATTTTTTATTTTAATTAATGGGAATAATTCCAAATGTATTAAAGCCAAAAGTGGCTTTAGGCAAGGGTGTCCGTTATCACCATACTTGTTTATCATGTGCTCTCAACTTTTGACTAATGCTTTTCTCCAAAAAGGGAGGAATTTGGGTATCAAATTTGCCCCTACTTCTCCGAAGATCTCTCATTAACTATAAGCTAATGACATTATATTGTAAATATACAGGGCAAAAAGTTAATATCTTAAAATCATCTATTCTATTTGGTAAGGCGGTTAATCGGAATAAGAGGATAACTATCTCAAACTTGTTGAAATATAAGGAGGTAAAGAAGCTGAATTACTTGGGAATCAAAATTGCTTTAAGGAGAATGGTGTCATCAGATTTTCTCAACTTGTTGGAAAGAGTTGCAGGTAAAATGAACGCTTGGGGGAATAGGTTCTTCTCGCTACAGGAAGGATGGCCCTGGTTAAATCTGTGGTGCTTTCAATTCCTGACTTTATTTCTACACACTCCTTGGTTCCTTTAAGCATTTTAAAAGAATTTGATAAGATGTGTAGAAACTTTTTATGGAATAAACAAGGTGGCAACCGTGGCCTTCTTTATGTTGCTCGGGATGTATTATGCAAGCCAAGGAGTTCAGGTGGTCATGGTCTTCATTCAGCTACCTCTATGGTTGGACCTTTGAGAGCAAAATTCGCTTGGAATCTATTTAACAATCCTGATTCTCTTCTTAATAAGTCCTTGATTACCAAATATGGGACTAATATTTGGTATGCTGATTGCAAAAGAAATAGCTCAACCACCTAGAAATAATTGTTAATGGGGAAAAATCTCTTCGACTAATTATGAGATGGTTTGTTGCATCAGGTAATCCTATTAATATCTTAAAGGATATATGGATATTATATAAAAGCATTGATAGATGGCCAACTTTTATTGCTATTTTGGATAGCAAATTTCCTACTCTTGATAAGTTCATTGTTCATGGTAACCAGAACCATACGAAACTACAGAAATACTTTGAAAAGTTTTTAATTGACATCATACTTAAAATTCAAATTGTTCCTGATCCTTTGTATGATGTTTAGAACTAACAAAAAAATTTTCTGGAAAAACTATTGTTGCTATGGCGTCAGATGTAGTTGAAATGGATGATAGTTTAGGGAGATATAACAATGCCTGCTTGTTATTGAGGTAAGGTTACCCAAAATATTCAAGGACTTCTTTTAGACTTAATAATAGATCATGGGAAAAGTATTACCTCACTTCAACCATGCATAAAATGTTAACGACCTTTCAAGGATACAGCTAAGCTTGCCCCTAAGCCAAGTTTGATTGCCACAAACTGTGTTAAACTATTACGTGCAAAAAAATTTAAGTCGATAGAGTTTATATTTTATGTCTTAGCAATGTATAAAAATTTAGCATGCATAGATAAAAGTAATAAGATAAAAAAAATTATGTGGAAAACCCGAAAAGGGAAAAAACTATAAGGCCTAGCCAAATTAAAAAAATCCACTATATAGTAGGTGATATAAGGGTACTCCTTTCTTCACATGTTAAATAAGAGGCAATTTAAATAAATGCTTTATTTTCCTTGAGGGTGATTACATAAATCAAGTGTCTACAACTAACAAAAGGGTAAAATCTTGTCAGTATTATTGTGATGGAAGTGATTTCTGATGTTGATCATCAATGGTGATGGTGGTTGTCGGCAACAATAGCTGGTAGTGGTCATCTACGATGATTAGATGTGTAAATTAGTCAAGTCGATCTCAAGTCACCCTAGGCTTGAGCATGAACTTGATTAATTAATCTAGTTCAAGATTAAGCTCAAGCGCTTTACTGTATGAGTTCGAGCTAGCTCACGAGTCGACTCGTTTATTATGAAAGAGAGAAAATGATTATGATTAAAGATGTTATTATAATAAAAATGATAAAAAGAATGAGAAATTAAAAGAAAAATAATAAAGAATTACTTATCACAAGAAGGTGATATATTTAAAACATTTTTAATAACTTTATACTTAAAATCTTTAATGAAATATATTTTATGGGCATTTTATATTAAAATGTTTTAAATTAGCCCGCTTGTGAGCTTACTAGTTGAGTTAGGGCTAGCTCGGGCTTGGCTTATTAACTCTTCAATCTTAATTCATGAACCATTTATTAAACCAAGCTCGAGCTGGCTCACAAGTCGGCTTGACTCACTTACACCCCTAGCAGTGATGACTAGAGCAGGCAAGCGAGCTCTCACTAGTTCTCTCACTACCCTTCTTTTTTCTTTTTACCCTCATGTGAAGAATGAGGATCTATTTATAAATTTTGGGAGTAGCATGCGCTGTAAATAGGGAGAAGATCTAGGGCAAATTCAGAGTACTCCATCAGACGGTCCATATTGATTCCCTCAATCACATAGAATTCATAAGAATTTAAGTGCCTTAATTATGTCAGAATTAAGTGATTTTAGACTTGTTATATTCGTCTCATTGAGCTGCTAGATTTAATTATAAGCACGTCCAATTTGGAGATCATTTGGTTATCTAATTAATGTTGTAAAACTTCCAAATATGTTTTATGCCTTGAATTCAAACCCATTTAGACTCGTATTGGACTGATTTTGGTGTTGTTGGGTCTGTCTTGTTGAGATGTTCAATTTAAATATAAGTTTGCTGAGATCAGAGTTGGGATGGTCCCAAATATTTTGAAAGTTTCTAATTTTAATATGCCTCATGATTTGTGCCTAATCAAGGTGATATTTGGTACTGTATCAATTTTGACCATAATTTTGAATTCATTTAAGCTAATCTTAACTAAGCGATCCCTAATATTGAGTAAATGACAAGTAAGCTTCCATTACCACTAAATTTCTACAATATTTTTATTTCTCATACACATAGTGATGTTCCTAATTGTAGATTATTACATTTGATTATTTACTCTATGACCAAATTATCACAGGAGATTAATATATTTAATAATATTTTATCCATACATAAAAAATGAATATTAACTAATAACTCAGGATAAGATTTAAAAGTTTAAGGTGAACATATATTGCACTCAGCTAAGTTTAATCAATTAAGTATGATAATTATTGTGTGTCTGAACATTCATAGTATTAGGGAGATAACAAATTTAACATCTTAATTTTGTTTAAAGATCACACACACAAATAAGAGAAACTATACTTTTTATGTGGAAACCATAAAAAGGAGAAAACCCACCAGCTTGCCTTGTTGAAATGACTTTACTAGTGTTTGCCTTTGATTACAAGTGATGCTCTTCCTCAGGGGGAGAAATTAACACAATATAGCAAGTTTACATTATATAGAGCACGTTACATTCTTAGGGTTGAAAGAATCCTCTAGCATGATAGCTATTCTCAAAAGATAGTTGACATATTTGTTTGGTTGGAAGGGCTTTAGTCAGGCAAAGATAGTCAGAGGATTGTACTTGGGTGACCTTGGGTAACGGTGGTTGGAGAGATCATAGTCGAGTGACAGAGGTCGAAGGGACATTAGTTTGGCGACGAAGGTCAGAAGGACTATAGTTGGAAAATGGTGGTCGAAGGGATAGTAGTCGGGCGATTGAGGTCAGATGGATAATTGTTAGACAATGATGGTCAAAATGTCTGTAATTGGGTGACTAAGCCAAGAGGGGTTATTATCAAGTGATGGTGGTCAAAGGGATCATAGTTAGTGGGTGATGGATGTCAAAGGGGCCGAAGTCAGGATATTTTGGTCAAAGGGACCTTCATAAACGATAATGGTCCTAGGATCCATAGTCAAGCAATTGAGGTTAAAAGGACCATAATTAAGTGACACTAATCTAAGGATTGTATTTGATGGACAATGGTGGTTGAAAGGAATGTAGTCAGGTGATAATGGTCCAAGAACTATAGTTGGGTGATTGTGATTTAACTACCGTAGTCAGGAGAGCAACTAAGGTCAGCAACTAAGGTCAAAAAGACTATAGTTGGGTGATGATGGTCAAAAGATTATAGTCTGGTGATGGAAGTCAGAGGAATCATACTCAAATAATAGATGTTAGAGGAAACATAGTCTGGCGATGATGGTCAAAGGGGCCATAGTTAGGTGATTGAGGTAAGAGGGACCATTATCAGGCGATAGTGCTCGAAGGGATTATAATCGACAAGCAATGGAGGTCAGAGGGGCTATAGTCAACAACTGAAGTCAGAGAAACCTTCATCAAGCGAAGGTGGTCTGAGGGTCAATTGTTAGGCTATTATGGTTGAAAGGATCATAGTCAAGAGATTGAGGTAGGAAGAACTATAGTCAGGAGATGGTGGATTGAGTATCATAGTTAGGAAATAATAGTTGGAAGGACTTATTTGGTTGAAAAAGAGGTTCTGAAAGGTTAATTTTTTGGGAGAATTTAATTTCTAGAATTTTAGTATCGAAGTCAAATACATCATTATGAATGATATATCACCTTGGGAGATGAAAATATCATTCTCTAATGGGTTCAGATTAAAGAACTGTAAGTTCATCATGATTATCATAGTCAAACTCAGGGAATAATCGTATATGACCCTAGAGGGTCAAAATGATGTTCGATCTAGTACTTGACTGTGATAATCTAGATAAATGATTATTAATTTCATAATCAAATTTTATAATAATAAAATGATATATCTTCCCGAAGAAAGAAGATATCATTCACTATCAATCATTTGAATATGACGAAGATGATCATCATTAATTTTGATTTTCCCAAAAAAGTTAATTGAGTTTGGAAAAAATATTGATTTTAAAAATAAATTTAAGTTCTTTAAATTTCTTATGAGCGTAAGCCCTTGTAGTTAATTACATCGTAGGGAACTAAAGTTTCATATGAAAACTCTTAATTAAAATAACGGTAGAAATTTTATTTTTAATCATTATAGATTAATATCAAAGGAATGAAATTTGAAACTCAGCTAGGATTGGATCCAATTGGAACATTTATTCTAGAGGTTAAAGGATCAAAGGTAGGAGATATTTTGGGATTATGAAATACTTAAGAGACACCTCAACCTATCCTATGTGTTAGGCTTTGAATTTTGGATTGAGAGAATTTTTTATTTGAGTTGAAAATTTATTAGTAAGTTGAGATTATATTTCGGGAAGTTAAGGACTTAAGATTTGAAATCTACCTCACAACCTAGATCTATATTGGGCACTAACTAATAGTAGCCCGAACCTAGCTAATACAATGCAAATCTGGACTTAACCCATCCTGGATTATGGAGCCAATTGACCACCTAAGTACTTAAAATCTATGAGTCTAATCTCTTTATAAAAGAGTGGTAAGAATGTTATTAATTAAGTTTGAGGAATTGGGACTGACATCCAAAGTAGATCTTAATTTTCCCCTTGACTTATGTAGGGTAATTGATTGTTGAAATAAAATACAATTAGAAATTCTAACTCTTTTTAATTGATTTATAATGCAATGTAAATTAATTGGATCGATGTATGCATAAAATTTGTATGAAGCAGTTTTAAAATCAGGCTTAAAAATAGATTTTATCCTAAAGATTGCATAATATCCCCTTAACAGGACTACACCCTAATAGGTCAGGTGGCCTGCCAGAACCCACAAGAGGGGAGGTACCTAACAAGGAAGAGAAAGCATTGGTATGAATACATGAAAAAATCTCAGCGATCCTAAGATTACTTCTTAAAGTATTAGAGTTTTTATATGAGCTTAAAAGTTTTAATTTATTCAAGTAGAAGAGTTTTCTTTAACGTGCCCTCACAAGCCTTTGATCATTCCATGCTAAAATAAAACTGGCATGCAAAAAAAATAAAAAATTATGTCATTTCTACTGCACAATCAATGTAAATAAATAAATTAAATTAATTAAATTAATTTAAAGTTCATGTGACAAATGCCACTTAATATTACAACCCAGGGTTTGCATAATTTAAAAGTAGTTGGGTACCACTTACAACAACCCGATTATACTCTTAAGACTGACATAAGTGACTTTGAGAAAGAGATTCTTCTCAGTTTTTACTTCTTCATTCTTTTGCGAGCTCCTTGGATTTGTCGTGTCTGGATATCCAAATGAAAAGAAACTTCTCCTCGAAGGGGCCTTTTCTTTTCTCTTTGGATATTTGAAAGTATCCTAACCTGAATCTCCAAATGAAGAGGGAACTCTCCCCTTAGGGATATTACCCCTCTCTTTGGATTTTAAGTTGGATAACCAGTATCCCATCTCAAAAATCAGCTTTCACATTACAACTCAAATTTAAATACATTAAATCTAAAAAAGATAAAAGACTTTAAAATACCTGCATGGTTATCTTAAGCAGTTATAATTAAATTTAACATCCCAAACAGTTATATACCTTAAAATATTCAAATCTCAATCACAGTTACGCTTGGCCATACTCTTTTAATTTAAAGGGGACTTAGCATTTTACACTTACAGAAAATTTGTTAATTAAAGCTTAATTTTTACCCTCTTTTATTTAGCCCTACATGAGCATGGCTACCTATAGAAGATTATATGAGCATCCAGATCATTTCTAACCTAAGGGTAATCTAACACCCATCACATCAATTCATAATTTACATTAAAGTTTAAATAAGCAATCACATCACTTAATCTTAGCAGCCAGCACGTAGTAAAAACTACAAAAATCCAGTACACAATAGCAAGAAAGTAAAAATTGGCCTAGCCTAACACTAGAGTTGGTTGTCCTAATAAACTATGTAAAGTGTGTGAAGTAGGTTGTGTGGCTTGGATATGTCCTATGTTGGATAATTAATTAAAGTTGTCTGGTGTTTTGATTTGTTAAAAAACTTGAGGGATTTTAATTTGAGTTTAAGTATTAATGTCTTGATGTTAATTTTAAAATATATTTTAAATGTTAATTGAATACTACATTTGTTTACACCAAGGTTGTGAAGTTAATTTCACCTTCCTTGGAGCTCAATTAATAGCCTCGTAGGCCTGGGTTACCTAGAAGTAACCAGTATTAATTAATTGACTTAATTGATTAAGGTTTACCTAGAAGTAACCGGTATTAATTAACTGACTAAATTGATTAAGGTTTGAGGGTTGATAATTTTTAATTAAACTGACTGATTGCTAGGTTAGACGTTTTCTGGAATTTAAGTTGATTATTGAATTTTTTGAAATTTTGAATTATTTAAAATGTTTAAATTAAGGCGTTAAAATTAGAGTTTTTAAATTAAAATGAATCTTTGAGTTCGATATTTTTCATAAATATTAAACTTTTAAGATGAGTAATCAAACACTAAGTTTGTTGGAATTGAATTTTTCTAGATTTAGTTATGAATTTTTTAAGCGTTATGAATTTTTTAAGCTTGACCATTTAATTGAATTTTTAAATTATTTAATTAAAGAGGTTTTAAGAGTTTTGATTCAAACTGATTCCAAACTTTTTGAAATCACTCCCAAAGGTCAGAAATGATCTAAGAGAGTGTTCTCAAGTATTTGAAAATTATCTTAAATTTTTAATTATTTTTAATTAATTAAATTAATTAAATATTAATTTTTCTTAAAAAATTTTATTAAGCTCAAAATTGAGGTTTAGTCAAGGGGCTTTAATTTCTCTTAAATTAAGGGTTTAATTTTGGTTAGTTTGATATATTATTTATATTTTTAGATTTAATTTGAATTTATTGTACTTTTTTTAAAGTTTCAAGCTTAATTAATGAATTAGTTTTAAGTTAATTAAAATTCTGGCTTAATGAATTTTATAATTAGTGAGCTCCTATCCTAAGGTAGGTAGTGTCACTATGTTCAAGTGTTTTGAATTTCATCCTTATAGGATGAATATATGAATCGTAGATTTTGCATAAGTTTGTTAAGGCTCATCATTAATTATTATCCTTAATATCCCTAAAGTTTGATAGGTTTACAATTAATGTTTTCTAACCCTTTTTATATACATTTCAATCACATCATAGAAATCAATAAGGAGACAAAGTGTCCTAATACCCTATGGAATGGCTTATAGTGAATTATTGAAATCCTAGGTCACATAGTGGCCTATGAATTTGAAAATTCAACTATAAGGAACTGAACATATTAAATTGAATTGAGAACATTTGGAGATGTAAGAAACATTCCCAAATTAAACTCCATCCAATTTAAAAGTATGATCATGCATGATTTGAGGGTTATATAGAAAAATCAATATACTATTGAAAGTATTTTTTTCTCAAACAATGCATGATCATAACCTAAGTTTATTTTCAGTAAAAGAGAGTCTCTCACTAATTCCATAGAGCCCTAGCATGCATTTATTTGAGTTGAATTGAATTAGTTATGAATTTTAAAAACTCTAGGTCAAACTTTGACCTAGATTTTTATAAATTCATAAACTAATGATAATTGCATCGAAAAGCTTTAAAAAAAATTAGGGAAAGATAGGAATAGAACCTAATATACCTTTGCCAAATTTCAGACTCAAATGATTTATATATAGTCATTTAAAAATAAATTAAAATTTTCTATATTATTGAAATAAATACTAGAATATTGGTCAAATAAGTTTAATTTTATTTTTAAATAAAGTAAATTTAATTCTAAAGAGAAAGAGTCAAAGAACTCCAAAAATAGTTAAGAAATGGCATTTCCATAACTTTTTGAAGTTCTTGGTAGTTTTTTGAATTTATTTAGAAGAATTCAATATCTAGTCAGATCGTGGCGCTGATGGGGCACTTATTTTCCATGCGGCGGCATGTTGTTCATCCACGTATACAGCTGTGGTCAAGTGACTGGATCACTTAACCAACGCGGTGCTGCTCTGAGCCATCCAATTGCATATACAATGAAACTAACGACTATGATGAATCTCGCAGTTTTGATGAAACTGCGCGGTTGAATGAGGATCAAATATGATAAAATCTTGATCATCCATATTAAATGAAATAAAAGGATGGTTGTGATTTCATCTTCCTCACATGATCACCAAAAACCCTAAACTCATTTTCATTTTCTTTCTCTTAATACAATGAATCAAATGACTTTAGAATTTTAATAGAGGTATAGCAGGGTCTATTTAAGAGTGGGGAAGTGTTCTCTAAGCTATTGATGCAATTTGTAGAAGTTTATTTAAAATCCTAGATAAATGTCTAGGGTTTAAATGTTACCTTCACACAGATGATCTCAGGCGGTTTTTAAGGTACTATTCTTCTTATTGAAGGATCCTCTATAGCTCCTTTAAAGGATAGAAGCTCCGAGGATAACTGGATGATGAGCTCGACTGCTTAAGATGAACGGTGGTTTGGTCCTTCACTCCTCTCACCACCGGTACTTCAAAATTATGGAAAATTGCCAGTTAAATGTTAAGGAGGCTCTATTAAAGCAAAATAAAATCGTTAGAATTCTGGAGAGTTAAAAAGTTAGGAGATAGGTTGGAATGAATAGGGTCAGTCCTTTTGCCCTTTTCCAGATATTGGAGAAAAAAAGAACGGTCAAAATCAATCAAGTAGGGTGCCTGGATGCAGGACACCTAGCTTATGTGGTTAGGGGCGGAGAAAGCAGGTTGTGCAAAGAGAAAGTGGCCATGGGTCATTTTCACGTGAGGAGGGGACCATTGTCCATTCTCAGTGATAATAGACAACTGGGATGGTTTAAATAAGGCTTAGGAATATCCTAAAGCTAATTGAATGGCTAGATGGACCTGATGTGGAGAGGAAAGTTCATTTGAATAGTGTTGACCATTTGAATTTAATTAGGCTTTTGTTGACTGGTTTGACCAATCAACTTGGCCAAGCCATGCTGAGGTGGCGCCTTGACCATGCCTATATGCTGCCGAGGTGGCTTGGAGAGGTTTGAAGGCATGAACCTTGAAGTTTGAAAAGGGAAATTTGATTACTTAAGAGCTTTTGATATTTTTTAACTAGTTTGACAAGTCAAATCTATCCAAGCAAAGTAGGATAGTCCAATGGGAGGTGTTTAAAGGCCAGTGGAATGGTTTGCAAAGGGTCCTAATGAATAGATCAATTGCATGAATGAAGAGGCCTTTGTATGGTGGGTTTTGACCATGGAAGTCTTATTTAAACTTGAGTTGACTAATGTAACAAGTCAACTTTGTTGTGATGATTAGGATTGACCCTAATAAGCATTTGACATGATGTTAGAGTGGATTTGAAGTTTAAGAGATTGAAGCTGAAGTAAAAGATGAAAGATGTGTATGAATTTGACCCTATGTTGACTAGGTTTGACCAAGTTCAAGCTCAGTTGAGTGAGTCAATTGTTGATTGAGTCAAGATGTTATGTGAAGCTCAGTTCATTAGGAGAAGTGATCACAAGAGTTTGTTAAACATTAAAGATTTTTTAGAGTTTGATTGAAGGTAAATGATGCTGATAATGAATTAAGTTAGCTTGAGCTAGCTCAATTAGGTTAGATTGGGTTAATCACTAGCTAAGGAGCCCGTGGCGATTGACTTAATATATGGGGCTCCTAATGAAAGGGGTTTGGATTATGATTGGGGTTAAGGTGCCAGTGCACTGAGCTGGGCAATGCACTAAGCTAGATGATTACGGCGTGAGGCTACAATTGCTTAAATGGTTGAGGCTTGGTATATATTGAATGTAGAAATGAAGATTAAAGTTTGATCAAAGGCTGATTGATTGATAATGACTGGCAGGTTATATGTTTAATTGATCGAATGGGATTGTTGAATTGATTAAATTTGGCTGAAGAATGAACATTTGATTGAATATATTGATTGAATGTTAAAAATGAAGGTGATGGAAGTTTGATTAAAGTGAATGATTGAAGCTTAATTAAAAATTGGATGAATGAAGAATATATGTTTGATTGAAGCTTTAACTGTAAAGTTGACTAATTGATTATAGGCTCGAGATTGAATAAGTAATTGAGCATATATTGAAGGCTGGGTTGCAATATGATTGAAGGCTGGGTGATTAAATTTGATTAAGGTTGATTGATGCTTGATTGAAGATTGATTGCAGGTTGGATTGAAGTCTGGATTGGAGATTGATGGAAGGTTGAATTGGCCCTGATGACCTCATACAAAAATGAGGTCAACAGGACTATAACCAGGAGGCAATGGTCCAAGAATCGTAGTCAAGCGATTGTGATTTGAAGACCATAGTCAGTAGAAGATTAAGGTTGGAAGGATCGTAGCCAAGTGATGGTGGTCAAAGGGATCGTAGTTGGGTGATGGGGGCTAGAGGGGTCATAGTTAGGCAATGGTGGTTAGAGGGACCATAGTCGGATGCTGATGGTCAAAGGGACCATAGTCAAGCGATTGAGGTTAAAGGAATTATAGTCGGGCATCAAAGACATGACAACAGTGACTAAAAATACATCTAACGGCAATGGTCAGGTAGAGCTTTGACAGTGGTGGCTGAGTGAATCTACAATGATGATCAACCAGTATAAGTTCTATGGTGGCAACTAGGTGGTGAGGGTTCGTCAGCAGTTTTGCTCGGGTGGAGCATCAAGATTCATGCATTAGGGCTCTATTGAATCTCTAGCCCAAAGTCTTAACCTCCTCCTCCTAAAGCCCCCCGTAGATGTGAGCAGCCTATTTATAAATTTTTTGAAGTGGCATGCTTCATAAATATGGAGAAGATTTGGGGCAAATTCAAAGTGCCCCATCAGATGGCCCATGTTGATCCCATTGATCATGTTTATTTAGCATTTAAATATATTAATGATGTCAGAATTAAGTGATCTTAGGCCCATACAATTTGTTTATTTGAACCAAATGATACAACCATAATCATGCCATATGTAGAGATCATTTCGTCATCTAATTAATGCTTTAAAGTTTACAAATATGCTATGGTCCCTTGTTTGGGCCCATTTGGGTTCATATTAGACTGACTTTGGTATTATTGGGTTCATTTCTTTTGGATGTGCAATTTCACAATAGGTTTACTGAAATTGGAGCTCGGATGATCCCAAATTTAATTTTAAAGTTCCTAATTCAAATATGCCTCAAGATTCATACTTGATTGAGGCAATTTTTGGTAATGTATTAATATTTTTTGAAAAAAAACTCAAATATTTAATTGCATTTGTATTATTTCAAAATCATTAAAATGATATTTAAATCATTTATTTTAAATAGTTTAATAAATGAATTGATTTGACAATTCAATTGAATTTAACTCATAATTTTTGTTCAGATTAACCAAATTAATTTTGGGTCAGATTTTAATTGACCCAAAAAATTTGAAATTGATTCAATTATCATCCATGTTTGAGCTAAATGGGTTAGGTTTAGGTTAAATGGGTCATTTTCATATTAAGTAGATAGGAATGATCTTAAAAACTACAATCTATATGATAAATAGATTAAATAGATAAAATTCATATCAACTATTTTAACCTGTATTATAAAAAAGATGGATCAAACATATTTGAGTTTGATCAACTTTGGATCAAATTTAAATCTGAACCAACTTAAATGGACATCCTAAAAATATATTGTGGTTGGGTTTAATATGAGAAAAAAAATAGATTTATTAAGTTAGTGGACTCTCTCATGCAAGTTGGCCACAAAGCTAGAGCGTAGCTACCTTAGAGAGTGCATCTAATAGTGAGAGCTAATGTGGACAACTCATGGAACAGCATAAGGCAAAGCAAACCACAAGATTATAACAACCAAATCAATATCCACCTTACATTTGTAATAAAAACACTTTTACTTTACACATAGTACATCACCTTTATAACTATATATGCACCTCTTTTATATAGGAATAGATCTGTACTTTACTCTATAGCATAGAAATGTTAATATAGTTTCTTCATAGTATCAGAGCTTTATACCTCACGGTATAAGCATCAACGATGGACCAATCCACCTCCTCCCAATTAGGCGGAGGTACCTTATCTTCATCCTTTCATGAATCTCACATTCCCTCTTCCCTACTAATGATACATGCTCCATACGAAAATCACAAATTCTCAATCTCTTCACTGCCAATGGTTTCTCTGATTTTATGTTCGACACTTAAAAATTTAGCCCCTACCATTTCAACCTCTGACTCCCCCATTATTGACAATCGTTCTCATCATAAATGGCTCCTCATATAACAAAATTTGGTAGCCACTTTGTGCTCGACACTTACCACCTCTATGCTTCAATAATAAACCATCCTAAAATCACCTCCATATTTTTGGATGCACATGTTTTTCATGGTTTCCACCATCCACTCGCCACAAAGTACAACCTCACCCCACTATATGCATATTCCTTGGCTATTTTGAAACTACTAAATGCTATAAATACCTTGATCCCTCCTCTGGAAAATTAATTATCACTCATCACATTCAATTAGCAAATCAATATTTCCTTTTATTCACCTCCAATAACCTATCTATCCCACCCCACAACATTCCAACCCCTTTCATCTCACTTCCACAACCTATCATCAATGACCTCCTTAGAATATAGCTCCACCTCCATAAAAATGCCCAAGCCAGTTTACCTCATGATTCCTCTCCCAACTTTTCAACCAAACTACCTCCTCATACATGTCCTAACTCCTCAACCACAATAGCCACTCCAGCTCCCGAACACTATATGGTCACCCAGTCACAAACTAGACACCTAAAACCACGCCACATTTTCAAACTACTCTCATCAACAGCAACACCTATAAAGGCCGCCAGCTTCATAGAGGCTTCTAAACATTCTACTTGGAGGAATGTTATTCAACAAAATTCAAAGCCTTACAAAACCTAGGCACCTAGGCACTTGTCCCCAAACCATCCAACCTTCAACCCCTTGGTTGTCGATGGACCTATAGTCTTAAACTCAACAATGATTACTATGTTCAGTGATACAAAGCTAGACTGGTAGCTCATGCTCACTGCCAAGAACATGGTCTAAACTATCTAGAAACATTTAGCCCCGTAGCCAAAATGCCATCCATTCATATTCTGCTTACACTAGCTCTTACTAAACAATGGCTCATACATCAATTAGATGTATCTAATGCTTCTCTTCATGTCCCCCCTCATGTGACTATCTACAAATCCCAACCCCATGGATTTGAAGATCCACAATTTTCAAACCATGTATGTCTTCTCAACAAAGCCATCTATGGCCTCAAACAAGCATCTCGGCAATGGTTTCATATGTTCTCCAATCACTTATACCTCTTAGCTTCCATCAAAGTCAAGCTAACCCATCACTATTTATTTCCAACTCTCAAGGCTAATTTATCTATCTCCATATGTACATTGATGATATTCTCCTCACCAGAAATTCTCCCACTAAACTACATGAAATCATTACAAATCTCAACTCTAACTCCATGAAACATCTTGGATCCCTCCCCATCCAACTTTCTTGGAATATGGATTAGACAACACTAATATTCAGTACTCTTATCTCAAGAATCCTATGCACTCTTCATACTTCAAAATGCAGGTTCCACCTCATGCAAATCCACATCTAAACCTACACCTGCTAAACAACACCTCCCTCCCAAGCCTACTAGACTATCCTTTACGCCAGATGTCTACCGCCATCTCACCAGCTCCCTTCAATATCTGACTATAACATGTCTAGAAACATCATATGCTGTGAATCAGTACAATCCACTCCAATAACATTCTCAGCTTCTTAAACACTTACTCCACTACATCAAAGAAACATTATCATATGGATTACACATCACCCACGGCTCGCTTCAACTCACATCCTATTTGTACACAGATTAGGCTGGTGACTCCTCAACTCGTCGCTTTACAACCAACTACTACTCCTTTCTTGGTTCCACCCTCATTTCATGGAATGTCAAAAAACAACCTACTCTTGCTCGATCTTCCAATAAAGAGAAATATAAGGCTCTCGCTGCAACTGCTGCCTACCAATCTCACAGCCTACAAGTCTTTACTGAGACGAAATCTCTACAATAGCACTTGCTACCAACCCTGTGTTTCATGCTCATACAAAACACATCGAGAAAAACTATCACTTCATTAGAGAGCATGTTCAAGCTTCCGCATTCAACCAATATAGATTTCTTCTAACCACCAACCAGCGAACATCCTCACCAAATCACTCCCAACACACCGGTTTCAACAACTTCGCAACAAACTTACTGTCCAACCCTCACCATCAGTTTGTGTGTGTGTGTGGGGGGGGAGGGGGGGGGGGGGGGGGGGGGGGGGGGGGGCACTACAGGAAAACAATGAAATACCGGTGGAATTTCCGGCGGAAATATTTACGCCGGAATTTTCGGTGGATTGATCCGCTGGTAATTTTACGACGTCTTTTCCAGCAGAACAACCGTCGGTACGTTTCCGGCGGCGAAACTGCCAAAATTTCACCGGTGTTTTCAATATACCGACGCATATTCCACCGGTAATATCCGGCGGCTATTCCAGTGGATTTACCGCCTGTTAATTAAAACCCGATGAAGTATTACCGGCGGATTATCCGTCGGTAATACTTCCGGCGTATTTTCCGCCAGAAATTACGCCGGTAATTTCAATATATCGACCCCGTGCCCTCGACTTCAGCTCATTCAATTTAGGTCGCCGCTACCGACGACGCGCGCTAGCCCTCGATCTCTGTCGACGACGTCCCTCCCTCCCTCGATCGAGCTCCTTCGACGACGACCTTGCCCTCGAATTCCATCAGCGACCTCCCTCCCTCGCTCGCTCGCTCGATCGAGATCCTCCGTCGATGACGCGCTCCCGTAGTTGTGTAGGTAACTTTTTCCCTTTCGCACGCTCCGTTTCCTCCGGCCAGTTCGCCCTAATTTGACAAACTTTTATTCTTGGACGCAGTTCAACTTCGCTCCGTTGATGTTGGCCGCGCCGGGAGTTCACTTGCTGTTTAGGTAACTTTCTCCCTTTCGCATTTCTTTTTTTTTTGTTGGGTTTAGTCATGGATGTTCTCACTAGACATTTGCAAGAGGATGTACATTGGTGTATGCTTTTTGCTGATGATATTCTTCTTGTTGATAAGACTAGAGAGGGAGTTGAAGGTAAACTTGATTTATGTAGGCCAACCTTAGAGTATAAAAGCTTTCATTTGAGTAAATTGAGTGCGTTAATTCCTATTTTTAAGAGTAAATGTGATGCACAAGATTGTGTGAATTATAGAGGAACTAAGTTAATGTGTCATACTCTAAAACTGTCGGAGTGAGTTATGGAGCATAGGTTGTGGTGTGATGCTAATGTTTCTCAAAATTAATTTGGATTCATGCCAGATAGGTCTACTATGGAAGCCATACATTTATTTAGGAGGTTTGATGAAGAAGTATATAGAGAATAAAGAGGATCTACATATGATATTTATTGATGATCAAGTCATTAATAGAGCTAGTGAGCGGATTGTCACATTGGATGATCAAGTTATTAATAAGAATACACATTTTAGATATCTTGGATCTATTATTCAGAGTGATGGTGAAATAGATGGGGATATTATCAGCAGAATTTATGTTGGATGGTTGAAGTGGAGGAATGCATTGGGCTTATTGTGTGATAGAAAAGTACCCCTCAAACTTGAAAAATTATTCTATCCGGATAGCGGTACTGATCGGTACCGAGCGGTACCGAGCGGTACTACTATCGGTACCGAGTGGTACCGCGCTCT
The DNA here is from genome assembly GCA_019925795.1 of Dendrobium chrysotoxum. Taxonomy (NCBI): domain Eukaryota; kingdom Viridiplantae; phylum Streptophyta; class Magnoliopsida; order Asparagales; family Orchidaceae; genus Dendrobium; species Dendrobium chrysotoxum. The sequence continues at coordinate 69,996,526 of CM034314.1, forward strand.
GTACCAAGCTCGATACCGCGCGCCTAATGATGTGGTACCGCGCTCGGTACCAAGCTTGGTACCACGCTCGGTACCAAGCTCGGTACCGCGCCCCTATTACTCACCCCCACCTTATCATGGTGCACATCCTCCATATCTATCATATGTCCCACCACCACCTCAGCCCGCTACAGCACCACCTCAGCCCGCTACAGCCGGACCTTCCTACCCAGTTGCAGCAGAGCAGGCGACAGAGAGTCGCATGTTAATTGAACCTGACGGTGACACATAAGTACTAATTTTATTTCAGTCATGTAAATAGAATTGAATTAGTTTTTTTGACTAACATATTGCTTTCAGGTTTCATCTGTCAAAAGATCCTACGCATAAAATCCGGGACATAATACGGAGCAGATACGATGCTCCTTATATTTCTTGGAAGAAAGTCCCAAAAGAAGTACGGGACATGTGGTTTAGAGAGTTTGAGGTATGTTATTATATAAATTTTTTTTATTATATCTAATATATATAAGCTAAAAAAATTATTTATTCTTTATTATATGTGTTTAATTGCAGAAAGATTTTTGTTGGCTTCTCCAACATAATGATAAAATCAGAAAGAACTTTGAGAAGCGTGGCTCGACTCGTATGCGAGACATGTTTATTGATATTAGAAAGTCAGGCCAGCGACCTCTCTGGATTGGTGAGGGTGTATGGGCAGAGTTGAGCAGTGCTTGGGGAAGCCCAAATTATACCAGAAGAAGAGATCAAAATAGACAGAATAGAGCTTCTGATGTTGGGGGCTTGGGTAGTTCCCTTCATACAGGAGGTTATGTTCCTCATACTGAGCACAGAAGACGTTTGGTAAGAAATTTTAAAATCTTTTAATAATTTACTTTAATTAGAATACTAATATATGTCTATTACAGAAACAAGTGCTGGGTAGAGAATCGACTCCTGTTGAATTGCATAGTCATACCCACAAGCGGCAGGAGGACCAGCAATGGGTTGACAAGCGTGCTAGGAGAGCCTATGTAAGTATATAAGTAAATTTTGGTGATATTATGTGTAAATAGCATAACTTTTTATTAACTTTCATAGGAGGAGTATACACGGCTTCGAGAGAGTCAGGCTGCAGCAGGTGAAGGTTCTTCTGCTGGATCAACAGACTATTCTGACTACCGCACTTAGTCGCAAGCGGTAGGAGGAATGCAGCATGGCAGAGTATATGGATTAGGCTTGCAGGCCTATACATATGAAGGGTAGTCATCTAGTGGGGGCAGTTTTTCATTTAGTACCCAGGAATCTTTATATACCCAACAGATAGCTGCCCTCACAGCCGAGCTAAAACAGGTATGGAAAGCCCAAACTGATTGACAGATGCAAATGCAGCAGCAGCAGATGCAAATACAGTAGCAGCAAGCTCAAATGTTAGAAGAAATGAGAAAGATGAGGGAGCAGATGAGTAGTGGTAGAAGTACAGCATCACCTGAGGATGAAACTGAATCAGAGTAGACATTATTAATCTATTTAACTGATGTGGACATATGTTTTTATGTGTTTTTTGGACAAATTTATCTATTTGCTGTTTGAACATGTTTAGTTATTTGTTTATGACACTTTTTTTTATATATGTTTATTTATACATATTTAATTATTCCTTATCTGGTTGATGCTCTTCTGGTTTGTGTAATTGTTAATTTTGTGGAATATATATGGTGTTATAATTTTTTGTATGCAGGTATAAATGTGGAAATCACTTTTCAAAGTGAGGAAGATTTTTTTTCTGCTACAGGTTTCCGACGGATTATCCGCCGGTAACTTTGCCGGAAATACGATATAACGAAATTTCCGGCGGCATATGCGACGGAACTTCCGACAGATAGTTCGACGGTAATTTCCAACGGTAAAACTAGACATCACTTTTATTGCGGCGGAATATCCGCCGGAACTTCCGGCGGACAATTTCCGCCGGTATTTCCGGCGGTTATTACGCCGGAACACTGACACAGAAAAGGCGTCGGTTTGTCAAATATATCCGCCGGTTCTCCGCCGGAACATCAGCCGGAAATGCTTCCGGCGGAAAAAATGCGACGGAATGTGTTTTCCGACGTGCGTTTTACCGTCGGAGCTATTTCCGCCGGTAATCCGCCGGAAACCGATTATTTCCGTCGCATTTTTTACTTTACCCGCGGATTTTGTCCGCCGGTAATAGCTGTTTTTCCTGTAGTGGAGGGAGGAGGAGGTTAATAATGAGAGCTAATGAATACAGCTCATGGAGCAACATTAAGGCAAAGCAAACCACAAGATTATAACAACAAAAGCAATCTCCACCTTACACTTGTAAAACAAGAACACTTTTGCTACACACATTGTACATCACCTTTTATAACTCTCAACATACACCTCTTTTACACAGGAATATATATGTACTTCTACAACATAGCTATGTCAATACAGTTTCTTCAGCATCACTTAACCGTTCGACAAATCTAATGAGAGCTAATGAATACAACTCATGGAGCAGCATTAAGGCAAAGCAAACCACAAGATTATAACAACAAAAACAATCTCCACCTTACACTTGTAAAACAAGAACACTTTTACTGCACACATTGTACATCACCTTTTATAACTCTCTACATATATCTCTTTTACACAGGAATAGATATGTACTTTACTTCTACAGCATAGCTATGTCAATACAGTTTCTTCAGCATCACTTAACCGTTCGACAAATCTAGCACATTCCTATTTGCTTCATTACCAATCAAACTTCCCATCTCGCTACTTTTTCTTCCTCAATTTCACCATTACCCTCATTCCTCCAACACCCAGCTACAAGAGCAAGCTCCTGAGCCACTTCCTTTATGGTCAGCTGCTTCTCCCCTCTTAACAGCAAGCACTTCCTTGCAAGCTCGGCCACCGCGCTCACCTGCTCGAAGTTCCCTTGTCTCATCACTTCCACGTCAATAAACTCCCCAAGATCCTTGCAGTTGAGAGAAGACAAAAAGTACATTGCCAGATTGCTATCTTCCTTCGATCTCTCAAACGAAACCGGCTTTTCACCCGTCAGAAGCTCAACTAGCACAACACCAAAGCTGTATACGTCGCTCTTCCCAGTCAACTGGCTCGTCTGAAAGTACTCGGGATCCAAATACCCAAACGTCCCCTGCACCAAAATAGGCACCTTTGTCTGGTCCATAGGAACCAGTGTTGAGATACCGAAATCTGAGATCTTTGCGGTGAAATTATCATCCAACAAAATATTCGACGATTTAATATCTCGGTGGAAGATTGACATGGATGCGGCCGAGTGCAGGTAAGCAAGCGCTTCTGCTGTCTCAATAGCCATCCTCAGTCTATCCTTCCATTGCAGTCGTCTACCATAGTCCCTCTCATGCAGTTGCTTGTACAGAGTTCCATTGGCTACGAACTCGAAGATGAGCATTGGAACTTTAGTTTCAAGGCAGCAGCCGAGGAGCCTTACAACGTTTCTGTGGTTGATATGTGAGAGGATGACGACCTCGTTGATGAACTGATCGATCTGGGAGCGCTCCAGTGCTCGGGACTTCATTATGGCGACCGTCACTTCGTCATCGAGGATGCCCTTATAGACTGTGCCATAGCTACCAGTGCCGATGATTCGGTTATCACTGTAACCTGCGGTGGCTCTCTGCAGCTCTTCCGAGGAGAAGATTCTGGTGTTGTCAGCAAAGCCTTCTCGGGGGGAGATTTGCTGTTTCAGCAAAAGGCCACCATTCTGTCTGAAGTATTGTTCCCTTAGTTTGATGAGGGATCTCTGCTTCAGTGCAAAGTAGATCCAGAGCCCAAAAACAAGTATCACTCCAATCACCAGAGCCGTTCCTGCGATAAAAAATGAGAAGAGATTATAAAAAAGCTAGAGTACCTCACCGCACATATAGGATAAATTTTATGCACCTAGAATGGCTTCTACAATTGGAAAAATCGTTCTGCAACCGGAGCGATTCTTCGTTCCATCGCCAGTTCTACCAAACGGGCAAGAACATTTGTACCCAGGGACCAAATTCTGGCACCGAGCTTCTGGTACGCATGGGCTAGTATCAGGGTTGAGGCATTCATTAACATCTGCAGGAAAGAATTAGGGGGATTTACATTCGCTTCAAATTAATGCAACCATTGTTTCGATAGCGCAATTCATACCTTGGCAGCCATATGAACCATTCAGGTATGGGTTCCCCTTAAATCCCTGCAAACAATTACAGAGATACCCGCTTCCTCTCGGCGAAGGCACGCAGTAGCCATTTTCCCCGCATAGGTAAGCGCTCGAGCACCCATCACCTTCGCCAACAGCCCAGTCCAGCCTCGTAGATATGCTCGCTCTACTGTTGAAATCCCTTAAATCCTCCACCTTAAACTCGTGCCCTCCGTTTTCCGACAGGAAGGAATAACTGCAGTTCGAAAAAGGCGAGACATTGACGTAGCCAAAAATACTTCTTGCTACAAGGCTGAGATGCCTTCTCCCATAGGGAACCGCAGCCTCACAGCATCCGACGCCAGAGCACCCCCCTGCTGCTGTGGCGCCAGGAATGCTCTCTGGGCCGGCGCAGAGCGACACACAGCCACTGGTGAATGTGCCATCACCGTCTGAGATGACGGCGACGGTGTCGCAGCCGATGGCGATGAAGCGGTTCGAGGAGCCTGAAAAGGTGAATGGGCTGTTTCGAGGGAGAGTGAGATGGGGGAGGGTGCTATGGCCGCCAGCGCAGTGGGAGGCAATGAAACGGGAGGAATCTATGCGGAGTTCGCCATTGGAGATGTCGAGGATGCGAAGTTTAGTGCCGGGGAGGGAGAGGATAGGATGGAGAGGTTGTTGGTGGAGGTTGCAGGAGAGTTGGAAGCCGGGGAGGGAACAGTTGGGGCTGAGGCCGAAAGGGTAAGGAATTTTGACGTGGCCGCAGAAGTGGGAGCAGGTTTGTGTTGTTGGTTGAGAAAAGACTGGGGTTTGGACGAGGAGGAAGAGAAGCCATGGGAGAGGCAGAGAGCGGGTAATTCTCATTAAGATGTTTGCTTCGTTCTTTCTTGTAACTGCCATCCCGAGTTCTGTTCTATTTCACTGTGCTTCGTGAATCTCCCAAGCCCACGATCCCAAATAGTTATATGATTGGGCCCTATTAGGGCCTTTCTTTCGCCAATGAGTTTCTAGAAACCGCAAATTAGAAAAAGTCCAAAAGAGTCTAAGGCCTCCTTTTTTTGGGCTTAATTACGCTTTTTTTGGTTCGAATTTGGGAGAACAATTAATATTCTACAGTTCATTAACACGGCTTTTCTAAAATACATTTTCCTAAAACTCCGTATTCTGTAGATCTGGAATGAGAAAAAATACCGCTTATTCCGTTTAATATGTCAGTTTAGAAACGAAAAAGTCGATTTTACCCTCACCACATTCTCACGTCCACCGGTACGTCCCCGAGCGACCTTTTATAGCGCCTCATCCAGATCATTTTTTTCTTCGCGATTTCCCAATTCCCTCCATCATTTCGGCTACTACTTTCTCATTCCAGCTTCAACCCTTCTCCATTGCAAGATTTCCGGCCATCGACTGCTTCTATTCTAGGCAGCGAGGAGGTACGTCTCAACTGCCCTAGGTTGGATCATCCTCTTCCCCCTTCTTTCATATCCGCATTCGACAATTACATATGTCTGTTCTTAAACGTCTCACAACTACTCAAAACATCACTAAGCTTATGGTGGTAAATTCCTCGAGTTAATGCATCGAGTATCTACAAGATGCACAAGTTTCATACTGTATACATTACCTCCACGGCGCCTCTGCCCAGTGTTCGCATTATTTCTATTAATTTATAGATTTAGCTTCGTTTTCTTATCAGTTAAATTTTCATGATGAATTCTGCATTAGCTTCCTCTACAAATAATTTGATAAGTAATACTATTTTTGTACATTTTTATTATTTATTATTACACATACTGCAGATAACATTTGCTTCCAGAAAATTCCTAACATCTTAATTATCATACATTTTCAAGTTTGGAGGATCTTCTTATAACCTTCATAGCAACAGATTCCTTAAGCTTTTTAAGATAATGTTCCAAATTAACATGTAAACTTTACACATTTAAAAAAAACATCTTTTTTATTTAGTTTATTCAACCTACCAACAAGGATATGTTTTCTTGAAAAAAATATGAATTGATTGATTTATGTTTGACAAATATGAAACAGGGCTTCTTTTTTTTATAAATTTTTCAAAAATGTTAATAAATGTTTATAAATTTCATTAAAATATTTATATGTATATTATGTACGTGCTAATCATTATGTTTTGAGATCTGTATATGGGAAAACAAAGAGGATGTGGTCCAACTGCAACATGGGATATCAATAGCATGTTACTTTACTGTGACATATGTATGAAAGAAATTGAATTGTATAATAGACCTACCACCTATTTTAATAAGGAGGGATGGACAACCCTGATGAAAAATTTTAATTCTCGGACTTGAAGATCATATGATCATACACAGCTAAAGAAATGATCACAGATAGAAATAGATAATGGATAAGACGCTACATTTAGAACTGCTTCCCAAAGATCTCAAACTGTATCTACATTCCTAAAAAGGAAGTGAGTTAAATCAGTCAGGTTAAAGGGAAAGCAACTCTTTGTGAATCATATTGAAAGTTTAGTTAATTGTGCACAATGAGTAAGTTCTGCCATAGCATCCTCAACTACTCAACATAGAAGAGTTACTATATTTGATGCATTCGAAGAGATATCTGTCATACCAGAGATATATGATGATTTCGAGTTCTACGATTTAGCAACCAAGTTCTTTCAAGATAAAAATAATAGAGAAAGTTTTATGGGAATCCCAACTGATCGACAAGTTTGGTGGAAAGTTCGAACTAGCCTTCTTTAGAAATATATTTTTGTTTGTTATGTATTTTCTTTTCTGATTTTATTCAAAAATAATAATGTTTAAAAATGTATTTTATTTGATTATGTTGTTAAACTGATAACAAAACTACAACAGTTATGCAGAGTTTGCTTAAATTTACAAATCAATCTGATAAGGCATCTAATGATTCTTACACTTACAAATGCAAATAGCAAACTACTGCAAATATATTTCTTTATGTCGTAATACATCGCTGGAAAAGATACAGCTAACTTTTCTGTAGTATAAAAACACGGCTAGCAAATACATTCATGGTGTTGTTTTTTGAGTTTTATTTTAGAAAGAATTTAAGAAAGAAGAATCATAATCAAAGAAAATGATCCTCGTACTTACATGTCAAGGGCCCTATCACAACTATGTGAGCTACATATTCTTTTGCTCTAGTTTACATTTAATTATGGATTGACCTTCCTTACTGATCATTTAGTAAAGCTATTTTGAAAATTTTATTATATTACAAATGACGTAAATTCTTCCTTAAAAATTTCCCCTATAAAATTTAAATAGAATTATTATAAAATTAGTATATTTTTATAATTTGCTGCTTTTTTTGGGTTTTATATTACTTTTATTTGTCTGTGTTTTAAATAGGTTTTGCCTATTCAGAACCTGTAGTAACATATAGAATAGATATATTCATGTGATTAATTATAGCTTGTAAATTGTATAAGAAATTTTTAAAAAAAAGTAACAGGACTAATGATTATATCAGGAAGGAGAATGCATTAAACTAAATGGAGAGAAGACGAAACCCATATATGAAGTTGTAGCTCAATCTTAGAAGCTACGAATCATAAAAGAAATAGAAATATCAAGTCTAACAGATCCTCAACTACTTGTATTTGTATTTATGTTTGGCAAATTTATGAACTACTTGCACTTTGGCTGCAGTACAGTAATTAACTAATTTATTAATTAAACAGAGAAACAATGTCTGAGGAGAATGGGACTTGTTCAATTGATGAATTTGAAGAGAAAATTGGGTTAGATTATTAAAACAAGGTAATTATTCAATTTAATCATGTCTTGCTAGCTTCAAGCTTTTTAATGTATGATTACTACTCATTATACATAAACAAGAGATCGTGCATGACATCAGGTCAAGCTAGAGATAAATGAATCTGTGAGTTACTTTTTGGGTATCCAGTTAGATTTCATAATATTTTTAGAATGTCATAGATCATTTCCAATGACTTGCTTTGCTTACTTGAATCATACCACGGGATTTATGGATCGCATAGGACGAACATTAGAGAAGTACTTGCAATTACATTATTCATTTTAGGTCAGAATGAATCTACTCGAGCAACGGCCGAAAGATTCCAGCATTCTACAGAAACAGTTCGTAGATATTTCTCTGTTGGACTTGAATCATTAGCTCAATTGTCATTAGACATTATTTCATCCGAAGATGAGCAATTTCAGAATATTCCAGTGCACATTCGTAGAGATATGGGGAATATGCTGTATTTCAGAGATTGCATCGGGGCAATTGATGAAGCTCACGTTGACGCACGAATCCCTGTAGAAGATCAAATTCTATTCATAGGACAACATCATAAAATAACTCAAAATATAATGACTATTTGTGATTTCGACATGTGCTTCATATTTATCGCAGAAGGATGGGAATGTTCAACTCATGATGCTTGTATTTTTCAACATACTGTGACAGTATCTAGATTTAATTTTCCTACACCACCAGCAGGTAAGTTTTGTTAATACATGAATTATATATCATTTTTTTTTAATTTATAATGTCGTATGCATTAAATTTTGTAAATTTGTTAACAGGTAAATATTACTTAGTTGATGTAGTTTATCCTCTACAAAGAGGACATCTGAAGCCTTTCCCAGATACTACATTTCATTTAGCAGATTTTATACGAGGCAGTTAACCTGTAAGGGGTCATTGAGAAGTATTCAATAAGAGACATTCCACATTATGAAGTATAATTAAGCGTACATTTGGTGTTTGGAAAAAGAAATGGGGAATTCTACAAGATATGCCAAATTACTCGTTTAAGAAACGTCTTATAGTTGCAACAACAATGGCATTGCATAATTTTGCTTGAAGAAATAACTCACGGGTCGATCCGAATTTTGATGAGCATGAGATGGATGAGAATTTTGGTTAATGTGAGTCTACTTCAAACAAAGTTCCAGAACAAGTTGACCAAAATGTTTGTGTTGATAATGATGTGTATTTGGTTTATTGTGAAGGTGCAACTGAAATGATAGAATTTAGAGATAATATCACAATAAAGTTGTACATCTTTAGTAGGTAGTACAATAATCTGATCAATGGTAGTTAATTTTAATATTATACAAGAATCATGTTTTGTGTTTTTTTATGTTATTGCTGAAGAAGTTGGTAATGACTCTTAAATTTTTGTTATGTATTCCAGGTGTGCAGATGAGATGTGATGCTGAGAATGTAAAAGTTCAAGGAGAGTACCTTTGAAATGAATATGCTGATTTAAGTTCTTTGTTATATTTGTTGGAGTTTATGACATTGAGTTGAAGAAAGAAGCTATGTTTGTTAAATGAATTAGTAGATGATGTGTGGTAATATTAAACATATGATTTTAGTTTATTCAAATTAGATTGTTTATTGGTGTTTGATAATATTATTGTAGATCTGGTAAGTAGAATATAAATTCTATACTGTGTTTTATAAAAAGTTAACAATTTTTCTTATGTGAAAATTATTTGTTAAACAATTTCTAGATAGACAAATATTGAAACCAAACAAGTATCAGTGTTCTTAAATAAATTTTTTTTATAACTCCGTTTCTTCAATAACTGCTTTTCTACCAACTTATGCAGAAGGAGTGCAGGAATCAAATGAGGCCTTAATTGCGATTCCTTTTATATCTAAATTTTTATAAATTTCTAATGGGATTAAATTTTATAAGAAAAGAAAAGAAATATGATATTCTAAGAATAAATTTGTTATATAATAATAATTGAAAATACAAATGTCATAATTTTTTTGGGGAAAAATGTTTTTATTTTCAAGAAAAAAATACATTCCATAAATATTCTTTTCCTATGAAAAATATATTTTTAGACAAATTGAGAGCTTGAATTCAGCTCATTGAGATTCTCAAATTTGTTTTCAATAAGTACTTATGAATTCGAACATTAGAAAAAAAAAAATGTGGGGAAGAGGAGAGGAAGAGCTTTGAACAACACAAAAGGCAGAACTCATAGAAACCAAAAAAATTGAAATTCTGACAAAAAATAACTATGGACTAAGAATGAGTAAAAATTATCCCCCAACAATCAAAATGACGTCAAATGAGAGGAGTTGTTCACTGATTGCCAGAAAGACCGTCCAAGAGAAAAACAAGCTCATGAGTGTAGACATTCATCCCTCCCTGTCCAGAGAGATGCCGGAATCCCATTGTAAGCAATATAAGGCAGTTGAGCAAAGAAGTTGCAATAATCATGATTTTGAAAATCGGACCGGATCGGTCAATTAGACCGTGAATAGGTCATATGCCTGATTCGGTCCTCATAAAAAATCAGTCCAGCATCAAACCAATGAGAAGTTTTTAAAAACTGTCCGGTTTAATTAATAATATATTTAAAAAAATTTAATTTAATATTAAATAAATTTAAGTATAACATATCTTATTTAATTATATTAAAGACATTTTAAATTATTATGTATATTGAGCACATACAAATTATACCTATATGATTCAACTACATCATGTGGGGCTTTTAATTCATAAGCAGAAGAAAAACATTATAAACAATATAATACAAACTTTTCTAAGTGATGTGAGACTAAACAACTAGTAGAAATTTTTACAATGTGTACATGGTGGATTGTTTTCATGAGAATTTTTTGGAAAAATTTTCTACAAAATATTCAAAGAAAAATGATTATAATAATTTTTAAAGATCTTAAAATTTATAATTATTTGTGTATTATAATTATCTTAAAATAAACTCAAAAAATTTTAAGATTTACTTTCAATATAAGTTTGATTATAATATACTAATAAGCTTTTTTTACCTAACTTCTCTCTAAATATGAAATTAAATGATAATAAAAAAAATAAAAATCTAAAATAAATAATGTAGTATGAATTTAAATATAATTTTATATATAATTTATAGGTGTAAATTATACTTAAATATATAACATAAATTAGTTATTATTTATATTAAATTTATATATTTATATATTTATATATAAACTAAGTTTCTATTAAATGTAAATTAAAATCGAAGATTTAAGATATTTATATTTAAATTAAAAATTAGTAATTATTTATATTTAAATATAGAATATAAAATAATAATTATTTAAACCTAACTTTAAAATTATGAAATATATTATTTATATATGAATTTTATTTATTTTTAGTCTCAAAATTATATTATTTCATAATTATTACAAAGTTATCTTATTATTTAAAAATTATTTAAATATTATTAATATTTATTATGTCATCCGATTCGACTCCGGTCAAACAATTGAATTTTGAACCTCTCTCTTTTCCTGTTCTATCTTCAGTCCGATTTTTACAACCTTGATAATAGTTATAACGACAATGGTATTGCAGTGCAAAAAAAAAAAAAAAAAACTCTCCAACAGAATCAGCTTGACAGAACATAAGCAAAAAGGTTTTTTTGACTCCTCAAATCTTCTCCACTTTAAAACCCTACTCTTACATCTTTAATTTGTAATATATTATCATTACTATCTAATGTAGTAGCTTAGGTCTTATTTGGGATTTTTTTTATAAGCATTTATTTTTTTGTTTTTTATTTGCATTTTTTTTAAATTAATTTATTTTCTTTGAAAACATTCAAAATGATTTTTTTAAGTTTTTAAGGAATATCATCTTGATCATCACTTGCATCCACTGATGATATTGACAGGTTTCGAGTGCTCCATTGGATGGCCCGTATTGATTCCCCCTATTATAAAGCAATTTTCAAATGTTTAAAGGTCATAATGATGTCGGAATTCAGTGATCTTAGGCTCATTGGATTCGTCTCGTCAAGATGCTCGATTCAACTATAAGCATCTCACGTCTGGAAACCGTTTGATCATCCAATTTATAGTTTGAACATTCCAAATGCGCATTGGGTCTTCGATTTGGTCTCATTTGGGCTCGGATTGAGTCGAATTTGGTGTCATTGGATTCGTAATTTTGAGACGTTCAGTTCGACTATAAGTTTGCTGAAATTGGAGTTCATATGATCTAAGATTTAATTTCAAAAACTTTCAACTCAATTTTGCCTTGAGATTCATGCCCAACCAAGATAATTTTTTGATGATATATCAAGCTTAAATTTTTCTTATGAATTCATAAGTTTAGTCTCATTTCGCTTATAAATTCCAAACTATAAATATACGCGATGCTTGCCATTTACATAATTGCATAATGTCAAGTAGTCAAAGTATCAGGCCCATTATGCAATATCTTCCAAAATTTTTTAAAATATTATGACAAAGATATCCCAATATCTTTCAAAAATTTTTATCAACCACACACTCTTTTTTCTCATAACAGTTAATAACATTTAAATTTAGCTTATTACAAAACGTCATATTTGAAAGAACAAATATGACGTTTAGTGATAAGCTAAATTTAACTGCAATTAGCTATTATGAGAAAAAAGAGTATGTGGCTATAAAAAATTTTGAAAGATATTTGAAAATCTTTATATCTTATTAATTTAAAAAATTTTGAAAAACAAATATGATGTTTTGTGATAAGCTACGTTTAACTTTTATTAGCTAATAGGAGAAAAAAGAGTGTGTGGCCAATAACAAAATTTGAAAGATATTGGAATATCTTTATATCTTATTAATTTAAAAAATTTTGAAAGATATTGCATAATGGGGCTGATACTTTAACCGCTTGACATTATGCAATTATGTAAATGACATGCATTGTGTAAATTTATAGTTAGGAATTTATAAGCGAAATGATACTAAACTTATGAACTTATAAGAAAATTTAAGCTTGATATATCATCAAATATTTATCTTGATCGGGCACAAATCTTGAGGCAAAATTGAGTTGAAATCTTTTGAAATTAATTTTGGAAATATCCGAACTCCAATTTTCGCCAACTTATAGTCGAACTGAATGTCTCAAAAATACGAATCCAACGACACCAAATTTGACTCAATCCGAGCCCAAATAAGAACAAATCAATGACCTGAAGCGCATTTGGAAGGTTCAAACTTTAAATCGGATGACCAAACAGTTTCCAAACATCATATGCTTATAGTTGAGTTGATCAGCTCGATGAGATGAATCCAACGATCCTAGGATAGTTAAATTCTGACATCATTAAGGTACTCAAATGCTCAATAAACGGTCAATGATCAGACGAGTCGATATCGGTTGGCCATTCAAAACACTCCCAACATGCCATTCATCTCCTCCTTATTTATTGACCATGCCACTCCCAAAAAAATTATAAATAGACTCCTCATTCTTTATTGAGGAGGGGGAAGGATGGAGGGAGAAATGGAAGAATCGATGAGATGAGAGTAAGAGAAATCTAAAATCTCTCGTGCCACTAAGCTCCTCCTCGATAACCATCCGGCCACCGACTATTGCCCGACTTATTTCCAACCATTAATTGTCGACATACTTCCGTCTGGCCACAACCTATTGTCTGATTTACGCCTGGTCTCCAACCATCATCAGACTTTCTCTGGACTTTTGCCTGGCCCCCAACTATCATAAGACTTACGCCCTGCCACCATCTGACACCGGATTTATACCCTACCATCGAATACCGTCATCCTTCCAACCATTGTTACCAGACAATGATCTTTCTGACCACTGTTGCCCACCGATTATGGTCCTTCAGACCTCCGTCGCCAGAGTATAATCTTTCTGACCATCCTCGCATACCGACTACGTCCTTTGGACCTTTGTCACCAGACTACAATCTTTCTAACCTAAATAGCATGGCGATTACGGTCTTTCCGACCTCCATCACCAGAGTTTAGTCTCATTTCGCTTATAAATTCTGAACTATAAATATACACGATGCTTACCATTTACACAATTGTATAATGTCAAGCAGTCAAAGTATCAGCCCCATTATGTAATATCTTTCAAAAGATTTTAAAATATTATGACATAAGGATATCCCAATATCTTTCAAAAAAATTTATCAGCCACACACTCTTTTTTTCTCATAACAGTTAATAGCATTTAAATTTAGCTTATTACAAAATGTCATATTTGAAAGAACAAATATGACGTTTTGTGATAAGCTGAATTTAACTGTTATTTGCTATTATGAGAAAAAAAGAGTATGTGGCTATAAAAAAATTATGAAAGATATTTGAATATCTTTATATCTTATTAATTTAAAAAATTTTGAAAAACAAATATGATGTTTTGTGATAAGCTAAGTTTAACTTTTATTAGCTAATACGAGAAAAAAGAGTGTGTGGCTGATAAGAAATTTTGAAAGATATTGGAATATCTTTATATCTTATTAATTTAAAAAATTTTGAAAGATATTGCATAATGGGGCTGATACTTTAACCGCTTGACATTATGCAATTATGTAAATGGCATGCATCGTGTATATTTATAGTTAGGAATTTATAAGCGAAATGACACTAAACTTATGAACTAATAAGAAAATTTTAAGGTTGACATATCATCAAATATTTATCTTGATCGAGCATGAATCTCGAGGCAAAAATGAGTTGAAATCTTTTGAAATTAAATCTGGAACCTTCTGAACTCCAATTTTAGCCAACTTACAGTCGAACTGAATCTCTCAAAAATACGAACCCAACGACACCAAATTTGACTCAACCCGAGCCCAAATGGGACCAAATTGATGACCCAAAGCACATTTCGAAGGTTCAAGCTTTAAATTGGATGACCAAATAGTTTCCAAATGTCATATGCTTATAGTTGAATCGATCAGCTTGACGAGACGAATCCAACAAGTCTAAGACAGTTGAATTCTGACATCATTAAGGTACTTAATTGCTCAATAAACGGTCTATGATCAGAGGAGTTGATATCGATCACCCATTCAAAACACTTCCAATATGCCATTGATCTCCTCCTTATTTACTGACCATGCCACTCCCAAAAGAACTATAAATAGACCGCTCATTCTTTATTGAGGATGGGGGAAGGATGGAGGGAGAAAAGGAAGAACGGAAGAGAGGAGAGTAGGAGAAATCTGAAATTTCTCTTGCCACCAATCTCCTCCTCGACCACCATCCGGCCACCGACTGTTGTTGGACTTATTTTTAGCCATTAAATGTTGCTGGACTTCTACTTGGCCACCAACTATTGTCTGATTTATGCCCGGCCACCAACCATTATCGGGCTTTCTCCGAACTTTTGCTTAGCTCCCAACAATCATAACACTTACGCCCAACCACCATCTAACACCAGATTTATACCCTGCCATCAAATATCGTCAGTCATTCCAACCTTCATTTCTAGACAATGGTATTTCTGACCACTATTGCACACAAATTACAATCCTTTAGACCTCTGTCGCCAGACTATGATCTTTCTGGCCACCATCGCCCGCCGACTATATCCTTCTGACCTCTGTCACTAGGCTATGATCTTTCTGACCTCTATCGCACGCCAACTACTGTTCTTCTGACCTCCATCACCAAACAACAGTCTTTCTTTCCACTATTACCTGCCGACTATGGTCCTTCTAACCCCAGTCGCTAGACTATAGTCTTTATTTCTATAGTCGCCTGCCGACTACGATCCTTCTGAGCTCCACTGACTACGATCCTTCTGAGCTCCGTCTCTAGAAAACGATCTTTCTGACCACTATTGTCTGCGGACTACATTCCTTCCGACCTCTGCCATCAGGAAACTATTTTTCGGATCACTATCGCCTGTTGACTACAATCCTTCTAACCTCTATCACCAAACTATGATCTTTTTGACATCCGTTGCTCATCGACTATGGTCCTTCTGATCTCCATAGCGAGATAACGATCTTTTTGACCTCTATCGCCTAACGACTATGGTCCTTCTGACCTTTGTCACCAGACTATAGTCTTTCCGACCTCCGTCGCTCATCGACTATGCTCCTTCTGACCTCTATCACCAGACTATAGTCTTTCCAATCTCCATCGTCTGCTTACTATGATCCTTTCAACCTACATCACCAGACTACATACTTTCTGACCTCCGTCGTCTGCCGACTACAGTCCTTCTGACCTCCATCGCTTAATAACAATCTTTCTTACCTTCATCGAATGCCAATTATGATCCTTTCGACCTCCTTCACTAGACTAGATCTTTCTGACCTATGTTACCCACTAACTATGGTCTTGCCCACTAAACAAATATGTTAATAGTGATTATTCCAATTCTCACATTGTAATGCACACTCTATATGATGTATATTTGTTACATTAAATTAAGGCATTTCCCCCAAGGAAGGGCCTCATTTATAATTGACTACAAACACTAGTTGATTCATTCAAACTAGGTCAGGCCCCATAATTTTTCCCCCTTTTCTGGAGTTTTCACATAAAACTCTGGTGTCTCGTATGAACACTACACCCTCTCGTTTATCTAATTGTGTGCTGGATCTTCGTATAAAGCTAGGATGTTAAATTTTATATTTCTCTATTATCGTGAATATTTCAGGACATAATAAAGCTTAAATATTAATAATAAATCCTAAATAACTTTTCAACTAAACTAATTGATCCCCACAAACTATTTCTCTCATAATAATAAAGCGGTGTAAAATTAATAGAATATAACATGCAAACATTATAACTAACTTTATTGTTTTTGTGATTATTGCATTAACGAACTAAACTAATTATAGAAACCATTCATTTTCTATAATTTATTGATACTTTTCCATTTTCTTTGCTTAAAAATGTTATAAATATGGGCCTTAAGTTGAAGGAATTCATAATTATTCAGTTATTGTTTTCCTTCCGACTGCCATAGAGAAAAAGAAGCAATGACATATGTTGAATACTCTAACCTTTCACTCTCATATATGTTGATTTGGAATTATCTCCAAATAAATTAAAGCTTTATTTTGGAAAGCTTTGATGGCAAATTTATGTATTAATTAGGGAGCTAATTATTTCTTTAAAAAATTGATTTGATTGAGGATTATTTTAGGAAGCTTTTTCCTTATTTGTTTTCCACAAATCTATAAATAGAAGGGTTTGAGGGCTGTTGTATGAAAGAGAGAGTTATTGTAATCCCTATTATTCTTCAATATAGTGAAATCATTGTCCCCTCCCTATGGACATATGCATCTTTGTCGAGCCATATAAATCATCATAATTTTTATATTATTTATTGTGTGTTTTATTATTTTTGTGGTGTTTATTGCACAATAATTAGTATCTGAGCTAAATTTTGGTGGGATTTCTGGCGGTGGCTTGGAGAACGGGAGATCAATCAATTTTTTTAGTTCATGCGATTCATCCAAGCAAAGAAATAGAGCTAGATTGGTGTAATTATGGCTACATGAGACAACTATAATTTGGTGGAGGCTGTGAGATTCGGTGGAGTCATGGATACATCCACTTTAACGATGGAGAAGGCGTCGATCCTTAAGGGGGTTACACATCCCATCAAAATCGATGTGATAAAATTTGATGATAAAGGTAACATTGGCATGTGGCAATGTGAGTTGATGGATGCTCTATGCTTTTTGAATCTGGAGGAAGTTCTAGAAAGTGATGAACATCTTGATACGATTTTATAGAGGGATTGGCTTCAGATGAACTAGAGTGCTTGTGGCTTGATCACAAATTTCTTATCTCAGGAGATTAAGTATGGGATGATGATGGAGACTTCTACAGTGAAACTGTGGAAGACTTCAGAGAACAAGTATCTAACGAAGGTTGTGGAGAGTCATCTCTATATAAAACTGTGGCTCTATAGGTTTCAGATGAAACTTGAGATTATGATTGATAAGTATTTAAATGACTTCACAAAGCTATTGATAGATCTTTTGAATCTGTATAAGGATATTGGAGATGATGACAATGTATTCCTTCGGTTGAATTTACTCCCAGATGAGTAGAAAAACTTCATGATGACACTCATTCATGGGAATGAGGTCTTGAACTATTGTGAGGTTACTACTGCATTGCTGAATCATGAGTTCTGGTATCGAGGCAAGAAGTCTACAAAGATGGATTCAGTTGAGGATCTCACATACTAACAAAAGTAATATGAGAAATAGAAGAATAAAAGGGGTGGCAGTGGCAAGCGGGGCAAGTCTAGTGTGTGCAGTCGTGAGAAGAATCAATGTGCTTTCTACTTGGAGACTCATCATTGGAAGAAAGATTGTCCGAAGTTGAAGGAGAAGGAAAAGAGAGTTTCCACTGAGGCTAACCTTAGCGAGGAAGAGAGTAACATAGATTCAGATATATTATTATCTACAATTTCTTAGAGTTTATATTCAGATTATTCATATTGGATTCTAGATACTGATGTTACCTATCATGTTTTTTTCACTACAGAGCAGTTCTGTACCTATAAAGAGCTTGATATTAGTATTATGACCATCGGAAATGATCAAAGTTGTTGCATAAATTATGTAGGGAGCATCTTCATCAAAATGCATAATGGTACTATAATAAAGCTGACTGATGTAAGACATGTTCTAGCATAAGAAAGAATTTACTATCTATTGGGGCTTTAGAGACCAAGGGATATAAGGTAGTCATTGAGGCAAGAGTTCTGAAGATATATCATGGAGCGCTATTTTTCTAAAGGGATTTTGTCACCACAACATTTATTATCTTCAAGAAAGAATAATGATTGAAATGACTATTATTGCTGGTGATTCTTTTGATGCCATTATATTGTGGCATATGCAACTAACTAATGTTTGAGAGGCTTCTATTATAGCATTGGTGAAATAATGATTAATTAAATGAGCAAGAACCTATAAGCATGATCTTTGTAAATATTGTGTGTTTGGCAAGAAGATATGTGTATCTTTTTGTATTTCCATCCACAATATAAATGATATATTGGAGTATGTTCATACGGATACTTGGGCCTGAAGATAGTATCATTCGACGGGCGGCAATACTTTATCTCTTTTATTGATGATTTCTCCATATATAGTTGGGTGTACACCCTGAGGCACAAAAGTAAGGTAATGGAGATTTTTAGAACTTGAGAGAAGTGGATTGAGACTCAAATTGGCAAAAGGATCCCGTTTAACAAATCAAATAATAAGGGTGAATACACTTCATATGCATTCTTGCAGGAGTGCCAGAGATCTGGGATTGAGCACCACTTCACTGTTAGAGAGACACTATAGTATAACAGGATAAAAGAGAAGATGAACTAGACTTTGGTGGAGAAAGTTTGATGTATGTTATCCAAAACTAGATTGGATAGAGTTTATTAGGTTGAGGAAATAGACTATGCCTATCACTTGGTGAATCATTTGCCATCAACAACCATTGGGAAAAAGACCACAAAAGAGATATGGTCAAGACATCATGTTAGAGATTATGAGCACTTGAGAATGTTTGGGTCTCTATCTTATTATCATGTTCAAGATAATAAACTGAAATTATAGGCAAAGAAGGCAATTTTTATTGGCTTTAGGCGTAGAGTCAAGGGCTTTAAACTATATAATTTAGTAGAGAAGAAGATTGTCATTAATATGGATGTTACTTTTGATGAGACGAGCATGTTTGATGCAACTCCATTTGTTCCACAAAGGCAAATCATTTCTACTAAGGTACCTGAATTAGCTGTAAATCAAGAGGTAGAAGATGATGTTGAGGATGAGATTCATACTCAAGAATCTATTACGAAGAACAGGTCCAAGATCTAAAATATTCAAAAACTAACTTGGTTGATGGATCACATTGCATTTGCACTTTCAACCACAAAGGCTGAAGTTTCAAGTCACTATAAGGAAATAGTGGACAGTCCTAATGGTGACCTTTGGAAGAGGGTTATGGATGAAAAGATGGAGTCCCTTCAAAAGGATATAACTTGGAGGTTGGGAAAGCTTCCTCTAAGAAGAAAAGCCATTGGGTGTAAATGGATGCGTGCAAAAAAGGAAGGATATCTTAGAGCTGATGTGTAGTATTTAATACCCCAGAATCAAATTTGAAAGAATCATATATTTTATCTTTTTAATTAATCTAATTAGTCAACCAGAGCTTCTAAACAATAAATATATCCAACTTTAACGTGGTGTTTTCAAAATCTTTTATCCCAACTGATTCCCAATTGGTCATTAGTCATATTAATTATCACTTATCCATTTAATCAATTATTATTATAGATGACTTCATTAAATTAATAAAGAGTCTTCACTCTCTACCTATCTATGTAATTGATCATCTATTACATGCTACAATTGGGATAACACTATAAATCATCTATTTTGGATAGGATATTATATTTTAATAGCTAATCCATTTTATAATGTTAACATCCAGCCTTTCTTGCTTATGCAAATGCCATAATTAAAATATAGGAAATAATTAATTCTGTTTAATAAAGGAAAAATTATATAATACTCAAAATCATTAAAACTAAAATGATAGAAGAAATTTCTGAACAAAATTGACTGATATAAAATCCCCAAACAACGTTCTCTCTCTTCCCTCTCTCTTCTTTGGCAAGGCATATATGGCACTGAATTTTAAAATTTTCATTTTAAAAAAATTATTTCAGATTATTACATTCTACCAACCTTAAAAAAAATATCATCCCCAACATTTCTCTTAAGAATTTGGGCACAAAATTAATAGAAAAAATTTATAAAATTAAAACTCAAATCGAATCAAAATAAATCACAAAACAAAACTCATCAAACTCAATCAATTCCTATCATACAATCATATAGCTCATTCAATCATATATCATTCAATGCAATCAATTAAGGATTTAAATCAATGCACCTTAATCCACCTAATCTACCAGACTCACAGTCGATTTTCTATAGCTCTAGTAATAATTCAATCAATTCTTCCAATAACTTCTCTGATACTAATTTGTAATCCAGAATCAAAATTGGAAGAATTATATATTTTTATCTTTTTAATTAGTTTAATTAATCAACTAGAGCTTCTAAACAATAAATTTTTATATCTAGCTTTGAGGCAATATTTTTAACATCTTTTACCCTAATTGATTCCTAATTGGTCATCACTCATATCAATTATCACTTATCCAATTGATCAATTATTATTATAAGTGGCTTCATTAATTCAATAAAGAGTCGTCACTCTCTATCTGTCGGCATAATCGGTCATCTGTTATATGCTATAACTGGGTTAACACTACAAATCATCTTTAAAGAAAAATCCATTAGCCCACTCTCCAACATAGTGTATTCTATTTTAATAGCTAACATATTTTATAGTGTTAACAATCAACTTTTTTTGCTTATGCCAAAGTAATAATTAAAATATAGGAAGTAATCAATTCTATTTAATACAAAAAATCTATATAATACTCAAAATTATTAAAAACTAAAATGAGATTTGGGTTACTTACAATGAATAGAAGAAATCTTTGTACAAAATCGATAGATGTAAAAGCCCAAAGCAACCTTCTCTCTCTTCCCTCACTTAGCATTTATAGAGTAATATGGTATGATTTTGGAGTAGCTTGATCCAGACATTTCGCAAGTAGTTGAAGTTATGAGCAGGTTCATACATGATACAAGAATGATTTATTGGCAAGTTATGAAGAGTATCTTAAGATATCTGAATGGCATAGTTGATGCAGGCTTGGAGAGGAAGTCACCACAACATTATTGCAGAAATCATGACTGGTTGTCCACTTATTTTAAGAATTACGCTCAACTTGATTCCTTGGGAGGGGGGGTATATAGGCAACCATCTGAGTGCAGTCATTTTGATATTAGAGCCTAGTTTGTCATCTTCCACTTTCTGAAGTGAAATATGATGTGTAGATTATTGATTTGGATATATTTCCAAATCAAATTAAAGCTTTGTTTTGGAAAGCTTTGATGAAAAATTTATGTATTAATTAAGGAGTTGATTATTTCTCTAGATAATTTATTTGATTGGGGATTTGATTGAGGATTATTTTAGGAAGCTTTTTCATTTTTTGTTTGCCCCAAATCTATAAATAGGAGTGTTTGAGGGCTGTTGTATGAAAGAGAGAGTTATTGTAATCCCTATTGTTCTCCATTGTAGTACAATCATCATCCCCTCATTATGGATGTAGGCATCTTCACCGAATCACATATATTATTGTATTCTTTGTGTTGTTTGTTATGCTACTTATATTTTCTGCTCAACACTATAGATGTTGTTCACCAGTGTACTAGAGTTTTTCCCCAAAGTGTTTGGAGGGGGGGGTGGGGGGGTGGGGGGGGGGGGGGGGGGGGGGGGGGGGGTGTGGGGTGGGGGGGTTCTCAGTTTTGATTGGATTGATTGTTTGATCAATTCCCAATTCAGCTTGTTGGACAAGTTGGTTAGGTCCATTTTTTAAAACAATGATTAAAATTAAATCCCAAAAAATTTAAATTAGTCACAAAATAATCTAATCAAATTATATTTATGATCATCAAAACTCTTTAATATTGCCCTTATGGCCAACAAATTTTATTGATTGTAATATTTTATAATCTTAATAAATTTACTTACTTTCTATAATTTTTTACTCATTATGTACTATTTCAACTTTCACGTGGAATATATCAATGTTTTGAAAACTGGATCGGACTGACAAGTTCAACCAGTTCAACTATGAACCGGTTTAGTGACTAATCCAGTCCAGCCTACAGAACCGGCTTTGCATCGAACCAGATTGAACTGCTGAATCCCTGAACTAATCCGGTTTGGAAAGAATCAGCCGATTATATAAAAAAATTATTTTTATTTTAATTAAATGTTAAATAATATATTTTAATTAATTAAATTCTTTTAACTTTTTAAAATGTTTTTATTAAATATAGTGATTAATTGCACCTTAATATGAGCATATTATCTGATGTATCACATATAATATGTTTAGAAAAAAGTGTGTACTTCACACCATTTAAATGGTTAAAGACAACTACCTCAAACTCCTCTTATGATGTGAGACTAAAAAAATTACATGAATAGTTTAGAATGTGAATTTGGGCTTAGTTGGGCTAGTTCAGCGTCAAATTTAAGCTTAGTTGGACTGCAAAATTGGGCTAGCGTATTATAAATTCATTATAATGTATATTATAAAAATTAATAATATAAATTTTTAATATTATAAATTTATACATTATATTAAATATTATTCCTATAAATATATCTTATTATAAATATATAAATAAAT
Source organism: Dendrobium chrysotoxum (assembly GCA_019925795.1). Taxonomy (NCBI): domain Eukaryota; kingdom Viridiplantae; phylum Streptophyta; class Magnoliopsida; order Asparagales; family Orchidaceae; genus Dendrobium; species Dendrobium chrysotoxum. The sequence continues at coordinate 70,019,778 of CM034314.1, forward strand.
TATTCTTAAATGATATTTATATTTATAAAATTTTATTATATTTTTTAAAATTTAATAAATATAAAATATTATTAAATGCTCATATATTTATATTATATTTATGATCATTAATTTTTAATATTATGAATTTATATATTATATTAAATATTATTCTTATAAATATTTTTAATTATAAATATATGAATATATTATTCTTAAATGATATTTATATTTATAATTTTTAGTTATATATTTTTAAAATTTAATAAATATTATTAAATGCTCATATATTTATATTATATTATGTTAATTTTATTAAATTTTAATATATATTATTATTTATTACATCATCTAGTTTGACCAGTTGAACGTGAACATCTCCTTCTTCCGGTTCGTTGTCCAGTCCAGTTTTCAAAACCTTAGAATATATTAATGGCTCATGCTAATTCTAATCTTAATTAATAAAACTAGCTGATAGTAAATTTTCAATAAGGTTAAAATATTTCTGCTCGTCTAGGGTTTCTGGGCGACTCCAGGGTGATCCCGAGCTTCCTCTTCTTCTCTGGTTTTTCTGCTCTATTCTCCTCTTTTCTTTGTGTTCTCTTGATCATTTTCGTCTGGTTCTCTTTCCTCGTCGTTTTTCTGCTTTCGATTTTTGCAGTTTTGGTGGTCTTTTTGCGGCTAGGCGATGACGACCCCGTCGTCATCGAACCCGTCCTCTTCTTTGGAAGGGCCTTCTCGCTCTTTCAAGGATGTTTTGGTTGGTTCCTCTTCTCCTTCATCTAAAGTTAATTTTGTTCTTTCCTCTTTCAAGGGATGCCCTGCCCTTCTTTTTGAAGATTCGGTGGTGGATCGTTTGACTGCTCCTCATGCTTTTACGTTGGTGGGTAAATTCATACTGAGGCGTCCGAATCTCGACATTATTCGAAAATTTTTCTTAAACCTCAAACTCTCCGGCTCTTTTCATGTTGGTTTGTTGGATCAACGCCATGTTGCTATTCAACTTTTTAATGATCTTGATTATAGTCGTATTTTTGCGAGATGATCTTACTATGTTCAATCTTGTCAAATGCGATTGCTCAAATGGACCTCAAATTTTGATGTTAGGGAGGAATCCCCTGTTTCTCCTGTGTGGATTTCGTTTCCTAACTTACGGCTTCACTTCTTTAATCCTCAAATTTTTTTTGGTTTGGCTACTATTTTTGGTCATCCATTGCAAACCGATCAAGCCACTGCTGCTGTGTCGAGACCTTCAGTGGCTAGGGTTTTAGTGGAATTGGATGTCTCTAAAAAGTATCCCTTTGAAATATGGATTGGATCTGAGGTGAAGGGTTACATTCAAAAAGCTGAGCTTGAAAACCTCCCTATCTTCTGCTCCTTCTGTAAAATGCACGGTCATGGTATGAATGATTGTTTCCGGAAACACCCTCACTTGTGCAAAGAGAAAGAAAACTTGAAAGAACCAAATGCTTTAATTGCTCAGGAAGCCCCAAGCTCTAACCCGATTCTGTTAGAAGGCAACGTATCTCCTACTAGTGAAGCCCCACTAGTTGATTTGGTTAATGGCCCGCATTCTTATATTTCTAATGCTGTCCCGATAAATCAAGAGCTGGAAACTAATTGTGAGAAAAATAAGGAGTTTATTTCAACTAGTATAGAGACTCATAATGAAGCTAATGTTGTGGTTAACCATTATTACATTACTGTGCAAAATGTTGATGTTTCTAATGATAATAATTTGCTTTCTCATTCTTCTTCATTGGTTGTGACTGAACAGGAAGTGGATATTGGGCCTAACATTGTGATTCAACTACCCGTTGAGGAAGCCGACCACTTAGCGGCTGGTCTTTCTGCTACTGTGCCCCCTAGCTCTTCTCATGTCAATTGCATGGATGGTTGTCATGCTTCTGCTTCCAAAATCACGGTTCTTGAGGTTGGGGAAGTAATTCCCTCTTCCTGCCTATTGGCGTCAGGCTTACAGGACCCACATTGTTGGAATGATGTTGGTAGGTTATTGGAGGGGGATTCCCCTAAGTCTCTCAAGGGACATGCTAATGATGGTAAAACTCCCTCAACTTCTAATTATAATAGTGATGCATTTACTGATTCTGAAGAGTTAAATATGACTGCTAAGTGCTTTTCCAAAGATGATATTGACAAAAGCTTTATTAATTTTTATAGTAAAAGAGGGCGGAAGCCCAAGCATATTACTCTGCAACCATCTAGGAACACTGCAAGAAAAACACGCTCTAATACTTCTCATTAATCTCTTTTTATGTTTAGCATAATTATTTGGAATGTTAGGGGCATAGGTTGCTCTTCTTCTAAGATTCGTGTTAAAAACTTATGTCGTGTGCATTATGTCTCCATTCTTATTTTGCTGGAACCGCTTATTTCTGAATCTAGGTTACTTCATACTGCTCGTTATCTTAGATTTAACAAGGTTTTTTCGAATTTGTCTAACAAAATCTGGGTTTTTTTGGAAAAATCCTATTAAGATTGATGTCATTGGAAATTTTACTCAAGTCATTCACTGTAACATTGAGGCTTTTAATTTCAACTGCTGTGCATCGTTTGTTTATGCTGCCTCATTTCTTTACGTTAGAAAATTATTATGGGAACAGCTGATTAATTTCCATTCTTTATGCCAGTTTCCTTGGTTGGTGGGGGGAGATTTTAATGCTATTTCCTCCTCGTCTGAATGTAGTGGTGGGGCTGCTCCTTCTTTTCGTTCGATGTCCGACTTTAATAACATGATCTCCTCTTATAATTTGCTTGATATTGGTTTTGTTGGCAATAATTATACCTGGAATAGGGGCCACTTATGGAAAAGATTGGATCGTGTTCTTTTTAATAAATATTGGATTAATACTATTAATTCTACGACTGTGCATCATTTGAGTAGAACTTTATCTGATCATTCTCCCTTGCTGATTAATATTATGGATAGTCAACCTAATGCGTCTTCTCAATTTAGATTCCAGAATATGTGGTTGCTTAATGATTCCTTTTTTAGTGTGGTGGACTTAAATTGGAATGCCCCTTTACATCCTGATAATTCCGTTGTTGGTATGAAAAGACTTTGGTACAAACTTAAAAGATTGAAACAAGTCCTGAATTGGTGGAACCACAATGTTTTCAGAAATGTTTTTACTAATATTTTAAAAGCCGAGCAATGTGTGATTTTTCATGAGAATATTTGTCAGAATGACCCTTCTGATTATAACTTATCCTTACTCAATAACGCTAAGAGTGACTTATTTAACTATCAAGCTCAGGAAGAGGTGTTCTGGAAACAGGAATCTGCTGCTAAACATCTGGTTGAGGGTGATAATAATACTAAATACTTTCATGCTTTAACTAAGAGAAAAAGGATTAAGAATAGTATTCATAGTATCCAAAGGGAGGATGGTTCTGTTACTGAGGACTTGCCTGAGATTGCTAACCTGACTGTTCTCCACTTTCAAAACCATTTTAACAAAAGTTTCACCCCTTCTCAAGCTATGGATCTCTCATTTATTCCTAATCTCATCTCCTCTGATGAGAATTCTTGGCTTTCTATGCCTCCCTCCTTGGTGGAGGTTAAAGATACTTTAATGAATATGAATAGTGACTCGGTTGCGGGTTTGGATGGTTTCACGACTATTTTCTTTAAACAATGCTGGCACATTATTCATAATGATATTTATTCTGCTATTTTAGATTTTTTTGATGGTAATCCTCTTCCGAAATTTTTTTCTTCTACCTCTTTAGTTCTTATCCCTAAAAATAATGCTGTGCAAACTTGGAATGACTTCCGTCCTATTAGCCTCTGCACTTTTTTCAAATAATTGGCTTCTAAAATTATTTCTAATCGTCTTGCTTTGATTTTACCTAAAATTATCTCTCCATTCCAAATGGGTTTTGTGAAAGGTAGGGATATCACTGAGAACATTCTCTTAGCTCAGGAATTAACCCAAGATTTGGATGTTAGGGTGAGAGGGGGGAATGTGCTTTTTAAATTGGATATTGCTAAAGCTTATGACAACATTGCCTGAGACTTCATCTACTTTATGCTTAATCGTTTCAGTTTTAACTCTACTTTTATTAACCTTATTAAGAATTATATTGAGAATGTTCATTTTTCCATCATTCTTAATGGTTCCAATCATGGCTTTTTCAAATCGTCTCATGGGGTTCGGCAGGGTGACCCCATTTCTCCTGCTCTTTTTATTATTGCGGCTGAATTTTTATCTAGGGGTCTCTTTAATCTTTTTGAGCATAATCCTGGCATGGCCTTTAAAACTTTGGGAGGATTTCATATTTCTCACTTATGCTTTGCCGATGAATTTATTGTTTTTACTAATGCTACTAAAAGTCACATTAATAAAATTATGGAATTTTTTAAGATTTTTGAATTGTTTAGTGGCCTTTTTTTAATAGAAACAAATGTTGTTTTATTCCTTCCAAAAGGATTTCTAACAGTCGGGTGTTAGCCATTAAAGAAGCTACTGGTTTTGTTCAGTCTATGTTGCCTTTGAAGTACCTTGGTGTTCCTCTTTTTAAAGGTAGAAGACAGACTTTTTTATTGGATGATCTTATTAATTCTGTTCAGAACAAACTTTTATCTTGGGATTCTACCTTTCTTAGTTTTGGTGGTAGGCTAACTCTTATCAAAAGTGTTCTTTGTGCTTTACCTGTTTATATGTTTCAGACTATCTTCCCTACTCAGACTGTTTATTGTAGGATTCACAAGCTTTTAAACAAGTTCTTTTGGAAAGGCACGTCTACTTCTTCCAAAATTCATTGGGCTGCTTGGGATAAATGTTGTGGTGTTCTGGCTGAGGGTGGTCTTGGTTGCAAGAATCTTTATGATCTGGCTAAGGCTTTCTCCTTTAAACTTTGGTATAAATTGCGTTCGAAAGATAGTCTTTGGGCTAATTTTATGATATCTAAATATTATGGTGACAGACATCCTACTAATATTTCACATAAATGTGGGGACTCGAAAGTTTGGAAAAGACTTTGCAAGGTCAAATGGGAGGGGGAACCTTTTCTTTCTTGGGACCTTGGTGAAGGTAATATCTTCTTTTGGCAAGATAAATGGTTAGGTAAAGATTCTATTAACTCCCTTTTGAACACTACCTCTGTTGATTCTGCTAAAGTTAACTGTTACTTTAATGACCATGGTTGGGATTTTTTGAAACTTTCTAGAACTATTTCGGACAATATTACTCAACGTATTCTTAATATCCCTATTAATGCTTCTTCCAAAGTCATTCTCTTATGTGAGTTTTCTAAAAATGGTAATTTTCATCTTTTGAAAGCTTGGCATTCCTTTAGAAAGAAAGGCAACTGTGATAACATTTTTTCTATGATCTGGCATAAGAGTATTCCTTATACGATTTCTGTTTTTATGTGGAGGATTCTTCATAGATTTATTCCTATGGAGGATAAGCTCATTACTAAGGGCTGCATTTTAGCCTCTAAGTGTCAATGTTGTTATCACATAGAATATATTCATCATGTCTTTATTTCTAGCCCAGTGGTTGTTAGAACCTGGGTTTACTTTGATGATTTGTTGCAGCTTAATTGCTTCAATGCTCATCTCTCTCTTTTTTCTTTACTTAAGAGTTAGTTTGTTGGGCCTAAAGGACATATTCACAATGTTATTCCTTCCCTGATTCTTTGGTTTCTTTGGTTGGAAAGGAATAACTCCATGTTTAATGGTATTAAAATGACTCATCTTAATGTTATTCAAAGGGTGAAGGATAAGATTTTAGCGATGGTGGCTGTTAAGTTGATTTCCATTAAGAATTTTACTAACTGTTATAATATAATCAACATCTTGGGGATTAAATGGGATTCTGGTCCTCCTAAGCCCCGGGTTGTTTATTAGATGAAGCCTCCTCCTAATTTCTTTAAAATGAATGTTGATATTATTATTTCTGATTCTGTGAAGGGTTGTGGTGGCCTTGTTAGGGACTCTAATGGTCATCTTATTGTTGCTTATACGGGTCCTTTGAAAGACAGTAATGCTGATACTGCTATCTTGAGGGCCAATCTTTATGGTTTGCATCTATGCAGGTCCCTTCTCTTAGTAAATCTGTATATCGAGGTGAACATTAGTCTTAATATCTCTCCTCTGCTTATTGGAGAGGAGGTTTTTTGCTCCCCTAATAATTTCTTTCTTATTAGGGATATTAAGAATCTTCTGATGCGTACTAATACCTCCTTTTGTCATGCTAGTAGGATGAGCAATTCGTGTGCTAATTGGCTTGCCAATTTGGGTGGTAATTTGGATTAATTTAATGATATCTTTCCTGCTTCTATCCTATTTCAACTTAAAGGTATGCTTCATCTAGATGCGTGTGCTAGCCCTTATGTGCATACTTAATGTTGGTTTCTTTGGTGGTCTTCCTTGTTTTTCTTTTCTCTGTTTTGTTCTGTTTTCTTGCTTGGTTGGTTGTTCTGCCTTATGTGGTTTCTCTTGTGGTGTTTTGGTGGTTTGCTGGTGACTTTGATTCTATTCCTACCTTCTGATGCTATTTGGCTCTATTTTATGGGTAGTTATCATGTTTGGTGTCTCGTGGTTGTCGGGTTCCATTTCTGTTGGGGTCATTTTTTTATTCTGGTTGGTTTGATTTTGGTGTGGTTTGGTAGAGATCCTGCTACTTCCCCTTTCTTTGGCTACGACTTCTATTCCGATTGCTGTTTGGATTTTTATCGTGGTTTGTTTCTGGATTTGGTTGGCTGGGGTTTTGAGGAGGTTGGAGTTTTTGCTGCTAAGTTGTTGCTTTTTTCGGTTGATATTGGTATTTCTCTGTGGTGTTGGTGTGGCAATCTGGAGCTCCTTATCTCTGCTGTTGATAAATTCCTCGGGGTTTGGCTCTGTGTCTCTTCCCTTTTAATTTTGAAGGATAATGTTCATTTGATTGTTTGCCTAGTTTGGTATGCTGTGATCTCTTTTTTGCAGGTCCTGTTCCTTTTTTTTCAGGGTTCATTGATGACTGGCTTTCGTTCCACTGCTTTTTTGGTCTGGAAGGTCACTTTGAAGTTTTCTATTTTATCTTGGGCTTGTAATGAGCCGATTTTGGGTGAGAAGCAGGTTTTGTCTACTTTTTTTTGGACTGCTTCTCCTTTTTGGGTGCTCGTTCTTGTGCACCGTAGAATGTTACTAGGTTATTATGTATCTCTTTTTACCAGGGATCTCGAGCTCGTAGGTTTTCTTTTTTTTTAATTCATTTTTTAGCTCGTTCGAGCTTTAGTGAGCTTGAGGGCCCTTTAAGGACATTGTACCTGTTTTTTTATATTAATACGTAGGCCCCCACCGAGGGGTTTCCGCAACAAAAAAAAAAAAAACTAGCTGATAGTAAATTTTATTGGTGATCATTATAAAATATTAACTAAGCTTAAGCTCATGGGAATAAAAAACCATCGAGCCCATACTAAGGCATTTTTATATTCTATTTCATTTACTAACGGCACAATCTACCTACCAAAAAATCGGTGGTGATCGATGACAAAATTTGTATGAATAGTAATACTATTAGAAAATTCTATTTTTCTTAATTTTCTTATGATTATGAGATTATACGTACATCTAATATTTAAGAGTTTTGTAAATAAATTTTAATTAAATTTGATATAAATGAGATTTGAATCCAATATCTTTCAAAAAATTTTATCAGCCACACACTCTATTTTCTCATAACAGTTAGGCCTTGTTTGTTTAGGAGTTTTTCTTCCTTTTCTGTTTAGAAATGAAGAAAAAAAAATTTATCGCTGTTTGGATGGGACGCTTCTGTAAAAATGTTTTTTAAGGAATTTTATTTTTTTACTATTTTGAAAAGTTTTTTGATGTTTGCTTCTCTGTTAGAAAACTTCACTCCCTCAATCATTATTTCTAAAACTATCTTTTACAAAAAGAAAGAAAGAACCAAACGAAGCCTTAATAACAGTTAAATTTAGCTTTATTCCAAAACGTCATATTTGAAAGAATAACTAATATATTTTAAATTTTATTATTATTATTATTATTATTATTATTATTGAAATAATGAGCGGAAAATCCCTGATGATTGGAGTAATCAAATGGCCATATCAAACTAACCTTATAGCTTCATAAATTTATTTTGAATATTAAGACATAAATTTAGTATAAGAAAAAATCAAACCGAAATATTACTAATAAATTTTAAAATTGTGACCCACCTATAAACTCTTTTTCTCAATACAATAAAGAGTAAAATTAATAAAATCTAACATGAAAACATTTATAACAAAAATCTAATACATGTCAAAACTCTTGGGGCTGATACTTTGACTGCTTGACATTGTGCAATCATGTAAATGGCACGCATTTTTCTTCTTCCCACGAGCAAGATGGGTGATTGAAAATGCTATAAATAAGGGCCTTAAGTTGCCTCACACCCATGGAACTTGGAACAAGTGAAGAAATTCAGAATTATTCACAGGATTTTTCTTCCCAGTGCCATATGGAAAAACAAGCAATGATATCTGTCGAATCCTCTAACCTTCGTTCTCCTGTAGATGTTGTTCGCCAGCCTGCTGGAGTTTTTGCCCCAAGTGTTTGGGGTGATTACTTCATAAACCACACGCCAATGTCTTCCTCTGAGCTTGTACGTATGACTTTTTTACAGGCCAATTTTATGTACAGGAAATTTATTCTGACCACTTGAGTTCGATAGTTCAGCTTTGATACGAATTACATATCAAAGTACTTCTACAAATACGTTTTTCTCAGCTGTAATAACGCTGTAACAAATATATTTCTATTAAATGAAACTTTTTAATGAAGTAGTGAGTATAGAGAACTTTTAGCAATTTCTTTTTGGGTTATAGATTAATGTTCACGCTTGTAAGAAAAAAAGGTTTCTTGTATGAAAGTTTTTGGTTTTCTTCATAATGACTTGGATGAAAGTTTTGATAAATGTTATTTATTTATAAAGGAAAAGATAAAGAAAAGGATTGATGAGTTTAAGGAAGTGATAAAGAAGCAGCTTAGAGACGCAAGCGATCAGCTTCAATCTTTAGAAATGATTGATGCAATCCAACATCTGGGAGTGGCCTATCATTTTGAATTGGAGATCAACGATTCTTTGAAGAAAATACATAGAAATGGCTTTAAAGAGAGTAAAGATCTACACACTATAGCACTGGGATTTCGACTTCTGAGGCAGCAACGATTTCCAATTTCAGCTGGTACTAAATTATCCTTCAACCTGCCTTTTCTATTCACTTTCACAAGATGAATTTTCCAGTCCTTAATATGTTCTACTAAAAGCAGCTCAGTTAAGTGTAATTTTATTCTTATAGTCATAATAACTTTAAGGAATTATAACAATGAATTGTGTATGTGATGGTTTCGATCACGAATTTTTATAAAAATATAACTAAATAGTTATTTTAATCCAAAAATTAACAGCTTATATGTAATAATCATATTTTAAGGAAGAAAAAAAGTGATTAAAGATAAAAAAATTATGTCAAAAAAGTATTTTTATGAAAACCTTTAAAATAATTATACGTAAAGTATGATATTTATTCTATTTTGTTTATGTTTTGATAAAAATAAAAAATTATTTTTAGTCTTATTAAGTACGAGTTATTTTTATTTTAGGCACCTGAGTTGGGTGTCAGTTGTTTTCATTTCTAAAATAATGAAAATATTGAGAAATAGCGCAAATGTTTTTTTTTTTTTTTTTTTTTACACCTTCTATCCCACCACCTCCTCCTCCAGATAACGTTGTCTCCACCGCTCCTACTGATCGTATCTTCCATTCGGAAGATACTACACCCTCTGCCGCACCAGTTCATGAAGCCAACCCATCCATCGCCACTCCCACAGAAATCACTCCTTTGCTTCTTGAACCCACAAATCTCATTATACCTAACTTGAATTCTCCCTCTATACCCGCCTCCTCTTCCTCAGACCCTTTGCCTCCTCCCCAAACTCACTCAGGCCTGAAAACTCTGTCCCCTAACAGATTTGCTGTTTTGCAAGTCCCCTCAGATTCTGAGGCCTCATCCTCTAATGAACCTGATACCCATTCTAAAGTTCCTAATCCACCTGCCCCAAATAACTCCTCTCCTCTCTCTTGCTCTCAGCTACCCAATTCACAGAAAAAAAATGCCTCCCAGACACACAGGAATACAAGGGGAAAGGGCTCCAGGAAATGCCCTAACCAACCAAGTAACCCATGACCCATCCCAACATTGCAGCCTGGAATATCAGGGGTTTCAACAACCCTGATAAGGTCTTCTGCTGTAAGAATTTGCCTCGCGTTCATGAGCTTGACATTTTTTGTCTTCTTGAAAATCGGATCCTTCCCTCCAACCTGCAGGACCCTTGGTTTTGCCTGACACACAAAATTTTTGAGAATGAGATGAGTTATAAAAACTTCGATCTCGCTTCACCGGGTCGAATTTGGATCAAGTGGAATGCAGACAAGATTAGTTTTTCTCAAACTTTTACTTCCAAGCAAGTCATTTATGGGATTGTAACTAATGGAGCTCAGTCTCCTTTTTTAATTTCGGTTGTATATGCCTCAAGTTCCTTTGAGGAGCGCAATGTTTTATGGGATGAGCTCAGGGAATGTTCACTCAGTAATATTTTGCTTTGTGTAGTGCTTGGTGATTTCAATTGTTGTTGTTTTCCTTGCGATAAATCTGGTGGTAATGATCTTAATGTAGCCAGACTGGCTCCTTTTAACTCCCTTATCTTTGATACAAACCTTATGGACCTTCCCTCTACGGGCAACTTTTATACTTGGTACAATCAAAGAGAAGACAATCCTATTCATATCAAACTGGATCGAGTTCTTACAAACGATTTGTGGACCACTACTTTCTCTAATTCCTTCTATAAAGTGAGAAACAGCTTACTCTCTGACCATACGCCACTTATTTTGAAAATGAACACCACTAAGACCAAAAAGAAGAGATTTATGTTCAAGAATTTTTGGTGCAAAATTCCTAAATTTTGGGATATACTTATCTCAATTTTTGCTAGCCCGTCACAAGGTAACCCTATCATAAGCTTATATCAAAAGCTTAAACTTTTGAAGGAGGAAATCAAAACAAAGAAATGGGAAACTGCCAATCATATTGAGACTCAATGCTCAAATCTATCCTCCTTACAGAAACATCTTCAGCTTCTTCTGGATTCTGACCCACTCAACATTAATATTTGTAACAACCTTAAGAAGGTCAACATGGAACTTGCCTATTTTCATTCTTTATGGGCTGCTTGGACAATTCAAAGGTCTAAAGTTAAGTGGCTAAAAAATGGGGAGGAAGACCTTAAATTCCTTTATTCAAAGTTGCATATGAGAAAAGCACATAATAGAAGTATTCTGCATGCCTCTATTAGCGATCCTGAGCATTCACCTGATTCAAATTTGCATGTAATCATTGAGCACTTCAAGAACCTCTTTAATTCTCCTAAGCCTAATCTCTCTAACTTGGATAGATATCCGGCTGGTTACACCATCCCTGAAGAAGCCAAAACTTCTCTTCTTCATCCTGTCTCTAATGAGGAAATTTTTGATGCAATATCTGCAGGTTGCTCTTCTTCAGCACCTGGACCTGACGGATATAATTTTGCCTTCTACAAGAATACTTGGGCCATAACGGGTTCTCTGGTATGCAAAGCTGTCAGATCTTTTTGCTCCAAGTGCTATATCCCCAATCGTGTTAAGGCTACTGCGATTGCACTCATACATAAGAAATAGAATGTTGAGAATATTCATGATTTCAGACCCATCTCTCTTTGCAATGTGTTTCACAAGATCATAGCCAAGATACTAGCCACTACAATGAAACCTTTTATGACATATATCATTCACAAAAGTCAGGCTGCTTACATTTCTAACAAGTTATCTTCTGATAATTCCATTCTGGCTGCGGAGATTCTGGGTTTTTTCTCTAAGAGGAGTAAAGATAGCTTTTTCTGTGCTAAGCTTGACATTAGGAAACCCTTTGACACTGTTTCAAGGGATTTCCTTTTTTCCAGGATGGCACAAAAGGGATTTCCTCCTACTTTCATCAATTGGGTCAAAGCTTGCATTAACGACACTCATTTCTCTATCTGTATTGATGGGGGCCTGGAACGTTTTTTTAGCTCTAGCTCTGGTGTCAGGCAAGGTTGTCCCATCAGTCCTTATTTATTTTACATCATCATGGATGCTCTCTCTTGTCTTTTAGAGGACACCTCTCAGCCCGATTGCTTTGAAGGCTTCAAGTATGAAACTTTTCACTTGTCACATCTCTCTTATGCTGACGATCTTCTCGTCTTTGCTAAAGCTAATACTAGCAATTGTGAATGCCTTATGAGAATTTTGAACCTCTTTTCTAATCTTTCTGGATTGCACCTTAACCTTCACAAAAGCTCCCTCATCATGTCCCCTCAGGCCACTAATGCCTCTTCCATCTCTCACACTCTTCACATCCACCAATGCTCTACCAAAATTCCCTACCTCGATCTTCCTATTTCTTTGGGAAGATCTAAGATTTCTGATTTCTATTCTTTGATTGAAAAAATTACTAGCCTGCTTTCTGGTTGGAAAGCAAAGCTCCTCTCTTTGGCAGCTAGGTTACAATTCATCAAATATACTATCTCCAATTTGGTGGCTTACTGGTTAAGGGGGTCCATTATCCCCAAAACCATCATGAAAACTATTGCCAAGACTTGCTCCAGATTTCTTTATCATGGTGGCTCTCAATCCAAACACCTGCAGCTCATTTCATGGAAGAGTACTACCACACCTTACTCAAAAGGGGGTCTTGGTATTGCTTCCCTTCATGCCCTTCGATCTGTGTTCAACTGCGGCTCCATTATCAGGATGTACAATTATGACTCACCTCTGTCTTGTTGGCTTAGACTACGATATACATCCCCTTGGAAACCATTACCCCGCTTCAGTTCTGCTTTCTGGAAGAGTATTTGTTTTATTGCTGCACAATTTAAAAACTCCTTTTGTTTTCATGTTGCTCATAATAGCCCCATAGCTATTTACTGGGACCACTGGTGTTTGAGTGATAACTTCTACTCTAGTTTTTCTGATCTACTCCTTAGGCAACTTGGCGACCTCAATGCCCCTCTTCAAAGTTGGATCAATGGTAGGTTTTGGTCTCTTCCAGATGCTCTTAGTTTGAATATTAGAAACATTATACATGAAATTCCGATCTCCACTGGCTGCTCTCGACATATCACTTGGGATAATGATGCGAATGCAACCTTTAAGGATTATTATTCTGCTTCTTTTCAAAATGAACTTAATGTTGACTGGTCTCATTTGGTCTGGCATAAGAATCATTCTCTTAGATATTCTGTCTTTACTTGGATGGCCTTGTGGGATGGTCTCAAAACTTCTGAGGCTCTCTCCAAGAGAAATATTCATGTTGGGGATCTCCTATGCCCCCTCTGTCACAGCCACAAAGAAAATACCGCTCATCTTATGTTTGAATGTGAATACTCTTTTCTTGTCATTACAAGGATCATTCCACACTTTAAAAACTTCCTCTTAAGGCCCAACATTGTTCAAGCTTTACAATTCATTGATGGCTTTTACACTAACAGTGACATTAAAAATGGGGTTCTTCTCATTTTTCATGCCTCTGTCTACTTCATTTGGAATGAACGGAATAGTCAAAAATTTTCTGAAAGAGCTGCTTGTGCTATTACTTTATCAAAGAAGATTACCAGATCAACCTATCTTAAACTTGAGAAATGGAAGTATGGGAAGTTTATAAAAGAGAAGCTCCAACTGAAATACAATTGAAATATTGGCCTCTACTTGGCTTGATGTGGTTCCGTCATTCTCATTGCTGGGGCATTATCTGGTTGGCTGATCATTTGGAAACCCTTGGTTTCAGATCATCGGGTAGCTACTGTTTGCTTTGGTTCGCTGGTGGCATATACTTATGCTGCCCAACCTGTCCGTATGCTACTAATGGTTGGCTACTGCTGTCCCCCTTCGATTATATTCCTTGCAAGTTTTTGGGGCAGTGGACAATGATGACCCCTGCCATCTCCTTTTGGATGGTCTTCGGGCCAAAGGAGTGTTTGAATCCTTCACATGATCGTATCTGCATGTTCTGAGTCCCGGCCAGATAGATTTTCTGTCTGATTTTTTTTTTGTCTCATTGTTTGAGGTTGTCTTTACAAGGTTTTTTCTTCTTTCTTTGACTTAACCTCCTTTTTTTTGGCTGATGGCTAAGTTTTTAGTTCATTTTTGTACACCTTTTTTCTTTTAATATATTGGGCCAAGCCCTCAATTTTCCCAAAAAAAAAATGTTTGTTTTAACTATATTAGAAAATTTTTGAATTGATTTCAAAAATAGAAAAAATAAATATTTGAAAATCCAAAATTAAGCATGTCTAAGAAAAAAAAAAATTATTCCGAGCACCCCCTTAGAAAATTCACAATCTATTTATGTTTTTGAGAAACAGATACATTCAACAAATTCATGGACAAAGAAGGAGATTTCAAGGAAAGTTTGAAGCATGATGCAAAATCCTTGTTAAGCCTCTACGAAGCTGCTCATCTTGGAACACCACATGAGAAAATATTGGAAAATGCTGCAAATTTTGCAAGAACTTATCTCAATTTGATGTTAGGCAATATGGACCAAAATTTTGCAACTATAACATCAAGAGCTTTAGAAAGACCAAGGTTTAGAAGAGCTGAAAGGTTAGAAGCAAGAGAATACATATCAATTTATGAAGAAGAAAAAACTAGAAGTGAACCTCTATTACAGTTTGCAAAATTGGACTTCCATTTAGTACAATCAATTCATTTGGAGGAACTTCTACACATAACCTTGTAAGTTTAGTTTACTTGAAAATTCTTTTGTATGCATTCTTTTTGTGTGTGTGGGTGCACACAGTGAAAATAACTGAAAGTGATTTGTTATGACTATATAGATGGAAGAATTCAATGGCTCTTTCAGAAAACCTACCATTTGCACGAGATAGATTGGTTGAGTTATATTTTTGGATGGCAGGCACATACTTTGAACCAAGTTATTCTCGTGCAAGAATAATGGCCACAAAATTATTTGTACTAACATCATTACTTGATGATATTTACGATCAATATGGAACACTTGAAGAGCTTGAATTGCTTACTGAGAAAATTGAAAGGTAATAATAACCAATTTAATATTATTTAGTCTTAATTAATTACCAATATGAGGTAATTTATGTTTATTGTGAAATATTATATGTGCCAACATAGATGGGAATTCCTGGGAGTTGATCAGTTACCGAAGTATTTGCAATTCTTTTGCATGGCTCTTTATAAAACATTCAAAGATTTCGAGGACGAGTTGTCATTTGAGCAAAATTCATTTCGCGTGCGGTTCCTTGAAAAGGAGGTATGGCCTTATAATATGGATATGTATAATCACATTTCGATTAAAAAGTTTAGATAGCTAATGCCAATTTTATATGTCCATGACTATATATTGTCCTGTATATAATTTCTCTTAAAAGCTACTAAGCAATGAAATATTGCAAAAAACTTTATTTCAATTACATTCTCGTGTAAAAATATTTTTAAATAATTAATTAATTATAGTAATAAATTAAAACTATTTCCCAATAAGAAAATAAAAATATTATTTTAATTTATATTTTTTAATAAAATTTTATTGCTTATCCTACATGTAATAAATTGAATACATACGTACGTACATACATATATATATATATATATATATATATATATATATATATATATATATATATATATATATAAACATATTTATTTATTTCAGATGAAAAAGTTGGCACAAGCATTTTTTGTTGAAGCAAGATGGGGAAATGAACATTATATTCCCAATATACAAGAACACTTGCATATCTCTCTTTGCAGTTGTGCATATCCATTGGCAATTTGTGCATTATTTCTTGGTGTGCACGACCTGATTCCATTGAATGTATTTGATTGGGTGACTGAGTTTCCTGAGATTGTCAAAGCATCTTGTGTTATCTGCAGAGTTATGAATGATATTACTTCCGATGAGGTATCTTTTGTATAAAAAATTAATACAAATGCTTATTTAAAGTGTTGCATTTATCTAGCTATTAATTTATATGCATTGTCTTATGCTAATTTTGCAGCATGAAGAAGGAGAGAATCATTTTGCGACCATAGTTGAGAGCTACACAAAGGAGAAAAAATGCACAAAAGAAGAAGCATGCGACAAGCTAAAGGTAATGGTGGAGGATGCATGGAAAACATTGAATCAAGAGTATCTATTGTCCAATTTACCACTATATATAGTTCAACCTATCATCAAGCTCTCACGTATGCTGGAGCTTTTCTACAAGCTGGATAAAGACAATTACACCAATCCCTATGGCTTTATAAAAGATAACATCAAATTACTAATGGTGGACCCTATTTTGTCCAATTGGGAATAACATACTAATCAATATCAATTGTCAAACAAATATGAATGTATGTTGCATCTACATATTAATCTTATTTTCCCAGTTATTAATGTAACAACAACTCATTAAGCAGTTAATTAGTATTGTATTGTGATAATATTTGGCATAAATCAAAGTAAGTTCTATAATGAAAAGATGGATAAACTGCTTTGTAAATTTATTTGGCAATTGAGCATGAAATAATAGAGGTGTGCACATTTCATACAATCCTATAGTGTTTTCCATTGCATGTTTTATGAACAATTTTGAAATTTTATTATTTATGTTTTTGAAATAAAATGGCCATTCATTTCTTTTGCAATGTTGTGTTATTGTTATTGTATGCTAATTGATGCAAATAAAATCAAAGGAATTTTATACAAATCTCTAATATTTTTGCTCATTTGTAAATAAACTAGCTCACACAATTTCAACTTTCTCTTAGGAACATTAACATTTAAAAATTTTAATGATTTCTTAAACCTGAAAACATTATTAAAATTAGACTAAATTATTGTAAATTTATTGCATCTATCCTAACTAAGGTTTTTTATAAGATTGAATGAATTGTCAGGCTTGAATGATCTATTCTAATTGTTGTCACAGAAAGACCAATTTGATTGGGCATGAATCTTGATGCAAATTGAAGTGGAAAGCTTTCAAAACTTAGCTCCAAACTATTCGAAAACAGATTCCAACAACACCAAAAGATATTTCAATTAGGATTACTAATGGAAAGATAGATTAGTGAATTCTCTATCCAACATCATAAAAAAAAGAATTTGAAATTAATTTGTTTAACCCCTCAACGATTTTTTTTTTTACAATAAAGATGCAGTGCAAAAATCACTGGATAAAGTCACACTTTAGAAATTTTCTTTCTAAAGAAAACTGTTTCATAAAAAATCTTAATAATGGGAACTATTCAAATTTTGCAATCAATAAATGGGCATATTTCATGTCGTTCTCTTGAAGTTTCTATTCAATTAAAAAAATAATCATTTGAAATGAAAATAATTCATAAGGACACCCAAAGATGTTATCTATATCTATGAAAAATTTATAATACTTTATTTTGAAAAAATAAAAGGAACCCACAAAAATGCATACTAGGCAACATTTGTTAATGTGTTCAGATTTATTTTAAAATGCATTTTTATTGTTGATTAATTAAATAAATTTAAGTAGTTAGAAATTAAAGGACCAATATATTTTAATAATTGGATTAGTTACTAATAAGTTTGAATTAATTTAAGTTTGTTATCAACCAGTTCGTGGTGTTGTGCTACTAGGCTCGAGGAACAAAGCCTCTTCAGGACATGTAGCCCTGTAGCCCGAAGTAGTCTATCCTAAAAACTTGGTTGATATAATGAGATTAATGATTTTAAGTTTGATTGAATAATTAATAATCAATTAATTTTAAGTTCTAACACTCCATTGAATCCATTCGTGGCATTGTGCCACCAGGCTCGAGGAACAAAGTCTCCTTATGACACGTAGCCCAGCAGTCCAGAGTAGTCCATCCTAAAAACTTCATATTTGGAGTAGTCATTATGTATTAAGGGGTTTGTTGAGTGATCTTAACATTAATTTAATATTTTCTGAAATTTGAAAATTAATTATCAAATCTTGGGATTTTTTTGGATTATTTTAATATATTAATTAAGGGGTCAAGACTTTATATTCAAAGAGATTTCTAAAGTTTTGATATTTTTGTTAAATATTAGACCTTTCATGGGGTACTATGCCTTTGTGTTTGCTCAATTTAGAGTTTTCTACAATTAGTTATGATTTTTCAAAGTTTTTGTATTTATTTGAATTATTTAATTTATTTAATTAAGGATATTTTTATGATTTTACTCCAAATGAACTCCCAACTCCATGAAATCAACTTCAAAGGTCAGGAATTACCTAAAAAGAGATTCCTAAGTATTTGAAATTTTATGAAATTTTTTATTATTTTTAATTAATTAAATTATTTAAATATTAATTTTTTTACTTAAAATAAAATTATCCTCAAAATTGAAGTCAAGTTAAAATAATTTTAATTTTATTTGATTAAAGATTGAATTTTTATTAATTTGATATATTATTTGAAATTTTTGAATTTAATTTGAATTAATTATGATTTTTTAAAGTTTGGCTAATTAATAGATTTTTAAAATTACTTAATTATGGAAGTTTTGATTGTTTTGATCCAAGCCTATTCTAAATTGTATAGTATCACTCCCAAAGATTAGGGATGACCCATGTGAGTGTTTTCAGGTGTTTAGAATTGTGGGCTCCAAAAATTCAGCCCCGGCCTCCGCTCGCATTGCTTTCTTCGGAGGAGTTTTAACTGATTAAGTTCTGGGGTAAATTTTGGAAGGCAGATGAATTTGTAGATAAGACACAACCCAGAGATTTTGCCCTCATTTTGTGAGGACTTTATGATCTGATTTCTGGTTTTCTATAGGTGCAAGCCCCTATAGTTAATTACCCCTCTCGATAATGAGAGAGAACTTTCGATTAAGGCTAGTCATCAATCAGATATGTAAAGATACGTGAGTCTCGCATATAGTAGCAGCATGGGCATTTGAAATTTGGAGAATTCGGGGATTTGAAAGATTGGAAGATTTGGAGATTTAATATTTAAAATTAGAAATTACACCATCTTGCACTTAAAGCGGATGGTGGGGAAATGGATGATGGACCCCATCAAGATCCCATGGTTCCGTCGTCCTGGGCCATCACGGTCCCTGGTCTACTTAGTCAAAGGAGGTAGTCGACCCAACCTGACAGAAAGATTCTTGTCGGCAGCCATGGGTTGCTTCGTCCAAGGGTACCTTGTAGACCTGGGGTAAATGTTTGTCTAAAGGGACAAATTTGAATTCACCTTAGCTAATAGAGGGCTTGGTGCCCTATCGATCATATCCTATTAATTCATATCTCAAGGATTTGATGTCAATAAGAAATGTATTGGCTCTGGCCATAACCGATATCACGTGGTGCCATTTGGCTACCAAACCACTCAGTTCAGGGGGCCCTGGGTCATAACCGTTTATCTTGCAGTGACATTTGGCAGTGAAATTATCGGTTAGAGGACACGTACCACGTCCTTACTGATATGAGATTTTTTGAGAATGGATCCTAATGATATTTTTGACTAGGCATTAGCTCTTTGTGAGCTAAAGTTATTTTCAGATTTGTCCAACTTGGCAAACTATTATGGAGAGTGGAGGATTTTACTTTAAGTGTTTGGTGGTTTATTTAAATTTTAAATATTTTAGATTTTGGATTTTTCTAAAATTTTTGGATTTTTGGGTGTTTAGGATGGTATTTGAAAATGTTTGTGAACCCCTCCGGTTGAGATCTACATTTAACATGGCCATCATCGGGGTGTATGGGGTCATTTATATTTATTGACTGGGCCCTGTCGACTCAATTAGCTTATCGATAGAGGATCGGGTTTCATAGGCTTTATACCTTTATTAATGAATTCTCTCGATTATAGGCCTTGAAGGCCTAATATGAACGTATAAAATAAATATTTTGGTCGATCTCGTGACTGCATATTTATTTAATGATTTTAGCCATGTGGACTACTATGTACCCGTATAGAAGGATTAGGCTCGAACAGGAATTTACTTATTAACCCTCGTAGCATCCCTAGACGTCACGTGTGTACCAATAACACGCTCGCCGGGGCCCATGCGAGTGTTTGGGGGCATTTTATAATTATTTAATGAACCTTGTCAACTTCTATTTACTCACTTTAGGAGGACCACGTTCAAATTTATGGACCCGCGCAGCATTCCTAGACGTCACGTGTGTTCCTACAATACACTCGTCGGGTCCCAAACATGTGTATAGTTACACGTTCATTTCGGTGTACCTATGTGCATACATATTACAGTGCACTTGCGGGGACATTTTAGAATATTTATAAATACCTTCTATCTGCTTATACAAATGTTACAGATCTGGTGGCATTTTGTAACTGCTTGGGGATTGAGTTATTTGCTGCCTTATACATGTAGACTATCGTGCACTACTCATTACGTTTCACAGGTAGATTATAGTACGCTAACGAATCTCCTACTATTTATTCATAGATAACTAAATTTGCCACAGGCTTGATGCCTCTATTTTTATAGGTGTGTAGTTTCACATAGAATTCTTCTAATGATGCTTGTAGGCATTTCCATTTGTTGTCATTCCTCTATATTTTCTCGTAGGTAGCATCTAATGTATATGATGAACCTTCTACAATGACTTGTAGGAGTTTGCATTTGTTGTGTATCTTTCGCTTCTACTTGCAGATAAATTATTGCATCCACATTGGGGAATGACCACTTTTACTACATACATCTGTCATCACTGACTATGAGCGGTTGACTTGATAGTATTCTAGTCTTCATTAGCCATGAACTAGCCATCATTAGCTATGAGCTAACTGATACCAATCATATTCTTCATAGTTTCCTTCAGTGTGTTCTACTATTGGACCACTATCTCTTCTATATGATCGATACAAATGCCACAACTAACCATAATATTTTTCTGTATACTTTGCAATAACCTTTCTATATGTTCTTGATTTATCATGAGTCCATTTGTCATTGATCATATGCATATCATTGTATATTCCACTTGGTCTTTGCTTGTAAATATGTTACATCTTTAGTAATTTTGCCATTGCTTGTAGACAAACTATAGTTGCAAACTCTTTGATTTTGAAGGATGGCTTGTAGCATGCATGATGAGCTTGATATCATTTACTGATTAGAATTTGCACTTCAATTGACGTAATCACTTCTCAACATTCCATTAGAAATCTTGTATCGTTAATTACAAGCAT
The DNA here is from genome assembly GCA_019925795.1 of Dendrobium chrysotoxum. Classification (NCBI taxonomy): domain Eukaryota; kingdom Viridiplantae; phylum Streptophyta; class Magnoliopsida; order Asparagales; family Orchidaceae; genus Dendrobium; species Dendrobium chrysotoxum. The sequence goes on from CM034314.1 coordinate 70,041,038, forward strand.
ATCATTGCATTCTCCCCCTGACTCTTGATTGCATATTGCATTTGTTGATTTTGATGTTCATTACTTGTAAGTGTAGTATTATGCATATGGCGAATCTTCTATCACCGCCAATAAGCGCTTGTATCTTGAAAGTTCGATAGGGATTTTAAGCCCTGATGTACTAGTCCCGAGGCTAACCAAGAGGGGGGGGGGGGGTAAATTGGTTATTTAAAGAATTCGTGAGTAATAGAAAAAATCTTTTTATAATTTGCAGCGGAAATGAATTAAAACAATGATAAAAAGATTTATCACAGATTTCACCCAAGCAGATAATAACAAAAAAAATAAAGTGTAGAAAATAATCATAAAGAGCACACCAGATTTTATAGTGGTTCGGTCAACCTGACCTAGATCCACTCCCCGGAGCCTCCCCTCCGGGTATTGCACTAACAAAAAAGTGACTCTCCTTATGCTCCCACAGCAAGGCGGAGAAGCCTGTACAAAAACTTCTTTCCACGAACCCGGTGAGGTAGAGAATCTGAACTCCTTTCGCTTCTGGCCTCCTGAAGCAGGCAAAGAACTTGAACTCCTTTCGCTTCCTCTAGAAGTAGGCAGAGAACCTGAACTCCTTTCACTTCCTCCTGAAGTGGGCAAAGAACCCGGATCTTCTTGTGAATTATCCTCCCACAGAAAACACCGACAAGATGAGAGATGACGAACGGAGAAGACGACTCTGATCCTTGCTTGGAGCAACCTTTATGAATCCCTCACAAACTCCCCCTCACAAGATCCTCTCTCTCTCTCCCAAGCTCTCTCTCTCTCTCTCTCTCAAGGTTTCTCTGGAAAGGAAAGTGGTAAAAGATTTTTCTTATTAGAAGAAAAAGATCTTTTATAGGAGGGCTCAAAATTTATCCTAAATCTTAACTGGTCGGCTAATATCATCCAGGACGATCGATAGATCATCCTATATGATTAGTTCAAAATCACCTATTTCAGCCTGAACGATCTGGCTCTTCAAGACGATTAGTAGAAAAAGTTGTTCAGATCATCTCGATTAGTATAAATTCAGGAATTTCATCCAGAAGACCGCTCTGATCATTCAAAGGAACTTGTGCTGGACGATCCAAAAATGAATTTATCGTCCAGGACGATATGTCTATCATCCTGTACGATTAGTTCAAAAAGTGCCAAAATCATCCTGAGCACCGCTCTGGACGTATAGGTGAAACACACTGGACGATCATGATCATCTCGGATGATATGATCATATTAATTAACTATTAATTACTTTCCTTAATCACCAAACTAATTTAGGCATGATTGTACTGGATCGTCTAGGACGATACACGTATCGTCCGGGATGATTAGATCAAATCTCTAAAAATAAAACTTGCCTAACTTGATCTGATGACTGAGAATTTTTTATTTGAGATTATCGTCCTGTACGATGGATGGATCATCCAGGATGATCGGCTTAATCAGACAGACTTAACTTGGTCGCCCTAATTAGGATTTTTATTTTCACTTGATCGTTCAGGATGATGTGAATATCATCTAGAATGATCTGAATAAAAATTGAACAGAAACTCTAATTCACTCAAGCTCTCCCCCTGAGTGTGTGTGTGTAAGGTTACTTATCTAGGGGATCAGTTACATTACATTTGACTCAAGAAAAGGAAAACATTACATTAAGACACACTTGGACCCGATCTTGAGTTGGCTTGAGTTTCTTTTGATCTTTTATACCTGAAATGGATTAGCCAATAAAAATAGAATACAAATATATTTATCATCATCAAAATTATATTTTTTGAAACCAAATTTGCAACAATCTCCCCCTTTTTGATGATGGCAAATATTAGTGCAGTAGTTTAAAATAAAACAACCGGGAGTTAACCAACGTACATACGAAAAATAAATATCTTTCCAAATTTCGCTGAACAACTAGAACAGTACAGGAAAACAACTATAAATGAAATAAATAATACAAAATAAGATCAATACATAAAATAAAAACTACTACAACTAACTCCCCCTTTTGACATCACAAAAAGGAGGAGGAACAGACACAACAGTACAGACAGAAAGTAGCACAAAACACAGAACTAAAATGGAGGCGGATCCTAATCGGAAGGAGGAGGTGGTGGCGGCGTAAAGTAACTATGAATGGCGGTAAAGTATGCTCCAAACCAGGCAATATCCTGGTCGTGCTGCTGTTGCTACTGAGCAACATAATCATTAAAGCGCTGCAGATCCTCAGTATGCTGCTGCTCCTAGGTAGCAACATAAGAATCAAATCGGGCCTCCCACTGGTCGAACCACTACACTAGATGATCAAAAGGGGATACAATATGAAGGGGAGCAGGTGCATCAGGTGCAGCAGGAATATGAACAACTTCTTCCTCTTCCCCCTCAACATCCGGGGCGGCCTTCGGATGTAGTCGGGTACTGTGGAGTACATGGAAGGAATTATTTATAAAGTAGGAAGGAGGGACATTAGCAGGGATTGGATATTACAGATTGTATTTGGTCTCTAAAGCATATGCAATGATGTGTCCTAGTGCTAGATTTGGGCGTCGTCTATGACTCGGATCCCTAATGGTAGTGAGATGCTCGATATAGCGGAAAAGAAGATCAGTGGCATTGAATTCCCAGTGGGCCATGATGTAATAGGTGGTCAGAGATAGTAAAGGGGTGATGTGAATGTGATCCCCAGCCTTTAGGATGATGGAGGAATGAAGGACATGTTGAATGGTATGGGCATCCTTAAGGAGGGAGGTGCAAGCATTGTCGTGGTAGGGTGCGTTGGTATTTCTAAGGAAGTGATTGGCGACACTCTAATCATAATCAGGATCAAAAATAAGGGTGTGGAGTTTGTCACCAGTGATAAAGAGATGAAGGATATTATAAAAATCCTAGGCTGTGAGTTCTACAGGTCGCTGATTAACATAGGAGTGAAGGGTGGAGTAGTCAGCGGCGATGCGAAGATTTGCGAAGAAGACTTAGAGAAGTTCAAGGCTAAAATGGAAGGCGAGGGTGAGGATGAAGGTGAGGGAGGTATGTGCAAATAGATCTAGGATAGGGTAGGTAAGAGTGCAGGGGTTTATGATTTTGGACCGTGTGATTCCCACTTCAAGATATCGTTCGAAGGCAGCCTGATCGGTTGCATTTGGAAAGTGGGGATCGACATTTCCCCGTGAGAAGCTCGCACCCTTTTGCCTAGATCGCTTCCCACTAGCTATTAGAAATATAAGAGAGGAAGTATGGAAGGAGAGGTGTGAAGAAAGCTGAAGAAAATGGCTGTTTAAATAGAAATCAGCCAGATCATCCCGTACGATCGAAGGAACGTCCAGGACGATAGGAGTAATTATGACGGCTGGGATGATTGGTCAAAAAGGCGGTCGGATCATCCGGAATGATCAAAGATCATCCAGGATGATTAGAGACAGGCAATCATCCTGAGGAGTCAAGCTGGACGATCGTTGACAAAAAGTATCATCCAGGATGATGCGGTGGATTCGGCATGATATGCAATAAATGAATAGGACGGGCCAAATTTGAATCATCCAACTGCTGACACGTGGATAATCTAGGATGATGAGGTGAATTGTCCAGGATGATGGATAATAATTGGTGCATTCTCATCCTTTTGATCAGGATCAGAAAATATGAATCATATCATCCAAGATGATGTAAGGATCGTCCATGATGATCACCAATAATTGATGGAACTCAGCCGTTTGATCAGAGTGGGGACGATTTGAATGGATCATCCAGGATGATGTATGAATTATCCTGGACGAAGAAGGTCATCCAGGATGATTGTTGGATCATCTAGGATGATGTGAAGAAATAGTGAAGAAGATGGAGGATGGAGATGAAAGATCAGGGATCCAAAAAACACATATAATAAAATAAAAAATAAAAGCAGAGTAAATAAAACTCGAAATGAGAAACACAGAAATACACAAAAATAATGATTTTTTTTTGAATTGATCTGCTCCAGTAAATCAGAATTTCCCCTTGATTTTGAATCCAAAAACCAATAAGAAGATGATCGACAGCACTGCAATCCAGAAAAGTTGAAAAATCAACTTTCATAACTCCCACCTTGGACTCCTTGTAGATGCAAATTCCTTTCAAAACAAAAATCCAATTTAGAAGAAAAGAATTTGGATTCAAAAAGAGATCCTTTTAAGCCGCGTTCCAGAAAAATATCTGATATAATAGTATTACAAAGTAAGAAATCAGAAATCAGGATTTTCAAACTCAAGCTTTTGAAAATATTAAGTGGCGCACGGATTTTTCTAAGACATTTAACGATCAGAAAGGGAAGAAAGCTTGGTTTAGGCTCCTCTTTTTCAATTTATTTGGCGCTTTACGCAACTTTTGATTTTTGATACACTTTGTGTATCTTTCAGTTTGGCAACATTTCGCATTTTTTCAGCTTTGGGTTCATTTTGTGTCTCTTTTTTAATTTGTCTGACGCACTGTGCATCTTTTGTAAGCTTTCTTCTTTTCATAATCGTTAAAGAGTCTCAGCTGTGAAATTATCTTTCAAATATAGGAGACGATAAAACTCACTCTCCACAATAAGGAAGAGTAATTCACAAAATAAAAACCATACATCGTATGATAAGTGCAATCACTTTGTTTAGAAAATTATAACAATGACTCAAAACTTTGAAAATACTATTCATATGAGGTATATTACTGTAGGAAGATAAAATAGATCTCTATTTCAAAAACTAACTTTTTAATTTTGAAGAAGATTTTTATCCAAAAGAAATAATGCACCATTAAAGGAGTTAGAGGAAGAGAAACAATCATTGATGTTTCTTCCCTTTAACAGATCTAGTGGAATCAATCACTACTTACAAGCTTCCAAACCAAAAAATAAGGCAAAAATTTTCAGTCACAAATTCAGTTTATCAGCAGTAGTGAGAAGTGATCAGATTTTGAAAAGCATAAAATAGTAAGTAAAAATCAAGGAGGAAATTCCATCAAAATAAATATTCGAATCAAACTAATAATAAAAATTAGTAGAAAAATAAAAAATTAACAGAAAATAGATAATCAAATCAAACAACTAACTAACACAAATAGAATGAAAAATAGACAAATTAGAAATCAGTAGTCATCAGAATCAAGCATTTATGTCAATCACACCTAATCTGGTCCTCAAAATGCTGAATGAGTCAAAGGCCAGTGGTTTAGTAAATATGTCAGCCAGCTAATTTTCAGTTGCTACATGATGTAGCTCAATGTCCCCTTTCATAACATGATCCCTAATGAAGTGATGCCTTATATCAATGTGTTTGGTTCTAGAATGTTGGATTGGATTCTTAGAAATATAGATGACACTAGTATTATCACATAAAATAAAAATTATGCCCATAGGTAATCCTAAATCCAAGACTTGTTGCTTCAACCAAAGAACTTGGGCCACACAACTTCCTAAGACAATGTACTCAGCTTCAGCAGTGGAAAGTGCAACTAAGTTCTATTTTTTACTGGACCAGGAGACTAAAGACTGTCCTATGAATTGACAAGTTCCAGAAGTGCTCTTTCTATCCACCCTACACCCTACAAAGTCAGAATCAGAATATCCAATAATCTCAAAAGAGGTGCTATGCCTAGGGTACCAGATTCCTAGGTTTGGGGTCCCTAAAAGATATCTAAGAATTCTCTTAACAGCAGTCAGGTGGGACTCTTTAGGATCAGCTTGAAACCTAGCACAAAGACAAACACTAAATATGATATTAGGTCGGCTAGCAGTCAGGTAAAGTAGTGATCCAATTATTCCTCTATACTTCTTCTGATCAACAGATTTTCCACTTGAATCCTTATCTAACTGAACAGAGGAGCTCATGGGAGTATTGATTGGCTTGGCTTTGTCCATTTCATATTTCTTCAAAATATCCTTAGTGTATTTAGATTGATTGAGAAAGATTCCATCAACCATTTACCTTATGCTTAACCCCAAAAAGTAGGACAATTCTCCCATCATACTCATCTCAAACTCCTTACTTATTATTTTAGAAAACTCATCACATAAATATTTATCAGAAGAATCAAAAATTATATCATCAACATAGATATGGATAATGAGTAAATCATCCTCTACTCTCCTCAGAAAAAGGGTGGTGTCTACGCTCCCCTTATCAAACTCTCTTTCTAATAGGAATGTGCTAAGACTCTCATACCAAGCTCTAGGTGCCTGTTTCAATCCGTATAAGACCTTTTTTCATTTATAAACATGATTTGGATATTGGAAACTCTCAAAATCTGGGGATTATTCCACAAAAATATTCTATTTTATTACCCCATTTAAAAAGGCACTCTTGACATCCATTTGAAACAGCTTAAATCCCTTATAACAAGTAAAGGCTAGTAGCATCCTAATGGCTTCCAATCTAGCTACAGGGGCAAATGTCTCCTCAAATTCAATCCCTTCAATCTGATTATACCCATTAGCCACCAATCTTGTCTTATTCCTAACCACCACACCGAAATCATTCATCTTATTCTTAAAGACCCACTTGGTTCCCACTATACTTTGATTCCTAGGTCTTTTTACTAGCTCTCAAACATCATTCCTTACAAATTGATTCAGTTCATCTTGCATAGCTAAGATCCAAAACTCATCAGAAAGGGCTTGATTGATATTGGTGGGTTCAGTCATTGAGATAAAGGCAGAATGGTTTACTTCCTTCCTAAGTCTATGCCTAGTCCTAACACCTTCAGAAGGGTCTCATAAGATCAGTTCTTTAGGATGACTCGAAGAATATCTCTAATCTCTAGGCAAAGTGGTTTGAGGTTCTACCCTTTCCTCTAGAATTGTATTTTCAACCCCTTGGGTAATCTCCCCTACCTCTTCTTCTTCCTCAACTTTAGTTACCTTAGGATCAGATTCATCAAACACCACATGAGTTATCGTTTCCACCACCAAAGTCCTCTTATTAAACATCCTAAAGGATTTCCCCACACTAAAATAGCCTAGGAACACTCCATCATATTTGGGGTTAAACTTTCTTAAGGATGATTTCCCATTATTTAGAATGAAAACCTTACAGCCAAAGACATGGAGGTGGGACAGGTTTGGAGTTCTGTCCTTAATGATCTCATAAGGTGTCTTATTCAGATTGGATCTAACATTCACCCTATTCAGCACATAACAGACAGTATTTATCGCTTCAGCCCAAAAGTATTTTAGAAGTGAATACTAAGCAAGCATGGCTCTAGCGGCTTCCACTAAGGTCCTGTTCTTCCTTTCAGCTACCCTGTTCTGCTGAGGGGTCCTAGGAGCTGAAAAATTGTGACTAATTCCTTTCTCCTAACAGAAAGTTCCAAACTTCATATTTTCAAACTCTCCACTATGATCACTATGAATAGTCAAGATCTCACAACCTAACTTATTCTGAATCCAAGTGGAGAAAGGCTTAAATTCATCAAATGACTCAGATTTATGTGATAGAAATTTAATCCAAGTGAACCTCAAGTAATCATTAACAATCACAAAACCATAGACTTTCTCCCCTAAGCTAACAGTGCTAATGGATCCAAAGAGATCCATGTGAAGAACTTTTAAAGGTCTAGAGGTGCTAATGTCCTTAACAGAGTGAAGGGAGGACTGGACTTGCTTTTCTAATTGATAGGCATCACACAGGTGGTCCTTAGTGAACTTAAGCTTAGGGACACCTCTAACTAAGTCCTTTTGGGTGACTCTCCTAAGGGTTTCCATACTGGCATGACATAATCTCCTATGCCACAACCAAGACTCATTAGCAGCAGTTTTTAAGCAAATTGAAACATCAGCTTTAAAGCAACATACATCCAGCATGTAGACATTATTGATCCTTTGTCCCTATAAAATAATATTATTATTTAAGCTTATAATGTAGCAAGTGGGCAGGAATTTGATATTGTATCCTTTGTCACAGAGCTGACTGATGCTCAGTAGGTTGTGTTTTAATCCATCTATAAGTAAAATATTGTCAATCATAAATTTTTTTGAATCACCAATTATACATGTACCTACCACACTCCTGGTAATGTTGTCTCCAAGTGTAACCTTACCTCCAACCCTGGCCTCCAGCGAAATGAACTGATTTGCATCTCCAGTCATATATCTTGAACATCTGCTGTTCATGTACCACATGCTCTCATGAGGTCTTGTGTGAGAGCAATCCTACAAAATCATCAAATGTCATATTTAAGAACCCAAATAAGTTTGGGTTCCTTCTTATGAAAAGAAGAATGCAATGAATGTGTGCTGTGCTGTGAAACAGGCAATTTGGGCCTCCACACCCAATGTGTACTACAGTGAATAGTGCAAGTGTAGGAGATGTGTCCTAACATGCCACAAGAAAAACATCTAACACCAGGAAAAGGGTTAACTAATCTATGTGGGTGATAATGCCTTTTCCTAGGTTTGAATGAAACTTGCTTTGATGATTTTGAAATAGATTCTTCAAAAGGTGGAGGTACATAAAATTATGTAAAAGTAGGAGGTGTTTCATTTTTCTCAAAAGCACTGATTTTAACTTTTAAAAATTCATTTTCTTTCTTCAAACTTACAATTTCAAATTTTAATGCTCCATTACTACTCTCCTCTTCACATGCCATGTTGTCTAATTTTTTAAAAGCTCTTTCGAAATCAACATGTAAGGTTTTCAATGAATCATGCTCAGTAATCAGATCAGAATACTTTTTGTTCAGTTCATTAAATTTATCAAGTAAAGACATATGATTGCTGTCAAGTGTGGAATGATCTTTAACTATAGAATCATGCTCTTTTTGTAAATTCCGAAATTCTAGTTTCAGGCTAGCATGAGTTTTCTTAAGCTTCCTATACGATGCATGAATTCTTTCAGACACTTCAAATAATTGCTCGTAAGTAAACTCACATACCTCTTCTTGATCAGACTGTTTAGGATGATCATTAGCTATTAGACAAAAATTTGTAGTCTCCTCCTCAGCTTCAGTCTAAGAGGAGTCGGATGTAGAATCTGCCCAGAACGCCTTCTGAATCTGATTCTTATCTTTCCTAAACTTGTGTTTCTCCTCACCCTTCTCCTTGCTTGGGTGAGCTTTAAGTGTAGGACAATCAGCCTTAATATGTCCAGGCTTCCTGCATTCAAAACAAATAGTATCAGATGAACCTTTAAAATTTTTACTGGACTTACCCTTTTCCCACTTCTGAAAGTTCTTGTGTTTCTTTCTTAGAAAGCTTTTGAATTGCCTAGTGATTAAGGCAACATCATCGCTATCAGACCTGAAAGTACTAGTATCACTATCATTGTCCTTCAGTGCCATTGTTCTCTTATTCTTCTTCTCACATGCATCAAGCTGTCTTTGGTTCAACCCTTACTCGTAAGTAAAGAGTGATCTAAGTAAGCTATCAATAAAGTAAGTATTCAAATCTTTAGATTCAGTGATTGTAGTTATCTTAGCATTATACGAAGAAGGCAAACATCTAAAAATTTTATTCACTCTTTCATAGTTTGTAAGTTCTCTTCCTAAAGCATATAAAGAAGTGACGATTTGAGTGAACCTCGTATACATTTCAGAAATAGATTCAGTAGGTTTAATATAAAAAATTTCATAGTCATGAAGCAATATGTTTAACCTAGATTGTTTGACTTTAGCTGTACCTTCATAAGTAATGCACAATCTATTCCAATTTTTTTTTCCAGTTATACAAGTAAAAACACGTATGTAATCCTCAAATTTTAAGGCACAAAAAAAATAGTTCAAATATTTAGCATTCAGTTGGGCTAAGTCACGATCATCAAAAGTCCAATCAGTGAAAGACAGTTCAGTTTTAATATTATTAATCATTGTAAAAGGTGGCTTATAGCCATCCTTAACAAGCATCCACATGCAATAATCTATAGATTAAAGAAAAGTGGACATGCGAGTTTTTCAAAAATCAAAAGGTATGATATCAAACAATGACTGTCCTGTAATTGAATAACCTTCAGCAGTATTACGATTACCAAAGTTAGCCATGGATCAAATTTAAAAGTTTTTAAACTTAAATTTTTGAATCCCGCTCTTATACCAATTGAAAGTTTGATAAGGATGTTAAGCCCTAATAAACTAGTCCCGAGGCTAACTAATAGGGGGGGATAAATTGGTTATTTAAAAGATTCATGAGTAACAGGAAAAATCTTTTTATAATTTGCAGCGGAAATGAATTAAAACAACGATAAAAAAATTTATAATAGATTTCACCCAAGCAGATAATAACAGAAAAATAAAGTGTAGAAAATAACCAGAAAGAGCACACCAGCTTTTATAGTGGTTCGGTTAACCTGACCTACGTCTACTCCCCGGAGCCTCCCCTCCGGGTATTGCACTAATACAAAAGTGACTCTCCTTCTGCTCCCACAACAAGACGGAGAAGCTTGTACAAAAACTCCTTTCTACCAACCCGGTGAGGCAAAGAACCTGAACTTCTTTCACTTCCTTCTGAAGAAGGCAGAGAACCCGAACTCTTTTCACTTCCTCCTGAAGCAGGCAGAGAACCCGAACTCCTTTCACTTCCTCCTGAAGCCGGCAGAGAACTCGGATCTTCTTGCGAACGATCCTCCCACAGAAAATACTGATAAGATGAGAGACGATGAACGGAGAAGATGACTCTGATCCTTGCTTGGAGCAACCTTTGTGAATCCCTCACAAACTCTCCCTCATAAGATCCTCTCTCTCTCTCTCCCAAGCTCTCTCTATCTCTCTCAAGATTTCTCTGGAAAGAAAAGTGGCAAACGATTTTTCTTGTTAGAAGAAAAAGATCTTTTATAGGAGGGCTCAAAATTTTCTCTAAATCTCAACTGGTCGGCCAATATCATCTAGGATGATCGATAGATCGTCCTGTACGATCAGTTCAAAATCACCTGTTTCAGCCTGGACGATCTGGCTCTTCTAGATGATTAGTAGAAAAATTTGTTCAGATTGTCCCATATGATTCTGTGATCGTTCGGGACGATTAGTGTAAATTCAGGAATTTCGTCCAGAAGATCGCTCTGGTCGTCCAGAGGAACTTGTGCTTGAAGATCCAAAAATGACTTGATCGTCTAGGACGATATGTCTATCGTCCTGTACGATTAGTTAAAAAGTGCCAAAATCGTCCTGAGCATCGCTCTGGATGTACAGGTGAAACACACTGGATGATCATGATCATCCCGGACGATATGATCATATAAATTAACTATTATTTACTTTTCTTAATCACCAGACTAATTTAGGCATGATTGTACTTGATCGTCCAGGATGATACACGTATCGTCCAGGACGATCAGATCAAATCTCTAAAAATAAAACTTGCCTAACTTGATCTGGCGGCTGAGAATTTCTGATTTGAGCCTATCATCCCGTACGATGGATGGATCATCCAGGATGATCGACTTAATCAGATAGACTTAACTTGGTCACCTTAATTAGGGTTTCTATTTTCACTTGATCGTCTAGGACGATCTGAAAAAAAATTGAATAGAAACTCTAATTCACTCAAGCTCTCCCCCTGAGCGTGTGTGTGCAATGTTACTTAGCTAGAGGATCAGTTACATTACATTTAACTGAAGAAAAGGAAAACATTGCATTTAGACACACTTGGACCTGATCTTGAGTTAGCTTGAGTTCCTTTTGATCTTTTGTACCTGAAATGAGTTAGCCAAGCAAAATAGAGTACAAACATGTTTGTCATCATCAAAACTGTATTTTTTAAAACTAGATTTGCAACATATTTGATGCAATCTTCTACATTGACGATGTATTCAGCAGTATTGCTTGTAGATAGGATCACCTCGCTTATTCATTAAACCAAGTTTGATTCCATGTGCTTCATTCGAACTCAAGTCTTTTAGAGTTCACTTGAATTATTTTGAGTCATCAAGGATTGTAAATAATTGAGTTTAAAGTTTAATCTCTTGCTTCCCATTTGAGCTCAAATGTTTATTATTTAAGTCAAGCTCAATATGCAAGTTTAATTCAAGTCTAAGCTCAAATCAAGTTCTTCTTGATTGAGTTTGATTCAAATCCGTTGTAAGTTCTTTGAATTCAAACCATGTTGAGTTCAATTCGTGCAAATTCACTTGAGTCCCAAACCAATTCCTTTGCATTGTTCAAGTTCATGTCAAAACTCCTTGCGCCAAGTTCATTTGAATTCAAATTTATTCACATTAAGTTCATTGTGATTCAATTTTAGTCCAAGCTCACAAGCCATTTATTGTTCTTTTCATTCAAATCAAGTCTTTTGTACTTAATATTTTAAGTTCAAGTTAAGTCCATTTGATGTTCAAATCAGGTTCAAGGGTCCTTTGTTGATTTCTTTAAGTCCTTACACATGTCAGATGAAATTTCGGCAGCCTCCCGGTGTCTCCCCCATTTAGGGGAAACTATGGTAAACCGGGCCTTCCCACCACGCTTAAGAAAGCATGTATGGTAGGTATCCTCGAACACCGCGGCCGTAATTTTTTTGTCCCCCCCCACCACGCTTAAGAAAGCGTGTATGGGTCTTCAAATATACCTGAAAAAGAAGAGCAGTTATTTCTCTGTAGGTATAGAGCCACGTACGGGTATTTAAAATTATCCTCACCGCACTAAGAAAAGCGTGTATAGGGCCTACCCGCCTCGCCGTAGGTGTCGGACCGGGTTCGCTTCCCACCACGCTTAAGAAAGAGTGTATAGGCGATTTGCCGGCTCGACACGAATGCCGAGAATGAAATTTTGGGTGATTACCCGCTTTGTCGAGAGCACCATGATGAACTTCCTCCTACCACACTTAGGAAAGCGTGTATAGGTGGTTGTTTCGTCGCGCTGTAAGTGTCGAAACTAATTTTTTCAAGTTTGCAAAACTCTTTCTTCTCTCTTTTTTTTTAATTCTCTCTTTCTTTTTTTTGTTTCTTTTTCTTTTTTTTAATTCTTTTCTTTTTTTTTATTTCTTCTTTTTTTTGAGAATTCCTTCTCTTTTTTTTGCTACATATTTATGAATATATATGAATATATATATATATATATATATATATATATATATATATAACTTTAATATTAAATAGTAAACATATAATACTTATATAACAGTTATAATGTAAATATATACATATGAAAACTGTAACATAAATAATAGTTATAATATAAATATATATGTAATATATATATAACAGTTAGAAATAGATAATAAATATAATTATCAGTTAAGATATAAATATAAATATATATAACAGTAAAAAAAAGGTAACATTTAAAATATAAATATGAGTATATATAACAGTGATAATGTAACAGTATATACATATATAATAATATATAAATATAACAATAACAGTATATATAACTATATAGATAAAATAATAACTGATACATTTAACGATACATATAACACATTAACTGTATATATTCAATAAACTCAATATTAACACCTCACTCGACAGTATACATAAAATTGAGTTAATGGGAGTAATGACGAAGCGTACCAGAAATCATAACAAACAAATGAAATGATAAATTATAATAACAAGGAACATCACTTTCTTTTGCTTTGGAAAAAGCTGATGGCCGAGTCGTCTTGTAGTGAGATTTTCTTAAAGAAAAAGAAAGACAACGTGTTATACTTCCATGTCCTTTTTGTATGGGCTGCAGTGGCTTTCCCTTCTTTTAAAAAAAAAAAAAAAAGAACTTGATTTGGGGGACACGCTGAGAGGAAGGACAAAGAAGTACTAAATAAATAAGTAAAAAAAATGTAACTTTAAAGCTGCCGTAGCCCTTTTCCCCTTAAAAAAAAAACTATAAGTTTCCACATGAAGCAAGCACGATTGAAGGGAGGGAATGCGTAGTCGGCTATATCTTCAGGCTTAAAAAGCTTCGATTTGAGACGTCGAGGTTGGCTTGAGGAGTTCTGAAGGGGATAGCCGAGAGTCTCATTGCAAGTTCTGTTGAAGGATTTGACTGAGGTGGAGAAGTTGGCTGGGTGGTGGTTTGCGAGATCTAAGCTTGAGGAGGGAGGACGTCTGCGGATTCAGGGGAGAACGAGAACAGGAAGCTCCTTTTTCTTTTGAAATGGGATGACGAAGTGTTTCTAAATGTTGTTGGGGTTGACGAACAGAGATTGAAGAGCTCTCTTATGCGAAAACAACTCCCTTTTTTTTGTTTTTGCCTTGCTTTAACGTCGAAACCAGATATTCACCCAAGGCAAGTTGCGATTGAGACCTATTATCGCAGGATTTGAGGAGATTTTCATAGACTTTCGACGCAGATGAGGTAAAGCGCATTAATTTAGATTTGATTTGTCATTTGACTTGCAAGATATATTATTTATTTATTTTTATATTTATTAAGTTGATAGTGATATCAAGCCCTATCACCATTAGTTAAGATAATCAACATATCCATTAGTAATGTACTTGGATCATTTATAATGGGGTTGCTGAGCACGAGATGGCAATTATTAGTGGTCTCCACTTCCTAGTATTTTTTGAGAGAGATTAGATTGGGGCAGATCTTTAATTGTCAAAGATCTTAGTGCTGCAAGTTTTATTTTATCCACCAAAAGAAGTGATGTAATGTTTGGACATTAAATGACTTCTAATTCTTCAAGGGGAGTAGGATTCGAATTGCGACAAAAATCCAAAGTTGTTCGCCCATTTTTTTCACCTCCAATTTCTTGAGCTTAGACGACACAGAGGCAAAATTCCTTTAACACCAGGCAGCCATGTAGCACTAGTTCAATTAAGCAAGGAAACAAACATCCATGTCCAACAACCACTCCTTCCTCAAACCAATTCTTTAATAATTTTTTTTAGTATATAACACCTCTAGCAATGGGAAGGCATGGTATTTATTATTCCCATTAAATTTACATTCGAGCCATTTTACTCTCGACATCCCCTCGAGTTTTAGAGACTTGAGAAAGGGTAGTTTCTTGAAAGGAGGAAGAGTTTCCCATTTCATACAACCTGTCAATTTGATTTTCTCTAGATTGGAAATTCGATTGACGTTATTCATCCACATTGTAGACCTTGCACTCATATATATATATATATATATATATATATATATATTGCTCAAATTCCTCGAATATTTTGATGGTTGAAAGTCGTCGAGCATGTTCTTGGTGAAATCGAAATTCCATTTCTCGGCATGTAATTCGACACTAAAAGCCTCCTCGGCACCCATAACATTTTGAAGAGATTTTGATTCTTAACTGGAAAAAATCGTTCATATGCTCCAGCTCCCCAATTTTATAACTAATCTCATTCTTAGCATAAAACCCATCCAGGCCTTGAAGAGATTTTAACTTTCCAATCTTATGCATCCCTTTAATGGCATCTCAAGGAAATTTCAAGTAATGTGGATTAAAAAGATTATTTAAATCCTTTGGTAAGAAATCCTTGTGAACATGAAAATCTCCTTTATCATATATTATAAACATTAAGTGATAAAAATTGCTTAAGGATCTTAGCAATTTTCAAATATCGAAGATGTCTTAAACATCCAATAGCCTCGGGCATCATTGTCAACAGTTAATTATTTATGCACAGCAAGTAGATGCTTCTCAAATGTTTCAAAATTTTTAGTAAGAACACCAAAATCTTGCTCATCTTTGCCATAGGTTAAGTGAAGTAAATGCCAATTTTTTATTTCTCAGTCTCTCCGACCACTTCTAGATTGTTAGCATTGATAGCCAAGTGTCGAATAGTTTCTGGAACTCTATAAAACAGCTCGTTTTCACCTTGAATTCTGAAGCATTCTTTCTCTGGTATTCTCCATAGTTTCTCTTTGATTAGAAGATGATGAAATGAAACCCAATGCGATCCACATTCAGACTAAATCATCTCTATCAAATTCCTGATCTTGTGGGAATATACAACAAAATGTAAAGTAACTCTATAGAGGTTTTGGGAGGCATACATAGCTCAATCTTAAGATGGTCATGATATCATGTTGACCCAGTCTTATAATTCTAGTATCACAATATGAAACTTTTCTCTAGTGTATTTCATCTAAATTAGAATTCAGAATATAGCCTATGACCTTTTTTGCTTCAAAGTTGGTGAAAACACAAACCCACATTTTAAGGTCAAATTCCTCTGCCATTTCATAAGGATGTAGTGAGAGAGTTGTCTTTCCCATATCACCATCCCCCACTATAGATAGAAGAGAAATGTTTCAGTACAAATCAGCTCCATTAACAAGAGCTTGATTTTCCTCATTTGATTGCTTCCTCAACACTGCATAATAAATTCCAATGTAATCCACATTCTAGCTGAATCATCGTTATCAAATTCATGATTTATGGGATAGTTGTAGGGGTCAACAAATTCCCCCCAATAAATGTGATACGCGTCAAGAGCGTATCATGTTTGTTGTACGTTAGTTGACGACTCTTAGTAGATTTCTCTTTTGAGCATACATGATTACCACAACTATTTTTTTAACGTATTTTCATTTTCTCCTTATGCAGGAGATGTTTAGTTGGCAAAGACCAGATGACTTGCCTCCAGGAGAGCCTTATGAGGATGCCATTTGGGAGGCCGTTAATCGACGTGACCCTCAGGGCGATGTTGATGTTCGAAACAAATTGGAGTAGCACCAGGATATGTTGCAAGGGCGTAAAATTTTTCTCGACTTCTTTATTCGCTTCCCTCTTCTTCCGGAGCTTCCTGAGGGCTCTGTTACTTTGGAGGACCCAGACAGGTGGGTCACCAGTCTCAGGTTACAATACGGGGAGTACCACCCATTGGAGAGTTCTGTGGCACAGGTCGGCTGGGGTACTTGCGACATTTTAGTGCCTGCCATAAACACAGTTAAGCTAGTTGGGCAGTCTAGCTTGCTTAGTCACCGCCAGCTACAGTCGTTACCTCTAGAGTGGTCGAGGGGCTCAGTAGTTGGTCAGGTTTAGAGCCCAGTTAGTGGGTATGTTTTTTGGGCCCGGTACATACTTCAGGCGCACTGGGAGACTCTTTGAGAGGCAAGAATTTATGAGGCAGTGTACGCCTCATTATTTAACTACGGGCGCCTCCCTACTTCTTGGGCCCTCAGTCTGGTAGAGTTCTGGGATTCAGGCAGAGGCACATGCTGGATCAGGGTGGAGGAGCTCACGATCACCCTTTCAGATCTCCAGATAGTGTCCGGTCTACCAGTCTTCGGTTAACACTTTAAAGAGTGTGTGCCTCCAGATGAGTAGCTTTTTCATGGAGTCCCTTCAGTAGACGGTGGCAGGAGAGGGAGACTGCTACTGCTAGAGGTTTAACCCACCACTTTAGAGCACTATCGACGGACCTTCAGAGCTTCAGGCTTATCGGGGCATGTTAGGACTTCGATGCCCCTGGATGCTTGGGTTCGCAGCTTTCTCCAGGAGAGCTATATGTCTACCGTTCGAGTTTCATTGCATGACCCGTTTGGACTTGGTTTGCAGTGTAGTGCCCTTCTTTTTTAGTTAGTTACACTTCCCCAGGTTTGGCAGGGATCGATGAGGATGTGCTTTTGACGGGTTTCTTAGCACTCTAGCTTAGTACCTTCATACTTCCACTCCGGATAGGCTCTTTGAGGTACAATGTTCTATTGGCAGCCAGTCAGTTAGCACAGGGACAGAGACTGGCCCTAGCTCCAACTGTTCTTGCCAGAGTATACAGGATTCAACGGACCATTTTTGGGGCCAATTCTTTGGAGGTAAGGGATTCAATTTTTCCATGGCAATACCTGTACTCCTGGGTTCACTTACACGTCCAAGGTGCCTTTTCTTGTCTGGAGACTCAAGCTTACTTTCTATAGAGGGGGTTCCCCGTAGTTCTTCAGTTGTCTTAGGTGTCTTCCACCTTCAAGTTAGAGAGGATCCACCTCTTCTTTTTTTCCCCGTAGTTTGTTTCAGATCGGCTCTCCCTGGTTCACCAGTCAGATGTTTTTGGTTTGCCACCTCACCAGAGAGGTACCATCATGGTGGATGGGCTTGACCGAAGAGGGAGGCGCACTTTACTTCAGAGGAGATGGAGTTTACTAGTTAATGAGTACCTTATTAGTATGCGCCCAGGTTGGTTGTGTTACAGAGCAGGTACCATAGTGACTTTAGGGGGCTACTAGCCCAACAGGATAGCCAGATAATTTGGACTCTCTCAGGCCACAACTTACGATGGATGATCACTTGTCCCTAGGGTTTTAGACACACGACACATGGACATAGTTCCACTAGAGATTCGCTTTTATGCTGCAGCTTTCACTTGGTTACACTTACTGAGGCTCGGGACGGGTTCCAGTTTTCTGTTGGCTCAGCCGTCTACTAGTACAGGGGTCAGTTACACCAGACTATCCTGGGTACGATAGTCTTTCGGGGCCGCTTTGGAGCATGATGCTAGGAGGTACGAGCACCGGGTACAGGAGCTCGGGCTACCAAGGGGATAGAGGTCTCATCGGGCTCTTCTAGAGACTGCAGGTAGCGGAGGTACTTCCATACCCCTTTCTCCTTCCTTTCTTCTTAGATTTGATATAATTTTGATAATTTGATATATATTATTTGATGCAGGGACACATATTGAGGCCCATACTGCTGCTGGGGCCATTGTTCCTTGTCCTGCTAAAGCTTCAAATGTGGCACCTGCGCTATATCACATAGAGGTTTTCCAGCCCTCTTATCGGTAGACTAGTTCCCAGTATGTCACTCCTTCCAGGCGGTCCGTAGACGCTCGCCTTTCTCTCAGGGACCTTGGGGAGAGCACACAGGAGCCGAGGAGGTCAGACTTCACCAGGTACAGTACACACCAGGACCTTCCAATAACTTCTCCTTTTTGGTGGACCCCTACGGGTTATTCTGTCCAGGCGAGTCTTCGGGGATCGGCGCCACTTTACTTACAGAGTTCTTTGGGGGGCCGACGTCAGACTTGGTTCCTTCAGAGTTCTCTTTCTTCTCGGTGGGTTACTCAACTGACTTTGTAGGCCCCTCTTTCATCCCTGTCAGTTACCCGTCTGACTCAGTGGGCCCGTCCACAGGTACGTATTATTTATAAGTTAATTTACTTTAAATATATTATTATAATATCTGTAATCATATTAATCATTTGTAATTCTCTGTGTAGTGTCTGAGGGAGTTGACTACACTTCAGAGATTTCTTGTTACGCTCCTCTACCTCCGAACCCCCCAACTACTGACAGGTACAACCACCTAGTGGAGCTTCTAAGGAGTTTGGTTTCTAAGGTCGACCCGAGCACTCCAGAGTCTTGGGTTGGGTTTACTTCTTCTGCTGGCCGGCTCCTCAGCCTGTTTGCTGATTTTGGGGTGGATACTACCGAGCTATATTTTTGGGAGGCAGTGTGTCGCGAGACAGGGTTTACATCCAGTAGCTAAGGTCTCTTTCTATTACCCGGGCCAGTGTTACACTTCCACAGTTAGAGGAGATAGTCGCTGGTCATATGGTGCTTGCTGACGACATCCACGACTGACTAGACTGCAGTGTAGAGGTTTTGAGGAGACACCGCTAGAGTTCTTCTAGCATGACTTAGGAGCTGGACAGGTTGACGACACGTATGTAGGATCTCTAGAGGGACATCAGATAGATGTTGTCCAGGACACGTCACTTATAGGAGGGATGCGACCGGTAGGACCGCCTTACTAGGAGGGAGGAGCAGCGCTACCGGTCTTTACAGCAGGAGATGATTGAGGCTGACTCTTCACTAGCACAGGCCGTGGAGTAGTTTCAGAGAGCTTAGTCAGAGTTTCAGACCTTGAACGAGGTTACATGATGGCTGGAGAGCTTACAGGCATGTCTCTTATGATGTGTTTTTGTCTATCTCTCTCTTTCTTTTTAGTTTATACTCTTGTAGTGTCTTGAGTCCCACTATACTTGTACCCTATGATGATTGATTATACATATATGGAGGACTATTTGTTCTTTTCTGTGTTACTCCTTGAGCTAGTTTCTATGTTGTACTCTGGACTATGTTTTGAACTATTTTATACTTTATGCTTTACTCTGAGCTATCTCGTACTCTATTTTGGACTTATTTTGGTGTCATAGGGGATTTTAAATATTTATTTGGGGATTTTGGCACGCAGCGTGATATCAACCCAAATAAATATTTTAAATACCCCCTGTCTTTTTGGGTAGTTGTGAGTGTCGCTTTAGCCACTAGTCAAAGCCATTGGTCGTAGCTTTGGCTTAAATTTTAGAGATTTTTGACTCTTTCCTGTCCAGGCTTTGTGCAGCGGATTTAATGGAAAGTTTGCGGGTTTTGGATTTGGTTGATATTACCAAATATAGGTAGTATTCTGATCCTTAACCAGTCGAGTAGACTTCAATCCGAATCACTTGAGTTCATTAGATTAGGTGAGCTAGGATTCAATAGCTCTTTGTCCTCTAGTTGCTGAAATGAGAGTTCCTATACTATAGCCTTTCTTATGGCGGGTTGAGTAGATAGAATTGCTAGCGATTCAGCCATATTTTGGCGTGTTGGATTCGGCCTCTTACACCCATTCAGTTTTCAAATTCGAGCTGTGAGAAATACGCTTCCCAATGCTGAATCTATAAAAGTTAATAGATTTAAAGTCATCCTTTGTGGTTGCAGATTTGGAGTCTACAAACATTCATTAGTTGTTTGTGACTCATCCTTCCCATTGAAACATTGATTCTCCGGCCAGTTAGGAGAGTTTTGTGGACTACGATTACTGAAACTTGTTGAGTCAAATCAGCCTTCATTCTTCCTACAGTCCTTACTAACTGGGTGACGAAGTGGAGGTTTCGCTACTACGGCCTTTCTTCTGGGGTGTTGAGTAGACGGAGCTGCCAGCAATCCGGCCATATTTGGGCATGTTGGATATGGCCTTTTACACCCATTCGTACCTTAAGCTTCAGATTATTAGGAAACTTTAAGCTTTTTCAACTTGATTTGATTGAGCGTGTAGTTACAAAAGTCTCTTTCTTGACTTTCAAAATCTTGGTACACTGGAGGACGTGGTGTCCCGAACTTTCAAGAAAGTAATTTGTATCTATGTGTTAACAATGGAATTCGCCATATTCCTATTCATAGAAAAATAAGGCTTGATGATTTGAATATTTATTTGGGGATCGTGGTGCCTAGCACGGTGTCGAACCAAACAAACACTTGAGTACCTCCCGTCTTACAGGGAGGTCTTGAAACGGGATAAATTTGAAAATTTTGAGTTTTTTAGATATTTACTTAGGGATCTCGACACATAGCACGATGTCAACCCAAATGAGTATTCAGATGCCTTCTGCCTTATAGGGGGATCCTTAAGATAGGAGGAATTCAGACTTTCAATATTTTAAACATTTATTCAGAGATTTCGGCATGCAACACGATGTCAACCAAAATAATATTAAAATGCCCACTTTTTTTTTGAGATTTTAAATATTTATTCAGGGATCTCGGCACGCGACGCGATGTCGACCCGAATAAATATTTAAAATGGCCCCCATTTGGCAAAGAGTTTTTTTTATTTTAAATATTTATTCAAGGATCTCGACACGCTACGTAATGTTGACCTGAATAAATATTTAAAACGCCCCCTTTTTGGCAAGGAGGTTTTTTTTATTTTTTTTATTTTTATTTTTATTATTATTTTTGAAATACATTCTTGTATTATCAGAGAATTTCAAAATATTGGTCATACATGTTAGTGGATACATTCGATGTACATAATATTTTAAGCACACGATTATCCCTTATGCATGATATTTCTTTAGGTATCGATTGTTGATCGGCAGCATGGGTCTTTAACCTTCCAGATCGATCAATTGATAGGCTCCTCTTTGATACACTTTTTTGATAACAAAGGGGCCCTCCCAATTGGATACGAATTTACCATCAATTTTTCAATGAGGGATCGTTGGCCTTCTTAGCACCAGGACCAATTCCCATTCTTGAAATGAAAGATGACACACCATTCGATCAAAGGATTTCGTCATCCTTGCTCGATAGATCTCCAAATTTTACTGGGCTTGCAACTTGGTTTCATCAAGTGCATCAAGCACTTTTATTCTCAATTGAGCATTTTGCTCTTGAGTAAGCTCATTTTGGATAGCAACTTGAAGAGATGGTAGTTCGACTTCTAGCGACAGCACTGCTTCAACTCCGAACACTAGTGAGTAAGGAGTGACTTTGGTCGGTGTCTTATATGTTATACGGTACGCCCATAATGCTTCTGCCACCTTGGTATGCCACTCTCTTTTGTTTTTGGTAAGGATTTTCTTTAACAGCTTCACCAGCGTCTTGTTGAAGGCCTCCGCCAAGCCATTTGCCCTTGGATTATATATTGATGAGTATCGCCAATCAATCTTATGTCGCTCGATGAACCTGTAGATTTTAGTGCTCTTGAATACTGTGCCATTATCTGAGATCACGCGGCATGGTACACAGAATCTGTACATGATATTATGGGTGAAGAAGTTGATTACATGTTCAGATGTAACTTCTTTGAATGGAGCTGCTTCTGTCCACTTAGAAAAGTAGTCTGTCGCTGCTAAGATGAAGCAGTGTCCGGCTAATAATGACGGATCAATTGGACCAATGATATCTATGCCCCAGCATTTGAATGGCCAGGACGCTATCGTAGGGTGCAACAGACTTTGCGGTTGATGAATGACATCACCATGAATTTGACACTCGTGACACCTTTTAGCATAGTTAATACAATCTATCCCCATTGTTAGCCAATAATAACCCATTCGCTTGATTTTAGCAGCCTTCCTGGGACCTGACTAATGTGCTCCTCAGAGTCCTTCATAAACCTCTGATACCACTTTATCAGCTTCTTTGGTCCCTAAGCATCGTAGCCACATCTAGTCAAAAGCCCATCAATACAGCGTATCATTAATAAATATGTATAGCAACTCCCTCTTCCAAATTTGTGTAGCCATAGATTTATCTGTTGGGAGTTTTCTTTCTTTGAAGTAGTCGATGAATGGTTGCCTTCAATCATCTTCGACTTCAATATCTAGGCAATGTAGCCACGACTCCGAGCATCTACTAATTCTTCGTCTCTTGACTACATGGCATTCTCCTGGTTGATTTTTAGTAGTGATCTGTTGGGGAGGTTGGGGATCAACCAGGGCTGTATCCTGCTGGCTTAAATATGATATTCCCTCTGCCCGCGGGAATTGCAAGATTGCTGGTTCTAAGACTCGATGATTTTCAACCGCAATAAATATAGGTGACTTTTTATCTTCATTTGCAAGCTTCTTGGCCTGTTTGGCTAGACAATCTGCTTTTACATTCTATCCTCAAGGAATTCGAGCTATCTTAATATTTGGCAATTATTTTAGGAGCTCGAGAGTCCATCGGTAGTAGTGGGCTAATTCAAGTTTGCAAATTTTATAAATACCCAAAAGTTGATTTATCATAAGTTGAGAATCGACAAAATTTTGAAGATTTGTGATTTGGACACCAATTGTAATCTCCAATCTCGCTATTAGAGCTTCATATTCGACTTCATTGTTGGTCTGAGGTTCAGTTAAACTGATGAGAATCTCATGATACCTCCTTCGAGTTCTATAAAGACGAGACCGATTCCAGCTTGGGCCTTTGCAAGATTTGGAGGTCTGGGAGATTTGATTGATGATGCCCCATCAAAATACATCTCCCAAAATTATAGCTTCTCCTCTTCCTTGACCTGCATGATTTATTCATCGGGCAAATCATCATTGAGCGGAGAGTTAGCTGGGATTGGATGTGCGGTGAGGAAATCTGCCAAAGCTTATCCCTTTACCGCTTTTTGTGGCATGTACACGATATCAAATTACAATAATATCACTCCCCATCTAGCTAGGTGACCTGTCAACGCTGGTCTTATCATCAAGAACTTCAGTGGACCGATCTTTGATATCAACGTGATTTTATGGGAGAGCATATAATGGCGGAGTTTCTAGACTGCAAAATTAATGCCAGACAATGTTTCTCGATAGGAGAATAACGTATCCCTTCTTTGATCAGTATCTGACTGATATAGTAAAGTGTATTCTCTTTGTCCTCTTCATTATGTTGGGCCAATAGTGCTCCGAGGGAATCTTCTAATGCAGCTGTATATAGTATGAGAGGCTTCCCTTGGATTGGCATCGCGAGAATGGGTGGATTCAATAAGTATCTTTTGATGCTGTCAAATACTTCCTGGCATTCTACATCCCATTTAAAGAGAACGTCATTCTTCATCAACTTTGAGAATGACTGGCACCTACTTGACATATTCGATATGAATCATCAAATGAAAGCCAACTATCCTTATAAAGAATGAAGTTGACAGAGATTTCTGAGCAGCGGCATCTCAATGATCACATTAATTTTGTTGGGGTCATTCTCGATTCCTTGATGATGAATAACGCACCCCACGAATTTACCGGAAGAGACCTTGAAAGTACATTTTAGAGGATTCATCTTTAGGTCAAACTTTTTGATTCTTTTAAATATAATCCTCAAATCATTTAAATGATCTTTTCGGTCCATGTTCTTGACAACGAGATCATCTACGTAGCACTTGACCTTCTTATGTATTAACTCATCAAAAATATTTGTCATTGCCCGCTGATAGGTGGCACCAGCATTCTTCAGGCCAAAGGGCATGACCATGTAGCAGAAAATAATAATGGGCATTCTGAATGATGTATGCTTTTCATCTTCGGGCGCCATCTTAATCTAATTATAGCCCGATGATCCATCCATAAATGAGAACATATCGTAGTTAGACGTATTGTCAACCAGAAGTTCTAATACAGATAGAGGAAAATCATCTTTTGGACATGCCTTGTTGAGGTCTCAAAAGTCAATACATATACGTATCTGACCGTTCTTCTTCTTCACGGGGATGATATTGGCGATCCAATCGGCATATTTCTTTTTGTGAATGAAGCCCGCTTCTATAAGTTTCTTCGTTTCAGCAATCACCTGTTTCTTTATCTCTAATCTCATTCTCCTTGGAGCTTGTTTAACAGGCGTCGTGTCAGGCTTATGGCTAATCTGTGAACTGCAACCTCAGGGGATAAGCCAGGCATCTCAGTGTATGTCCAGGAAAAGCAGTCCTTGAATTCATAGAGGAGTTCTTTTATCTCTTCCACTTAGTCTTCTGGCAGAAGGGAACTAATGAAGGTTGGGTGAGGGTCATCCTCGGTTCCCAAGTTGACTTCTTTTAACTCATCTATAGTAGCCGCCTGTCCACCATCTTTCAGTTCTTCTGGTGCAGGCTTGGCTTCTACTGGCTGCTCCTCATAGTCATCAACTTCGTAATTTTCCCATTAGACTCATCATTGAATTCAACTTCCCTGCAAGTGATGACTTGACATGTCTCCTTTTGAGGGTATTTTTGTAAAATGAATCTGAGCCCTCTCCTTGCGAGCATATCATTTCTTCGCACCACATAGGGATTTCTTCGATACCAGAGCTTTAAGCAAAGGTGAAGTTATTGTACAGGGGTGCGAATCCTGGCTTATTTTTGTAACATCCTCTGAATATTTTCAGTGTTAAATCTTGGCATTCTTATAAGTACTAACTCCCTGGGCTCGATGGGCCTGTGGAGCCAGTCTCGATTTCAATCTTCCTCACGCTCCCCAGATTTATAAAAAAGGGTTCCTGGTCCATCTCTTTTTCTTAGAGGAGGCACATAAAATATTACGAGCTCCTCAATATTATGCACCTCTTTGGGAACGATTACTTTAAAGTGTTGTGGGAGAACACATGTGACTTCACATTCATTGTGTGAAATCGTTAGATTATCTATTCTTCTTGATAGAACATATTGTACATTATTCATGTATATAGACTCATAGTCATCATCTGAATATTTTATCTTCTTCTTCCCCCTAGCAGTTGATTGGCGTATTTCTTGGGATTTAGCTGGGGTGGCCTCATCCTCGTCTGTGTCACTTCCTAGGTGAGGCACATATTTTCTCGATTTAGGAGTGCTCGCTGCTTTGGGAAGAGTTGGCGTTGCCTTCTTTTCCCCCGCTTGCTTCTTTTTATCTTCTTGTTTGGGCCGCTTTGCCTCCTTTAGATTGCTGTCTTAGTCTCGAGAGAACTTGACGGCTTTAGTTCTTTGGGGATGAAGTATCTTGCATCTTCATAGATTTTCACCCTTTGAACCGCAAAGGGCTGAATATCCCTGGAGATTCTAAACTCCTCTCCATCCCTAATATATGTCATATATTGATGTAGTGTTGACGGGACCATGCCGTAATTGTGCAACCATGAGCGACCTAGAAGCACCCTAAATGAGGTGTCTGCGTCAATCACATGAAACTTCACCTCAGTATGAAGTTCCCCGAATGTTAGGGAGAGCATGAATGATCCTAAGGGTTTTGCCCCTTCTCATTGAAACCATACACCATCAATTTATCTGGCCTGAGATGCTGCACATCGAGACATAACGATCTTAGTGCTTTCAAGCTCATAAGGTTGATAGAAGACCCAGGATCAATCAGAATCTGGCTGATTATCATTCCGTCACTCTCGGTAGTAACATACAGAGGGTGGTTGTGGTCTTCCATTCCAAGCATTATATTATCCTTATCAAAAGTAATGATTGGTTCATTACGAGCCTGTAAGACTTCCGTCAAATTACGCTCAGCAAAATATGCCTCATATCTTTCGGGGTCTTTTAGAGCTTGAATTAAAATCTCCCGAAGGTCTTTAGACATCACCAGAGCTTCGTATATACTAAGTTGTGCAGGGATCTTTCTCAAGTGGGATAGAATATTATAATCTATCCCTCTGGCTGAAGTGTCTTTCTTTTTCATGTCCTTGGGGATAATATCTTCATTTACAATTATCTCCTTCCCTTTGTCATTATTAGGGATCCCTTTCTTCGGCAGAGATGGTAACATTTTACCACTTCTCAGCTGCACCTGAGCGATCTCCCCTTGCTCAGACTCGCTTGATAGTACATTTTCTTCAGAGTCAACTATCGTCGCATCTGGAAATTTATCTATTAATTTAGAATTATGTCCCAAGTTCACCTGTTCCATTTGTGAAGTGATATTAAGATCTGATCCATCTTTTTCTGGAAAATATAAATCTTCCTCCGAACTGTAATCCATTGGCGATACCATCATACATGATTCAGAGAGTGCTTCTCTTTCCTTTTTGATTGAAGGCACTGGTGTCACCAAAATGACCTGACAGGTTTCTACGGGGAGTGGCTCTTCATCGGCTTCTTCCGCCTCCTCGACTTTCAGCTCCGTCATAAAATTGGTAAGCTTAATAGGGCGTCTCGTTGTCTGATTGTATTCATCCAAACTGTCAATAACCCTTTGGGTTGCTATCTTTTTCTCCTTGGGCTTCTTCAGCTTGGTCCTCTTCTTGGAGGATTTCACTCTCCCAGACTTTAAAGTGCCAGCTTGGTTGGGAAACTATTTAGGAGTGGAAGCTCACACCATAGGCAGCTCCTTCAGATCTATCCACTTTACACCTGGAACTCCTTCAAGTTGTTTCAGCATCTTCACAATATTCTTTGAGACCGCAGTCTCCCACTATTCTTCTCGAGTCGGCTTCTTTTCATTTTTTCTTTCTTCAACCGGGGGTACGGGAGAAGTTATAACTACCTGAGTTGATTTCTTTCTGGGGTGGGACAACACATTGTCTGATAATGTGAGCTCTCCCCTCCAGCATTTCCTTTCAAGCCAATCTTTAAAGATATAACAATCTTTAATATGATGGCCAAGCACTCGGTGATACTGGCAGTAGTTTGGGTCACCAGTTTTTTCTGACTCTTTTGGCCTCTTGTACTCCGATAGTTCTAGGCTTGCTTTTACGCCTGTCGAAATAGCTTGGCAATATTCTCCCTTTTAAATGAATATTCTTTATTAATTTTATCTTTGAGGGATCGGAACATTCTGTCACCAGCTCCCATTGCTTGTCTTAGGCGATCCCCTCCGCCTTAAAAATTTTGTGGCCTATCATTCCCTCCGAGTACCAGCTTCAGCTGAGGGTTAGGATTGTGGACTTGCTTCGGCTTTTTTTTATACTAAATCGGCTACTTGCCTTTGTCTACGGTGTAAACCCCCTATTTTCCCTTATTTGGCCTGAGAGGGAATATAGAGTAGATTTCACTCTTCTTAGCATCTGGGGCTTTAGCATTCTTGAGCTTGTCAAAGTGGCTTTCTGATCTCGACAAATTTAACTTCTCAAATTTGGCCACCCTGTCCAGCAAATCCTGAAATGTGGTAATTATAGTCATGCAAAAAAATGGTTGCATCTTATCATCGATATTTCTAATTAGTAACTGTACGACATGTTCTTCTTCTAGCTGCTCTCACATTTCATGCTCAGGTTGCGCCAACGAGTGATATATTTTGACACTGACTCTTCTTTCTTTCGTTGATCTAAGGCGAGGTCAGCGATTATGATTTTCTTAGTTGCACTAGTGAACCTCTTCATGAACATTGATTCTAACTCTGCGAATGTCTTCACAGAGTCATTTGGTAGCTTAGTATACCACTTAAAAGCAGTTGCTGTCAAATTATTAACGAACTGCTAGAAAAGTAGGGCGTCATTTCCCCCTGTATACCTGCAGGTGGCCTTGAATTATGCCAAGTGTTGCCTGGGGTTGTTAGTACTGTTGAAGGTATGAAACTTTGGCACTGAATACCCTTTTGGGTACGGCACTTGGTCGTATTCTGTCGGATATGGATGACCTTTGCCCACCAGCTTTTCAGCCTGGTCAACAGCTATAATGGCCTTGATCTTCTCCTTGATCAGTCCTTTCTTGCTGTACAGCCGTCACAAGTTCGGAGGTGCTGGCAATATTCTATGGAGTTGGCTGGCGGGCGACATTGTGAACTTCACGGCCATTTTTAGGGACACCTCGTATTCCTGAGCCTTGAGGTATTTGGAGATTTGGAGGATCGGCAGGGGGATTTGGCATGGGACCGATGGCTGCAGTTCTCTATATCATTTGCATCATCACTACCATCTGGGCCATCATTCTTGTCATTTTCTCATTCAACTAGGAGATCTCCTTGTCTTTGGCTTTCTTTTATTCTCCCATTTGTTGTAGTATATTGGTAAGTGCAACGTTATTGGTTGTGAAAGGATTTTATTCCTCCTCTTCATCTTCCTCAACTCTTTCCTCAGCAGGGGGACCACCTCTATTGATAATAGGCTCAACCTCATGCAAACGCCTTTGTGTTCGCCTAGGTTGTGGCTGCTGATCGTGACCATCTTCTCCATTGTCATGGTAGACTTCCTCGATGGCGCGCGTATGTCTTGCCATATAGATGACTTCTATATCTATAGTGTCATCTGTTTCTTTCATTTCTTCTTCCATATATTCTATATTTTCTTCTTCTTCCATACCTTCTTTCATTTTCTCCTCTAGTACACGGATATCGACCGTAGGGCGGGGCGTCATCATGGGTCATCTTTTGGACCCACTTTTAGCGTTGTTTATTATTGGGGGTGGATCTCCGGGGAGCTATACTAGATGTCACGCCCATATCAACTCTTCTTTCATTCTTCTCTTCTCTGTAAGGCCTTGGCCTCCAGATTTCTTTTCCTTTCCACCGAGACCTTTCGGTGGCAGATCTCTAAACTTGTTATTCAGGTGTCGTGCCCTGATGTTCACCGTGTGAGACTTGTCACTTTCCTTTTCTTTCGGCTATCAAATCAGATGACAGCCTTTTTCTTGGAGGGATCCTTCGGGTCTTAATGACCAATGACCTCTGGAACTTCTTCTTCTTCAGGCCTTTCTCCTTCACTATCTTCAACATTCGGTACACCTGGGCTAATAAGGTCTCAGGTTCACTTCTCCTTGGAGGGCCTGGGACTTCAGGCCGTCGATCCAAAAAAGACTTCTTCAGCTCCCCAGTTGAGCTATTTCTTTTGACCCATCTTAGGTCAGTAAACTTGTTCTGGATAGGAACGTTGGCTTCAGGCTCTCTGGCTGGTAGATTGGATGGGTGGACTAGCAGTTGTTGCTGCTGAGCCGGTAGCTCAGCGTTCTTCTTCCTTCTTTTCCTTCTTGTAAGCCTTCCTCTAAATGAGGAGTCCTCAGCATCATTCTTTCCGGGTGCAGGTAACCCGATCGATAGAGATGTTGTATTCATAGTTACCACAGAAATTCTCCTATCAGTCACAACTCTTTTGGTAGTCGGGGCCTTAGACTGTGATAGTCTTTCAAACACGGAAGTCCTTTTACGAGGATTTTCAGCGGCAGTAGTAGTCTGTGATGCTGGCAGGTGCATCTGGTGTGTAGCAGATTCAACAATTAGTTACTATACTGGCAGATGCGCATGATGAGTAGGGCTCCAGCAAGATGGAGTCTCCTTGTAGGCCTATCCGCATTCACGTCGTTCGCAGGAATGGCAGCAGTCCTTACAGTAATTGCTAGGAAGTCAACACTACCGAATTGAATGGTAGCTTCGACATTTCCAGTATTAATGATTACATTTGCCAATTGGATGCTGGTGCCACGTCCCAATTGGATAGTGAATGAGGTATTCTGTAGATTTATCTGCACAAATGAAAGGTAAGGGTTAGTAATCAGAATCTAATACGTTACCCCATGCTTTCAAAGTATAGAGACTTGCACGGAATTAGAAAGACAAAACAAAGTAAATAATGTTAGCATATAAATAAAATAAATATTTAAATCCTGCTAAAGGTGTTATCTTAATGAATTTGATTGAACGATTATTTTGAAAGATAAAAATTTTGAATCCGCGTTGAAATAGTTGCTACTATAGCACTGAGACGACTAGTCAAAGATGGAAAGAGAAACCATTCCCCAGCGGAGTCGCCAGAAATCTGTGGGCTCCAAAAATTTGGCCTCGGCCTCCGCCCACTTTGCTTTCTTCGGGGGAGTTTTAACGGATTAAGTTACGAGATAAATTTTAGAAGGCAGATGAATTTGTATATAAGACACTACCCAAAGATTTCACCCTCATTTCGTGAGGACTTTATGATCTGAGTTCTGGTTTCCTATAAGTGCAAGCCCTATAGTTAATTACCCCTCCCGATAACAAGAGAGAACTTTGGATTAAGGCTAGTCGTCAATCAGATACGTAAAGATATGTGAGTATGGCATATAGTAGCAGCATGGGCATTTGAAATTTGGAGAATTTGGGGATTTAGAAGATTGGAAGATCTGGAGATTTAATATTTAAAATTAGAAATTATACCATCTTGTACTTAAAGCGGATGGTGGAGGAATGGATGATGGACCCGATCAAGATCCCATGGTTCCATCGTCCTGGGCCATCGTGGTCCCTGGTCTACTTAGTTAGAGGAGGTAGTCGACCCAACCTAATAGAAGGATCCTTATCGACAGCCATAGGTTGCTTCGTCCAAGGGTACCTTGTAGACCTGGGGTGAATATTTGTCTAAGGGGATAAATTTAAATTCACCTTAGTTAATAGAGGGCTTGGTGCTCTATCGATCATATCCTATTGATTCATATCTTAAGGATTTGATGTCAATAAGGAACATATAGGCTCTGGCCATAACCGGTTTCATATGGTGCCATTTGGCGGCAAAACCATTCGGTTCAGGGGGCCCGGGTCATAACTATTTATCATGTAGTACCATTTGGCAGCGAAACTACTGGTTAGAGGACACGTACCATGTACTTACTGACAGGAGATTGTTTGAGAATGGATCTTAGTGATATTTTTGACCAGGCATTAGTTCTTTGTGAGCTAAAGTTATTTTCAGATTCGTCCACCTCGACAAACTGTTGCGGAGAATGGAGGATTTTGCTTTAAGTGTTTGGTGGTTTATTTAAATTTTAAAAATTTTAGATTTTGGATTTTTTTGGAATTTTTAGATTTTCGGGTGTTTAGGATGACATTTGAAAATATTTGTGAACCCCTCCGGTTAAGATCTACATTCAACACGACCATCATCGGGGTGTATGGGGTCATTTATATTTTATAGACTGGGCCCTGTCGACTCTATTAGCTTATCGATAGAGGATCGGATTTCGTAGGTTTTATACCTTTATTAGTGAATTCTCTCGATTATAGGCTTTGAAGGCCTAGTATGAATGTTTAAAATAAATATCCCAGTTGATCTCGCAACCGCATATTTATGTATTGGTTTTAGCCGTATGGACTCCTTTCTACCCGTATAGAAAGATCGGGTTCGAACTAAAATTCACTTATTAACCCGCATAGCATCCTTAGACATCACGTGTGTACCAATAACACGCTCGTCGGGGCGCATGCGGGTGTTTGGGGGTATTTTATAATTATTTATTGAACCTTGTCAACTCCTATTTACTCATTTTAGGAGGATCAGGTTCAAATTTATGGACCCGCGCAGCATCCCTAGAAGTCACGTGTGTTCCTACAACACGCTCGCCGGGGCCCTTGCGGGTGTATAGTTACATGTGCATTTCGGTGTACCTATGTGCATACATATTACAGTGCACGTATGGGGAATATTTTAGAATATTTGTAAATGCCTTCTATCAGCTTGTATAAATATTACAGATCCAGTGACATTTTGCAGCAGCTTGGAGATTGAGTTGTTTGTTACCTTATACAGGTAGACTGTCATGCACTACTCATTGCTTTTCACAGGTAGATTGTAGTACGCTAACGAATCTCCTACTTTTTATTTGTAGATAACTGAATTTGCCACAGGCTTGATGCCTCTCTTTTCGTAGGTGTGTAGTTTCACATAGAGTTCTTCTTATAATGCTTATAGGCATTTGCATTTGTTGTCATTCCTCTACATTTTCTCGTAGGTAGCATCTAGTGTATATGACGAACCGTCTACAATGACTTGTAGGAGTTTGCATTTGTTATGTATCTTTCGCTTCTACATTGATAATGTATTCAGCAGCATTGCTTGTAGATAGGATCACCTCGCTTATATGTAACAAGCATATTTACACTTATTATATGTCCTTCATGCTTCATTCACACGTGTCCCTATCAGTTCCATTGCTTGTGAGTATTTCTACTTTAACATACAAGCATTTGGTTGTATGCATGAGCAGTCTTTTATCATTGCTTGTATCTTGACCTTGGACTAAAGGTGTGATGCTCGCAGGAAAATGATACAACATGAATCTTTGCTCGTTCATTTACATTTGATCTCTTTCTTTGATATATCTTCTTGGAATCAAATTATTGTTAGTGACAGAGGTATAAGAGGTTTCTCTAATCCATTACAAGTCATTAAGAAGGATTCTCTCCTTGAGCATCTAGATTTGGTGGCTCATTCATTAAACCCAAGTTTGAATCAATGTGCTTCATTCGAACTCAAGTCTTTTAGAGTTCACTTGAATTATTTTGAGTCATCAATGATTGTAAATAATTGAGTTTAAAGTTTAATCTCTTGCTGCCCATTTGAGCTCAAATGTTTATTGTTTAAGTCAAGCTCAATATGCAAGTTCAATTCAAGTCTAAGCTCAAATCAACTTCTTCTTGGTTGAGTTTGATTCAAATCCCTTGTAAATTCTTTGAATTCAAACCATGTTGAGTTCAATTCGTGCAAATTCACTTGAGTCCAAAACTAATTCCTTTGCATTGTTCAAGTTCATGTCAAAACTCCTTGCACCAAGTTCATTTGAATTCAAATTTATTCACATTAAGTTCATTGTGATTCATTTTGAGTCCAAGCTCACAAGCCTTTTATTATTCTTTTCATTCAAATCAAGTCTTTTGTACTTATTATTTTATGTTCAAGTTAAGTCCATTTGATGTTCAAATCAGGTTCAAGGGTCCTTCATTGAATTCTTCAGGTCCTTGCACATTTCAGACGAAATTTCGGTAGCCTCCCGGCGTCTCCCCTATTTAGGGAAAACTATGGGAAACCAGGCCTTCCCACCATGCTTAAGAAAGCGAGTATGGTAGGTGTCCTCGAACACAGAGGCTGTATTTTTTTCGTCCCCCCCCCCACCACGCTTAAGAAAGCTTGTATGGGTCTTCAAATGTACCTGAAAAAGAAGAGCAGTTGTTTCCCCGTAGGTACAGAGCTGCGTAAGAGTATTCAAAATGATCCCCACCACGCTAAGAAAAGCATGTATATGGCCTACCCGCCTCGTCGTAGGTGTCGCACTAGGTTCCCTTCCCACCACGCTTAAGAAAGCGTGTATAGGCGATTTGCCGGCTCAACACGAACGCCGAGAATAGGATTTTGGGTGATTATCCGCTTCGTCGAGAGCTCCGTTATGAACTTCTTTCCACCATGCTTTAGAAAGCGTGTATAGGTGGTTGTTTCGTCGCGCTGCAAGCGCCGAAATGGGTTTTCTCAAGTTTGCAAAACTCTTTCTTCTCTCTTTTTTTTTAATTCTCTCTTTCTTTTTTTTTGTTTCTTTTTCTTTTTTTTTTTGAACTCTTTTCTTTTTTTGGTTTCTTCTTCTTTTTTTTTTTGGGAGAATTCCTTCTCTCTTTTTTTTAGCTACACATTTATGAATATATATATATATATATATATATATATATATATATATATATATATATATATATATATATATATAACATTAATATTAAATAGTAAACATATAATACTTATATAACAGTTATAATGTAAATATATAAATAATAGTTACAATATATATATATATATATATATACATATAATATAAATAACAGTTAGAAATATATAACAAATATAATTAACAGTTAAGATATAAATATAAATATATATAACAGTAAAAAAAAGGTAACATTTAAAATATAAATATGAGTATATGTAACAGTGATAATGTAATAGTATATACATATATAACAATATATACATAACAATAATAGTATATATAACTATATAGATAAAATATTAAACGATACATTTAACGATACATATAACACATTAACTGTATATATTCAATAAACTCAAATTTAACACCTACCTGAAATCATAACAAACAAACGAAATGATGAATTATAATAACAAGGAATATCACTTTCTTTTGCTTTGGAAAACGCTGATGGCCTAGTTGTCTTGTAGTGAGATTTTTTAAAGAAAAAGAAAGGCAACATGTTATACTTCCATCTCCTTTTTTGTATGGGCTATAGTGGCTTTCCCCTTTAAAAAAAAAAAAAGAACTTGATTTGGGGGACACGCTTTGAGAGGAAGGAAAAAGAAGTACTAAATAAATAAGTAAAAAAA
The DNA here is from genome assembly GCA_019925795.1 of Dendrobium chrysotoxum. NCBI lineage: Eukaryota > Viridiplantae > Streptophyta > Magnoliopsida > Asparagales > Orchidaceae > Dendrobium > Dendrobium chrysotoxum. The sequence goes on from CM034314.1 coordinate 70,076,063, forward strand.
AAAATGCAACTTTAAAGCTGCAGTGGCCCTTTTCCTCTTAAAAAAAAATTATAAGTTTCCACGTGAAGCAAGCACGATTGAAGGGAGGGAATGCGTAGTCGACTATACCTTCAAACTTAAAAAGCCTCGATTTGAGACATCGAGATTGGCGTGAGGAGTTCTGAAGGGGATAGCTGAGAGTCTCGGCAAACTAGAGCTGGATGTGGAGAGAGAGCTTGACAGGATTCCGTTTGGGCTTGGAGATCGGACGAGAGCAAGGCTTAGACGTCGGGTTTGAGAGGTAGCTGCCAGTGTGAGGAGTTGGAATTTGGTAAGAGGGGAGTACTGTGGGATTTTTGAGTAGGGAAAGGGCTATGATCGTACGCCCCTTGTGTAGTTGGCTAGTGTGTTTTGGCGTGGATGAAAGGTGACAGACTGGTGAATCTTCGCGTGAGCTGAAGGAAATGAATGGGCAGGAGATTTAGCTTAGAAGTTGGTGGAAGAGGTGGACAGAGCAGGTCCGATTTCTCGTGAAGTAGAGGTGGAGGGGTTTCATTGCAAGTTTTGTTGAAGGATTTGGCTGAGGTGGAGAAGTTGGGTGGGTGGTGGTTTGCGAGATCTAAGCTCAAGGAGAGAGGACATCTGCGGATTGAGGGCAAAATGAGAACAGGAAGCTCCTTTTCCCTTTGAAATGGGATGACGAAGTGTTTCTAAATGTTGTTAGGGTTGATGAACATAGATTGAAGAGCTCTCTTATGCGAAAACAACTCCCTTTTTTTTATTTTTACCTAGCTTTAACGTCGAAACCAGATATTCACCCAAGGCAAGCTGCGATTGAGACCTGTTGTCGCGAGATTTGCGGAGATTTTCACAGACTTTCGACACAGATAAGGTAAAGCGCATTAATTTAGATTTGATTTATCATTTCACTTGCAAGATATATTATTTATTTATTTTTATATTTATTAAGCTGATAGTGATATCAAGCCCTATCATCATTAGTTAAGATAATCAACATATCCATTAGTAATACACGTGGATCATTTATAATGGGGTTGCTGAGCATGAGATGGCAATTATTAGTGGTCTCCACTTCCCAATATTTTTTGAGAGAGATTAGATTGGGGCAGATCTTTAATTGTCAAAGATCTTAGTGCTGCAAGTTTTATTTTATCCACCAAAAGAAGAGATGTAATGTTTGTACATTAAATGACTTCTAATGCTTCAAGGGGAGTAGGATTCGAATTGCGACAAAAATCTAAAGTCGTTCACCCAATTTTTTCACCTCCAATTTCTTGAGCTTAGACGGCACAGAGGGAAATTCTTCTAACACCAGGCAGCCATGTAGCACTTTTTCAATTAAGCAAGGAAACAAACATCCATCTCCAGCAGCCACTCCTTCCTCAAACCAATTCTTTAGTAATGTTTTTTTAGTATATAACACCTCTAGCACTGGGAAGGCATGGTATTTATTATTCCCATTAAATTTACTTTTGAGCCATTTTACTCTCGGCATCCCATCGAGTTTTAGAGACTTGAGAAAGGGTAGTTTCTCGAAAGGAGGAAGAGTTTCCCATTTCATACAACCTGTCAAATTGATTTTCTTTAGATTGGAAATCCGATTGACGTTGTTCATCCATATTGCAGACCTTGCACTAGTATATATATATATATATATATATATATATATATATATATATATATATATAGCTTAAATTCCTTGAACATTCTGATGGTTGAAGGTCGTCGAGCATGTTCTTGACGAAATCAAAATTCCATTTCTCGGCATGAATTCGGCACTGCAAGCCTCCTCTGCACCCTTCACATTTTGAAGATATTTTGATTCTTAACTTTCAAAAATCGTTCGTATGCCCCAGCTCCCCAATTTTATAACCAATCTCATTTTTAGCATAAAACCCATCCAAGCCTTGAAGAGATTTTAACTTTCCAATCCTATGCATCCCACTAATAGCATCTCAAGGAAATTTCAAGTAACATGGATTAAAAAGATTATTTAAATCCTTTGGTAAGAAATCCTTGTGAACATGCAAATGTCCTTTATCATATATTATAAACATTAAGTGATAAAAATTACTCAAGGATCTTAGCAATTTTCAAATATCGAAGATGTATTAAACATCCAATAGCCTCGGGCATCATTGTCAACGGTTAATTATTTATGCACAGCATGTAGATGCTTCTCAAATGTTTCAAAATTTTTAGTAAGTACACCAAAATCTTGCTCATCTTTGCCATAGGATAAGTGAAGCAAATGCTAATTTTTTATTTCTCAATCTCTCCGACCACTTCTAGATTGTTAGCATTGATAGCCAAGTGTCGAATAGTTTCTGGAACTCTATAAAACAGCTAATTTTCACCTTGAATTCTGAAGCATTCTTTCTCCAATATTCTCCATAGTTTCTCTTTGATTAGAAGATGATGAAATGAAACCCAATGCGATCCACATTCAAACTAAATCATCTCCATCAAATTCATGATCTTGTGGGAATATACAACAAAATGTAAAGTAACTCTATAGAGGTTGTGGGAGGCATACATAGCTCAATCTTAATATGGTCATGATATCATTTTGACCTAGTCTTATAATTCCAATATCACAATATTAAACTTTTCTCTAGTGCATTTCATCTAAATTAGAATTCAGAATATCGCCTATGACCTTTTTCTCTTCAAAGTTGATGAAAACACAAACCCACATTTTAAGGTCAAATTCCTCTGCCATTTCATAAGCATGTTGTGAGAGAGTTTTCTTTTCCATATCACCATCCCCCACTATAGATAGAAGAGAAATGTTTCAGTACAAATCACCTCCATTAACAAGAGCTTGATTTTCCTCATTTGATTGCTTCCTCAACACTGCATAATAAAATCCAATGTAATCCACATTCGAGTTGAATCATCTTTATCAAATTCATGATTTACGGGATAGTTTTAGGGGTCAACAAGAATTTATTTAGCATTTATTACAATTTTGAATTATTTTATTTAATTAGTTTTTGATTTTCACTAAAATCTAAATTAAAGTTAAACTAAAAGTCTAGTCATAGGGCTTTTATTTTTTTTAGATAGATGATCAAATTATGGTCAATTTGAAATATTATTTATAATTTTTGGATTTAATTTTGATTTATTTTATTTTTTGAATTTTTTGGATTCTAAAAAGGGCTAAATTTTAACTTGCTTAATTTACTAACCTAATGACCTCCAAATCAGGTGAAATTTGGAACTAAGTTATAAAATGTCACTAAATTTAATGTTTTGAAGTCTCCCTATTGGATGTGTGTATAATTTTCTTTTTCTAAGGTAATTAGACCTTTTCCTTAATTATTTTTCTTTGGTGTCTCTTGTGTTCAAATTGGTTTGAAATTTTGGTCACCTAACCTTGACACTACATTATACATACCATATAAAAATACAAGGCTAATTCTAAGTGGTGCATGAGTTATAAATTTTTAAAGTTTTGGGTCAAAATCTGACCAAAAATTTTAAAAATTTAATTCACCAAAATCCAGCCATCAATCAGAGCTAAATTTTCTATGGCAAGTGGGTATCACATCATAGTTTATCCTCTCCAAATTTGATGTCAATCATATCACTGGATTGAGAATTATCAAAGCATTTTAATTTTTGTTAAAAGCTAAGTAATTCTATATATAGTACTCCAAATTAGTTGAAATAAGTTTTAAAATAAACTTAAGCTTGAGATGGTTCTAATGAGCCCAAGAACATCAAATTTGGATAAGAAATGAATTTTTGGTGAAATTTTGAAGTTTAGAGCATCTAAATTGATTTTCTAAATCAATTTTGATTTAAAAAATCAGATCAATGTCCAGGATTTGGCCACATCACCGTGCCTTCATGCTAAAGAATCAGGGTTCGAACCCAAGGGAAGGCACGAGCTCAGAGCTGTTCGATTGGCCTAGTTCAAATGAACGGACGGTCTAGATTGACCCAAAATTTTCAGTTCATTTTTGAACTAAAATTTCAAATGCTCATAACTTTTGATCTAAATGTCCAAATTTGATGAAATTTAAAATGTAGGATCTAGGTACCCTAATCTTTCTGTCTATGGAGTTTCAAGGATCCATGCATTCAGATTTGGGAGAAATTAAGGTTTGACTATATAACTTAAAATGAGGATAACATACAATCCAAATGTTGGATTTTAATGTTCTTGGGCTTGTTGGAAAGATAATTGAATTCTCTAAAACTTTGTGGAAGACCTCAAAAACTTTTAACGGCTGGATTTAAATTTGCTATTGAAAGTTTCCTTTCTTTCTCTTTCTCTCTCTCTCTCTCTTCTCAAATTGGGTTCTAGAGCTTGCAACAACCTTTCCAATGGCTGGAGGGGCCTTTCTTATAGATGGAGAAGCTGAGGGAGAGCTAGAGTGGGATAGATATTGCTAGAATTAATGATTTTTGATGTTATAAGGTAATTCCAAAGCTTTATGTGAGGCATGACATAAGCCATCCCCCCCCCCAATGATTGATATCCTAATCAAGGGAGAGAGAGAGAACTTATGGTGATGCCAAGTACTCCTTATAGTCGGCCAAATGCATGAAGTATGGATTGAGTATGAAGATTTGGCTTGCCAAGGTGACAAAGCCATATAAGCATATATTTTGACTTATTTGACCACTTTGACTAGTCAACTAAGTATGTTGACTAATGAGGTGTCATGGGAAGATGTTTAAACCATGATTGGAAATGGGCCTAAGGCTTGATGACATAGAGATAATTTGAAATAATTATATGGAATAGTTTAAAGAACTAGTTTGACTAGATTTGACAGTTTGACCAAGTCAAATCAAGAGCGATTTGACTTTAAATGGGTTTGAACATGTTTGGGACATCCTTTGAAATGGATTTGAGAACTTGGATGGTTTGATTTGGTTACATGGGTTGGATTAACCCATTTAACCCTTAAGGGAAAATTAGGTCAACCTAGGTTGACTTGGTCAACCAAGTTGACCCAAGACTTGGGTTTAGGCTCAACAAATTTGAAAGGATATCTTGAGTCTATTGGAGGTAATCACATGATTTGGAGAGTTCAATTCAGTCAAAATGACTATTTGGACCCTTAAAAGGCATTTGGGTCAACCCTGGTTGACCCAGGGGCTGGGATTAGGTCCAGCAACTTTATTTTCACATTTGGAGTTGAATGGAAGTGGTTCCATCCAAAGATAAGGTCATTTGATTCAAAATGACTATTCGTACCCCTAAGACTATTTTGGTCATTTTGGGTTAACTTAATCAACCAGGCTTGACTAAGGTATGAGTTTGAGTCCTATGCACTCCTACTGATAATTAGGATGCATTGGAAGAGTTTCTGGGATTTAATTTAAAAAGGCTATGTTGGAGTTTAAACAAAACTCCAAAGTTTCCCTTAAGGGGCATTTTGGTCTTTTTGACCCCTAGTCAACTTGGCGTCAAAGTGGATCCACCAAAATATAATTTAATACTTAATAAGTCATAATCAAATGTTTAGATGTAATTAAGGGGTTTGGAGAAGGCTCCAAGGTCAAAATACACTAGGTAGCAGGTTCAGTTGCATAGGCCATAAATATTTGAAGGTTTTATAACCTTTGAGTTTTAATTTAGTTTCTGGGGTTAGAGACCTCAGAATGAGCTCAAATTTAGTGGGTAGACCCTAGTGACATGCCTAATCAATATGCAATTAATAGATCATGAATCGATGGTCATTTGAATAAGGTTTGAAATGTTTGAAAATTCACTGAAAATGGCTTTCAGGATAGAACCTTTGATCCTTGAATTTTGATTTGAAATATGGATTTTATTTGGATTAATCTAAGATCTCGGTAGATCCTAGGATTTGGATTGGTCCTAGTGACCTCATAAAAATTGGAGGTCAACATTCACTAAGTTTAAGTGTTCCAAGTTTCATCCTTAATGTATGTGCATTTGATTTTCTAGAATTTTTCTAAATTCCTAAAATGGGTCCTTAATTATTATCCTTAGATGTCACTAAGTTGATTACGATTAAAGTCATTGTTCTCTAACCCTTAAACATGAGCAAAGTGCATCACACATCACATTATTCAAGGGACTTAGAACTAGGTGTATGTGCATTTCTAATAAAAAAAATTAAAATTAAAAGATAACTCAAATAGTTGGAAATTAAGTGATTGAGAAATTAAGATATAATTGCTCATTGATCATTCCCCATTGAATCAATCCAACCATGATATATTTTTGCTTAAAATTTTAGAAAACAACTAAATGCATGCAAATAAAATTTAAAAGCTCAATCAAAATAAATTTTGAAAAAAAATAAAGGTTAAATATAACCTTAATTTTTACAGGTTTAAAATAATTTTAAAATAAAATTTAAATAGTTCTAGGAAAATCAATGGAAATTAGAGATATTAAAAAAATTTCCTCAAAATTTTAAAATTCTTTGAAATTATAATTAATAAAATATCAATTAAATTCTAAATATTTAATATCTAAAATTATTTAAAATATATAAAATATTTTAAAATAATTTTAATTTAAAATGAAAGTGTTTAAAATTCTGAACAAAATGATATATTATACTTAATTTTTGGATTTAAAATGATTTTTTTAATTTTTTGTTAATTAATTGATTTAAAATTAATTAAAAATCCATTAAATTCAAAAAGACAGCTGTGGCAGCGGCGACGGGACACGCATCAGGCTCAGGTTGGTGGATTCAAAATCACAGTGGCAGCGTAATCATGCCCAATGATTGGGTGGCGGGGCAGTTTCAAACCGCGGAACACTTATCCACATCGCCTGTCAATCTCAACCAATGATTCATGCACGATCGAGATTGACGGATGTGATTTAATCAGATGGGAAGACTAACCATGGGATCAGATCTTCTATTTAAAAACTTAAATAGAACGATGAAATATGAATTGTTATTTGAAAATCAATGGCTCAGATCATGCACGGATCATGCATAACGTTAATGTAGCCCTAGAAATGAAAATCGTATCATTTTCTCAAAATAATGAACAATTTGACATAAAACTTTAAACATAGATATTATAAATGAAGAGGATTCAAGGTGAATGATTTTCACAGTTTGAAAAGTACTTATTAGAAAGCTAAACTAACGTAAGTGTCCTAGGCTAGGGTTTGAGTTTTTACCAAATCCAACTATTGGATTTGGGAGATCTTGGACTATTTGAGCTTGTAGATTATCCACGTATATTTCCCTAGTTGAAGTCACGGTCTGAAAAGTGATGAATCGCACGTCCTCGACCTTGGATGGATTTGGTGTTTGGGTGGCATGAAGATCGTCGTCGTCGAGCTTTGAATGGCCAAATTTGACTTGGGAAAGGTAGAGGGACTTACAAGAAGATTTAATGAAAAGAGTCTCGGGTCTGGGAGGGCTTGAGTGGTGAGAGAGTGTAGAGTTGTGAATGTGCCTTATTTTACTCCATTTGGCCAAATCAAAAGCCCTAGATGATGTTTGATGGTTAAGATTTATTTAGTTCTACTTTCAAATGTTTGTTAAGTGTTCTGGGTTTATTCTGAGGGCAGGGCAAGGATAAGGGAAGGACAATGAGGTGGAGAGCCTCATTTGTCCTCATATGCATATGGGGCTGATTAGAATAGGTTTATTATTAAACTAAGGCTTTAGTCAAGCTTAAATGAAGCTTAGGAAGCTTCTAAAGAGAATTTGGATTGCTGACGTGATTTGATTTGGGATGCAAGTGCTTGTTTAGGCTAGTTTGATAATGCTTTAGACCATTTAGACATCTTATTGATAGTTTGACTAGTCAAACAGTCAACTTAGGCCTAGGTGGGCAAGGGAAATACATGGGTGCTGTTTGAATGACCTCCCAAGAGCTTGATTGAATATACATTGAAGATTTGACCAAAAAAAGTGGGAGTTTGACCAACTGTTTGAATTAACTTTGGTCAAACTCACTAATATTTGATTTGTATTGAGTTTAAATGCACTTAAATCATGGATTGAAAGACATTTGAGGATTTGATAGGGTTTGACTAAAAGTATGTAATGATTTAACCTAAACATGAGAGTTTGAAAAAAATATGAAGGTTTAACCAATTCAAGCCAATCAATGGTTGACATATGATGGGCTTGCATATGTTCTAACCATGCAAAGGAAATGGCTGAGGGTTTGAAGATGTTGATTTGGTTAGATTAAGTGATTTGACCCAAATAGGTCAAATTTGACTAGATTTGGGCTCAATTGACCAAGTTAACTATTAACTGGGTAAGGGTGACCAGTCAAGCCCAAATCATTAGGAAAAGTGGTCAAAGGGGTTTTGATGAAATTCGAATGCATTTGAAGTTCAACTTAATATGAAAAAGGGTTTAAAGGTTGATCTAGTCAACCATGGTTGACTTGGTCAACCAGGTCAAACCAGGGGTTGGGTTTAAGCTCAACATGTTTGATTTGATCATTAAAGACCAATGGGTGTGGTCTCCTAAACTAGAAGGGTAATTTCAATCAAAATGACTATTTGGACCCTTGAGGGGGCTTTTTGGTCATTTTGACTCCTAGTCAACAAGGAGTCAAACTAGGTCCAAAAAAATGCACTTTATTACTCAACATGTCATAACAAAGGCTATGGACATGATCAAAGGTCTTGGGGAAGGTCTCAAGGTCAAATTCCACAAGGTGGAAGGTCTAGTGACATAGGCTATAAATATTTAAATATTTTGTATCCTTTAGAAATCAATTTAGTTTCTGGGGCTAGAGATCTTAGATAGAGCTCAAATTTGGAGGGCGACCCTAGGAACATGTCTAATCATATATAATTAACAAATCATGAATTATAGGTCATTTGACTAGGGTTTTAAGTGACTGAAAGATCACTCAAAAAGGGTTTTAGGATAAGGGTCTTTAACCATGAATTTTGGTATAGAATTCTTGATTTGAGCTGGATTCTATATTTAATTGATTGAATTTAAATTATCTAAATCAATCATAATCAATGGAATGATTGTTATTGATGGGATATGATTGAATCTTGATTGAAGATGGATTAAGGATTGATTGGAATCTGGATTGAAGGTTGATTGAGGTTTGATAGGACACTGATTGAAGTCTAGATTAATTGAAATCTAGATTGATTGAAGCTTGAATTGATTAAAGTCTGGATTGATTGAGGTATGGATTGATTAAAGTCTAGATTGAAGTCTGGATTAAAGTATGGATTAAGGTTAGGATTGAAGTTCGAATTGAGGTCTGGATTAATTTCTGGATTAAAGATTAAATAGAAATATAGATTTGATATTTGATATGAAATCTAGATTGGGATCTGGCTTAGATGATTGGAAACTAGATGATTGTCAATCATCAAGTCAATAAGAAGGAGTCTAGATAGGCCCTGGTGATGTCATACAAAAATGAGGTGAAAAGCAGCCAAATATGAAGCGTTGATGGTGGGTCTCAAGATCTCTATTTCAATAGGGGTCCAGAAAATTCACATTTTGGCTATTCTCAGCTCATCATAAATCAAATCTTAGGTACCTATAAGCTCATCAAGCCAATATTTTTTCATTATCATAAACTGGTTCTTGAGTTGATAAAGAGGATCCATAATGTTACGTTGACTCAGATCTCTAGAGCTCTAAATAGCAAGGAAAATGCTCTAGCAAAATTAGCAAAAGAAATGGCAAGCATGAATGATGAGTATGTGTTAATTGATGTCCACACTCATCAAATACTACAATAAACCCTCTTAGAAGCCCCTTAGGAAGAGGGGCCATCAAAATCAAGCTAGCAAGATGTGATTATAATTGATCCTCACTCTTCACCACAAATTACTCTTAAAGATCAATTAAAAAAATCTCAAATGATTGCTAGAAGGCATAGGTCCAACAATGCCTCAGAATCATGGTGACATTGTTTAGAGGTTAAAGAACAACATGATTGCAGGCAAATTTTTATCAACTATTTCAAAGAAGGTAAACTTCTAGCAAACAAATTGTTGGCTACACATATGGAAAAAGGACATTGTAGTATGTGTTTGTCAATAACACACTATATTGTAGATCATTTGATCAAACGTGGCTATGATGCTTGGGAGCCAAAGAAATTGATAATATTGTTACCAAAGTTCATGAAGGACTTTGTGGTGCACATCAATCAGGTCACAAAATGGCCATTAAAATTGAGAGAATGGCTTATTACAAGCCTACGATGGTTAAAGATTATATTAAATATACGAAGAGATGCCATGAGTGTCAAGTGTATGGTAATACACTATGTTAACCGCCAAATTTGTTACACCTAATGATTGTATCTTGGCCATTTAAGTGTTGGGAAACATATATAATTAACCAGTCGACCCACCATCATCACCTGGACACTGCTTCATTCTGATAGCAACTGATTACTTCTCTAAGTGGGTTAAAGTGACACCATTTAAAGAAGTTACTATCGAGCATGTAATCAATTCCTTTACTCACAATATTGTCTATAGATTTGATGTGCTACATCACATTATTTCAGACAATAACCCAGCTTTCAAAATCATAAAGATAAATAAATTCATCGAATGGCACAAAATTAATTAGTGGTATTCATCGATTTATAATCTAAGGGGGAATGGATTGGCAAAAGCCTTTAACAAACCACTTATAAATTTACTATAAAAGATACTAAAAAAAATAAAAGTGAATGGCATATAAAGATGGTAAAAATATTATGGGCATATCATACTATCTATAAGACACCAACAAAAGCAACCCCTTATAATTTGGTGTTTGGAGCTGAAGCAGTTTTGTCATTAGAAGTTGAGTTTTCATCACTTCGAGTAGCTATTCAATATGATCTCACTCAAGATCGGAATGCTTATTTGAGGATGAAAAAGATCTATGCATTGGATGAAATTAGACTCTTAGATAAAAAAAATCTAGAGATTTATTGAGCAAAGATGTCCAAATCTTTTGAGTGTTTAATGCATCCTTGAGCATTCCATGACGGGGAATTGGTCATGGTGCTGAGAAGGCCAATCATTCCTCATAAAAGAATTGGTGGCAAATTTGAATCAAATTAGGAGGGCCCCTTCATCATTGAAAGGTGTATCAAGGAGGAGCTTACCAACTTATCAACATGAGCGATCAAAGACCTATGTTACCGATCAATGGGAGATACCTAAAATAGATCATGCTTAAAGAAGGAAGATGAAGACATTATAATCAAGATCTGTCTGTTGAACTTAAGATGTATTCACAATTTTTATATCAATGAATGTACTCAAATATCCTTAAAATTCTCTCGCAATATGAGAAAGCATTTCCAAAATAAAAAAACTAAAAAGCATTAAATCTTCTTGAAACTCTCTCACTAGCTGAGAATGTATTTCAAGAACGTAATAAAAAAAGTTGTATTAAGATCATCCACAAATTCTCTTGTAAAATAAGAATGCATTTCTAGAGTATAATTAAAAGATGTACTATGTTCTATCTCAAAATTCTCTTGTGAATCGAGAATAAAGTTTAAGATAAGAATTCCACTGTAAGACACAGGTCATTTTTAAGTTTTAGCTTTTCAAAATTTAATGATTACTAGAATTCCACTCTGAGATAGGGGGTATTTTAAATATTTATTTAGGTTGACATCATGCTTCATGCCAATATCCCCAAATAAATATTTAAAATCACTCAGCATACGAGAAATATCACTATATAAATGCAGGGCAGGAGCAGATACCATCGAGCGAGCAAGTATGATAACTGCAAAGGAGTGAAGATTCATCTCCCAATTTGTCAAGATCCTAAAGTACAAATGAGGAGATTTGCAAGTCTAGCAGCCTCAATAAATTAAGTTAAAAAAGGATGAGTTATTATAGTGCAAGTTCAGTGTTCGAACAAGTATATAATGTTAGACTCAAGAAGCCTAGATGTAGCTAAGTCGCTAACAGCTTTGCCTACTTGATAAGCCATGGTAAGAGGCCATAGTAGGAAATCCTCTATTTTCATTAGTCTGATGATAAGTACTATTAAGTTCAATGCTTATTCAACTTGACAAGTAAGAATAGTTCAGACTCAAAAGATTTTCTTAATTAGCAGACGGATTGAGGTAGAATTAAGAAGACAGATCTCGTTCTACACAAAAGGCATCATACTAAATCCAACATCTCTATCAATGCAAGGAAATAATTTCCTTCATCAAATCTATGTAGAACAGAATGAAGTTTGGAAGAACTTCTCTTCTTTAATAAGTATGAAAGAGCATAAATACAGAAAGATGGGAAAGGAACATAGCTGCTAACTCAAAAAATTACTTAAAGCCATAGAAATAGTAAAAAAAAGTAAAAGAATGGTCCAATAAACATCTGAGAATGAATGCTCTTTCAAATTTATTTATTAAACATTGTGTACAAGTTTAAAGCTACATTTTACAAGCTTACACCAACAAAATAAAATAAAAAGAACATTGGTGGTTATAAGGAGCTAATGCTCATTTCCTAAAATCAAATCTTGAAATCAAGAACTATCAGTCTCAAGCTCTAATATCTATAGCCATCTCATAGATTTAACAGCCTGTTGTATTCTCTTCAGCATTGCAAGCCAAATCATTTGTGGTGAATGCAAGAGCTAGTAGCCTTTCTTTAAGAATTTGCAAAAAATAATAAATGCATTAGTATTTAAAAAAGGAAAGGCAGTGCAAATATGACATAAAAGCTACAAAAGGAAAGGCATACCTAAGCCATGTTCATGCTTTTCTTAGTTTGATAGGGTCAAATTAATTATCCATATACGTGCTTCTATGCCTGTGGAGAAATTGGTGAGCTTTCATGTAGATACCTCGAATACCCATATATGATTTTTGTAGTGTGGTGGGATTCAAGATATCGACTGCGATATAACCTAATACCTATTATTCATGCTTTTGTAGCATGGTAAGAAGGCCTAGTTTCCCAAAATTCCCCCTACATGAGGGAGAGATCAAGAGGCTGCTAAATTTAAACTGAAGGGAATGAACTTAAGAAACTCTAGCTCACAAAGAGAAATGTCCAATCGAGAATATCACTTAGATTCTTTCTCATATTTCATCATGCAAGTAAGGACATATCATTTGTTCTCTAACCAGTGGCTTGGCCAGTACGGCTCCACTTTAACCCATAGCTTGGCCAGATGGCTCTACGTGGTATGTTATGACTGGTCCTCTAATAAGTGGTTTGTCCAGATGGCTCTACAAATTACTTGTGGCTTGGCTAGAATAGCTCCACATGGTTAATGATTATGACTGCGACCCTCTGACCTAGTTGTTTGGTCAAATGACTCCACTGTAATACGGTAATGGATAAAAGCATGTATGTTCCCCAAAGGCTATTTACTATTGAGAAATGAATTAAAGAGTATAATCAATAAGGCACAAAGCCCTCTATTTGCTAAAGTTAGCTTGAATTCATCCCTTAGGCAAACATTCACCTTAAGTCTATAAGGTCCCCTTGTACGAAGCAACCCATGGCTGCCGATAAGGATCCTTCAGTCAAGTTGGGTCGACTACCTCCTTTGATTAAGTATACTATGGACTTTGATGACTTGGGATAATGGAACTAAGGGATCTTGATTAGGTTCATTATCATTCTCCCCATCATCTACTTTAAGTGCTAGGTGATAAAATTTTTAATTTTAAATATCTAGATCTGCTACTACTATATGTTAGATACTATGTATCTATTCAACAACTAGCCTTAATCAAAAGTTCTCTCTCATTATCGGGAGGGGTAATTAACTATAGGGGTTTGCGCTTATAGGAAACCTGAACTTAGATCTTAAAATCCTTACTAAGAGGGTGAAATCTCTAGGTAGTGTCTTATCTTTATCTAATCTTCCTTCCAAAAATTTTCCTTTGAGCTACATCAATTAAAACTCTCCCAGAATATACTGCAGAGAGGTTGAGGTCCTAAAGCTCAAATTTTTAGAGCCCATAGATATAATCATTATAGGGAAGCCATAAACTTCCTTACAAGCTCAATAGAGATCTAGATATGCGTATGCTCTTATCCACATTAACAAAAGAAAGTCTCATTAGGAATGCTTGAGTAATTCACATTTATTAGTCTAAAATATTTTATCAACTTATATTTTATCTTTTATTTTGTAATTCAATGTAGTGACTGAATCAAACCCAAATTTTTATTCAGTAGGGTAGGCATTATAACTATAGAAGGCAGTACAAGTTTACTTGCACGTTAGTAAAAAATTCCTCATGGGATCGACACTCTCTCATATCTCTTTATTGCTTAGTCAGCTTGTGTATTTATGTATTTTGTGGGTGGTTCATATTAAAGAAAACTTAAGCATGTTTTAACCCAAAGTATATCATATGCACACATTCACAACACCACACATGTGTATACCACACTCGCATCATCAAGTTTTTACTGTCATTATCGAGGAAGTATCCTATTATTATTTTTACTTTGATAATTTTAAAAAAGAAAAATCTTTGCTTGTTATTAGTTTTATTTTCTATTATTTAATTTTTGCATTTATATTATATGCATAGTAGATCTAGTAAGGAGCCCTTATTATTTGACCTAGAAATTAATAAGACCCTCATAAAAATAAAAATTTTGAAAGGACTTTAAATTTAGGAAGAGCTGAACTAGTTCAAGATTAGGACAATCTTAGAGCTCTTAAGAAATATACCAATCCTGTAGTAGATGGAATCCACTAGAGTATCAATAAACCTACTATCCAAGCTAATAACCTTGAGTCGAAACCCACCATAATTCAAATGCTTCATTTATTTTTATTTTTACTAAGAGATAAAGCTGTAATGTGGTTGAATTCCTTACCTCCAGGCTCTATAACCACTTAGAATGAGTTAGCATATAAATTCCTTGCTAAGTATTTCCTACCATTAATGACTGCCAAGCATAAGAATGATATTATATCTTTTACCCAGTTTGAAGGAGAATTAATATATAAAAGTTGAGAGAGATTTAAGCAAATGCTTAAGAAATACCCTCATCATGATTTATCATATTGGTTGGTTATTCAGACTTTCTATAACTAACTGATAGGATCCCTTAGGTCTATTATTGATGTTACAGTTGGCGGATCTTAATGTTTAAGCCATTTGAGGAAGCCTATAAATTAATTGAAAAATATTGCTACAAATAATTTTTAGTGGCCTTCAGATAAGGTGAGTCCTAAGAGAGTAGCTGGAGTTTACAAATCAGATATCTTATCTATTTTAACTACTCAAGTAGCTGCTATATCTAAGAAATTTGATACATTTAGAATTAATTCAGGATCATGATAAGCTATACAATTGAAAGAGCATGATTTAAATTCTATTGATGATAGTAGTACTCAAGGGATTGAGAATGTGAATTTGATTAGAAAATAAAATAATTCTTATTCCAATACTTACAATCTAGGTTGGAGAAAACACCCTAATTTTAGTTAATCTAATAACAATATTGGCAGTAACAATCAGTGGAAGGCTGGTTAATTAAATCAAACAGAAAATTAGAATAATCCTCAGTAACTTATAGTAAAACACTAGACCTTCTTATCTCCCAGGTTTTAATGAAAACAACCAAATTAGAGATAGGAATACTCATTTGAAAGAGATAGTGATTCAATTGGGAACTCAATTGAAATGTCAAGCTGGTTCAATTAAAAACTTAGAAAATTAATTAGGATAGCTTGAAATCTCTTATAGTAGTAGACCCCTTGGAACATTGACTACTAATACTAAACTTAATCCAAAGGAGAAAGGGAAGGATCTTAGTATGGACCACTTGAGGAGTGGTAGTGATGCATCATAGCCAAAATGTTAAATCTAGATAAGTTTGGTTGAAGACTATATATGTATTGTTTGCTTTATTTGGGAGGCAACCAAACTTTATTATATATCTTAATTATTAATTAGTTTGCTTATAAGTTTTGTATTTTGTAATATATGTCTTAAAATTTATAAAATTATTATATGTATTATTTATTAAGTCATTAAATTTGATTTTGACTAATTAATGATGTTTTTCAAACAAAACTTATGGTGATGGATTTGAATTAGTGCCGTAACAGTAAGACTTTGAGCATCACGGTGTTTGCTTGTTAAGCATTGCAGCATTCAAACCTGATATTGCAATGGAGTCTCAATACAATATTATTACATATTAGTTCCAAGCCTAGTTAATAAATAATTGGTAATACTTAACGACATTGATGCATATTAATTATACGTGTGTTTAATTCATTTAACTTCAATAATAATGTAATACGAAACATATGTGCAACAAAAACTATTACTAAGTTAGTGGTGCATGAATTATAAATTATTATTTTTGGAATTTCAAAACAAGATTCAAGATGCTTCATATATTAGTATATTAAAGTCTATATTAGTGTAAAGTGTGTCTCCCTATACTTAACTAAATGAAATATGATTATTTTAAGAAATACTTTAAAAAAAAAGATATTGAAAAGTAATTCACCATAAGTAAACTTAAACTCAAAGTCTAACAGTGAAATTATAATAACCCATAATTTCATAAAATGAATTAATATTTAAATATGAAAAATCTGAACTACAACTCTATGTCACTGAGCTGGATAGCGCAATGACTCTTTGTTCGAGATTCTACAGTTATCTGGATTTTTGCATGCAGTTCAATGGCGTTGTGGTCAATAGCGCATAGCCCTAGGCACTAAATAATATTATTATATATATTAAAATAAATATATATCATTACTATTTTCTCCCCTCCCCTTCATTTCATTGCCTTAATGGGGAAGAAAATAAAAGACAGGAGAGGATAGGGGAGAGAGAGGAGGAGGAGAGAGAAGATATTCTGAGGTTCTTCGTTCATTGCTTCTGTTATGAAAATTATTCTCATCATTGTAAGTAACCTCTACTCTACATCAATTTAAAATGATTTTGAGTTTAGTCCATTTCCTCCCTCCTTAAATCGGTAAAATTTCAATATCTCCCATTTTAATGGACTTTCATCGAGTAAGTTTTGGCATATGATAGATATCATTATTCTAAATATTTTGATTGTTTTATATTAAAATTTTATGAGTTTGTTTTGCATAGATGATATTTTATTTGAAATGGGTCGAGTAAGAGTAGGTGCAAAATAATAGGAGCTAATGTACTAAATCTGAATATGAGATATATAACGTAAATATTATAATAGTTCATTTAGCATATCATGTATCTTAACATAATACATGCATATTGATGAGTACACTGGGTAGATCTACATTTTATGATAATTGCATATGATATGCACAAGATGTTTATTATTATGATACAAGATATAAAATATGTGTAAGAACAAGCAAAATGAATGACTTGATGTGCTAGATGAGATAGATGAGATATGACTGGGGAGACTGGTGATTAATATATAACTAGCGAGTGACTGATGATGGATATAACTAATTAGACTGATGATAGATGAGATTGATGACTGGTGAGTGGAGATTGATGACTAATAAGACTGGTGATTGATGAGAATGATGCTGATGAGACATGACCAATGAGATCGATTACTGGTGGGTTGACCATAGGACTAATGATACTGATTTCTGTTGGGTTGGCCTCAGGATAAATACTTGATACAAGAATTATAGAATACAAGATATGGAAGATACATGATACAAGATATATGGTATTTGATATATGATAATATGATTGATTGACCAATGAGATTGATTGACTGATTGAATAATAGAAGAGGTATGAATGATGTGCAACAAAACTAATATTATGCTGATATGAATACATAATATGTTATTAAGAGCACATGATATACGATATCGGATACCTAAATCTACATACATACATGACATCAGATTATGATAAGGGGTTGTACGATCGATCATTATTTACTGGAATATGATTTCTTTCATGTATATGTCTCTCTTTTGTGCATTAATTTCAATTATAGATTTTGATAACTTGTTGTCGTTTTGTGCTCATTATATGGGTTTTATATATTTTCAAGGGTAAGAAATGAGTGGAGTGAGATTAATCTGGGTAGTAATTTTAGGTTTCTTTTTATTTTTATTGATTTTTATGGTCATGATTTATTCTTAGTAATGAGTTGTTTGGATTAAATATTATGACTATTGTATAAGTTTTATTTTTTTTGTTATGGATTAATGTGTAAAAATTGGATGAATAGTAACATATTTATATTTTTTTGTTGTCTTATTTTCTCTGGATGATATTAGTAGCTCTGGTAAATAAATTTGGGGAAAAAAAGATATATCTCTTTCTAATTTAGATCTTGGGGTGTCACACAAATTGATGGCATAGGCCAAGGTAATATAACTTGGTAAATTGCCATGACTTAGTATAACATGTGAATATCTAAATCATATTGAAGTAATTTTAATCACTACATGTTAATTCCCAATAAATCAAAATGATATAGGAAAGATGAGTCAAAAGTATGATAGGAAAACAAATTATACTTTGATATCAAAATTTATTTTTTATTAAATTGGAATGATATAAAAAGATATTTTTTTTAATAATTTATACACATATAATTTAAATAAATTTATACACATATAATTTAAATAAATAATATGCAAATATATGAACAACAACTCTAAGGAACAGTCATCGTCATTCAACAAGATAGGATGTTACGTGCATGATGATGATAAAGGAGAAGCTGTATATCACTAGGGCTTTTTCATAAGATGCAAGATTGTGAGCACGATAGTGAGATAACTAGTGTGAGGGAGCATAGAATGACTATTACTATGGCTAGAGAAAAAAAAATGCAAGAGGGTAAGCTGTAGCTAGGATAAAATGACTGTGGGCAAGACAAGGTAGGGCTTTTCACGAGAGAGGGGCAAGTTTTTTTGTGTGAAAGGGGTTGAAAAGGTTCCTTTTCATGCAATAGCTGAAGTGTGGTGTGGGTAGGCTTGTTTCATATGAGGTGTTGATGTATGGCAACTATTGAGGTTGTTGCATGTTATTTCATCTTTATACTCATATGAGTTTTTGATGATTACAAAATCTTATTGTTTGGCTATCGGTGTACTAACATATATATTGGAAAATTTGTTTTTGTGTGTACTAATATGTTTGTCAGGAAAATCATACTCCAGACAGCTAAAGACTTCAAGACAGGTTAGATTAAGGATTCTTATAAGTGAAGTTTGTAATTTTTACTTTTCCTGAGTCTGAGAGAGTATGATTGTAAGTTGGATAACTGTGCACACACACACTGGGGAATGTGACAAAACTTAAATTTTTTAACTAATGGTATTGTATGATTTTAAATCATACTGGATAATTTATCTTATGTGTCCCTAAAAAGCGAAGTTGATTAGTGCCCGAATAAAAAAAATTCTAAGTACCTATCATACGATACCAAATTATGTCATCCTAGATGCTCATCAGAGTACAAAATTAGCTTCGCTTAGACTATCCTGTACGATCCATTAAGCTTTTGAACTAATCGTACGGTACGAAGTGAGTTTGTCTTGGACGCTGATCAGTGTACAAAATCAGGTTAGCCTAGATCATCTAGTACGAAAATATCAAAATTTGAACTGATCGTCCTGTACGAACATGGTTCGTACAGACGTCAATCAGAGTATGAAATAGAGCTCGTAAGCAATCATACAGATGATGTGGAAGTTATTATGGAATTTTTGAACTGATCGTACCGTACGAAGTTTCTTCGTATAGATGCCGATAAGTGAATGAAATCGGGTTCATCCACGTTCGTACAAATGAAGTCTCTATTTTTGAACTGATCGCACTGTACGGTCAACATTCGTATAAACGCTAATTAGAGTATGAAATGAGGTTCGTACAGCATCATACGAGACTTTTTGAACTGTTCGTATGTACGAATATAGATTATACTGTATGATCCTAGTCCGCCAAACTTAAAATTTTTAGTTTTTGAATGATTTTTCTTGTCCTTTATACTTAAGGATCTAAAAAATTGACAGTCTAAGTGACCT
The DNA here is from genome assembly GCA_019925795.1 of Dendrobium chrysotoxum. Classification (NCBI taxonomy): domain Eukaryota; kingdom Viridiplantae; phylum Streptophyta; class Magnoliopsida; order Asparagales; family Orchidaceae; genus Dendrobium; species Dendrobium chrysotoxum. The sequence goes on from CM034314.1 coordinate 70,096,003, forward strand.
TCCATGAATTTCTCTTGAGTGCTCTTAAGGAGGGTGTTTAGGAGAGTGTTTTGAGAGTGAAGTGTGAGAGATCTAGTGTAAGAAAATTGTTAGGGGATTCACAACGTTATCCAACGGTGAGATTCTCTTACTTATTCTTCAAAGTTCTTCCTAATCTCTTTAAAGGCTCTTACAAGAGGATTGTTTAAGAAGGCTTGGATCTTTACCATCACCAGGAGGGTGAAAAAAGACGCTTGATTCTCTACCATCACCAAGCGGTTGAAAAAGGATGCTTGGTTCTCTGCCATCACCAGAAGGGTGAAAACGGATGCTTGGTTCTCTACCTTCACCAGGAGGGTGAAAAAGGATGACGGTTCTCTACCGCACCGGGTTGGTGGAAGAGAGTTTGTAAAGGCTTCTCCTCCTTGCTGTGGGGGCTAAATGAGAGTCACTTGAGTATAGTGCAATACCTAGAGAAGGAGTCTCTAGGGAGTGGATGTAGGTCATGTTTGATCGAACCACTATAAATTTTGGTGTTCTCTATTCTTATTTTATTTTCTACAAATTTTATTTTCTTCTTTATACTATATTTTTCTGGGGTTGATAAGTACAAAATTTTCTTATCTGATTGTACTGTACAAATTGGATCATACTGTATGATATATTAAAGTTTCTTATAAAAGGTTTTCAAAACTTCCAAGAGTTTTTAAAAAGTATCAATTCACCCTCCTCTTGATTAGCCTAGGGACATAATTAATAGGTCTAATAACCTATTCACACTTTCAAGTGGTATTAGAGCCTATTTTGAAAATTATTGTTTAAATTACTTTTTGAAAATCGATGATGGCTAATTTTGGAAACCGAAACACTTTAGAAGGTTACTCGATCACTAGACCACCTTTGTTTAATAATATTCTGTTTGATTTCTGGAAAACTCGCATGTCTACTTTTTTGCAATCACTTGACTATCGCATGTGGATGTTAGTACAAGATGGTTATACTCCACCTACTAGACTTGTAGATGGCATTAGAGTTGAAATATTGTTTGCTGATTGAACTGTAAAAGAAAGGGATTTAGCACAATTAAATGCAAAATACTTGAATAGCTTTTTTTGTGCTCTTAAATCTAAAGACTATATGCGTGTTTCTACTTATAAATCTGGAAAGAAAATTTGGGATAGACTTTGTATTACATATAAAGGTACAAATAAAGTGAAGCAAACTAGATTGAACATTCTTTTACACGACTATAAACTCTTATGCATAAAATCAGAATCAATCTCTAATCTGTATACTCGATTTACACATATATCCACTTCATTGCATGCCTTAGGTAGGGAATTGATGAATGCAAAAAAAGTGAATAAAATACTTCATTATTTACCTACTACTTATGATACAAAGATAACTACTATAACTGAATCAAAAGATTTAAATACCTATTCTATTGACAATCTTCTTGGATCACTAATTTCTAACGAGCAATCTGTGACTCAAAGACAGATTGATGCAAGTGACAAACGGAAGGAGAAGAATATAGTATTGAAGGTGGATGATTCAGACAGTGATCAATCACTACCTGAGGATGAGGAAGATATTGCCTTAATGATAAGGCAGTTCAAAAGTTTTCTAAGGAGGAAGTAGAAATGATGCCAATAATAGAACAAAGGTAAGTTCCATAAAAATGTTAAGGCTTCTAATGATGTTATTTGCTATGAGTGCAGGAAGCCAAGACACATAAAGACTGATTGTCCCAATCTCAAGGCCAATCCTAGCAAAGAGAAAGCCGAGGAGAAATCAAAGGATAGAAGGGGTAAAAAGAAACTTCAGCGAGCATTTTGGGCAGGCTCAGCTTCAGATTCCTCAGAAATAGCACCTAAAGAGGAAGTCACAAATTTGTACTTGATGGCTGACAATCTTGATCATTCGAATCAAGAGGAGGAATGCTCTCACACAAGACCTCATGAGAGCATTTGATACCTGGACAGTGGCTGTTCAAAGCATATGACTGGAGATGCAAATCAATTTATATTGCTGGAAGTCAGGAATGGTGACAAGTTTACAATTGGAGACAATACCACCAAGAGAGTGGTAGGTACATGTATGTTTTGAAACTCTAGAAATTTTATGATTGAAAATATTCTGTTAGTAGAAGGCTTAAAACATAATCTGTTGAGCATGTTTATCATATAAAATTCTTGCCTAATAGCTATATTATTAGTCAAAATGGAGTTGTTTTGTTGAATGGTGCTAGAGTAAATAATATTTACATGCTAGATTTGAAATCTGTAAAATCTTCTACTACTTTTTGTTTGAAAACTATATCTGATGAGACATGGTTATGGCATAAAAGACTTTGTCATGCTAGTATGAGAAATGTTAGTAAAATCATCCAAAAAGATTTAGTTAGAGGAGTATCCAAATTAGACTTTTTAAAAGATCATTTATGTGATGCATGTCAATTAGGAAAACAAGTGAAATCCTCCTTTAATTCAATCAAGGAAGTTAGGACTAGTAAGCCCTTAGAAATTCTTCACATGGATTTCTTTGGACCTATTAGTACCTTAAGTCTAGGAGGAAAAAGGTTTGGATATGTAATTGTTGATGATTATTCAAGATTCACATGGATTAGATTTTTGAATCATAAAAGTGAATCATTTGAGGAGTTTAGAGACTTTGCCACTTGGATTCAGAGAAAATTAGGGTTTAAAATTATTACTATCCAAAGTGATCATGGGGGAGAATTTGAAAATGAATTGTTTGATAATTTTTGTAAATCCCATGGAATAGATCATAACTTCTCAACTTCTAGGACACCTCAGTAGAATGGAGTAGCTGAGAGAAAGAACATGACATTAATTGAAAATGCTAGAGCCATATTGGTAGAATATTCACTTCCAAAATATTTTTGGGCTGAACCAGTTAGCACCACATGGTATGTGTTAAATAGGGTGTATATTAGATCAAAATTAAATAAAACACCCTATGAACTTCTTAAAGGAAGAATTCCCAACCTCTCACATCTACATATTTTTGGATGTAAAGTGTTCATACATAATAATGAAAAAACTCTCTTAGGAAAATTTGATCCTAATCTGATGAAGGAATTTTTCTAGGATATTAAAGTGTTGGAAAATCCTATAAAGTTTTTAATAGAAGGACATTGGTAGTTGAGGAGACCACTCATGTTATTTTTGATGAGTTTGATAATATTGGAGGGTCTAGGTTGGATGAGGATGAAGTTGATGAAATAACCCAAAGACTTGAAAATATAAAAGTGGAAGAAAGGGTTGAAAATCAAGAAGAAAATGAATTACCTAGAGAATAGAATTATCCCAAGAGTCATCCTAAAGAGTTAATTTTAGGAGACCCAAGTGAAGGAGTTAGGACTAGGCATGGTTTGAAGAAAGAAGTCAATCATTCAGCCTTTATTCCAATGATTGAACCGACTAATATAAATCAAGTACTTTTAGATGAATTTTGGATTTTGGCCATGCAAGAAGAATTAAATTAATTTATAAGAAATGATGTTTGGGAGTTAATTGAAAGGCCAAAGGATCAAAGTGTAGTTGGGACTAAGTGGATGTTCAAAAATAAAATAAATTATTCAGGGGTTGTGATTAGAAATAAGGCTAGATTGATAGCTAAGGGGTATAATCAAATAGAAGGGATTGATTTTGAGGAGACATTTGCCCCTATAGCAAGACTTGAAGTAATTAGAGTTTTGTTAGCCTTTGCCTGTTTTAAAGATTTTGAATTGTATCAAATGGATGTTAAAAGAGCCTTTTTGAATGGGTGATAGAAGAGAATGTTTATGTTGAGCAACCTCCAAGTTTTAAAAATTTTAAATATTCTAATCATATTTTTAAATTGAAAAAAGCATTATATGGACTAAAACAGGCACCTAGGGCGTGGTATAAGAGGTTAAACACCTTTCTATTAAAAGGATCATTTGTTAAAGGAAGTGTGGACACCATTCTCTTTTTGAAAAGGATAGAAAATGATATACTCATTGTTCAAATATATGTGGATGATATCATTTTTGGATCAACTGATAAAAATTTATGTGATGAATTTTCAAAAATAATGAGTAGTAAATTTGAGATGAGTTTGATGGGAGACTTGAGTTATTTCCTTAGTTTTAGCATAAAACAAAATGAGGAAGGAACTTTTCTTAGTCAGTCTAAGTATGTTAAGGACATCCTCAAAAAGTATAAAATCGATAATTCTAAACCAATTACTACACCCATGACTTCCTCAGTATAGTTAGATAAGGACCCTAAGGGAAAATATGTTGATTAAAAAAAGTTTAGAGGAATAATTGGATCATTACTTTACTTGACAGCTAGCAGACCAAACATTATGTTTAGTGTTTGCTTATGTGCTAGATTTTAATCTGATCTAAAAGAATCACATTTAATAGCAGTGAAAAGAATATTGAGATATCTTTTGGAAACTCAAAACTTAGAGATTTGGTATCCTAAGCACAGCTCTTCATTTGAAATAATTGGATATTCAGGTTCGGATTTTGCAGGCTATAGGGTTAATCAAAAAAGTAAATCTGGAACTTATCAATTCATTGGAAATTCTTTAGTATCTTGGTCTAGTAGGAAACAAAATTCAGTAGCAGTTTCTACAACTGAAGCAGAATATATTACCTTAGGTAGTTGTGTGGCACATGTGCTTTGGTTGAAACAATAATTGGTTAACTTAGGACTTTTTATTGGCACAATTCTAATCTTTTGTGATAACACTAGTGCCATATGCATCTCAAAGAATCCTATTCAACACTCCAGAACCAAGCATATTGATGTAAGGCATCATTTTATAAGAGATTATATAGCGAGAGGCGTAATTGAATTACATCATGTCGTTACTAAAGATCAACTTGCAGACATTTTCACAAAACCACTAGCTTTTGATACTTTTAGCATGTTAAGGACAAGGCTAGGTGTGATTGATCATAATGCATGATTGAAAATTCTATAAATTTTTTTTGTATGTGATTGTGGATTTGTTTATGTCAAGTGTGTGTAGTTTAGGTTATAAGTTTTTATTTTGTTGTGTTTTTTATTGTTCAAGTTGAATTATCTTTTTATTATTTATATTTTATGTAAAAAATAAAAAATATTTCACTTTGAAAAGTTTTTGAGTTTTTCCTTGTAGTTTGGGTTTCTGCTATTTTCGTACTATACAAAATTATTTCGTACGATATGAATTCTATAGCATGTGCATGAGAATCTGTAGAGTTGAGGAGACAAAATTGTGTTTGTATAGCCTATTCGTACTGTACGATGATGTCATCGTACTGTATGATATGTACAAGTTCATTTGTATGAATGGGGATGCATTCTCAGTTAGTGTCAGTTATTATTGATGATCGTACGTACGAACACATCATTCATCTGTATAATCATTGTAGCTGATTTGGATAAGGATGAACCTAACCGTCGCTGAACGATATTTAATATTTTGATCATCCCGGATGAACACGTCATCATTTGTACGATCGACGTGTTATCTTTTCACACAGACAACCCCAACCGTTCCTGGATGACCATTCATTTTCTGATCGTCCCGGACGAACACCTGTTCGTCTATACGATCCTTTAGTCAAAAAGTCTGTACGAAAGGATACCTAGAAAAGGGTAGTTTACGAAAAGTCATTTCATTTTTATTTACTTGTGATCGTATGTATGAATTTCATTTCATATAGGATGATTATACAATCGTACGTACGAACCTTATATCATTCAGTATGATTTGCCATTTTTCTTTAAATTCGAAGGGTTTGGCAGTCATTATCTTCACATCACTTTAAAAATTCCAAAACCTTCTGATCTAAATGGCAAGTAGCAATAAAAGAGCATGAGGTTCTAGGGGATCCTCCTCAAGGGCTGAGAGAAATGATGACTTCTTGTCTAGGGAGAATGCACAGGCATACGACAGGTATTGCCTTGCTAAAATCACTACCTCTAAAACTCTTATTCAAGGGGATATAGGTTTTTTCGTCATACCTCTCTTTGCTTCAACCCAATTATCTTTTATCCTAACCTTGGCCCATGCTTACCATAAAGATACCCTTAGACTATTTTCGGCCAACATGCATTTCAATGCGGATCATACTAGGTTATCTTCCTATGTCTTTAGACAAAGAGTCCATATTTCACAAAAAGACTTAGGAAATTATCTGCATCTTAGAACCTAAGGGGTAAGGGCACACATGATAACTTTTAGATCTGATTTTGATTGGAGTGAGGTAAATCAAGTTCTTAGGGGTGTTCATCAAATAAGTCATCTACCTCGTGTGACCCTACACCAAAATGCAAGGATCATTCATCATGTTTTAAGGACATCCATTATTCCTAAAGCTGGTGATCGTGTAAACATGACCCCTCTTTTGTCCACTGTCACTTATTTGATTATGATTGAAAAGCCATTTGATGAAGCCCAACTCATTATGGACTACCTATACAATCTTTCTAACATTGGATAACCTAACAACAAAATGAAGAAAAATGTGGCTTTAGGACACCTGATTACCTATATTTTGGAGAAGAGGTACAATCTCGTTAATCCAGAACCTCCCACTGAATTCCCTCTTTTCTTCACCAATGCCTCTTTTAGAGCCCTATTCAATTAGGATCAAGGTTCAAGGGAAGATGATTCAGGAGGAGAAGGAGCACCTACACCTGCACCTACACCTGGACCTGACCAGAACATCTATCAAGAAATGGTCCAAAGATTTGATAGACTTAAGACTTATTTTGATTAATGTTTTGATCAAATCCAGACTCATTTGACTGAGAAGGATGCACGATATCAGGAGGATATGGGCTGTGTTCGTAGCCACTTTGATTACATGAACACCAACATTGCCACAATAAATAGCTATTTCACTGCCTTCAACCCATAGCCACCTCCTGACCAGGGCCCTTCACAGTTCTAGTTATACTTCTGTTCTGTATGTATGATGCTCTTTCTAGGGTTGGAAGCTATGTGTGTTATTGGTTTGTGTTTGTGTTTGCTTTCACTATATCTCTGTTGTACTGTTATGTTATGATGTGATGTGAAATGAAATGGATGTAAGAATGGCTTTATGCATATTAGTATGTGTTTGTATTTCTGATTTGAAATGCTTAAATGTTATCACTCACATGTAGTTGATTTACTTTATCAAATGGTTGTTGAATTTGATTTACAATAGTATTCTCTGTGCAAAATTTAATTACTCAAAATATTTAAATTTCCTTTTGACTAGATGTAGATTAGAAGATCTTTTTATATTATTTATAGACATGTATTACTTAGCTTAAATTATTATGAATTCGATGTCATATTTTTGCTCTTGTTTCTATCTCAAAGTGTTTATTGTTGTATTAATGTCAAGAGATAATGATTTTGGAAAGAATTATCTTAAAGAGGCACAAAATAAGCCTGAAACTAAAAAGATGCACAAATTGTGCCACTAATACAAAAAGATGCTCAATATTCGCTAAATTGTAAAGAGGCACAAAATTAGCCCAAAATTGATAAAATACACAAAGTGCGCCATGGAAATTGAAAAAGATGTGCAATGTCGCCAATTGCTCTTTCCTTTATCAAGTTTCTCTTTCACAATAATCAATGATATTCACTATTTAATTAGAAATTAGTAAATTTATTTCATCTTTTATGCAACAGTTTTAGTTACATAATCTGTCTATTACAATACTAACATTGATTAACTTTTCTTATATGTGTTATTCTGTAATTTAAAATATTTGTGTTCTTACTTGTTGCATCAATTTTTAACACTGTAATAATAATTCATTCAACATTGCCTTAATCATCAACTACTAAATTTGTTACCCTTTTTGTTATTGTCAAAAGGGGGAGTTATTGTTTGATTTGTGTAGTGTCCTGGATAGTATGTTGTATTAGTGTGTTGTATTTGTGTTGTGTATGTGTAGTGCCTTGGATAGTGTGTTATATTTATGTATGTGTATGTGTGTGCTTGTTTTGTGTGTTTGTATATGTATGTAGATTTAGGTATCCGATATCCTCTGATCTAAAATTGTATCCCGTATGTCAAATAGATCATTCATTTAGGGGGAGTAATCATATAGGGGGAGCTAAGGAGAAAATGTGTGTTAATGCTTAACTCAAATAATAGTTGTTTTGCCATCATCAAAAAGGGGGAGATTGTTGAGGTTGTTGCATGTTATTTCATCTTTATACTCATGTGAGTTTTTGATGATTACAAAATCTTATTATTTGGCTGTCGGTGTACTAACATATATATTGGAAAATTTGTTTCTGTGTGTACTAACATGTTTGTCGGAAAAATCATACTCCAGACAACTAAAGACTTCAAGACAGGTTAAATTAAGGATTCCTGTAAGTGAAGTCTGTAAGTTTTACTTTTATTGAGTCTGAGAGAGTGTGATTGTAAGTTGGATAACAGTGAGACACACTGGGGAATGTGACAAAACTTAATTTTATTAACTAATCGTACTATACGATTTTAAATCATACTGGATGATTTGTCTTATGTGTCCCTAAAAAGCGAAGTTGATTAGTGCCCGAATAAAAAATTTTCTAAGTACCTATCGTATGGTATGAAATTGTGTCGTCCTGGACTCTCATCGGAGTATGAAATCAGCTTTGTTTAGACCATCCCGTACGATCCAGTAAGCTTTCGAACTGATCATACGATACGAAGTGAGTTCATCCTGGATGCTGATCAGTGTACAAAATCAGGTCCGTCCAGATCGTCCCGTATGAAAATATCAAAATTTGAACTGATCGTCCCGTACGAACATGGTTCGTACAAACGTCGATCAGAGTAAAAAATAGAGCTCGTAAGCAATCATATAGATGATTTGGAAGTTATTGTGGAATTTTTGAACTGATCGTACTGTACGAAGTTAGTTCGTACAGACGCCGATCAGTATACAAAATCAGGTTCGTCCACATTCATACAGACGAAGTCACTATTTTTGAACTGATCGTACTGTACGATCAGTGTTCGTACAGACACTGATCATAGTACAAAATGAGATTCGTACAGCATCGTGCGAGACTATTTGAACTGTTCATATGTATGAATATCGATCATACTGTACGATCCTAGTCCATTAAACTTAAAATTTTTAGTTTTTGGACGGTTTTTTTTTGTCTTTTGTACTTAAGGATCCAAAAAACTGACAGTCTAAGTGACCTTCCACAAATTTCTCTTGAGTGTTTTGAGAGTGAAGTGTGAGAGATCTTATGTAAGGAAATTGTGAGGGGATTCACAAGGTTATCCAACGATGAGATTCTCTTACTTATTCTTCAAATTTCTTCCCAATCTCTTTAAAGGCTCTTGCAAGAGGATTGTTCAAGAAGGCTTGGTTCTCTGCCATCACCAGGAGGGTGAAAAAGGACGCTAGGTTCTCTGCCATCACCAGGAGGGTGAAAAAAGATGCTTGGTTCTCTGTTGTGACCAGGAGGATGAAAAAGGATGCTTGGTTCTCTGCCTTCACCAGGAAGGTGAAAAAGGATGACAGTTCTCTGTCGCACCATGTTGGTGGAAGAGAGTATGTAAAGGCTTCTCCTCCTTGCTTTGGGGGCTAAAGGAGAGTCAGTTGAGTATAGTGCAATACCTAGAGAAGGAGTCTCTAGGGAGTGGATGTAGGTCGTGTTTGACCAAACCACTATAAATTCTGGTGTTCTCTATTCATATTTTATTTTTTGTAAATTATATTTTATGCTTTGTACTATATTTTTCTCTGGTTGACAAGTACAAAATTTTCATATCTGCTCGTACTGCACGAATTGGCTCGTACTGTACGATATATTAAAGTTTCTTATAAAAGGGTTTCAAAACTTTTAGGAGTTTTTAAAAAGTACCAATTCACCCCCCCCCTCTTGGTTAGCCTAGGGACATAATTATTAGGTCTAACAACCTATTCGTACTTTTAGCAGCAATTTTGACAATATTATCATGTATTAAGAAATTGAATGAGGAAAACATACTCATTATCTCAATAGTTTTATATATATATAGAATAACCAAACTATAAATCGCCAAACAATGGAAGAAGAAAAAAGAACAAGATAATAATGGACAAACTAGTCCTAGATGACCAAAAAATACTAAAATTAGAACCTTTCATATGTTGCATCAAACATATTTTGTATCTCCCCTTCTTTATATAAGGTGTGTATGGCATAGTATGTTTTGGTACATGAGCCATAAGTTAGATCCACTACTAAAAAAATAGTCTTTAGCAGCACTTTTTTTACTCAACAACAGTGATTAAAACACCTACAAAAGTTTTAGCAGCGGTTTATAAACCGCTACACATCTGCTGTATTTGCTAGCGCTACAAGCACCTTCCGCAACGCTAAGTAAATCGCTGCCGTAACCTGTGATTTAGCAGCACTTACTTTAGCAATGGTTTTTACCGCTACAAACTAGCTGGGTAATGGGTCTACGATAGCGGTTTTAACACCTACGAATTTGGAGAAAATGGCTTTCGCTGCGGTTAAAACCTCTGCAATTCTGGGAATTTTTTTTTAAAAAAAATCTATTTTAAACATGTGCAAACTTCATTGCAAAGTACAATAAAAAACATTAACTATATAATACTTACATAATTTCTACAAATCTCAGTCGTATAGTTGAATTTATTCACAAATCTCATAAAACTTAAGATGGGAAAATCTTTCATGGGAAAATCTTTTGCCAAATGGGCAACATATTGCATAAAATCAAAAAACTTGAAATGAAATTATAATTGATTATATTCAACATCTTTGAACTAAATAGCGTGCACTTGACCCCTATATTCAACATTAATATGGATAAGTTTGTCTTAATTGGCCTAAAAGTAAACAAAAAATAAAAAAAAAACATAAAAGTTAACATATAGACACACATATTAAATATTAACCCCTATATTCAACATCAATACCTCAAATTAATAATTAAAATAATGTAATATCAACAAATAAATGTAAATACAAATTAAAACAATCTTAAAAACTCTTTAAAACTCATCATTAAGTTCAAGGCACAGATGTAGATTTGAACCTCAATCTCCTTCACAGGGGAATTACCGCATTAAACTAATTATTAAATACTTTGCAAAAGTTCCTTCACAAGGCCCACGCTAGACATATTAAAATAACTCTCATATGTTGGATTTGATTTCCTCAAAGAGTAGAGAGTGAATACATAAGAAAATGAATGCATTAACTACATCCCTTACCTCTCAGACGCACGCATGGATGTTTCCTTAACACCTTTTTTTGTTCTACAGAAAATAGAAGCTCTCTCATTTCACACCTAATCTCACCCCTAACACTAATAGCTCTCTCTCTCATTTCAACTGAAGATGAACTCGTAGCTCTCCACTCACCTTTTAGTTCACAAGGCCCACGCTAGACCCCATTTTATATCAATCCATACACAAGAATATTGAGTGCTCAAATTTTTTTTTCTCTATTTTTACTTGATCGCCAAATCACTAACTACTTATATGCGAAGCTTGGAACTTGGCAAGAAACAATGAGTAATGTTGTAGAAATAACAAAAGTTCTCGAGACGAATTTAGAGTAGAAATGACAAAAGTTGAACATGCTTCACAAATATTAGTACACTTGGGCTAAATAATAAGCATTGCAAAATATATATTACTAGCTAGAGCCGAACATCAAAAAACAAAATCCTTATAACATTTCAAAACAAAATATTAGCCATACATAAGAAAATATCATGCCCATTTATATTACGCCTTCTCTTCTTCTACACCTTGGATGTTAATTAGGCGAGAATTGATCATTGTCTTGCTATTAATAATATAAAAGTCATCAGTAAAAATGAAGATGATAAAATAGATTAATTGTTTTTTTAATTTTACATACCATAGTTGAGTTTCCTGGTGGTGGTTGTTGTCCTTGGTTATTTTCCTTCAATTATTTCACGTCATTTTGTAGTGTTTGCACCACCTCCACTACTACTACCTAGAGTCATGGTGCTATGAGAAAAATATCTGCTCAGAATGACCCCAAAACCCTATGTTCGTGCCCTCCCTGGATGTTCTGGCCCCATGATCACCTTAAAGACTTTCTCATTGGCCTCAAAATTTCAATATTCTGGCATCAACCCTTCCTCGGCAAGCATTTCGGAAGCATGTGCCTAGATTTAAAAAAAAATATGATTTACCCATCGGCAAGCATTTCAGAGCATTTCAGAAGCATGTGCCTAGAAGCATATTAAACTCATCATGTGAAATGCCTATGATTTTACCCATTTTTGTCTGGCCTCCTTAGATGACGATGATCCATCTTTACGAGTACGATTGATTTTCCATAATAAGAGACGATCTTGTATAGACTACAAATAAATGAAATTAATTATCTTCATAGAAATATAAATATATATGCAATTGAAATACATACTATTTCTTATTGTCTCCTTATGGAGATCACCCGACCCATCGTATGCGAACATGTTTATTTTTTTGCATTTTCTGCATTTCTTGTTGCCCTCTCCTATAATAAATATTTGTCATATTAAGGGCAGTTTTTAATAAACTCAGTAACGCGGCTTATTTTGCTAACTCACCTTGTCCTGAGATTGTGACTACTTACTAACAAGCTAACACCACTACACTGGGTCTACTCCTACAGGGACAGCCTCCATGATCTCCTCTACTGGTCTACTATCCCAGTGCTATACTTTCAAACTAGTTTTAAAGTTGTGCCACTTCACAGCAAGAGATTGTAGTATCCAATGCTTTATGTTTATAGGGAACTCAAATTTGGCCTAAAGATTGTTAAATGATTTTAGATGTCAAACAAGCATAAATAATATCTAACTATTTATTATCATATTTACCTCTACTTCAGCTAGCATTCTCTTCTTAAAGGGTTCCAAGCCTTTATTGCGCCAATCTGAGAATGAGATCGGTGCCAAAATAAGATCTCTGGCTACAACCCCTAAGTATGAACCAAGCAGAATACACTATGATATATTACATGCACCATATTCTCATTGACTTCTATGTGAACTCATGTACCTGGTGTCATGCTCTGTATGTCTGCATATATAAGTAGTTCGGCCTCTCTTTTTTATTGGAGCACCCTCATTTTCTTGAAAACATAAAGATGTAAGAGGCAATTATATTATTAAATTATTAAAAATGACAAATAAAAAAATATTTTAAGTCAAAAAAACCTATGAGCCAAATTCCATCATCCGCCGGTAGCACTTGCCATCTTATTTCTTGAGATGACTGACTCACAAATTGCTCGTTGTTATTGCAGTCATCAGCATTGGATGAATCTGGATGCACCGGAGTCGATATATTATTAGAAGTTATACTAGTCTGCTCTACACTGGAAGATTCTCGATGTGTAACCTTTTTAGTACGCCGAAATGAGCCACCATCTGTCATTCCTATTAGTACAAACAAAAACCCCAAGATTCCAAAAAAAAATATATTATAATGCTGTAATCTTCTTACAATGCTAATAAGAAGAAATCTCACATGAATAATCAAGATATCAACGATGTCTATAAGAGAATGTAAATTTTTTTAAGCCTGTGCATGCAGGAGATGAGAACAAATATGATGCTTATCCAAGTTCAAAGCCCGATATTGGCAATATTTCGACTAGAATAGATAAACTTTCCTGGTATTTTAATCCTTAAATGAACTTTGGGGATATTTGGCAAAGCAAAATCATAAAATGTTTTTCCCAATAACTATATTATTGAGGATATAAAGTGAAATTTCCCTTTTAGAAGGGAATATTTGAGAACCAGAAATAATTAGCAATCTCTATCCTCTTGCAAAAATCCAACATGAAAGCTTAAGAACCAAGTAATCCTCTCGCAAGAGCCCACAGACCATTCAAATCTTCACTCTGCTGATTGGATCAAGCAAGGCAGCAATTCTCCCAAAAAATAAAATAAAAAAAATTTAGATCATCATTCAAAATTTCGCAGTAGAATCTTAACAATTGTATAATCAGTACAGGCTTTTTGGCTACAATTAAGATTTAGTAAATCCTGTAATTTCATATTTAGTAAATCTTGCCAGTAGAAGACTAATTGGCATAAGGGGAAAACCGAAGCTAAAGCAAGATTTAACAAATCCCCACAATTTTTTTCGAAAACATTTAAGAAAAATTGGGCTTAAATCCTGCCAATAGTAGGATACAACGTAGAATCCAATTGCATTCCGAGTCTCCCAGTTTCAGAAGCAACAATCCCTGCAGCTATTCAAATCCAAACTTCCATTTCCATATAGATTATATGAACTATAAGAAGCTAAAACACAAATCCAGAATCAATTTCTAAGATGCAGAGAAAACAGTTCAAAGTTGATAAAAACCGTATGTTCTCCGCAAAATCTACACTTGTTAAAAGAAAGCGTACCTGCAATGCTTACCGAATGCAGCAAATAGGAGGCGAGATAAAAAAATGGTAAAACTGTAACAAATGAAGCCTATTAATAAAACTATAACAAATGAAATACATAATGGTAATTGATAATTATCATACGAAATGACTTATAGAAACTCATATTTATATATGAGAATAAGATGATTCTATTGCATACAATAACAAAGAAAAAATAAAATAAAAACATGACATTGGGTGAACTGTAACAAATGAAACCTAAAGAAGCCTATCCTTGTCACATTACAATAATTTGTTGGTTACAACAACTGGAAAATCTATTTTTGGAACAAAAAAAGGTTCTTGAATTGCAGTTAACCACATTAATTCATATATAATTGTTCTGTCGAGAAATGCTTGAATCAAACACATCCCTAGCCTTTACTGGTAAGACAAAGTTCCAGTTTTTATTCTTTGGACCTTCAATGAAAAATATGGGCTTAACTTGTGATGAAAAAACAAATGGATCATCTGCCCATCTATCACCTGTATGTATTAATCGTGAGAAGTTAACCAATGTATTTTCGTAATGATCTACTTTAGTGCCAGCTAAAGTTGTGTTAGCCCAATCACACTTGAAGAAGACCACGCGAAATAAGTCAGAGTAATTAAGCTCAATAATATCATTCAGTCGACCATAATAAGAAAAATTTCCAATTTCAGTTTTGTTAACAACTCCATAATTTTGTGTTTTCTTGTTCTCATCACGAGCTTTAGTATGAAAATGATATCCATTAATATAAAATCCTTTAAATCTTCGTGCGATTTGCTTGGGACCAACCACGAGGGTTCTAATTTCTTCTAAAACTATTGAATCATTTGTACATGTAATCTAAAAAAAATAGTCAAATTATGCATATGATATTAAAAATGACTAAGGAAAAGTTTTGATATCTTACTGTTTGTTTGAACCAATAATGAAAATGTTCATTAACAAGTTTTTCTAGAGCTAATGGAGTTAGAGGAAAGTGGTTGGCTCTTTTTTGCCTCTCTTCCTCCTTGTACAGATCAATATATTTTGTTAAATGATCACAATGTTGGAGCACATATCTATGACCTTGAATCAATGATAGGTCATCTAACATAAATATAGACACTAGACCCAAAGGTTTACCGGCAGGCAAGAACTTATAGGAAACACCATCATCCTTAGATGAAATTCAAGTAGATATGGACTTGGACAAAGTTAGCGCACCATCCAGATATTTTGAGCAAAATGAAATTCCCTCTTCAGCGATGTATCGCTCAGCAATTGACCCTTCAGGTTCTGACTTATTTCCAACAAAATCCTTTAATACTAAGAAAAATCTATAAATTATGTGAATGTACGTGAGCATACCCAACTGAATAATAAAACATTGAAGCAGTAAGAATGATATATTACCTCTCAAAGGGGTACATCCATCTATAATGTACAGGCCCACCAAGTCTCCTTCAACCAAATGGATGAGCAAGTGGACCATGATAGTGAAGAATGATGGGAGAAAGTACTTTTCCATATTACAGAAAGTCAATGCAAACTTCTCCATCTTCTCAATGTTTCTTGTCAAGTTCAATTGGATTTATGACTTTTGCACATGAATTTCAAGAATTGTGAAATCTCAATAATGATGGTCAAAACTTTGTTTGATGGTGCACATGATCTTAATGCAATAGGCATAATATCCTCAATTAGTACATGACAATTGTGGATTTTTATACTCATTATTTTGCACTCTTTAATGTTAATACCTTTAGAAATGTTTGATGAATAACCCTTGGGTAACTTCATATTCTTGAGAACTTCACAAAATATCATCTTATCCTTCCTAAACATGGTAAATGGAGCTGGTGGTAAAACTTAAAAATTATCTGAAAGAACATGAGGATGCAGTTCAGGCTTTACTCCAATTTGAACCAAATCTTGTCAAGCTTATAAGTTATCCTTAGATTTCTCAAGGTCTAGCAATGTGGAAATGAAGTTATCAAATATATTATTCTCTATATGCATAACATCTAAATTATGAGGTAATGTGTTATATTGCCAATAAGATAAATAAAAAAATATTGATTTCTTCTTCCACTTAGTGGCCACACTATCATTCATAGGCATTGCAGCTTCATACCCTCTCTTCAATGATTTTAACTTATCTTTATTAATTTTTTCAAGAGTGAATTGATGATTCTGTAATTTAGTACAAATTTCACTATTAGAAATCCTTGAAGGCGCCAATCTGAGTTCATCAATATTATCAAAGTACTGTTTTTACTTACGAAATAAATGAGATGATGTAATCCATTGTCGGTGGCCCATATATACAAACTTTTTACTCTTATACAACTATATGGATTCTATATTGTGGGCACAACAGGGATAAGCAAACCTGCCTTTGGTGCTCCACCCCGATAATATGTCATATGTAGGAAAGTCATTAATAGTCCATAGTAATGCTGCACGCATCAAGAAATTTTCTCCACTTGTTGCATCATAACATCGAACACCTTGCCATAATTATTGCAGTTCATGAATCAGAGGTTTGAGATAAATGTCAATGTCATTTCTAGGACTTTTCTCACCTGGTATAATCATTGAAATAATAAACGATGATTGTTTCATTCCACTCCACGTAGGCATATTATATGGCACCAAAATCATTGGCCAAATGCTGTATGTACTGCTCATAATCTTGAAAGGATTAAAACCATCAGTAGCTAAACCAAGGTGAATATTACGTGGATCTACGGCAAAATAAGGAAATCTAGAATCAAATGATTTCCATGCTTCTCCATCAGCTGGGTGTTGTAACATACCATCTGTTTTTCGTTATGTGGCATACCAAATCATCTCTTCTGCCATTTTTTTAGTTTTAAATAATCTTTGAAGTCTTGGAATCAAGGGAAAATATCAAAGAATTTTAGCAGGTTTCATTTGAAATTTTTTATCTTGTGTAATATTACTCTAATGCTCCACGAACTTCACATACATTCTCATTAGACTTATCTCCCCAAAATAATGTGCAATCATTAGGGCATGCATGTATCTTGGTATAACTAAGATCAAAAGCCTTCATTAATTTTTTAACTTCATATGTACTTCTAGGTAGTGATGTCCCTTCAGGAAATGCTTCAATAAGTAACTCTAATAACATATCGAAGGATCTTGCAGTCCAAGAGTTTAGGCATTTCAAACAAAATAAATGTAATATGAATGACAGCTTTGAAAATGTCTTACATCCAGGATATAATTCTGCCTCAACATCTTCTAATAACTTTGTTTGTTTTTCATCTAGTTTATTTGAATCTTGAGTAAAGTTTTCATGCTGATCAAATAAGTTAATCGATTCATTGATTGGAGCAAATGTATCCCTCAACAATCCTTCAATATCATCTATATATGGTTGCTCATTTTGAGTAGTTTGTGATTAAAAATTAGACATACTAACAACACATTCATTTTCTATACCTCTAACAACTGGATGATCCTCCCCATGTCGATTCCAAACAACATACCCTGTAAAGAATCCATTGGTGATCATGTGTTCCTTGGCATCTTGCACTGAATGAAAATATCTGTTGATGCACGATTTGCATGGGCATAATATCTTTCCTGATAGATTCTTACTACGACTAGCAAAATCTAAAAAATCTTCAACTCCTTTATTGTATTCACGACTCGATCTTGCCTTGGTTATTCAACTCTTATCCATTTTAAAATCAGTTGTAGTTTTTAACCATTGACAATAATTAAGAAACTATTTTAGTCCATATTTTTAGCAGTCTCAGCTAGAAATACTAAAAGTTAAAAAAGAAAATACTGTGACCATCAAGCATGCCTTTAAACGATGGGGCATTTAAACTTTATTCCAATGCAACAAAAGATGGTATGAAATTAATCATTTGCCACAATTTTCATACCTATATAATATAGCTACTTAGCCATAATATTCTAACTGTTTTATATCAAATAGAAATTTGCAAGATTGGAGATGAAGAGCAGCATGATTGGTACTTCTTTAGTCATAAGGATAAAAAATATCCAACTGGAACTCACACAAATAGAGCCCCAACAACTGGATTTTGGAAGGCAACTGGGAGGGATAAACCAATTTACTTGAAACATAAATTGATTGGTATGAGGAAAACACTGTTGTTCTACAAGGGTAGAGCACCAAATGGACAGAAGTCCGATTGGATAATGCATGAGTATCGACTTGAATCTGACGAAAATGGAACTCAACAGGTACTCCTAGACCATTTTTATTTCTTTAGTTTGCAAAGAAACATATTCAAAGATTTCTTTTTATTACAATTCTTCTACCTGAATAGCATATTTTATCATTGGTATATGTTTTATTACTTTGCTTTAATTTCCACGACCCTGCACACAGCTTTTCATCATATATAGAAATTTCTTAAAGAATGGTAATATTAAAAAAATATTTACTCAAAATTCAAAAGATATATTCTTATTTTTATCTTTTGTTTCGTTCTATTTAATTCTGAATGAAAAGTGAATCAAGAGATGTCACTTCTTGATGGTCAAACAGTATAAACTACTAATGGAATAGAAAATATTTAACATAATCATCAACTTAAGTAGAATTTATCAAAGGACTTTGAGTTGACACTACTATTTCCATCTACCTATTTGAATCTAATAACCATAAAAAAAGTATCACTCAATGTCATCAATCCAACCAACAAATCATTTTAACTATATATTAGGAAAAAAACACAACATAGCAAACACAAGCCCATCAACTATTCGACAGTTACATATGAACTTCTATTCTTTTGTTAAATCATGTTAAAATAGCACATAAAAACATAGTCTCAAACTAAAGAGAAAAAAAAAAAAGTCATCCACTTACAAAATAAAACTGGCATTGAACAACAACAAACCAATCAAAGTACACTAAAAAAGAAATCTACAAGAAGAAAAAGCAAAGCAAAAACTGACACAATGACCGATATCTATTCTTGTGATAGCAGCTTATCAGCGTCCACATTTTTGTTGGAATGAACAGAAATATATTAAACAAAAGAAAAACCTACAGAGAAACTACAAAGAAGTTTTTGTTAGAAAGCAAGCATCAGTGCCGGCATCGGCGTAGGCGTCGGCCTCGGCGTTGGCAAAGTTCTTAGGGTTGGTGATTTGCAAAAGACATTTTCATTGTCGTTTCTTTTCTTCCATTTCATTCCTAATTTTAGGGATTAATATAATGAAACAAGAAGAAGATTGAGAAGAAGATGGAGAAGAATATGAAGAAGAAGAATGAGAAAAAGAGGAGGAAGAAGATGAAGAGACTCACCATGATCACGAAGGGCCGCCGACTTGGATTCTCCTTAGTAGTTACGACGTTGCTTGGCGGTTCGCTATCGAGACGGAGTCTTTCGAAAATCGGGGAAGAGCTCGAAATAGGGATTTGGAAAGGAGAGGGAATTAGGGATTTGGCTAAATAACGGAGGTGTATATGGAGTTAAAATTTTGAACCGGTTTTAACCGGTGCAAAAGAGGAGTTTTGTCACTGGTTTCAAAACCGCTGCAACAAAACTAATGCGAAAAGTGTTATTTTTTGGTAGTGAGAGCATAGTCATTCCCAATTTGGCTTTCAACAACGAAAGAGCCATTAGAGTACTAGTAGATAGAGCCTGAGTTTAATTAAGAGGCCATCACAAGTGGAGCAGGCCTAAATTCTGTAAGAGTAAGGCAACTCAATTCCACAATTTTCAACTGAGTCTTCAATGTAGGCATTATCTGGGGCCTCAAACTCATTTTCCGTATCATCTAGCTCGATGAGCTCAACCTTGTAGATTGCCATTGTAGTAGTATCGAAGTGGACCCTATAAAGCCAAGCCAAGTTGGACTAGCCTTCATAAACTTGGAGCAAGGACAGGAGTTGAACATCTAAAATAGTTTTGAAAGGAGTAGGAAGTAAGGTAGAAACGACAATAATCAGCATTGTAAGTATTCGATGTAAGGTGGGCAAGGATGGAGACTTGAAAGGCCAATGGGAGAGGAGGAAACGTACCCTAAAAATCAAGAGTTCGGACTTATCATCAGGTATCCATGCTCGAGAGTAGGGGTGTCAAATATTGACACGACACGAAAACACGACTAGAACTCAACCCGAAATTTTCGGGTTTGACCCGACCCGTTTCTCAAACGATTCAGGTTCGGGTTGCAAAAATCGACCCATTTGAAAAATGGGTCGGGTTCGGGTTGACCCGATGGGTTGCCGGGTCAACCCGATAACCTGTTTAATTTAAAAAAACCTTAATTTCCAGCCCGCTGCCCGCTCGCCAGAGTCGGCTCTGCCCCGCTGCCTGCACGCCCGCGTTGCCCCGCTGCCCGCTCGCCCGCCGTTCCGCCGCCCGCTCCACCACACGCTCGCTCGCTCGCCCGCCGCCGTTCCGCAGGTCATCGCCATTCCGCCGGCCGCCACCGCAGTTCTGCATCCGGGTCGGGTCGGGTCGGGTCGAGCCAACCCGGAAACCCGACCGGGTCGGGTCCGGGTCGGACTTTTCGACCCGTTTACATACCCGGGTCGGGTTAGGGTCAACCCGTTTGAAACCCGGGTCAGTTCAAGTCTGACCCGAACCCGACCCGCAACCCGATTTTGACACCCCTACTTGAGAGCAAGATATAATTCTCTACAAAATTGTAAGTAACCAAAAAAGCTTCATTTTGAATTGGGTGTTTTCTAAAAATTTTGATATTTATAAATTTTTAAATTAATAAGAAGATTCAAATCTCATCATTCCAGTTAATTTAATAAGCAATATAATTTTTATGGTTTTGCTAAATTCTAATCTTAATTAATATAACATTTAAATAATATTAAAGTTTACTTTAAATATTTAATGGAAAATAAAAGTGAGTTTTGGTCATCCTGAATGCCTAATATAACTTGAGAGAAAAAATATAAAAAATAAATTTACTAATATATCTAATTTAATCCATATCTATATTCCATCCTTATTTATTTATTTTCATAAGCTCTTATAAATAATCGATTTCAAAGCATCTATTCTCCCAATTATACAAACGTTTAATATGGCTATTAAATGACAATATTAATTAAAACTTAAAATAAATCATTAGTTTCTATGATATCTTGAATATATTAATTCAATAATTTTTTTCATCGCTCAAAGATTGATGATGGATTGATTATTAAATCGACGTGGTTTCTAAATTGACTTGACTTTGCTCGAGATCTGATCAAATGATTTCGAGATAAGCTTAAGTCAAGGCCAAATTGCCTCATGATTGAATCGTTTGTAGATGTGTATGAAAGTATTACAAAACCAAATTAAAGTTTGTAAATTTAAAATAAATTAAAGAGCTCTTAAGATTATATAAGGTTGATATGTCTCCAAAATTCGTTATGATCGGACACGAATTTGATGAATATCAAAATTGGAAAGTTCCAAAATTAAATTGGGACCGTCCAAACTCTGATTTCTGCAAACGTATAGTCAAATTGAACGTCTCAAGGAGACGAACCCAACAACAATGGGTCGAAATCAAGGGACAAAAATATATTTGAAACCTTTAAAATATTAATTGGATAAATCAAATGATCTCCAAATATAAATGCTTATAGTCAAATCGGATGGCTCGACGAGACGAATACAACAGGCCCAACATCATTTAATTCTGACATCATAAAGGTACTTAATGATGAATAAATATTTTATGATCGAGGGAACCGGTATGGATCATCTGATGAACTAGTACTCTGAATTCTATATTTAAGGAGCATGTCACTCTCAAAATTTATAAATAGATCCCCTTTTCTCACATGAAGAGTGGCTTGGACTTTTGGAGGTTTAGACCCTAGGATGGAGACTCAAGAGAGCTTTGGGGCTTGAAGCATCCCGGAGGTCCACCTCAACTCCACCGTAGACTAACCCTCACCACCAGCTCGCCACTGCTGGACCTCTACCTGACCATCATCATTGGACCTCGGTCCGACAGCCATCGCTACGCTTTCCTCCGATCACTGTCGCCTGCGAACTATGGTCCATGCGACCTCTGTCACCCAACAACAATTATCCTTCGACCATCATCACCCGCCGACTATGGTCCCTTTGACCTTTGTCCCTCGCTGATTACGATCCCTCCGACCTCCATCATCCTCGAACTATGTTCCTACTGACCAAATGAACATGTCAATTTTCTCTTGAGAACAACTCTTATACCATTGAATTCTTTTTAGTTCAACTATTTAATGTGCTCTATATGATTTATATTGAGCCATCGTCTTCCCGCAAAGAAGGGCATTATTTGAAATCAAAAATAATTATTAGTAAATTCATTTGAACTAGGTAAAATCTTATAGATTTTTTTCCTTTTCAGGTTTTTTCATGTAAAAATTATGGTATCTCTTATAATTGAGGCCAGAGTCGCCACGAAAATGCTCGAACTTGAAACAAAGACGTTTGGTATTGACGCCGGATTCAACACCCACCGTCCTACTCCGGATGGTCTAAGATTACGCCGGCTGCTAAATCTCTTGTTCATCACCACCTACACAAACATGTCAGGATACAGAAAGAAACATAGAGAAATGCCAAGAACAGAATTCTTATTCTGTAATGAGGATATCAAAAATCTGCTTTAACCCTTCTAGGAGAGACTATTTATACACTAATAGAAAGAAAGAATTCAAGCCAGGCTACACTACCGGCACACAAGCAGAGCTACACAGAAATTAGCATTCATCAGTAGATGCTCCGGCGTCATTCTACCGGGGTGGGAGAAGACTCAAGTTCAATATGAGGGGTTAAGTCAACTACATTAAACACAGCTGAAACGTTGTAATCACCCGGCAAATCAATTTGGTATGCATTGTCATTTATCTTCTTGATGATTCTCAAAGGTCCGTCGGCCTTGGGCTTAAGCTTTCTGAAGGGTCCTGGCGGAAAGCAATCTTTCCTCAATCTAATCCAGGCAAAGTCTCCTTCTTGGAGATAAATGGCCTTCCGATGCATATTGGCTTTTGTTTGGTATTTGCAATTCTGTCTGAGAATCTCAGCCTGGACTTACTAGTGTAATTTCTTTTTTTCTAAGCTCCTCTATTCACCTTCAGAACTGTAGGATGATGGCGTTAAAACAGGAATTAAGTCAAGCGGAGTTAAGGGGTTACTGCCATATACAACGTTGAAGTGGCTGCGTTTGGTAGTATGGTTAGGAGACTGATTGAAGGCAAACTCAACTTGAGCTAGAATCAGATCCCATTATCGATGATTCTTTCCTACAAAACAGCACAGTAAGTTGCCCAAACTCCGATTAACGTTTTCAGTTTGGCCGTCCATCTGCGAATGTGCGATCGAGCTGAACTGTAATCGAGTACCTAGTTTTCCCCACAATATTTTCCAAAAGTGACTCAAAAATTTAACATCTCGATCAGAGGCAATCGTTTTGGGGATTCCATGAAGACGAACTATTTCTCTAAAGTAGAGATCGCCAATGTGAGTGGCGTCAAGAGTCTTGTTAAAAGCCACAAAATGAGCCATCTTCAAGAATCTGTCCATGACTACCATGTTAGAATCTTTATTTCCTTGAGTCTGGGGTAGTCCCAACACAAAATCCATTGATACATCCTCCCACGGTCCCTGAGGAACAGGTAAAGGCAAATATAACATGGCATTGGTTCCTGTCATCTTCGCTTGCTGGCAAATTCTGCAACCTTGCACATATTTGCGTACATCCATAGACATAGCAGGCCAATAGAACTTTTCCTTAACCAGGACCAAAGTTTTGTTGCATCTGAAATGGCCAGCCAAACCACCATCATGACATTCGGAGATCAAAACTGTCCTAAGAGAACACCTAGGTACACAAAGGCAATTATGGAAGAATAAGTATCCATCTTGGATGTGGAAAAATTGATAGGCATTGTTTTGACATTTCCCCCAGGTCTCCTTGAAATCCACGTCCTGTGCATACAATTCTCGGATGGAATCAAAACCCATGAGCTGTGCTTGCATTTCTTAGACCAATACATGTCGCCTACTTAAGGCATTTGCTACTTGATTTTGTTCGCCCGACTTATGCTTCAACACAAAGTGGAACGCAGCTAAGTATTCAGCCCACATTGTATGTATACCACGAAGCTTCTTCTAGTTACAGAGGAACTTCAAAGTGGCATGATCAGTAAAGAGAACGAACTCTTTGCTTAGGAGATAATGACTCCAGTGGTGGAGAGCCCGCACAATAGCATAAAATTCCTTATTGTAAGTCGAATATTTCTGGCGTGCGTCATTCAATTTTTCACTGAAATAAGCTACAGGCTGGTCTTCTTGGCTTAATACGACTCTAATCCCCACATTAGATGCATCACAGTCGACTTGGAATAGTTTGTCGAAATCAAGTAATCGGAGCACTGGTGTCGTCGTTACTTTCTCCTTAAGGAGTTCGAAGAAACCTTCAGCTTCTTCTGTCCACATGAACTTGTCTGCCTTTAGCACTTCTATGAGGGGAGCGGTAAGGGTGTTAAAATTCCAAATGAATCGACGGTAAAATGAAGCCAAGCCATGGAATCTCCGCACATCGGTGAAGGACTGTGGTGTTGGCCAGCTCACAATAGCTTCGATCTTCTCCGGATCGACTTCAATTTCGGATGCCGATAGAATAAAGCCAAAGAATTTGGTGCGTCTATCCAGGAATTGGCACTTCTGAAGGTTACCATATAATTTTTGTTCTCTTAATACCTCGAGCACTTGCCTTAAATGTTGTAAATGGCTTCGGAGGTAGCTGCTATAGACGAGGATATCATCAAAGTAGATGATCACAAATTTACACAGGAAAGGCTAGAATATCTGATTCATTAATCGCATGAATGTACTCAGGGCGTTGGAGAGGCCGAACGGCATCACCAACCATTCAAATAGACCATCTCTAACCTTAAAGGTTGTCTTCCATTCGTCCCCCTCTCAGATTCGAATTTGATGGTAGCCGCTGCGCAGGTCCATTTTGGAAAAGATCTTCACCCCTTATAATTAATCAAAGAGGTCATCGATCCGAGGAATAGGGAATCGATAGTGGATAGTGATTTTATTCACCTCTCTGCTATCTATACACATCCTGTAAGTTTCATCTTTCTTTGGTACGAGCAAAGAAGGAACCACAGGGCTTACACTTGGTCTTATGAACCCCCTGGCCAGTAAGCCTTCAACTTGTCGTTTTAATTCTTCATGCTCTTCGGGTCAGAGCCTGTATGGAGGCCGATTGGGTAATGCAGCTCCTGGGACTATTTCCATAGCGTGTTGAATATCTCGGAGTGGTGGCAAACCCGCAGGTAAGTCGTCGGCAAATACTTCTTGAAATTCTACCAGAAGTGGTTGAACCTCTGGCGGGTGAAAACAGACCTCAACACCAACTTCTTTAAGGACTACCAAGTAATCGTTGTGAGCTTCTTGAATGGCTAGATGACATTCAGCCATGTTGAGGATAAATTGATCGATATGCCCTTCATCTTGGGAGGTGGATAACGGAAGTAGAACGATTGACTCTTCAACTTGAATGAAAGAATATGTGTTGTTAACTCCATCGTGCATAATCTGCCGGTCATATTGCCAAGGTTTTCCCAGTAAAAGGTGGCAGGCATCCATAAGAATCACGTCACACCAAACACTATCTTGAAATTTGCTGATAGAGAAGTTAAAGTGACATCGCCGGGAGACTTCCAACTCGTTATTCCGCTGGACCCAGGACAGCTTGTAAGGCTTGGGGTGGACTTCTATTGGTAGCTATAACTTCTCTACCAATGTAGCTGATGCAATGTTCTCACAACTCCCACTGTCTATGATTACTTGACAGACGCGATCTTGTATTGTACACCTGGTCCTGAAAAGGCTATGGCGCTGTGCAGGTTCTCCTTTCTGCACGCAAAGCACTCGTCGAAGTACCAAGAGGTTTCCTTCATCTGCTGCTATAATAGTGGGTTCACTAGGAGAGCTGTTGGCTTCTGGAATGTGATATTCAATATGGACGGGCTCAGCGAACTCCCTTTCTTCTTCTTCGATGAGTGTAATCGTTCTTCGAGTTGGACAGTTTGAAGCAATATGCGCAAGCCTGTGGCATTTGAAACATTTCCACGCAGATACTTTCGCAGATTGATTGACCGGAGTTGGTCGACTAGCAGTTGGATGGTTCTCGGCAGAAGTAGAAGATCTGCCACTAGTATGTCATACGGGTGGGTTGTTTCTTTCAGCACCATTATCGCGTGATCTGTGAACAAATGGTTTGTGGGCTTTCTGTTATTTTTCCACTTTTAATGCGAGGTTGATAACATCATGCATAGTCCAATAGGGTTGCAACTGGATGACATGAGAAATTGACGGCTGAAGACCTTCAATCAATCTTGCAACGGTATTTTCAATGGGTTCATTTAGATCGCATTTCAAAGACAATTGTTCGAACTCGGACACATACTCCTCCATCGTATGTTGCTGCTGTTGCAACCGATGCAATTTCAAGAACAGATCTTGCCTATAATGATTGGTTAAGTATTTACGTTGTAACTCCTTCTTCATTTTATCCCAGCTCGTAATTTTGCTTCGGCCTTCCCGCAATCGTGTGCACTTCATATTTTCCCACCACAACGATGCATTTTTTGTCAGCTTGATGGCTACCAATTTTAATTTCTGATCAGGAGCAACTTCTTTGTAATCAAGAACACGTTCCACAGTTTTAAACCAGTTCAAGAACTCATCTGGGTCCATCCTTCCATCAAATTCTGGAAGCTCGATCTTCACTCCATCATCTCTGTTCATCTGTCTACTTCGATCTAGGCCTTGTCTACGGCTGTCTTCATCTCTGGATAGATCTTGATGGAACGGATTAACGTTTTCGTCCTCTTCTTGATGGTTCACTAGCTCCTGAGGTACTCTTCTTGCTAGTTGTTGCTGCAGCTGATGGATCTCTCACTGTAATTCTTCGATCACCACTTCATGGACTGGACGTTGAGGATTCCGGCGGGGAGGCATCTGGCCCATGCTCTGATACCAAATGAGGCCGGAGTCACCACGGAAATGCTCGAACCTGAAACAAAGACGTCTGGTATAGACGCGGGATTCAACACCCACTGTCCTGCTCCGGATGGTCTACGATTACACCGACTGCTAAATCTCTTGTTCTTCACCACTTGCACAAACACGTCAGGATACAGAAAGAAACACAGAGAAATGCCAAGAACAGAATTCTTATTCCGTAATGAGGATATCAAAAATCTGCTTTAACCCTTCTAGGAGAGACTATTTATACACTAATAGAAAGAAAGAATTCAGGCCAGGCTACACTGCCGTCACACAAACAGAGCTACAAAAAAATTAACATTCATCAGTAGACGCTCTGGCGTCAATAATTCTTGTACCTCTCTCTCTTATTTATAGATGTATTAGATCTTCATATAAAATTTGAACGTAAAACTCTATATTTTTCTAGGTCAAATTCGTTGGAATATTCGGATGCCATTAATTTTAATGCCTAAAATAATTTTGTGACTAACGAAATGACGAGTACAGTCTGTGCTACACTGTTATACACCGAAACTCGCAATGTACGATAAGAGTTAGGATGACCGTTCAATCCTATTCTGATAAAGACATGAATAGGATTCTGATCCTTTCCAACAGAATTACCCTCACCGCATCCCAATCCATATGAGATACAGCAGCTAGAGAAAAAGAGAGAGAGAGCTGAAAAGGAGGAGCAAATGAGCGAGTTGAAAAGAGTTTGTGTTACAGGAGCAGGCGGTTTTATTGGTTCCTGGCTTGTGAAGCTTCTCCTCTCAGAGGGCTACAACGTTCATGGCACCGTCAGAGATCCAAGTACTCTTTGCTACTTATCTCTTCCTTTTTCTATCTCATGATCTCTTCTCAGCCCTGAAAACTGATGGGTTTATCTATTTGCTTCTGGAAAATATTTATGTTAGGATCTCTTTCTATGCTTTCTGTCATAAATATTTTCAAAATTATTATATTACATCCTACTGGAATAGCAACAAATTCGTCAAACGTAAGATAAGATGAAAATATTATTTTTTCTTAAATAATTATTGAGATTTGACAAGTCGTTGTGTAATTAAGTACAAATATTTTTGTTAAAAATACACTTAAGCATAACAGCATATATATAATTACGGCACTATATCTAATTAAGCTGAACAGTAACATTTGTATTGATTAATTAAGGTAGAACTTTTCATATAAAATATATTGGGAATCTTTCTTACCTTATCAGCTCAGCTGGAGTTAGATTGGTGCCGTACTGATAGGTATTTGGATTGCAGAAATTTGTGTGACTAAGGTTTCGTTTGGACGTATTTTTTGCTGCTTCTTAAAGAAATTTTTTACAATAAAAATTAAAATTTTTTACTAAAAAATTGCTTTAAGAAACAGTAAGAAAGTCATCTCAAATGAAACTTAAAATTTAGGTTTCATTTGCAATAATTTTTTGACTATTTTCTAAATAAATTTTTTGGTACAAAAATTATAATTAAAAAATTTTGTATTAAAATAATACTTTAGAAATAATAAAAAAAATCGTCTCAAATAAAATCTCAATCATTGAGAAGATGGATTGTGCACCACAGAAGCACCAAGAACCGAGATAAGATCAGTCCTTTTCATTTAAAATAATTAAAGAAAATAATTTGTGTTGATGTAAATTATATTATAAAAAAAATATTTATGTTAAATTATACTAATGTAAATTATTAAAATGTTAATATATTTTACTGTCATAATTTTCTTTATTTTTTTCATAATTGAAAGTCTGACATCTAGTAAAAATTTTTGAATCTATGTAATACTAAACTTTCTTATGCTAATATTTGTCTTTTCGGACTTGTTAAGTTATACTTCTACCATATAACCAACTATTCTTTATAAAAGTAAACATTAGAATAATATTAAAATGAATAATAAATTCAATAATATTTTTATAATAAATCTTAAAAATAAGTTAATATTGATATAAGGGATGATATTATTAAAGAGTTCAAATATTAAATAGTTAAAATCACAAAGCTATAAGAAGAAAAGAAATAACTCCAATTAAAAATTTTGAAGGTAGAATAACTCTTTACACTTTGAATTCAAACAATTAGAATTATAAGCAACTATTATAATTCAATTAGCCTAATCATATTAATAATTGTGTTTATTTTTTAAAACATAAAAATAAGAATCATAAATGAGTAGAATCACATTCTATATTTTTAAAAAGTAGTATAAATGATTATGCTTTATAATATTTAGTAAAAAAAAATTAAGACAAAAACTTGATACAAAATATTAATTAATTAGATGATTGCATTAGCTAATAGGAAATGAAATTATTTTTAGGGATGAATTAAAAGGTTTTATGTTGAGGAAATAACTTGTTAAAATCTTCTCTCTCTAGACTCTCTCTCTCTCTCTCTCTCTCTCTCTCTCTCTCTCTCTCTCTCTCTCTCTCTTATATTAAAAAGTGTGCATTATTTTGATAAATATTATGCATTGTCTAAGGTAATGAAAAGAAAGCCCATTTGAAGAAGTTGGATAGGGCTACAAAGAATCTGCAACTCTTTAAGGCTGACTTGCTTGATTACAATGCTATTGTGGCAGCCATTTCTGGTTGTGAAGGAGTATTTCATGTTGCTAGTCCTGTTATTTTCAGTGGAATTTCAAATCCAGAGGTAGTAATTAATGGTTAGATTTAGATTTTATCAATTCTATTATTTCTATCAATTTGTAGGCCAAATGACACTAAAAATTCTACCTACAGGAAGAAATAATAAGCCCAGCTCTTGTGGGGACTAAAAACGTACTCAAAGCATGCTCAGAGACAAGTGTGAAACGAGTTGTGGTTGTTTCTTCTGCTGCTGCTATAATGATTAATCCAGATTGGGCACAAGGAATTATAATGGATGAAAGATGTTGGTCAAATGAGGAGTTTTTAAGGTCGACTGAGGTACTTTGTTTTCAATTTTTTTAAATTTGGACATAATGAGCTCAAAAAATAATCCAGTTATATTTTTCTTAAGTATAAGTTATATCTTATATTATAACTAAATTGTTATTTTTAACATAGTGGTAATAGCTATATTTCAACATCATACTCCTCTGTCAACACTACAAGAAAATCGCACATTACCGACTGATTTTTCCAGCCGCTTTTCAGCGGTCAATTTTCCGGTGGCCTTATGGTAGTTTATGACAAAATATGCCCGACTATTTTTTTGCAGATTTTTCGGCAGTTGTCCGGCGGCTATCCGGCAACCTTTCCGGAGCCATTGACCTCTAAGCATATTCCACGTTCAATCGATTGTATCGAGGAAAGCGACTATCAGATATGTTGCTTATCATGAACATCAGGACACCTCGATCATCATCAAAATAACTTAAAACTTTGTTCGATCGTGAAATAGATCACACTGATGCACTCAAGACATCGAATTTGCTAAGGAAGAGTCATTCATGTGCAAATCAATCAAAAATGACGACGAACATGAATGATGACAAGCACGGTGCTTCACTGGGCTATTTAAATGACTTCCGATCGTCAAATGGATTGCACCGATACAATCAGAGCACCAGGTTTACTTAGGGGTGTTCCCCTCGTAGTTGAATTGGGTGAAGGCGATCAAAATCGATGGACTACGGACAAAATATTGCACTGCATTACCCGAATGTCATCCATTCACAAAACGGACTTCGTCATTGTGTTCGAAACGTCGAAATCATATAGAAAATACTATGATATTGTCTATGTCATTGAAGGTGATAAAAAATCGATGGACTACCGATGAAATGTTGTGTAGCGTTACCCGAATATCGTCTATTTGCAAAAAAGACTTCATCGTTGCATCTAGAATGTTGAGAATACCTAGAATTGACATTAATATTTTCAGGATTGTTGGACAAGCAAAAAGAGCAAAATCGGCACGAGTTTTGATGCAGATGTGGCCCAAACATCATCCATTCGTAAAACGAACTTTACCGTTGTGTCTAAAACTTTGAGAATACTTAGAAATAACCACCATATTATATAGGTCCTTGCAAAAGTGAAAATACAAAATTGGTATGAGTTTCAAGATGAAGGCATGCAAATTGAGGCAAAGCACGTAAATCGTGATGCACTAATCATGAGAAATTGCATGACAATCAATGCTCAACTTTCATATTCATTTTAAAATATTAGTTAAATTAGAATATACATACCTATAAATTATTTAAGAATAAAATTATAATTAAATAATATTCCTCTTGTCATCTCCCTACCTTTTTGTTTTTGGGAAAATTTAAGGGCAACACCCGTATATTAATGAAAAAGGAACAGATACAAGTGTAAAAAAAGAAAAGGTAACCCAAAAGCTCGACAACAAAAAGAGCGTCGGAGGGTCAAAAATACAAAAGGGAAAAATGACTGAATAACCTAAGCATCGAAACAATGAAGCAACAAAGGAATCAGGGTGCAGCAAAAATGGTAGAAGGTAGCCCGGTAAAATCATAAAAGTCAATCAGGAGAAAAATTATAACCCCTGGTTGCTGAAGGGCCCTCCAAGGGATTACAGATTGACAGGACCCATCATCATCGTCCTTCCCAAAAAACCAAACACCTCAAGCACAAGAGTGAATTGCACCAACAGGATGGGCCAAAACCAAAACCAATGGGAGAGGGCAGCACCCAGGCCCTCAATTAGAGCATCTGAATAATAGTGTGATGGTTCTTCCATAACGAGATCTTGCTTAAAACATCCTTTCTGATTTTAACAGTTAGAGTTGCTTGGCAGTAAATCGTATCACCAAAAACTCTGTCATTCCTAGCTCTCCAGATATGATAGATGACAGCACAAGTAGATAGGAGGTAATAACTTCTCTTGATACCGTTGTACCCTTGCTCGATGATATTATCGAAACTTTGATGCAAATTCGGGCGCATAAGTCTGTCCCCCAGCCAAGAGAGAAAAGCCTTACTTGTGTAAAAAGTGTAGTTGCATTCAAAAAACAAATGGGAGTGTGATTCCAGATGAATATGGCAGAAGGGATAGTGGCTATGGGTGTGAATCCCACGAAGTGCCAAAACATCAGCATTTTTTAGGCCTCCCCGAAAGGCCATCCATGCAAAGGTAGAGAAACATAGTGCATATCTTTTATGCTAAACAAAAGTATGCTAGGAAACTGATGGAGATGAAGAAAAGAGTTGTCCAATGAAAGTCTTAAAGCAAGGGTTATAGTTTTCCATCCACAAGTGATTTGTGTTCTCGACAATAGGAATAGTCTTAATAATAGCAGAGAGTGTGGGATGTAAGCAGGGAGGGAGAGCCCAATAACCAAGTGAAATGGCATTCCTGACTTCCCAGAGGGTATAAGTAAAGCTGTTATTATCTAAATTATGCATGGTGATTAATTCAGTGATGGAATTACCTTTGCAACACGGGTCCCACATGAAGGAAATGCTACTAGTGGTGTGGATGTTAAGGGAAATGCAATGTCTGATGCTAGCAGCAAATTTACACAGAAATTTCCAGAAATGGGACATGCGAGCCACATAAGGTTTCCAAAGGGAGTGGTACTTAGAGTGCCACCAATTGAACAATAGATTGTTGGTGTTGAGAAACCTCTAGATAAGGGAAGAGGAGAAGCCGTGATAAAGTGTGTCAATGGCAGGAATACCTAATCCACCATGCGTTTTTGGCCTACAAGTATCTCTCCATGAAATGGCATGTAGTTTCCTCAAGTGAACATTGCCAAAATATCAAAATCTAGAACAAAGCCTATTGATCTTATTGCAACAAGCTTTTGGTAAAATAGCACCTCTGATCCAGTAAGCAAGGGTGTTGTAAATTATGAACTTGATGAATTGTATTATGCCCGCAAATGATAAGGTTCTAGCTTTCTAGCCTTCTAGTAAGTTGGTGATCTTGTTAATCAGTGGGTGAAAATCATTTTGCCTTAATTTCCTGTAAAAGATAGGGATGCCCAAATATTTCATGGGGGAGGAGGCTCGGGTGATATTCAGAATGCTACAAATTTCCTCACTGTGAGAGCAATTTTTATATATGAAAATGGTTCTTTTAGAGTAGTTAACCTGAAGTCTAGAGACCATTGCAAATTGAAGAAGGATAGTGTTTAGGATAGTAGCATTTTGAGTTGTAGCTTTGCTAAAAATTAGGAGGTCGTCAGCAAACATAAGGTGAGATACGGAGGAGATATCAGTTCCCATTCCAATGAAATTAGAATTGAGGGCTTCCAATTCCAAGGAGGCAGAGAGGGCATCCATTACAATACCAAAGAGGTAGGGGGACAATGGGCACCCCTAGCGAAGCCTAGAATTAGAAGGGAAAAAGCCTTGAAGAGCCCCATTGATGTAGATGGAGAAATGAACATCCATAACACAAGCTTTAATCTAAGAAATAAACACCTTTAGGAAACCTTTAGCACCGAGACATTCAAAAAGAAATTCCCTAGATAGTGAATCAAAGGCTTTAGAAATATCCAGCTTACCACATAAGTAGTTGTTCATAGGATTCAAGTTGAATTCACCAAGCAATTCAGCGGCCATAATAATGTTATCAGAGATGATTCTATTCTTTACAAAACCTCCTTGACTAGGATGGATAATGAACGGCATGACTTCCTTCATCCTATTGGCAATAATTTTTGCAATGATCTTATACATAACATTGCATAAGGAAATGGACCTAAAGTCTTTGATGTTGACGACATGAGGTTGCATGGGTATGAGAGCAATTGCCACAGCTTTGACTTGCTTGGGCATATAGGCATTAGAGAAGAAGGAAAGCACAGCATCACATATTTGGGCCCCAATAGTATTCCAAGAAGATTTATAGAAATCAAAGGTAAAGCCATCAGGGCGAGGAGCCGAACAAGAAGGTCCTGAAAAAATAGTACTTTTAAACTCCACGGTTATAGGGGCAGTCAAGTTAGCTAATAGGTTGGTGGGGATGGTGATGCCATGTTGAGTGTTAAGAAGGGTAGGGCCCTTGGGATTGCTAGAGTTGAATAGGTTGGTGAAGTGGTGAATGAAAGCATTGGAAATATTAGTGTTGGAGGAGAGAACACCCACATCCGTGTGTATCTCCTTGATCCGATTGTAATTATTCCGGATGTTTATTTTTGAATACAATAATTTGAGGTCATCTTCTCCATTGGAAATCCATTTGGCTTTAGCACTTTGGATAATCCAATTATAGTAAGAGTCTTGGCAATAGGACAGCTTAAGGTTTGTGATTTTTAGGTTTTCATTAAGGAAGGGGTCAGTGGGGTTGTCCTGAATGAGGGCAAGCAGTGAGCTCTGGTGGGCTTTTAAAGAGTCTAGCTCATTCTGAATTAAATTGGAGTTTGCCCAAGATTTTTTTTCTTAATAATGGTTTTGAGACTGAGCTTGTGATAGAAGGAGCAAAGAGGACTCCCCTTGTTCGGTTGAGAGAAGGTTTCAATTAATGGCACCAAAAATCATTGTTATTGGACCAGTAGTTCTTGTAATGGAATCTATGGTTTATGGTAGGAGCAGCTATAGAAAAGAGAACCAAAGGTGAATGATCCAAGCATTTGGTGTCATTAACCTTATAGTAGGAGTTAGGGTATGAGGCAAGCCAAGAATCATTGATGAGAATGCAGTCAAGCTTGATATGAATAGGGTTGTCAGCTCTTTGATTATACCAAGTGTAGAAATGCCCCATAGAAGAGAGGTCCTGAGCACCAATATTGAAAATCAAGTTGTTAAAATCCCCAACCTTATTTAATGAGAGCTTAGTCCCACCAACTTTTTCATTAGGGGAGCAACAGTAGTTGAAATCCCCAAGGATATCCCAAGGGTTAACCATGTTGTCAGCTATAGATTGAATTCGCTTCCAAAGCAGTTGGCGTCCGGCAAAATGGTTGGAAGCATAGACAACTGAGACGTCGCAAATACGTTGGAAAGTAGAGAAAATAGTGCCATGAATGATTTGGTTAGAGGTAAGCTGAGGTTTGAAGTCTAAAACTTTGGAGTTCCATTTGATCCATATGCGACCAGGGGCAGAACAACAAAATTGTTGCAAGAGGCTTCAAAAGGAAATACATTGTGGGCGGCGGCAAACGATTAATCATTGGCTGAGGGATGAGTGATTTTGGCCTCCGAAATACAAAGGAGGTCTAAATTATGGCTGGACACAAGTTGTTTGTAGCTCAAAACTTTTTCAGGGCTGTTGAATCCATGGACGTTCCAGACAGCAAGCTTGGGAAGGATCATTCCCATTTGGAAGTGGGATGGTTGCCTTTTTGGTATGTTTAGTTCTTGTATTTTTGGGGTTATGGGGAGGTGGCTGTTGGGTTTGCTGTGAAGGAGAGCTATGTGGAGATTCTATCTGGTTGGTAGATTTATTAGGGGGAGGAATGTGGGTTTGTGATTTAGTGGAGGTAAGGATTGCAGAGGAGGTTGAGGCAGTGTTCTGGTTGTTTAAAGGGGGGAATGCCACCTGAGAGAGGCAAAAATTGTTAGTTGAGATGGGAGTTTGTTCATGAGGCTTTGAGATGTGGGTGTCATGAATGTCTGTCTCAGTCAGGATAGAGAATTTTTTGTTGATTACGATGGTGGGCTGGGTTATGTAGGAGGCTGAAGGGTCAGCAGAGATACATAACTCTTCTGTGGGTGAATTGAGATTGGGTATTTGGGTAAGGGGTGGGTCTATAGAGGTGGTAATGGTCAGGGGAATAGAGGGTGAGGGAGGTGGGTGGGAGGTGGTCGGGAGATAATGTTTAGTAACTATCAGTCTAGGTGGAGGTGCGACTAGTGGCTTCCGACTAGTGCTTCTGCCTCTAGGCCGAGTTTGGTTTAATGTTTGGGGAATGGGGTTTTTTGGACAGAGGGTATGGGGATGCATGATAGAGCTACATTGAGAGCAGGTTCAAGTTTCCAGTCATATATGACTTTAAGCGGTCTTTTATCTCCATCTACCGAATAATAGATTACATCAGGGAGAGGGGAGGAGCTTGTGACTTGGACGCAAACCCTATCAAATGTGAGTCGGGTCTTAGCAGCAGTTAGCGCAGGGACGCCAACACAACTGGCAATGCGGGAGATGCCTTCGGGGGTCCAGCAAGAGAGGGGGAAGTTCATGATTTTAATCCAAAGGGGGATTGAGGGGAACTCTTCACGCTTTGCTGTAAAATTAGGGGTCCATTTTTGCAAAATGAACGGTTTTTCAAAAAAAAGTCAGGGGCCACCCGACCAAGCAAAGTCATAGTCTTCCATAGTTGAAAACTTTAAGAGGAAAAAACCGTCGTCCATGGTGAGTAGGGAGAGGTTACCTTTTAGCTTCCGTGCTTTGTTAATGGCTACAAGTAAGGACTCATAGATGGGCCTCTTGCCAATCGAGTAACCAACCAAGGAAAGCGTCCATTCTAGCGCGCTAGCAGTGAACTGGTCCTTGGTAAATTGAGCTGTGAAATTGCTGGTTGGGTACAGGGCGAGGGAGTGGGAGAACTCAGTGGATACCTAAGGGCTGGAGGTTATGAGGTTCTTCCAGTTGAAAGGAGGCTCATCAAGAGTGGAGGTGGAGGAAAGTGAGTTGAGATGAGGGAAGTCATTGCCATCCATGGGGCAGGAGCCCTCGACGGGGGCGGGAAGTGGACAAGAAAAGAGGCGGTAGGCAGGCTAGGGCAAGGGATTCGTGGATTCTTTCATCTCCCTACCTGACCCATGCAAAAAAATCCTTCTCTAAATCCTGTCAATCGCCTCAACCCCTGCCAAAATCCCCTGCTAAATCCTGCAAATTCAACTCCCCATCCCATAGGCTGCTAGAAATGAAACAAATATATGATAAAAAAAGAGCTCATTTCTCCTATTCTCTCTACACATCCCGTAAGTCCCAAACTTCAGCCTATTATTTTTTGACATTCCTCACGTTATCTGCTTCCTCTACTCTTCACTCAACAACTCAACTCCCTACCAACTCATGGCCTCCCAAATCTCCTTCTGCTTCCAACTAAACTTCAGCAGCTCCACACACTCCCCAACTACACCAAGCAGCCTTCACCATTATCCCTTATCTTCCACTAAACTACAGCTCTTTCTCATTCCACTTTCTGCCTACCCAACCACGTTATAGCCTCACCATTCTACCAAAAAGCCCACCTATTTGCCTCCTTACCCAACAGCAAACTAGCAGCTATTTTGCCTCCATCACGTGAACAACACCAGCAAAACCACCTCCAACTCCACCTGCTGCCGTGAAACTCCTCTGGCAGCCCAAGCCTATCCTACACCAAGCAGCACTTCTTCACAAGACTATGCAGCCCACCTATAGCCCAACAACAACCACCTCTCCCCTATCTTATCTCACAGCCACCTTAAGACTAACCCGATAAATACTCTACACATCTCTCCAACATCAGCAACTACAACCTCTTCCATAACAGCAGCAACCTTACATTCCTCCACTTCCTCCTAGCCATCTAACTGACAAACCCAACCCAATACAACCATTATCAGCCCTCTAACCCACAAACCAGCCCACATTCCTCCCTTCTCCATTCAACCCAATAGCAAGCTACCACTTCCAATCCACCAAAAGCTTACATCCAAACTTCTAAAGCCGGTTTCCTTCTCTTCCTTTACACCTGTATTAGTTGCTGTCACAAATAGCAAACCCAACAACCTGCTCCAATTTCCTTAAGCTTTTCCCTTTCTATTGCAGGTCACATTCTCCACTACACCCCTCTACTAAATTTGCTACTTGTAGCTACACCTACAACAGCAAAAGTCACATGAACCCAATCATTTCCTCCACTCTCATTCCTAACCTTCCACCAACTTAACTACTACAGCCATCAATCACATTTCCTCCATTTTCTAACAAAATAGTAGCATCCAAATCCAATCTACCACCAAACAACCACCTCTCCTCAAAACTACGTACATTCAACACTTCTCAGACGGCCACCTCAAGCCCACAACTCCACATACAACAATTCCACTCAGCCACCATCTCCTTCTATTCCCTCCATTCTTCTCTAATAGAGAGTGCATCTTCCTCTTTACCTCTCTCATTAAATAGCCATTTCTTCTTTTTCTTCCCTAAATAACGAGAGTATTTCCCTTTGTATTATTATTACTATTATTATCATTAGTTAAAAAAAAAAGAGAGACAAAAAAGCAAAATAAAAAGAGGAAAGTGGGAGGGATCGTGTGCATTATTGTCATCGTTAATCGCCACTTGCAAAGGTATAATGATTCCTAACTCAAAACCCTCAAACCTCGCATTCAACATTTGTGGCGCAGTAGAAAACCACATATACACGCTTTTCTCTAGTGTGATAGGAAGGGAATCCGGTGCGGTGTATACGACTAGGCGGGTAGGCCTCGTACACATTTTTCTCTAGCGTAGCAGGGATGAATATAATTAGCTGTAGATGCCTCATTTCCTACAGGGTAGGAACTGTGCATTTCAAATAGGTACCCCGAAGAACTATACACACCTTTCTCTGGCATGGTGGGATTAAAGATTTACAGCCGCGGTGTCATATGACACATACCGTACACGCTTTACTCTAGCGTGGCGGGAAGGCCTGACTCCTAGAATTTTTTCTAAATGGGGGAGACACCCGAAGGCTGTCGAAATTTGAACTTAACAGAGGACTCAATTTGAACTCAAATGAACAATGACAGGGGATTTGATTTGAATAAAAAAGATAGCAGGGGACTTGCGAGTTTAAATTGAACTTATAATTTGGACAATAGGGAACTGAACTCTAAATCGATATACGTACGTTAAAATTGGAAATATGAAATGTTAAATAATAAAATCAAAGAATTCAAATGAACATCAATGGGCAATTATAAATAATGACTTATGATGATTGAAGTTTCTACACCTCACTCCTAAGAAACAATCAAAATGAACAAGTATTTTGATCGCAAATAATGTTACAGATTCCTTTAATTCACCCATGAAAGATATTTACCCCGATCATGCTCATTGAATGAGTAAGAATGATTGCAATGAAGAAGGATATTCATAAATAAAGCATAAAAGCTGTATAAATAAACGTGTGACAACACCCTGCATTCAATCTCAATGCATATGCAGAAGCCTACAATAAGTGCTAGGATACTCATACAGCCTGCAATAATGCTGTGCATGGCAAGTAAATACACTTATCCCCTACAAGCAGAGGGATTCAACATGCTATGAATATAATAATATTCCTACAATTAACATCAACCCACATACTAATGAATATAATAATTCTTTATGAATAATGACAATCAGCATATATGGAAAAATTGATAAATATAGCAGTTCATTAATCAACGTGCATAAGGAAATGGGTGATTATGAACATAGCTCAGCCAACATTTGATATGCATTGTTTGCAAATAATCAGTGCATTTGCAGTATGAGTGCTGTAGTACCCTAGCAATAGAAGCTGCAATACTGTTGCAGTTAAGAACCACTCAGAGTCAGGCAAAATACATTAATCTTTTACTAGTAGGGTTAGACGACATGCAGCAAAATGCAAACACTCATAAGTGGCTTAAAAGATTCATCATACGCACAATATGTTATCCATTAGCAAAATGCAAAAAGGACTACATCAAACACAAGCTCTTGGAGCAATCACAGGAGACTCGTTAGTGCATGATAGTCAACCTGTATAAATTAATGGGCAACCTATAGTATAACGTCATGCCACCGGATCCACAACATTCATACAAGTGAGCAGAAGGCATTTACGAGCTTCTATATAAAGCATTGTGTACACCTAAATGATGATCATTCGTATAGCTGATCAACACCAATATTTTAAAAATACCCTCACAGGTGCACTGTAATATGTGTGTATATAAATATGAAAGTTCATATATAAGTATATTAACCTGTATACATGTAAGAATATACACCCGTATTAACCCTGACCAGCATGTTATGAGTACATATGTAATGTCTAAGGATGTTGCGTGGGTCAAATGATAAATTTAAGTTTGAGCCCAATCCTCCTATTTGAGTAGATAGAAGTCGATACGGCCCAAACTATCAAATAAATATATTGTCATGATGTCAACCAAAATATTTATTTTATACATTCATATTAGACCTTCAAGGTCTATAACCAAGAAAAATTCATCAATAAATGCATAAAGCCAGCAACAAACCTGATCCTCTATTAATAACTAGATAGAGTCAACATGGTTCAAAAGATAATTACAAAAATATTCTCTAAATATCTGCATGGGCCCCGAGGAGCGTGTTATGGATACACACCTGACCTCTGAGAAGGCTGCGTGGGTCAAATGATAAATTTAAGTTCGAGCCCAATCCTTTTATGTGAGTAGATAAGATTAGAAACGTTTTGAACTATTAAACAAATATACAATCACGGCATCAACTGAGATATTTATTTTAATACGTTCATATTAAGCTTTCAATGCCTATAACCAAGAAAATCCACTAAATATAGGTATAAAGCCTACAATGAACCTGATCCTCTGTCAACTAGCTAATAGAGTCGATAGGGTTCAATCAAAAAAACACAAATGCTTGTAAACATCATGATGAAGGTCGTGTTGGACGTAACTCTCAACCGGAGGGATTTTACCTTCTCAAATGCTCCTAAATTTCCACAAAATACAAAACACAAAAGACTATAATATTACCACAATGATGGCCATGTTGAACATATATCTCAATCGGAGGGGTTAATTTCAAATATTCAATTTCAAAATACCCACGAAAGCCAAAATTCCAAAAATAGTAAATTTTGAAATGTTTAAAATTGAAATTCAACCATCAAATATTTAAAGCAAAACCCATCCCCCCTCTATAACATTTTATCAAGGTGGGTCAATTTAAATATCATTTCAGCTTACAAAGCGTTAATATATGGTCTAGAATATCAATAAGAATTATTCTTAAATAGTCTCTTGCTAGCAAGGATATAGTACATATCCTCTAACTGATGATTTTGCCACCAAATGGCACCATAGGTAAATGGTTATAACTAGGGCCCTCTGAACCGGGTGGTTTACCGCCAAATGGCACCACTAAATTATGGTCATCGCTAGAGCCTGTATACTCCCCAATGGCACAAAATCTTTGAGATATAAATTAATAGGGTATAATTGATAAAGGATAAAGTCCTCTATTAGCTAAGGTGGATTCAAATTTATCCCCTTAGATAAATATTCACCCTAGGTCTACAAGGTACACTTGGATGACACAACCCATGGCTGCCGATAAGGATCCTTCAGTCAAGTTGGGTCGACTACCTCCTCTTACTAAGTAGACCAAAGACCATGATGGCCTAAGAAGATGGAACTATAGGATTTTGATCAGGTCTATCATCTATTCCCCCACCATCCACTTTAAGTGTAAGATGGTGAAATTTCTATTTTAAATATTAAATTTTCAATAATGAAAACACATGCTTCTACTATATATCAAATACTGTGTATCTCTACATACCTAATCGATGACTAGCCTTAATCGAAAGTTCCCTCTCGTTATAAGGAGGGGTAATTAACATTAGGGGCTTGTTCCTAAAGGAAATCAGAACTTAGATCATAAAATCCTCACAAATAAGGGCAAAATCTTTGGGTAGTGTCCTATCTACAAACCCAATCTGCCTTCTAAAAATTTACACCCTAAACTTAATCCGTTAAAACTCTCCCAAAAGAGGGGAGGCTGGGGTGCAAATTTTCGGAGCCCATACAAGCATATTTTTTTAAATTTATTTAAGCAAGATTCATAATTTAATATGACCATTAATCCTTCAATTCTATGATTCTATCATGTTTGTGAAATCACATAGCTGAATTAGTTTATTTGAGATATTAATTGAGATTCCAATCTAGTTGGTGTGGGGTAGACTATGAAAGATCTAGTAATATGACAAAGAAACACTGGCTGATGTAAAACATGAATATAATGTGATTATTATTACAAATACAATTGTGTACAAATTTTTTACCTTCACTTAGAGGGTTCTTCTCATTATATAGACAGGGATATGAAACAGATAATATACAATTTTGAGAGATTTGTTTAGTCATTTTTTTCTTAGTAAGATAAAAAGGGTATAATCCTAATATGGGCATATCTATAAATTATACTTATTTCTAACCATAATTCACATGCAATAATTTATACAATAATAAATGCCTAGTTGAAAGGTATATCATATTTATATCTTGTTGATTTGGAGATATTTCTAAATCATGGAGAGCGTTAATTTGGAAAGCATTTAATGGCTGATTATTGCATTGATTTGGAACCTGATTGCTACCAAAATTAGGATATTTAATTTGCATTGATTGGAAGATCTAATTGGCATGATTAGATCTTCATCAATTAAATTTTCCTTATTTTGTTTATTGTAAATTGGACCTAAGGGATGATGTATGATGCAGGAGAGCTAGAGAGAGACAATTGTAACTTGTTTCTCCACATTATAGTGAAATCATCCCCTCCCTGTGGACGTATGTGTCTTCATCAAGCCATGTAAATCATTATGTTCTTTGTGTTAATTCTGCTTTTATTCTGCTTTTGTTTTCGCTATTTACACAACAGTTGGTATCAGAGCTGGATTTCAATGGGATTTCTAGTATCGGCTTGAAGAATTGGATATCAATTAGTTATTTTAGTTCTTGTGGTTCGTTTAGGCGAAGGAATAGAGCTAGATTGGTGTGATTTTGGCTACATGAGATAACTATAAT
Organism: Dendrobium chrysotoxum; assembly: GCA_019925795.1. NCBI lineage: Eukaryota > Viridiplantae > Streptophyta > Magnoliopsida > Asparagales > Orchidaceae > Dendrobium > Dendrobium chrysotoxum. The sequence continues at coordinate 70,139,115 of CM034314.1, forward strand.
TTTTGGAGGCTATAAGATCTGGTGGAGCCATGGATACATCCACCTCGATGGTGGAGAAGGTAGCGATCCATTAGGTGGTTACACATGTTGTCATGATCGATATTACAAAATTTGATGGTGATGAAAACATTGGCATGTAGAGATGTGATGTAATGGATGCTTTGTACTCTCTAAATTTAGAAGAAGTTCTGGATGATGAAGAACGTCCTAAGGAGATTTTAAAGAGAGATTGGCTGAAGATCAAGTATGGGGTGATGGAGACTTCTGTAGCATGATCATAAATTGTATATCTTATGAGATCAAGATTGAGGTGATGATGGAGACTTCTGCTGGGAAATTGTGAAAGATTTTGGAGAATAAGTATCTGATGAAGAGTGTGAAAAATAATCTCCATATGAAACGTCGACTCTACATATTTCAGATGGGACATGGGTTACCATTGATGAGCATTTGACTGACTTCAAAAAGCTGTTGGCATATCTTTTAAATTTGGATAAGGAGGTTGGATATAAAGACAATAACTCATTTTGTTGAATTCGCTCCCAAATGAATAAAAAAACTTCACGAATATGGTGAGGTGACTACAACATTGCTGAATCATGAGTTTTCTTGTAAGGACAAGGAATATCATTCAAAGATGAATTTGGCCGAAGCTCTCACATTCCAACGAGGCAGATATGAGAAGATCAAGAATAAAAAGGGTGACAGTAATAAGGGAGGCAAGTCTCGTGGGCACAGTCTTGGGAAGAATTAGTGTGCTTTCTTTTTAGAGATTAGTCATTAGAAGAAAGATTGTCTGAAGTTGAAGGAGAAAGGAAAGGGAGTTTCCACTAAGGCAAAGGCAAACCTTAGTGTAGAAGTGTGTGATGAAGACTCTGATGTATTAGTATCTATAATTTCTCATAGTTATATATAGATGGTTCATGCTGGATTCTAGACACTAGTGCTACCTATCATATTTATCCTGCTAGAGAGTGGTTCCGTACCTACAAGAAGCTTGATAGTAGTGTAGTGACCATGGGTAATGATTAAGTTTGTCATACTATTGGTATATGGAATATCCTCATTAGAATGCATGATGGTGCTATGAGAGAGCTGATTGATGTGAGACATGTTCCAAATATCAAAACTAATTTATTGTATGTTGGGGCTTTAGAGATGAATGGATACAAAGTAGTCATTGAGTAAGAAGTTTTGAAGATATATCATGAAGCGCTATTTTTTTTAAGGGAGTTGTCATCATAACCTTTACTATCTTCAGGGTAGAATAGTGATTAGAACCATTGTTATTGTTGATGATTCTTCTAATGCCACTACATTATAGTATATAAGGCTATCTCATACTGCAGAGGCTTCTCTTATGACTTTCGAGAATAAATGATTGATTAAAGAAGCAAGGGCCTACAAGCTTAATTTTTATAATCATTATGTGTTTGTGAAGAAGACACAGATATCCTTTAGTGCTATTATCATAATACAAATGGTATTCTTGAGTATATTCACACAAATATTTAGCACCCGATGAAGATAGCTTCATTTGATAGATAGATATATTTTATCTCTTTATTGATGTTCACTCAAGATATATTTGGGTGTACACCGTGAGGCATAAGAGCAAGGTGTTAGAGATTTTAAAAATTAGAAGAAGTGGATTGAGACTTAGATTGGTAAAAGTATCTAATGTATCAGATCTAACATTAGGGGAAAATACACATCAAATGCATTCTTGCAGGAGTGTCAGAGATTTGTGATAAAGCACCATAGTAGAAGGGGTGGTGGAGACGATGAACTAAACTATAGTGGAGAAAGTTTAGTGTATGTTATTAAATACTGGGTTAGATAGAATCTATTGGACTGAGGCTATATACTATATCTATCCCTTGGTGAACCGTCTGCCTTCTGTAGCTATTGGGAAGAAGACCCTAAAGGAAATGTGGTCAAGGCATCCTGCTAGAGATTACGAGCACTTGAGAGTGTTTGGGTGTCTAACTTACTATCATATTCATAACGATAAACTGGAATCACGAGTAAAGAAGATAATTTTTATTAGCTTTAGGTGTAGAGTCAAGGGCTTCTTACTTTATAATCTGGGAGAGAAGAAGATTATCATTAGAAATGATATTGCATTCGATAAGGCAAGCATATTGAAGCCTCAAGACTCAAAACAGGTGAAGTGTTTTATTAGGACCACAGATGCACTACAAAAGTTAGAGTTTAATGCAACTCCATTTGTTCCATATAGACATATCATTCTACCCAGGTACCTGATTCAGCTGTAGATGATATTGTAGAATAAGATGTTGAGGATGAGGTTCATGCATAGGAATCTATTTCTACGAGTAAGACCAGACACCAGAATGTCCCAAAACTAGCTTGGTTGAAGGACTATATTATATTTGTATTTTTAGTCATGGAGGCTGAAACTTTTAGTCACTACAAGGAGACAGTGGACAGTCCTGATGGTGATCTTTAGAAGAAGGCTATGGATGAAGAGATGGATTCTCTTCAGAAGTGGTTGGTGAAGCTTACTCTAGGAAAGAAAGCCATTAGGTGCAAATTGATGTCTGTAAAGAAAGAAGGATCTCATGGAGCTGATGTGCGGTACAAGGCTAGGTTTTGGGCAAAAGGCTTTACGTAACGAGAAGGGATTGATTAGGATGAGGTGCTCTCCTAGTGGTCAAGAATCCCTTGATTTGTGTTCTCCTAGCATTTATAGCACACTATAGTCTTATTCTGAAATAGCTTGATGTGAAAACTGCATTCTATATAGGGAATTATAAGAGGAGATCTGCATGTACATCCATCTGGATATGGGGTCCTCAAATACTTGGTTTGCATATTGGACAAGTCTTTATATAGATTAAAGCAGTCACCGCAGCAATGGTGCAATAATTTTAATCAATTCATGATTTGAAAGGAGTACACATGGAGCCATTACAATCATTACGCATATTTTAAGAAATTCACCAATGATGAGTTCATCTACCTTCTTATTTATATTGATGATATGTTGATTGAATCTATCAATTAGATTGAGTCAATAGGATAAAGAAGCAATTGACCAAATAGTTTATGATGGAGTTGGGTGAAGCTCACAAATTCTTTGCAAAGAGATTCTTAGGGACAAGGCAGCTGCCTGAGAAGGTTTGGCTCTCACAAGAAGTTTATGTTCGGAAGGTGCTAAAAAAGTTTTGGATTGATGATTCAAGCAGGATGTGAGTCTACCCATTGCATCTCACTTTTAGTTGAGTTCAGATCAGTGTCATAAGGATGATCAGGGGAAAGAAGATATGTGATCAACTCCTTATGCTAGTGCAATTGGTAGTCTGATGTATATTATGGTTTATATTAGACTAGACGTTTCACAAGTAGTTGGTGTTGTAAGAAAATGTATGCATGATTTAAAAATGAGTCATTAGCAGGCTGTGAAGAATATTCTAAGCTATATAAAGGGTAGAATTGATGTAGGCTTAGTGTTTGAGAGGAACTCGTATGTTGTTGGTTTGTATGTAGGCTATACTGACTTAGATTATATTGGTGATATTGATAAGCATAGGTATACAATTTGGTTACTTATTCACATTAGCAGGAGGTCCAATCAGTTGAGATCAGTTCTTTAGTTTACTGTTGCTTTGTTACTACTAAGGCCTAGTATATGACACTCACAAAGGCAATGAAGGAAGCAATTTTGATGCAAGACCTAGTTGATGATTTGGTTTATTGACCATAAGTCTCTAATAGTTTTCAACAACAGTCAGAGTATGATATTCTTGGCCACAAATCTAGTCTTTAATGATCATACCAAGCACATTGATGTAAGGTACCATTTGTTCAGGACTTTATTACTGAAGAATATCTAGTTGAAGAAATAGATACCAAAGATAATCCAACAGACATGCTCACAAAGGTACTACAAGTTAAGAAGTTCGCCTACTGTAGGAGTTTGGTGAATATTTAGGCTCATGACTGATTATCCACTTATTTTAAAGAACTACACTTAGCTTGATCCCTTTGAGACGAGGGTACGTAAACAACCATTCTGGGTGCAGTCGTTTTGATATTGGAATCTGGTTTGTCATCTTCCCCTTTTTGAAGTGAAAGATGAGGTGGAGATTATTGATTTGGAGATCTTTCCAAATTATGGATAGCGTTAATTTGGAAAGCATTTAATGGCTTATTACTGTATTGATTTAGAACCTAATTGTTTCCAAAATAAGGAGATTAATTTGCACTTATTGGAAGATCTAATTGGCATGATTAGATCTTCATTAATTAAATTTTCCTTATTTTATTTTTTTTCAAATTGGGCCTAAGGGCTGCTGTATGATGCAGGAGAGCTAGAGAGAGTCAATTGTAACTTATTTTCTTCACATTATAGTAAAATAATCCCCTCCCCGTAGACGTAGGCATCTTCGTCGAACCATTTAAATTGTCGTGTTCTTTGTGTTGATTGTGCTTTGATTCTTATTTTGTTTCTAATATTTGCACAACATATCTCTCTTTAAATTGATGTTGATTTATCAAGAAGCATCAAATTAAGCCTTATTCCACATAAAATACTTATCTTTAGAGATCATATTCGCTCCAACAATATGCCTCTGATGAACCTCCCTCAACCTACTTTTTGTTAGCAACACCCTCAAGCATAGAGATCATATCTTATGATAAAAGTGAGATTTTTCATATTCAATAAGATTATGATATCTCTTCCATAAAATGAAATGCATGTCAAAGAATGATAAAAAGTACAAAAATAATAAATCCTAACTCATTTCATCTAGAGTTACATGAATATTCCTGCAATCATGAATACTTAAACTATACTAACCTTTCACAGTTTACCTTCCTACATTCAAAACAAATACAATCATTTCTTTTCATAGTATTTGTTGGATAGATTCTTGATTATTTAATAATGATACCAACTAGAGCCATAATCCTTTAATAGTTGACTAATCCAAAACAAAACTTCATCCACCACAAGAATATTGGATCATAATAATTGCTTTTTATCCATCTCTTCCTTTTCATCTTAACTCATTATTGTTCGCATCTTTCAACACCCCTTGAATACCTCCATAACAACTTGTTGGATAAGAAACACAATACAACGTGATACTTGACTTCAGAACCATACCCAAATTCCCTATTTTGTTTAAATAAAAACAAAAAAAATAGTTGAATGTAATGGAATCAACAAGATTGGGGTCATTAGGCCACACAATAAACATGTTGTCCCTACACATCAAAACATGTGAAAAGAGACAAAAATGACAGTTTAAGCAATGCTCACGTTAGTGCGAAGCATCACTTGAAGAGCCAAATGATGTCTAAAACCCAAAATTGATGTGCGACGTTGCCCAAATGATGTCCGATAGCAATATAGATTTTGTCGTTGTGTTCGGAACTTCGTCAATACCACAAAATGACCATAAATTTGTTTAATTGAAATCACGTTAGGAGATCAGCACGGATCCTAAGGAAATAAAGTACAAATCGAAGATATTGATGCGTGACATTGCCCATACAGCGTCTGATCGTAAATCGGACAGCGTTGTTGCATTAAGAACATCGATAATACCCAAATTTAACTATGATTTTACCCAAATGAATTTGAGCGCAAAAAATCAACATGAATCTCGAGGCAGCAACTTGCGAATCGATGCTAAAATAAGGATTTCTCTCATTTTCTATTATTTAAAAATAAAATTATAATAAATAATGATAATATCAATATTATTAGCATTAATAATAATTAAATTAAAATCCAATCAGATGGAATTACCTTGTATTTATCAAACTGACCTGAAAATCCCGCATGAAATCTCGCCATCAGAACTGATCTTCACGTCTTCTCCCGTAAATCACTCACCTTGATCAAATGCTATGACCATTGTTAAAAATGATACCAAGCGAGCTCTCTGTTCATTTTTTTGTCTATGTATGACATGCCCTCAAAATTCTTCCCCAGCTTTCTTAATCTGACTATCTATGATCCTCTGTCCTTCCCTCACCCAATATCCAACCTCCCGTCCGACCTTAGCTAAGGCCAATCCAAATGCTCGTAGAACTTTTTTGCTTTCCTAATCTCCAAGCCCAAAGCCAAACTCCACTGCGCCGACCACCTTTTGATCCCAGCCATTAGCCGCAACTCCTCCTCTCTTCTTCAAGCTAACGTGAAATCCTGACACCCACATGAACACTGGCTATCTGCCTTTCTTCTTCACGCCAGAGGAGGTTTCACATTTGCTTCACTCAAACACTCCAACCACGGCCCATCCACCTTAAACACAAACAGCCATCCTCCTACCAAACAGCCACTTAAGGCTATATTCAAACCCTCCCTATCCCGTCTAGTATAAATCCCACTCAAAACAGCCCATTACCAACCTAGGCCCACCCAACCTTTACCTCACCAAAATCCATCCAACTTACCACAACCCATTATCAACCCATTCACTCCTTCCTCTCCATATCCTACTCAAAGCACACTAATCCCTCCAAAATAACATGTTATTATCACTGAATCTCTTCAATTAATCTCCACTCAAATCATTTCAACTAAGATGGCACATCAACAGGTAGAAGAAATCCATCTAAAGCTTTTATAAATATTTTATTTTCTATCATTATTATCAATTTATTATTATTATTATTATTAATTATTATTATTATTATTATTATTATTCTTGTTGTTGTTGCTGTTGTTGTTGTTGTTGTTGTTACAAAAGGAGAGGGAAGAAAGAAATTAAAAAAAGAGGGAGAGGGTTGTGTATATTTATGCCCTCGACATTGTCATCATCATCCCGTCGC